>ML677326.1:66358490-66638444 GCA_007922305.1 Dermatemys mawii
ATGCTACCATTCACTAAAAGTTCTGTAGTCAAAGCATGTTATGGAACATCTGTGCATGGTGGTAGTAGTCCGTATGGCCAGTTACTGCCTGGCAAGTTAGTCTGCTATACATGCACATCCTGGCTTGCTATGCATGAAGTTTCCATGTAGGCAAACCATGAGAATGAAACACATCATGGAACTTTCATTCAAATTTTGTAAATGGAAAGGAGGAGTTAGCCTTCCACTCTCCTCTTTTTTAACCAGATGAACCTGTGTGGTCTAAACTGAGAGCCAGGGTTGTTGAATCTTTAATGAAGCAATCTTTGCTCTCAAGTGATTTAGGTACATAGGTGTTCATTCAGAGGTGACAATAAGGCGGTACGCCCAGGTACGGCATACCGGCTTCACCATGCAGCAATTTACAGGGCATGGGGCTCCCAGAAGCAGAGGCACTTTAAATTGCTGCCAGAGCCCTGCTGCTGGAGCCCTGGGGTGGTGGTGGCAGGGCTCCGGCGGCTATTTAAAGGGTCTAAGGCTCCTGCTTCCTCTTCCATTCTGGCCCCATTAAATAGCTGCTAAAGCCCTGCTGGCCCCACCTCTTTCGGTGGAGGCCACGCCCCCCGAGGACTCTGGGGTACCAGTAAGTCCTTAAGTTACTTTCACCACTGTGTTAATCAAAGCAAAGAAAACAAAATGTTCTAAACATGCCATAGGAAAATAGCCCTACCCTCTTCATCAGGCTAATCAGCCATGACATCTTTGTCATAATGTTGTCATACCTTAGAAGGGCATAGTCTTCCAGGATATACAAGACACGAGTGTCTAATGTATAAAATAAGCAGGAAATTTTTGTTGAAAAATTTGTGAAGGGAGCTTTTCATACATCATGAAGACTAAGAAATGGGCACAAAAGTTTCATTTCATTTCTTTGTTGTCGGTCACCTTTAAATAAAAGCAATTTACTCGGAACAGATTTGTAAAGGTGTGGTTAAATATATGTGCCCCAGACAAACTGGTAAAAAATACTTTGCTAGACAGGTGATAAGCCTAAATTATCCACTCTTATTATTGCCTATGAGTTCTCAAAGTTTTTCATAGTGTAGGCCACCTCTTAAAAAAACCTCACAAACCTCTATTTGTTTCATTTGTTTTTGTTTTAATTCACTGATCGGGCAAAGTGTGTGTGTATGTGTGCACATACATAAATGTGCATGGGAGGAATTACCTCATAGATTATTTCCTGTCACATATGCACAGACTTCCCACTACATACAAAATGATGCAACTTCACCACCACTACACACAAATCAACTAATTATATTACCTAATCCATTCTCAATTTTGTTGACCCTTTAATTTCTGTTCCTTAGTGTCTCCTGACTCCTTTGAGCCTGGCCTTAGTTATTTGGTTTCTGCTCTACAGTTTACAGCTGCTACCTAAAGAACTTCAATGGCCTCAAAACAAGGCCTGGATCATACTGAATTATTTGCAATGACTTAATTTTTAAATTCAAATTCTGTGATTTATTTTTTAACAGGATGACAATCTAATGGATGTCTTGCAGTTGCTTGTTGCTCTGATGTCAGAGCATCCCAGTTCTATGATTCCTGCTTTTGATCAGAGGAATGGATTACGGTAAGTTAAATTTCATATGTAGGCAAAAGAGAACAATATTTTGATGATGTTGCTATTCACTGGAATTTCCACACAACCTTGAGTTATTTCAGTCCGAGTACAGTAACTCCTCATTTAAAGTTATCCTGCTTAACGTTATCCCGCTTACCGTTATTTTGTTATGTTGCTAATCAATTTAGGGAGCATGCTTGTTTAAAGTTGTGCAATCCTCCCTTCTAACATGGTCAGCTGCCCAGCAGGCTATCAATTGCCGGCAGTTCAGTTGCCAGTAGTTTGTGTCCCTTCCCCCTCTGCAATGTGCTGTTCCTGCCCTCTGCCTTGGAGCTGCTCCCTGAGACTCCTGCTTGCTGGAGAAGCGGGGAGAGTAGAAGAAGAGGGAGACTAATGTCAGGGTGTCTCCCTCCCCTTTACGTCTGCACTCTGCTTACCCCATCTTCCATAGAGAAGAGGAGAGACACCATGGAGGGAGCTGCTGCCGGCTTACTGATCTAATTAACAAGGCAGTGTACTTCTGATCCCACTCTTGATACTTAAAGGGGAATGCCCATCTCTGTCTCTTAGGGTGTATGTCTCTGCCCTCCCTCCTTGTTGTATTCTAGAGTGAAAGAGTTAACCCTTGAGGAATCAGCAAATTGCTAGTTCATTTAGCACAGTGGTTCTCGAACTTTTGTATTGGTGACCCCTTTCAAAGCCTCTGAGTGCGACCTCCCCCTTATAAATTAAAAACACTTTTTAATATATTTAAAACCATTATAAATGCTGGATGCAAAGCAGGGTTTGGGGTGGAGGCTGACAGCTCACGACTCACCATGTAGTAATTTCATGACTCCCTTAAGGGTCCTGAACCCCTGATTTAGCAGTAAGGCATTCCCTGGGAAATATCTCACCCTCTGATTCCTCCGCCTCAGCCAAGCTTCACAATCAACACCACTGTGCACCAGTATTAAATTGGTTGTTTAAAACTTATGCTCTGTGTGTGTGTGTGTGTGTGTGTGTATAATATAGTCTTTTGTCTGGTGAAAAATATTTCTCTGGAACCTAACCACCCTTATTTACATTAATGCTTATGGGGAAATTGGATTCTTTTAACATTGTTTTGCTAAAGTCACATTTTTCAGGAACATAACTACAACATTAAGTGAGGAGTGCCTGTACTACAGCCATAAATGCCTTCTTTTGGGTGATTTTTGTGTTCACGTGTTCTCTTGTCCAGAGCTGGCATTGGTTTTATTGCTGATGAATTGTTAATGCCTCCAAGCTGTCAGCCATGCTCAGACAAGTAGTAGTCAGTTTATTGAGTTAGCCCAGGGGTAGGCAACCTATGGCACGGGTGCCAAAGGCGGCACGCAAACTGATTTTCAGTGGCACTCTCACTGCCCAGGTCCTGACCACTGGTCTGGGGGGCTCTGCATTTTAATTTAATTTTAAATGAAGCTTCTTAAACATTTTTAAAATCTTATTTACTTTACATACAACAATAGTTTAGTTATATATTATAGACTTGTAGAAAGACACCTTCTAAAAACATTGCAATGTATTACTGACATGCAAAACCTTAAATTAGAGTGAATAAATGAAGAGTTGGCACACTGTTTATGAAAGGCTGCTGGCCCTTGAGTTAGCCTATACTCTTATGATAATAATCATTCATTAACATCTAGCCTAAAACCTCCCTTTCCACATCAATTTACAGAGAATTTAGTAATGGGACAATTCCAGCTAAATTAGCTAACATATTTCTTCTGACCTTTGTTAGCTTTTTCACTACTTTTTCACCCTCCCACGCCCTATGGTGTGTAACTTATTGTTGGCAACTTCTGTCTACCATCTGTAGACCATGCTCAGTATGTTGAGAAATTCTGTTTCATGCTATGGTGAGTGGATAGTAGTAGTTGAGGAAAGGAGCCTATGACATGCTATTTCTAGTAAAACCCAGTAGAAGCATTGTTGTTAGGAAAATGACATTAAATTACAGTTTTGATTTTATTTTGTGGCTCTCAAAGGGTGGCCTGATGATTGAACTTTTCTAATTTAAAATGAATCCTGTGTGGCTATCAGGGGAAAGTGTGAGCATACAACCAAATATAAGAACTGTTCCTAGAAGGGTACTTGGAGCAGTAATTCACTTGTTATTTAAAGGTGTAATCTCAATTCATGCATTTTTTTTGCAGCTACTAATTAATCCAGGGTTTTGCTTTTTTGCCAAGTTCCCCATGTCAAGAATCATGCAGTCATGTTTATAATTGTTTCCACCTTCTTCTCAGTGCTAGTTATTTTATCTGTTTTGTTCAGCTTTGACTTCATTTGTATGGTAATGTTATGTTCTGGAAAAATAATAAAAACACTAAATAATAAAGTATTTGAATGCCATGTCAGGTCTCTCACGTATTGTATTTGTTTTTACTTAACAACTGGCCATAAACTTTTTTCTTTTTATTAAATAGCATAGAGGCAGCTCAGTATGAATAGTGAGTCAACTGTGAGAAATCTTTGTTTTTCTGTCTCATTTGTTATATTCCTTACTCCTGCACTGTCTCCAGCCATTTAACTGGCTGACTATATGTTTAGTGCAATTGATCTGAAAATTTAAAAAGTTGAGTTAAATGATACTTTTGCTCCATGTTTAAAATAAAATTAAGTTTTTTCCTCACATAGGCAGTACAGATATTTTGGTGTTTTTTCCTTAAAATTCAAAAATAACATGTATTAGCTCGGAAATAACCTATATGGAAGTTTATTTTCCATTATACTGGATAGCCCTATTGGTTTCCTGTAAGCTGCCATCTTGCAAAGACAGAGAAAATTGAACTGTTATCTTCCTCCATCTTTTGTACTCTGCTGATATCATCCCACCTGCCTAGCTGGTTACATTCTACAGCTGCTTCACCCAGGTTATAATTATTTTTTTTTGTTTCTTGGATTTGAATGGCTGCTGACTCTTCACCCTCTGATTTCTGGTACTGAAGAAAAGGGGAAACTTTTTTCTTTTGTTTGGATGTGTTGGGAGCAGCTGAGGTTATGGAATAAATTTATTAGGAGAGTTTGGGTGTGTAAACAAGGCAGTCTGGTTTGTTCTGTTCTTAAAAGTTCTGTTCTCAACAGCCAGGTATTTCTATGTTAAGTAATATTGTCCTTTTATTTGTTTTGATACTAGTAGAAATGCTTTTGAGTCTTTTTCATTTTTTCCTTAAAGTTCTAAAAACGTATTTTTGTAAAGAGTCACACAGCCCAAAATGTTCATTTCACAGACTGTGTGGGACTTTGTCATCTGCATTCTCATAATCAGTGTAATTTCATGGAACATTGAGGAATTAAATAATCCATAAAAACAGTTTAAGAGCTTATCTCATCTGGACTGCAGCCAAGTGTGGTTGATACAAATTCAGAAGGTCTAGTGAATACCATAAACAAGGAAACTGAAATCAAATGGGTTGTGTTGGTGTTGATGACATTGGAGCAATCTTAAGATATTAAGTGTATAATTGAGGACAGAATTTATCCCCTCAGGACAGTTTTAATTTATTATTTGCAGTATAGTAGTGTCCAAAGGACATGGCTACCAGACCAGTCATCATCAGCTGGCAGAGTGTCTATACTCAACACTTTCTGCTATGAGACTGCTTTCAGTTGCTTATAACATTGCTAAATTTTAATTATGTGGGCTACATTTTTTTTATGTCAGGTGTCTGCCTCAGGCTGAATTGTTTTATTTGTAAAGATTTAGGAAAAAAAATCTATTCAGCCATTTCTGAGAAGGAGGCAGGAGCCGCATCTCTAATGATGAGGATAAAAAGAAATAATTAATATATTCCTATTCCCTGAACCTCACACAGCACTGACATGGGGAAGCCTCTCTGCCCCTCAGCAGAGCTCCTGAGTGTCGGGGTCGGGAAGTAAAGCAATTTTTAGCTTGTTCACACCTCAGACCTGCAGGATCCCACAGCAGCCCCAGGGCAGGGGCTTAGCACCCTCTTACCTCCTCTCCCCTAGCCCTAGGTCCTGCCCCCGGGGAGTGCAGGGCTGCTCCATCCCCTAGGCACCCTCCCCTGCTGACCAGGTTTGCTGAAGCCCCTGCAGTCAGGTTCTCTGGGCTCCAGTGCACATTTATACTTGGAGCTTTACCACTTCCTGCCCATGCTGTAGCCAGAGCACAGGAGGCAGCTGGGTTATATCGATAGCCAGCAGCAGTCTGGAGGTGTTTTCTGCCTTTCGACACTATGCGGGTAGGAAGGGACAAGCTGCTTCTAGCTGGGCGGGTGGGAGGGGAGGAAGAGGATGAATTCTGCAAAGATATGGGCCAAGTCATCCTCTTCTTCCTCTCCCTCCCCCCCCAATCTGGAAGCAGCTTCCATCCCTTCTCTCCTGCATGGTGCTGAAAGGCTGCTGCTGGCCACATTCTGGTGTGAACCCTGGCAGACATCTGGGGAGGGAGTTCATGTGACCCTCTGTGCCACCCCACGTGTTGCCATGGGAACTTAAGGCACCAAGTACCAGGAGACGTGGGTCCATCCCAGGGGCTCAGCCAGGCATGGAGGGTGGAGAGCGCCAGATAGGGAGGGTCGGGTTAGTTGGTCACCCCACTGTGTCTGAGAGGTGTATGGGAGTGTGAGTGTGTGGGAAGAATAGGCAGTGTGTCACTTCTGTCATGTGAGCCCTAAAGTCTTAAAGATAAGGTAAATAAAAAGAATCCAGCTGCACAGTATTTCTTTTTAACAGGGGCTCAGTCAACTTGATGTTAATTTGAATGTTTGTACTGCGTAGTTCTGATTCATGGCTGTTGAACTCGCTTGAATATAAGTAATTTTACCAGGTGTCCTGTATTCAGCATAGGGAAATATGGTCATTCTATGTAAATAACAATGCATGTCCCAGAGCTAATAGGGATTTCCTTATGTTAAATGCCAGTATGATCTGAAGAAAGGTCAATGACAGAGGAATAATACCTTCTATCTTCCAGAAAGAAGGGGGAATATGTGTGCATATGCAATTTTGTATGTAATTCTAGCTTAAAAAGATTTTAATGTGTTCTTTCATTAACTGTGTTTTTTTTAAAATAATCTGAAGTGTAGAAGCTGGTGTAAGTGTAATGGAAAGAATGCTAGCAGCTGTTTTTTGCCCTCTTTCTGAAGGCTGTCATAAAGGACTTGCTAACAGTATTAGTATTTGACATTTGTATCCCTTGCTAATGTCCACCCATAGATGAAACTTAAGCTTTTTGCCTCTGTTCGGTAGCCAGCTGTCTTGACAGTACAACAAACACAATTTGTTTGCTTTTCTGTACTGTATCCTGAATGAGAGATCAGATAGACAGATTTGAGTACTGAAATTACAATGACCTTTTCACAGATACTGTTTTCATATCAATTGATACTTTTAGGGACTCTAAAATTTGGATTTCAAAATTCCCAAATATAACTTTAAATTTTTAGTACAAAGTACTATATAATTTAGGAAAATGTCATACCATATTTGTAAAGCCTATCAATATCTGTCACTTTAATTTGAACCAAGGTAGAAACCTGTCCGCAGTGTGCTTCAGTTAATTTGTCAGTGTGGAAACTATTTCAGGCAATCTTGATGATGTTTTTTTTTGTTTTCATTTAGGGTTGTCTACAAACTTTTAGCATCAAAAAGTGAAGGGATCAGGGTACAAGCTCTAAAAGTGATGGGCTACTTCTTAAAACACCTAGCACCTAAGTACGTACTGGTTTAAATCTGAAGAAAAGGTACTGTTTCTGTATGTTATATATATTTAAAGTGTTCTGTTGGCATGCAACCAGAATACACACTTTAGCTCATAGTAGGTACTGTTTTCTTCAGTGTCATTGTTTGTTTGTTTTTTTTATAATCCGTTCTCTATCTAGTGGAGTTACTCACAATTGTGTTATAGCATCATAATAGGCTCTCCCATCAAGCTTACCTAGTGATTTATGATATGTCAGTTTATAAGCTTGTTTTTAATGCAACCTGCTTGCATAGTTCCAACTAACTATATGGTAACAATTAGAATTGTGAGATTCACAGCAAATATTACCAACTCTGGATTCAATTTAAGGGATCTTAAGTGTCATATTTTATCTTTATTATAAAATTGGCAAAAAATTAAGATATTTGCAACCCAGCACTCTTGCTTTATGCCTAGCAAAATACCTCTGGCCAGTTATGTGATTTAAAACCTTAATCATGGTAAAAGACTTTCTTAATGAGTTGATGTTGCCAGAGCTCAGATCCAAAACACACAGGTTTTCAGGATTTGTTGTTGGGCATACAGCAGAAACATTTCTGTAAATATTCACTTCGTTCTTGTCAATTTTATAGTGAAGATGAATAAAGTAAGGGATTCTTAAGCCATCTAAACTGAGTCTGGGGTTGGTAACTCTATGGGTTATATTTAAAATTAATCCATCCTAACTTATTTTTGCTGCTCTCCTTTTCTTATGCCCAAGTCACTCTGAACACAAATACATAGCCACCTGGTCTCTGTTAACCTATAGACATCTGTCTGTAATTAGGACTTCCACCTTGAGAAGTGGCAAGGAGAATTAACTTTACATAGGTCTTTCAATTTTTGTCTTGAAATACTGGCCCTCAGCATTTTATTGTTGATTTTGAAAGTTACGTAGTTGTCCAGTTGCAGCAGAAAGTACAACACTAGTTTCCACAAATTTATTTAAACAGTGGAATTTGCTGCAACTGTAGTTAAAATTATTACTAGCTAATGATCATGGTCAAGTAATCTTTGTGAGCTAAATGGGGAGAGTTGTGCTCTTCCCTATATCATTATCAAGGGTCCCACAAGGTCTTGGTCCAGCTTTTTGGGCCACTGGTGGTAGGATATTGGCACACAATATGTGAGTGGCCCCTGTCACAGGCTGTGTCAATACTGTAGTCAGAGATTGACTGCAGCATGTGTAGACATACCTGCACTAACTTTGGTGTAGCTAGTTTAAATAACCAGTAAAGTGAGAGCACGGCAGCACAGGCTAGATACCTAGGACTCTGGTTATGTATTTGAGTGGCTGACGTGCTGCTGTGGCTTCAGTATGATTGTTGTTCAAGCTCACTAGTTTGGATAGGTCTACATGTGCTGCGGCCAAAGCTCTGATTGCAGTGTAGACATGCTCAGAGACTGAACCATCCCCTAGTGTCACTTTCAGCAGGGCCCAGTGAGTGCCTTGCTTGTTAACTTTGGCACATAAGAGTTCCCGTGTCCCAACTTCTCCAGAACCGAGAGGCTACAAAATAAAATGCTGAGGCACTTTCACCAAATTATCACTGCTCTGGTATTCACATACCTAACAAGTAGGGATGCCCTAATTTACTTTATCTGCCTTTCTGTGTTGTTGTAGGAGAAAAGCTGAAGTCATGCTTGGACATGGATTATTCTCTTTGCTGGCTGAAAGGCTGATGCTTCATACAGGCTTAATCACCATGACCACGTACAATGTCCTGTTTGAGGTAGTAATAGAGTGTAGTTAGAATCCAATCTTCTTAATTGCTTAGAAGATGTTATAAAATTGCTTGCATGTTTGTGCTGATATTTTCCAGATGACACTAGAAACTTAGCTAGGGATGCAGTAAAGTTTTCTGAAGCTTATTGCTTTGGAAGTTCTGCTTAATGTAGATATAGAAGTAGCTCATTGTGAATCATTTTAAAATAACTTTTAAATTAAATGATTGAAGTTGATACTTTTACATTGAGAGCTTCAATCCACTTGAGATCATGGCATAAGGTTGTTGTAACTTTGATTAAATATAGTGGAACTCTTCCACTATAATTAAAATACCAACTGTGTGTCTCAGAAAATGCAAAAATTTGTGTTAAAAATAAGATTGATTCAATTACTAAGACCTATGACAAAGAAACTTCAGTACAATTTTAGCACTAAGATGATATGATGATGAGCACTGTAGAAAACCTTATGATAAGCAAGCGGATAAATCATTTTTGGGCAAGCTTTTTTAGTGAACGTTAAATAGCTGTTCTCTCACTGTTTTTCTCCTTCCCCCAGATTCTTATTGAACAGATTTGCACTCTAGTAATACATAAACAGCATCCTGACCCAGATTCAACAGTGAAGATACAAAATCCTCGTAAGCATTATATATCTTTTAAATTTTTAACTTAACAGTAATGTAATGTTTGTCATTTAAAAACAAACAGCTTATTAATTATGTCCAGAAGTCTGAATTGTGGTCTGTTAGTTTTACAGAGTCATTCATGCAAGAGGGGAGATAATGCATGTTTAGTTGGAGTTAATTGAGAAACATGGCTGTCTCCAGCTTTTTGAAAGACATTTTGTGTGTCTAAATGTATACGTAATTTAGTATAACCTTTTTTTATTATGTGGTAGTAATGATATGAGATGTTTTTTCAAGACTTTTATGCAGAGAGTATTTTGATACATTTTCAGGTTTCATCACAATTCTGATTGCATTATTTAGTGATGTCAGACTAAATTACATGAAGTATGTTAGTAACATTCATCTTAAATTAGAGTCAATGCAGAAACTCCGGATTTGGAGTGAAAGAAATGTATCTGCTTACTATTTTGTTTAGGGTAACTTTCTTCAGAAAAAATCCTGATTTGAGACTTTAGATTTCTTAGGAACTTCCATGAAGGACAAATTTCTGTTCTTGAGATAGTGACAAAGAGTCCTGTGGCATCTTAAAGACTAACTAAAGTATTATAGCATAAGCTTTCATGGGCTAATACCCACTTCATCGGATGCAAGCAGTGTTCTTGAGATGTGTGTATTGATATCTGTTTGTGATATAATGAAGTTATGATATTCTGTTATTCATGGAGAAATGTAAATTTTCACTTTTAAAGTTGCATTGTCATTTAATGTATAGTATAAAGATGAAGTATCTTTATCTTCAGAGTCTGGGGAAGGAAAATAAAGATGGAGGAAAATGATCTGTGTTTAAAGGACATTGTAAGCTTCCTGGTAAATTTAGTCAATGTACGGAGTGAGAATTGATGGCGTCGTCTTGGTGGTATAGAGATGAGTTGAGTTGTTGTCAATTTCTAAACCCCATATACTCAGTTCATTCAAGTTGACAGAGTCCCTGTTACATTAACACAGAATTCCTAGAACTGTTACTTAGGAGTCTTAACTCACTCAGGCATGTAAGGAATGGTAACTTTTTCCTGAATGCACTCATAAGGTCAATGCTTATTTTATTAAATAGGGAAAATGTTTTTGAAACTTCAAATTAGAAGCTGAATTCAAACTGAAAGTGGCTAGACACACATTCTGACCTGTTTTGCCTGTTTTCAAAGTTTGTTCATTTTTTTCTGAAAGTAACAAAAACAGTGGTTTTCTTACTAAACCCACTTCCCAAAACTCAGAATGCGTGTCTGTATTCTTTCCTCCCTCTTAAAGTACTCTACGAATTAATTTGTGTACATAGGAGGTGAAAAATTCGCCAAAGACACAATTTTTTTCAAACTTGCATTGTTTTTACAACTGAAACATATTTTTAAAATTGAAAATAAACCCTTAACATTCTATAGATTTATTATGATTGATATTAAAAGACAGAAACTTAGAGTACACCTGGCCTTCATGTTTATTTTATAAAATGATTCAACAGCTGGTATGTTTCTAGTAGGGTGACCAGATGTCTTGATTTTATAGGGACAGTCCCAATTATTTGGGGCTTTTTTTTTTTATATTGGCTCCTATTCTCTCCCCTCTTCCGGCATGCAATACCCTGTCTCAATTTTTCACATTTGCTATCTGGTTACCCTAGTTCCTAGTCTCACAGAGAACATATTTCTTAAAGATAGTCAGTAAATACCAATATTTCCTTTTTAAACTATTTGTGACATAGTAGGCATTAGATTATTAAACCTCATCATCATTAATTCCAACATTTTACATAATGGCTAACTCCACTCCCATTGTGAACTAGACCAACATTGAATGCATTTGTAAACAGTGGCACTGGCAACTGTGTGCACGGTGCACATCACTGGCAGGAGCAAAGAGGCAGTTTGCACCAGGGCCCTATTTGAGAGTGCTCTCAAACTGAGTGGCACACAACCCCACATGCTGGGTTGCAATACTACTCTCTGAAATTTGGCCTGTCCGCTCCGGCAATCATGATGGAGGGTCAGCTGGGCTAAATGTGAGTGGCTAAATTAAAGTTGTGGGTACCATGTAAAAAATTTCTGGGTGTGTCCCTGGTAGAAAATCCCACTGAAGAGGAATAGTCATGGAAGTCTTTGGAAGAAGCAAGCAATATATTTCTTCTTTACTTAGATGCACATTTGACACTGGTGAAGATGCTTTTCTTTCTTTGTGTAAACAAATATATTCTTATATCAGTTTTTCATAAGGTGACCATCTTACCAAAATGTTCCCTATTAGTCATTGTAGTCTAATAAGCTCCAGTACTTGATGTGCTTTAGTTTTTAAAATTTACTTGTGAACTGTTTTACAGAGGTACTGAAAGTAATTGCGACTCTGCTACGCAACTCTCCCCAGTGCCCAGAAACTCTAGAAGTTCGTCGAGCTTTTCTCTCAGACATGATTAAACTTTTTAATAACAGCAGAGAAAATAGGAGGTAAGAGGGTTCATCGTGTGCATATAAATACTATCTGTAAATAACAATGTCTTACAAATCTGCCCTATGTTAGCTTAGTCCTAAAAAAAGTCTCATTAGGTAACCATGTCTAGGCCACATTATTTAACAAATGCTGTATTCTATTAGACTTATACATGTAATGCTAGAGAAGCTTGCATTTGGTAGTGTGTTTACATATGCTAAATTCATCACCTGCTATGTGTGATCTCAAAGTTTAATGATCTTTGTATGTTTTAATATGCTTGTCCATTTTGAGATGTGATTTAGCAGCAGGAGTATGTGTTTTGCAGGAGCTTGTTGCAGTGCTCAGTGTGGCAGGAGTGGATGCTTTCTCTTTGCTATTTCAACCCTAAGAACTCTGAAGAGCAGAAGATAACAGAAATGGTGTATGCCATTTTTAGAATCTTGCTTTATCATGCAGTCAAATATGAGTGGGGTGGCTGGCGAGTTTGGGTGGATACACTGTCGATCACACATTCAAAGGTGAGTGTTTCCTGGAAAAATATTCTGGAAATTGCAGTAATTTTTTCTTGTTTTCTCTAATAAAATTTGGAGCCTTTAAGTACTGGGTCAAATAAAAAAGTCTACTAATAAGCTATTTGAATAAGCAGAAATTTGGTGGCTTGAATAGTCTATAATAGTATGTATTTCAAGTTCAATGTATGGCTTGTCATATTTGAAAATTGAATGACTTTTTGTTGTCAGACTACTTTAATTACAAAATTCTTTCTGTTGCTTGTGACATGATGGTGTTCACTTGTAGAAAAAGTGGCATTTAAACATTTCCTAGGGCAGGTTAATCAGTGTTTCAGTGATGTTTTAGTGCTGGATTTCTGTGCATTAATAACAGCACAAAGTTTTTAAACACAAGGTGGCGCACCTTATCTATTCATAGACAAAAAATACCTTTTAGTAACATCAAACGGCAGTGAAACAAACCCACAAAATTAAGGAAATCAGAGTAGAGGCTGACATTCCATCTGTTAAGCCATGAAGGGACACAGGAAGGTAAGGACGCTGAAGGACAATCCCACTGTACGAATACAGGTGCCAGCCTTCTTTCTTTCATGGCTTGTTGGCTTGTTATAACCTGAACAAAACTGTAAAACACGTTTGATTTAGTAACTTTTTTTTTCCAAATTGAGAGACAGAACTAGAAAATGCAACCAATTCATTTCCTTTTCCCTGCACCAAGAAAAGAAAAAAGTCTAATGTAAAGAGCTGTAGAACTTGTGTTCTGGGTTTTCAGACAGATAAATTGTAAATTACATAGTTTTAAAAGTGTGTGTTTTACCCACTTATAGAGGGCATACAAAACTGCATGTCTTAATCGCACATTATTGTCCTTGCACGGGTTAATTTCTTCCCAGAAAGTGTCAATCTATTTAGACTACAACAGCACTACTGGTTTATCTTGTAAACCACTGATTATTGATCCAATAAACAGCTCAATAATCTATTGTGTGGTGGTTATATGTGTGTGAAAAGAATAAAAATCCATATACTAAAAATGCTTGCAAATGTTTAGTCAATGAACATTTCATGACATTATAGGTGCAGAGGATCTGGGGCCAGATCTTAATCCACACCAAAATGTGGCTCCAGTGATTTAGTGGTGCATTAATCCTTTGCTATGCCAGCTCTATATCAAACCTGAAGCATTCCCATCAGCATAGTGGTCTGTAGGTGGAGTGGCTGCGATCTTTGACCAGTGTAAAGGCCACTGAAGTTTTGTTACAAGTTAGCATAATTTTAAGCAGCATTGAGGCTGCTTTAAATTTCCGTAAAGAAAACGAGGAATACTTGTGGCACCTAAGACTAACTAACCAAGACTAACCAGTCTCTAAGGTGCTACAAGTATTCCTTGTTTTCTTTACGGATACAGACTAACACGGCTGCTATTCTTAAGCCTGTTTAAATTTTTGGGAATAGAACTAGCCATTGGCTGCCCCTAGGGTTGGGGTAAGCAGAAATGTGGCATAAAGCCACCCCTTGCCTGAAGTTTACCTGTGCAGCTTTGGCAGACTTGAAGAGTATGCCCCTGGTTTCTAAACAGTATGTGTAAAAATTAACTCATGGTTGTTTTGAAGCTTTTGTTTGTGAAATGTGGGTGGAGAAAGAAGGCAGCAGTCTGCAATGAGAACTAATGGTTGGTAAAGTTAAACATAAAATACAGTGTGAAAATCCAAATACTGAAATGGATTTGTGGTCACTGATTATATATTATTTTATGCCTGTAACTCAAAATGGTTAACCCAGCTATTCCAGAATATGTAGAGAAAACCCAGTGTTTGTAGGAGACCTGATAGGGGCTAAATATTCAAAAAGAAATTCTGAATGAAATAAAGTCTCTGAAAACAAGAACTTGATGCAAATACTTGTATATTCTTAAAATGGATTTGGTTCTAGTTGTCTGAAAGGGCTTTTCTTAAGAACATAAGAATGGACCTATTGGGTCAAACCAAAGGTTCATCTAGCCCAGTATCCTGTTTTCCGATAGTGGCCAATGCCATGTTCCCCTGAGAGAATGAATAGAACAGATAAGCATCAAGTGATCCATTCCCTGTCATCCATTCCCAGTTTCTGGCAAACAGAGACTAGGAACACCATCCTGTCTAATAGCCATTGATGAATCTATCCTCCATGAATTTATCTAGTTCTTTTTTGAATGCTGTTATAATCTTGGCCTTCACAATATCCTTTGGCAAGAAGTTCCGCAGGTTGACCATGTGTTGTATGAAAAAAATACTTTTGTTTGTTTTCAATCTGCTGCCTATTAATTTCATTTGTTAACCCATAATTCTTGTGTGATGAGGCGTAATTAACACTTCCTTATTTACTTTCTCCACACCAGTTATGATTTTATAGACCTTTATTATATTCGCCGTAGTAGTCTTTTTTCCAGCCTAAAAAGTCCCAGTCTTATTAATCTCTCCTCACATGGCAGCCATTCCATACCCCTTATCATTTTTGTTGTCTTTTTCTGAACCTTTTCCAATTCCAATACATCTTTTTTGAGATGGGGCGACCACATCTGCAGGCAGTATTTTATGAACCATGGATTTTAGATGGTATTTGATTTAAGATGATATTTTCTGTCTTATCATCTGTCCCTATCTTAATGATTCCCAACATTCTGTTCTTTTTTGACTGCTGCTGCACAATGAGTGGATGTCTTCAGAGAACTATCCAGTGACTCTCAAGAAAGAGATCTTGGTGGTAACAGCTAATTGAGACCCCATCATTTCTTATGTATAGTTGGGTTTATGTTTTCCAATGTGCGTTACTTTGCATTTATTAACATTGAATTTCATCTGCCATTTTGTTGTCCAGTCACCTAGTTTTGTGAGATTGAGTTTTTAGTCTTTGTAGTCTGCTTGGGACTTAACTTGAGTATTTTTTGTATCGGCAAATTTTGCCACCTCACTGTTTACCCCTTTTTCCAGATCATTGAATAGGACTGGTCCCATGTGATATCATACCAAATGGGATTGGAGGTGCTTAAGCTTCCACCGCACTCTCCTATTGCCCAGGTTCCAACATGAAGCAGACTTGCAGCCAGGAAATTCCTACTGAGGGGTCCTCAGTGGAATAGACTTCTAGCTTCTTTTCCAGAGCCCAAATTAGTTGAGATAAGGATCGAACGTTTCTTCCCTGGTTTGGAATGGGTAGATGGGCTTTTTTTTTTTTTTCCTCATTGCAGGGGTGATCAATGGTGGTGGGGGAAGAAGAGAGATGAGCAGATTAAGTTGCAGAATGTGTTCTGGGTTTGAAGTAGTTGAACAGGATCTGGAATAGTTCAGTCTTGAATACTGGTCCTAAGAAGTTTGTCTTCGTAGTCTCCTGCTGCAAGAATTAAGATATTTTAAAAAATAAATAGGATAGTTAAAACCTTATTTTGTGTATTTTCAGATTAAATTAATTTTTTTGTAAAAGGTGATGGTTATATCTTACACTGCAACTAGTGGCATAAGGATAGAGATGATGACGTGTGTGTATGTGTGGGGGTTGTGCCTTAATTATTTATATTAATAATTGGTTATGAATTCTTAAAATTATTTCTCCTAATTATCTTACACTTTGAATTCTCTAGTATACACTTATTTTAAAAAGTTGAAAATTGCCCAGATTCTTTATATTGTATGACTTTATAATACTGTGTAGAAATAATTCAGTTGGTATATTGCTAGATGCTAAGTGGTTTGTTTGATTTCTAGCATGCTTTCAAAGTACTATGGAACCAGCAGTCATAGAGACCCAAATATTTGTTCCTTAATACTGTTGAGGAAATAACTATTTTTTTCATTTAATCTCTAATTGTATGGAATTACTGCTTATTTTTCCCTTTTAGAGCCCTTTACACCCCCCGACCACTAATTTATAACACCATTCTTTGATAAAGAACTAGTGTATAATGTACTAGTGTTGCAGAATTGGATAGGTTTTGCAGAGCTACACATCAAGATACATGCAGCTGCTATAAAAAGCCAAAGAAACTCAATTGCAATTTTATTGTCCAGTTTGATAGATTTCCTGCCACCTTTGTAGCAGGGAAGCTGTTTGTCACTGTAACCCTCTCTTCCAACAGCTGCACTATGCTTTATAAGCAGCAATGGTTTTTCTAGCATAATTGCACTATGTTGGTTTCTTTGCTCCCAGAATTTAAAAGGCGTGGGTAACCTTTTTAAAGCTGAATTTCTATGTCTTGCTCATGCACTGCCTTGATTTTCAAATTATGTCCTTGTGCTATTTCTTCAAAGCTGAACATGATTTACCAAAAATTATGGTTTAAACTGAGTCTTACAGTTTGATGAAAATATTCAGGAAAAAATTAGATCAAAACCCAATTTGTTTCTTCTCAAAGGACATTGAATTTATGAAACCACCCACCTTCTTTATTTTTTCTAGCATAACAGACATGTTAACTATATCCTAAACCACAGGTAGGCAACCTATGGCACGTGTGCCAAAGGTGGCATACGAGCTAATTTTCAGTGGCACTCACACTGCCCAAGTCCTGGCCACCCATCTGGGGAGCTCTGCATTTTAATTTAATTTAAATTTAATTTTAAATGAAGCTTCTTAAACATTTTATTTACTTTACATATAACAATAGTTTAGTTATATATTATAGACTTATAGAAAGAAACCTTCTAAAAAAGTTAAAATGCATTACTGACACGCGAAATCTTAAATTAGAGTGAATAAATGATGACTCATCACATCTCTTCTGAAAGGTTACTGACCCCTGTGCTAAACTTAAATCTGTCTAGATCTGTTACTTTGCAAAACGGACCAATTGCTTCATGTTTAATAATAGGAAACAAGTAAAGAATGGTGGACAGGTTACCTTCTTCACCTTTCAATTTCCCCAAGATTTAAAGAAAATAATAATTTATACAATATAATATACCATTTACTTGAATGCTTTAAAACATTGAAAAGTGTGAACATTTAAGTATTTCAGGTACTTTGAAATATCTTTTAATTAAAAAAGTCATGTTGTCAAGTAACCAAATTAAAGGTAAATCATTTCGATCAAGGAAACATCTTGAATATTTTAATAAAATTCATGAAGTTTTAATTAATATTATGAATCAATACATGTTCAAAATATTTCCATTTTCAGACTGAAGTTGTATTAGTTTTAATCTGTATGTGGAAATGTTTCTGAATGTTGTTTACTGATATGAATATAAGGGGATTTGATAATCGTAACC
This sequence comes from Dermatemys mawii, assembly GCA_007922305.1. Taxonomy (NCBI): domain Eukaryota; kingdom Metazoa; phylum Chordata; order Testudines; family Dermatemydidae; genus Dermatemys; species Dermatemys mawii. Next base: position 66,376,427 of record ML677326.1, read on the forward strand.
AAAATAAACATGAGTTTTAAAATACTGTTTTTAAAAAATTTTCTAAATGATTATTCTTTGCCCAAATAATAAACTGATATTTTAATTGACATAGATAAGCTGAATACATCATTTGGATATTTCCTCTTTTTGTGACCTAAAAAAGGGATAATCTCCTTCAAGAGGAGAAACAGATTGTACCACATAGCGAATTCAATTTGCATAGAATTAAGCTGAATTATATAGCTAGCATGGCAGTGGCAGGTATAGAAGAACTAAAGACAGATCTTCCCATCTCTAAAATGAGAATAATATTTAGCTACCAGACGATGTGCTGAGGAATAGTTAGCTTGTACAATATCTTGATCTAAAATGTTTCTAAACTCCTCAGAAAGGACTCATTGATTCATGATAACAGTTTACAAACATTAGAATTGCGTAAAATGTAGGATGAGGATTTTTTTTAGGGTAATGCAATGGGTATATGTGAGGTTAAGTAGTAAAAATAGTATGACATTAAGAAGCAGAATGTTTATGCTGAATATTGGAGTAGGGGAATGAGTGTATAAAGACTCCATAAATGTAAGATACTTCAACTTTCCTTAGAAAGGTGTGTTATAAGAATTATCTGATATTTTAATACTATTAATACATTAGATAAATGGTTCTTCAACTCTTCTATTCTGCAGACTGGTTCATGAGGGAGAATCGCTGCTATTCTCCCTACCCCCTCTGGCATACTTCTCAATCTGCCAGAGTCCGCAAATGGGCCACAATGTGTGATAAAGGCCGAACATGAGGGGAGAAGACTAATTATTCATGCAACAAATTTAAAATGTGGGATTGATTAATAGAGTGTAAATCTCTCTTTAAAACTTCAGTTTTGTGATTCTTCTGATGTAAATAATTTTCAACAACAAAAATTAAGGAGTCTCCAGAGTTGTGTGGAATGCAAGTTATGTTGGGATTAAAAAATGGGCCTCCCTGAAAGTAATATATGTTAGAAAAGTATTGCTTCGGGCACCTTTCTCCCGCTCTTTCCCAGGTGAGTCCCCTGCTATTCCTGGGTGTGGATGGAGGGGCCTGCTTACTACTGACTTCTAAGTGTGATGTGGGAGCTCCAGCCTCAGCAGGAGGAAGTGGGAAGCAGGAATACAAAAGCACTCGGGAGAGCCCTTTGACAAGCAGCATCCATGGTGGGTGGGAGACTCTGTGCCTCATTGGATATACTCTAACCACTGCATTTGGGGAAAAGGGATGTCATGATCAAAGTCGCAGGAAAAGATTTTTGGATGTAGAAAGTTAGACTGAAAAGGACAGGGAGAGCCCCTCTGCTGAGCTGTATTTCTCCAGCTCAGAGCTTTCTCCTGTCAGCACTGATTCTCCACGTGAAGGTAAACTCCCATCTCTTCATGTGTCAGTATATTTATACCTGCATCTGTAATTTTCACTCCCTGCAGCTGAAGAAATGGGTTTTTTACCCACAAAAGCTTATTCCCAAATAAATCTTAGTCTTTAAGGTGCCACTGGACTCCTCATTGATTTTGTGGATACAGACTAACACGGCTTCCCCCTGATACGCCGGAATCATAGCATCTCTCTCTTTGACCAAGCAGTCAGTGCCTTTCTGCTCTGGCTGGTCCAGCAGTCAGAAAGGTTTCCACTCACTCTGGAAAACTAACCCTTTGTCCCTTCAGCTTCTCAGGGTATGTCTACACTATGGAGACTATACTGATATAGCTATGTTGGTAAAGCCCTCTACTGTAGACACAGCCTATAACTGAGAGCAGCGTTTCACCATCTCTCCAAATGACATTAGTTACATCGACATAGCTGTGTTTTTACTTGGAGTTTGTTCAGCCTTGTCTATATGTTGGTTAGGGATGTGAGGTTTTTTTTTTTTTGTACCTCTGACCAACGTCATAATGCCAGTGTAGTTTCTCAGTGTAGACCAAGCCTCTTCTAATTTGTTTTTAAAACCTCGTTTCCTTCTTTTCACTCATTTTAAAACCTAGCTGGGTAGAGAAAAGCTGGAGCAGAAACTGGTTTCACTTAGGATGTAGACATTTTGTTCTGTTCTGGCAAGATCTATGCTGGTGGTGGTGATTTTTAATGACCATCCTGTTCAGAGACAGACTCTTAGGCACCATTCCATCTGCATAGCACAAGCAGTATGAGACAAAAGAACAGTGAAGACCATCGTAAGGATTTAAACATAGAGTTCCTAATCCAAAACAGAATTCGTAAATTGTACCTAGATGCATTCCCCAAATCACCACAACATACAACAGCCAACATAAAAATTTAACTTCCATTTAAATGAAGACTTTTATTAGTCAATAATGACAGATATTTACCATTCAGAATAACTTTGTCCTATAATTCATTTGCATTTTGATAATAAGCATAAGAGAAAATTAGTTTAGAATATAGTTTTACCTCTTTAAGAAGCTTCGTGTTCTTTTGAGGAAGGTTGTGTGGAGGTATTAATGTATATAGTACCTCTGTCCCTTTTCTCTGACTGATTCATGACGTGGGATTGGTATTGGCAGGTACTGGTGCCTCCAGTCAAAGTTGATTTGTTTTTTGCATGGAGTGGAGAGTTTCCAGGCCTCAGCTGTTAGCATTGCTCCTAGGAGGGAGGAAAAACAGGTCAATAAAAGCTCTGAGTAAAAATAGTAACATATACTGGAATTATGAACAATTTATTGATGGGGTTAGCAGCATAGGAACTAGCTTACAATAAGCCTTGCTACAGACAACAGTACTGTTACTGGCTGATTGGCTGGCCAACCAGTTACCTATGCCACCTCCCTCTGCTCCACAAAAATGCATATATTGTGTAGGGGCTGGAGGGGTGGTGGGGAGAAATAAAGGAGAGACCTAGACCAAGTCTTAACACACAGCTAAAATGCCTCTTTTACATGTTAGTTTTAATACAAATGTTAGTCATCTTAACCTTTTTGCATGCTGCATGCTAATCTTCTTGTCTGGCAATTAGTAAATGTTGAATGTCAAATTAAGTTAAAATTAATGGCAGAAGAGAATGTTGTAGTTATTAGCTCACAAATGTCTTTAACTAGTAGTGCGTAGATGTGCTTTCCAAATGGCTATGGATTAACCATCAAATGATTGTGAAGATTAATGACTGGCCTTTTAGCTCGCTAATTTGGAACAATTTCTGGTAATTAATTGTGAATTATTAAGTTTACAGTTGCAGATGCTTTAAGGAAAATAAAAAAATACTGAAGATAGGTGAATTCAAGTTTTTCAGCTGGAATTTAGCTTTCACATTGTTACAAGTTTACATGAGCTAGTATTTATATCTTAAAGTTGTTAGCTCTGTGCTATTCATATTTAAAAAAGAATCTGGTGGCTTCTATTTGAGTGTGCATTTTGTTAATTGTTGCCTTCATTAATCCTAACCCTGGCTTTTTTATGTTATGTTTTATGACGTTCATTCACAGTCTGCTTTTTCATAAATTCAATGTCATGGAATATTTGTTAGAAAAAAGTTGTTTTTGCCTTCCACGTTTAACAGGATTGTTCATATGTGGAGTCCATATTAATTAAGCTAATTTGCAAATTAAATGAGCAAAAACACAAATTTAGGTAGGCTTGCTACAATATTGGTCTTTGCAAAGCAGCATTTTATATTTTTTATGTACCAAAACCCTTAATTTGAAACACTGCTTTGTATAGTCCAACACTGTAGTGAGCTTGCTTAAATTTGTGGTTTTGCTACTTTAATTTGCAAATTTATTTAAAAAATGTAATCTTGATTTGAGATTTTTATGATGGAAACAAGGCTTCTTAAATTGCATCCATTTATTTTTAAAAAGCCTCCTTTACCCTTCCTGTTACTGTATGTGTGTGCTTTCTAGCTTGCTTTAACAGTATCACTTGACTTGCATTTTTCAGTCTCTTGGGTATTATGTCTGTGCTTATTTTCCCATAGGATTACATGGCTAGCATCTAAAGATGGCAATTGTCTGTATTGACCTTCTTTTCACCACTTTTTGCAGCACACAATAGCAATCTGGAAAGCAATTTCATTAGTTTAATTTCCAAAATATTTTAGCAAATCACTTCATATTGGTTTCCAAAACTATCATTTCTTTGCTGTTTTGGATGATAAAACCTGAACTGCTAAAGTGCACTGCATTATTTTTACTATACAGCATATATTTAAAATACTCGTAATGAATAACATGCAGTTGCTGTGCAGTGCCTCTAAGTTAAACAGCTCAGTACTTGTAGTGTCCCTATTTCTCAACAATCTTAGAGAGGTAAAGAAATTTTCTTAAGCGTATTCTTACTGATTTTGTAACTGATGTGTGTCAATCATATACAAATTAACACTTGACTTAAATACAGTACAGAACACATGTATTAGTAGGGTTGCCAGCTGTTTAATTGCACAAACCAAATACTCTTGCCTCACCCCTTTCTGCAAGGACCTGTCCCTCCCCCTCTCGAGGCCCTGCCCCTCCATTTACTCCAGTCCCCCTCCTTCCCTTGCTTGCTCTCCCCCACCCTCATTCACTTTCATTTCAAAAGTCTTTCTTTAAACTTAAGGAACAGATTTTGTATTACAAATTATTTACTCAAGAGACAACCTCTCACAATATCTGTGTCCCATTTTGGAATCAGAGGTATGAAAGAACATCTTAAATTCCTGTCATTAATTTTTTAGATGTTCTTTCATTTTAGGATTATTTTATTTATTATTTAAAAGTTTTGCATTTTTCCTGGGAGGCACTGGATCCAAGTTTTACAGCAGAATTCAACTCTTAAAATAGGAATTGGTAGTTAATAATATATTATTAAGTGTTGAAATTAGTGATGGGGCGGCTAAAACTATGAGGTAAAAAAAATCCCTGAGAGAGAGAGAGACAATAAGAAAGAGTTTAAGTATATTAGGAGCAAAAGAAATCCTAGCAATGGTATAGGCCCATTACTAGATGAAGATGGTAAAATTGTTAATGCTGGAGAAAAGAGAAAAGTTCACTACATATTTCTGGTCTGTATTTGAAAAGTAGTAAGATAATGTAATCATATCATATAAGGAAGATGAAGTACTTTTTCTAGTCCATTAGTAACTAAGGAGGATATTAAACAATATGCACTAGAAATAAAAAATTTTAAATAAGCATCCAAGGGTCCTTAAAGAGCTGTTTTTTAACTTGTATATTATGGTGGAGTGGTAGTAGCATCATAGTTAAGGTTGAATCACAACTGTGCGGTTTGGATACTACTGTTGTTCAGTTGCCTCTGAATCTACTTTGTAGAAGACTGAGTGTAGAAGAATCTGTAAAAAGAATTATAAAATTAGAAGACCGATTGTAGAAGAATCAGTCTTCTAATTTTGAGTTCTAATGTTCTTGATAATCCTTTGTTTTTAGGTAACATTTGAAATGCATAAAGAGAACCTTTCCCAAATATACCGGGATTACCAAAGGAAAGGAGGTGAAGGAAGTGAAATAGTTCCTTCCACCCCTGTTAGAACTATCTCAGGAGTTAACAGAGAAACTGAAATTGCAAGGAGACAACAGCATGTGGAGGTGAAAGAAGAAGCTGCTGCTTCTACATATGTTGGGGCTGATAGAGTGGAGCACAGTGCTCAAAAAAATGAGATAAAAGACTCATCTGAATGTGAGCTACAAAGTCATTCACCGTCTAATGAAAGGAAGAAATCTGAGGGAGAAAATGGACAGAGATCACCTGACTTAAATAGAGCTTCTTGCTTAGAATTTCCTCCACAGACAGAAGCAGTAAAACCAGGAGATTCAGAAATCACTTCTGGAATTGCTGAAGCAATTGCAGATTCTCTGAATAAAGCTAAAGAACTTGTGGAAGTAACAGCCACTACTGATGGGGCTTCTCCAACAGCACAAATTGTTTTAGAAGGGGAGACACCCGAAAGCCCAGAAATGCTGGAGGGATTTACACCAGAGGCAGAAGATGATGACTTTGTTGATTTAAAAGAGGAAAGTATTCTGCCTTTACCTTCAGAAGAGTTGGTACTAAAACCCAGTAAAGAGAATAGCTCACCTGAGAGTGAAAGCCAACTAACAATAGCAACGAAAGAGGAAACTGTTGTTGAGAAGGAACCTGAGTCAATACCTTTAGAATCCCAAAGTGCTGAAATCTTGAATGAGACAAGAGAAGAATTGACTTCCTTGCCAGAAACAGTGATCTCTGAAGTCCAAGAGGAGACAAGTCAACTAAATTCAGAAGTGAGTGAGAAGTTAGAGGAATTAAAAACTGATGGCAATGAAACCAAAGCAACTGGAGAAAATGCTAACACACATACTTCAGAAGCTTCTGTGGCCTCAGAGAGAAAAATTGCCAAGCTTGATGTTTCCAGTGTTGCATCAGACACTCAGAGGCTGGAACTAAAACCCAGCACAAGCCTGGAATCAACTCAACCTCTTAGACCCCTACCTGAGGTAACTTTTATATACTTCCCTTATGCCAAATTAAAATTATACCTTAAAAAAAAAAAAAAGGCTAATTAGTTTGTTTATAAGAAAAACAACTTTTTCCAACAGTACAGTTTGAGAAATTAATGAAATTCTGTATGGTTCATAGGATTTTTGTAGGCTCCTGAAGAAGCCTACAAAAGAGTCAAATAGCTAAAACTTTAATCGATTTCTGTCATCTGTAGTCTCTAAATTGAAGAATAAAAAGTAGCATTGTGGATTCTGAGGTTTCACCTTGAATTCCCTCTATTTTTCCACTGAACTTCCCTCTTATTTCCTCTGTGCCCTTAAGACCTTCTCTCTGTCTTCAGAGGTCTCTTGTAGTTACAATCCATCAGTCAAAAAAGAGCTGGCCTCAATTCTCTTCAGTGTCTGAAAGTTATAGAAGCCACTTTTTAGCTAACTGCTGCTAATGTACATCAGCTGAGAACTCATTCATTATCACTGTAAAGTATCAACATAAGGATGTGTTTAGTAAATTTTAACTCTGAATTGGGCCTTATGTTTTTGCCCTTACTACCATGCTTACTGCAATGCTCCTTCAGACTTCTACTTCCAGTTCAGTGATACTGATCATGGTTAAACATTGCTGAGTACTTCCCTCCTGCAGAGACACCTGCCAGTCGATGCCTTTCATCCTACATCATTCTTCCTCAAAGGAGGGAGATCACTGTCAGCAGCAACATATGCTCCCCATGTGGTAAGGTCTAGTTGCTGCTTATTTTTGTCTAGTCTGGCAGAGATGGTGGTGCAGTTGTATTGTAGTTTGTAGGTTTGGTATAATCCATCAGTAGAGGCCCTGCAATTAGTTTAATTTTTAAATTTATGTGCATTTGTACGTTTATATAATGTCTAAGCTTACAGACATTAAATCCAAAGTGAAACTTCTTTCAGTAAACACTGCTGAAATTGATTTTTTGTTACTTTGGAACCTGCCTTTTTGCAAACAGATATCAAGACAGGAAGATTCATCAGGACAAGATTTGGCTGCTGCATCTGATGGGCAGAGAAGAGATTCCAGATCAACTATGTTTCGTATTCCTGAATTTAAGTGGTCCCAGATGCATCAACGTTTGCTCACAGATTTACTCTTTTCAATAGAAACGGATATACAGATGTGGAGAAGGTAAATCTCTGCTTTGTAGGAAATCATATTTGCTAGCATTGCACTATAACCGAAATCTAAGGTATACTAAAATCTAATGTCATTAGTTCAATTGTTTATATTTGGAGATTTTCAAACCTATTATTAAAGTATGAATTAGTTATTTTGGGTCCATATCAGGATCTTCTCAGAATTATTGATTACCAGTCTTCAGGAATGTTTGAAGATGTGTGTATTGATTGAAGGGTTACATACACATTTTGGACTAAATGTTGGCCCCATTAAAGTCAATGGGATTTTTGCTATTGATGTCAATAGAACCACAACCTCACTCTCTGAATAGTCATCTAGCAATATGCATTTTAAGAGGAATCAGAGAGTGGGACTGTGGTTCTATTGAAGTCAATAGCAAAACTCCTATTGACTTTAATGGGGCCAACATTTAATCCAATACACACATCGTTAAACATTCCTGAAGACTGCTGTGGAGAGGATTAGAAGGATTAGGAGAGTAAAGGATGGGCAGCTTAATGTCAATATTTAGGTACCATTGATTGAGTCTTGTGAGAATCCTTACATGATGATGTTGGCTGCATCACAGCTATCTCTGGTTAATATCAGTTTATCTGCATTTGAAAGAACTTAATAAACTTGCTAAAAACACAATAAAATAGACTTCTGTTCTGAATGCTTTCCCCCACTCTCACCCCCGGCATTTTACTTTTTTTGGACAGCCATTCTACAAAGACTGTGATGGACTTTGTGAACAGCAGTGACAATGTCATCTTTGTACACAACACAATTCACCTCATCTCTCAAGTTATGGACAACATGATCATGGCTTGTGGTGGTATATTGCCATTGCTTTCTGCTGCTACATCTGCTACAGTAAGAAATTCATTTTCTATTGCAAAAGTGATAACTTGTGGGAATGGGCAGGCCTTTCTTCATATAGTACATTAATAGGAATATCTGTCCTCCTGGGAGAGCATGGATCTATATGGGTTGTTGCCTTAGGAGGAATTTAGACTCCTGCTGTCATTGCCTGAAGAGGGAGAAGAACCATCTAGAGGGCTTGGGGCCCCACTGCAGCCTGGAATATGATGTGGTTATTCTGTCTGCATTCTTCCAGTTAAATACTAAATAATTAGTATGACTAATTATTTTTCCAGTGACCAATAATGGACTTTTTACAAACCTGTTTTCTTCATGGAATTTTTAGTTATAAGAATGATCTTTTTTTATAGAAATATATGTTTTCAACTTTTCCCCCCTCATAGCATGAATTAGAGAATATAGAGCCAACTCAAGGACTTTCAATAGAAGCTTCAGTAACATTTCTTCAGAGATTAATCAGCCTTGTGGATGTGTTAATTTTTGCAAGCTCTCTTGGCTTCACTGAAATTGAGTCGGAGAAAAATATGTCATCTGGAGGAATTCTGAGACAATGCCTTCGACTGGGTAAGCAAGTAAAAGTGATTTATGAAGGAAAATGGATTTCTTCAAAAATAATGTCAACTACCATTTAACTTTGTTTTTATATATTTAAGGAGAATAGTGTTAGATGTTTATCATACTTCACTTAACCAGATATGTCTGACTTTTTGGCTACTAGGTCTGAAGTTTTCTAACCTTTCAGTGGCTTTTTTCATGTGCTGTGTTTATTTGCTTGCAGTTTGCCCCATAATAGACTTCTCCTTCCTACTATAATAATACATACAAGCCTTTATTATTCTGTATTTAAGTAAAATTGCTATGAATGTGATTAAGTATTGGTAGGCACAGTGAGCTGAAATCCATATTTGGTGCATATTTTCATTTTGTCTATAAAGATTTTTGTACATTGAAAATGCATCCCAAATAATTGGGATTAAAAATACCAGGTTTCAGGAAAATGTTCTTTAGCATATATATAATGAAAATTCGTCTTTAGGTAAGTGCGTGAGGGGAAGGAAGCTTTAAGGAGGGTTAAATTTTTGTTTAAAATGATTCGGGAGATGATGTAGGCTGAGATAACTGGAAATGCAAATTTAAAATAATTCAAACTACTGCTAGCCCCAGTATTCTACATAGAGCTCTGTGCACATACAAAATTTGCATCTGCATCCGATCTGCAATCCGCAGTCATAGCCCGTGGATATAAAGCAAATATCCACAGATTTTCAGGGCTCTAATTATGCGGTGTTTGTATAGAGTTGAATTGACAGAAACAATCTGTGTTGGAAGCACTCGGGAGATATCTGAGAAAGAGGCAAATCTTCTAGAAATGGCAGCAAATAAGGAATATCTGGGTACAGTTGACAAAATTGCTTCAGAAAAAAATACATCAATGCCAATTGTATATTAGAAATGGTTTCTGGAATTATAATATATCCTTTGTATGACTGAAATGTAGCTCTAAATCTAAAGACAGTGTGTCAGGAATCAGGGCCTGTCACTGACCCTAGGACCAGCTAGATGACCTATAGCTGAATACCCTGATCAGCCAAGTGCCCTGATTGCCTGAGAGGCATCACCAGACCTGCTCTTAAGCCCAGCAGCAGTACTGGGTCAATGGCTGCTCAACGTTTATGCCCTCAGCAACGATCACTCCTGTGCCTGCCTTCTTGCCTGCCTTGTTCCTGTCCTGCTCCAGCTCTCCTCCTTTACATGCTTCCTGACTCCAGCTCTGACCCTTGGCTTTACTGCAGGTTCCTGACTCCTGCTCCAGCTGCTAAGCATAATGACTGCCATTGCTCCAACTATTAGGCATGACTATCCATGCTGTGGTTCATGAGAGTCAGCTTCTCCATTTCCAAACACTTAAGTCATGGGACAAGTGCAACAGGGCAAAAAGAGAAGTAAATTATTAGATCTGTGTACTTCCTTTTTTGAAAATAGAAGATAAAACAAAACAAAAAAAATCAGTTAAAAAGACAAGAGAAGGAATAGGCTTAGTCTGAGAGCAATTGAGCAACAAAGTAGTAAATATTAGTATTAGTCCTTTTTTGTATGTCACACTAATGCATCATTTTAATTTTTCTTCAGTGTCAGTATGTAAAAGAAATCTAGCTCAATTGTGTATCCAGTTGCGCTAATGAAAATGTTTCAAAGAGAAAATCAGTATGAGAGGACTCAGTGATGCTAACAAATCCTCTTTCATATATAAATATTTATGTGATATGAATTCTAATAACTAATTACTCTTATTATTACTCTGATTTAAGTATCTCTTGAGCATTGTTTTTAGGCAACTTAAAAAGTAGAAAATCTTTTTTTATTTGTTTAACCTTTTAATTTTTAATGTAAACTCAATCATGTTGTATTCCTTGCAGTGATACACCAATAATATAAAATTCTTACTTCCTATTATAAAACATAACGTATCTTTTCCTTTTAGTTTGTGCAGTGGCAGTAAGAAATTGTTTGGAGTGCCAGCAGCATGCACAAATGAAACCTATTGGAGAAACTGTAAGGAGTCAGAAAACAATGCAGAGCCTTATAGGAACAGGGAAGATTGCAGCAAAGGCAAGTATATAACACCATTAAGTAAGGCAAACATCAGTACTGCAATTAATGTGTACCAAGGCTAAGTCCCTATGTTTTTTGTTCCATTAACATGTAGCAGAAAAGAAATGTAGAATCAAATAATGTGAACATTAAATCTTAAAGTAATTGTTCCAAACTGTAATTATAACATTTAAATATATAAACATATATTTCCCCAACTGAAAATATATAAACAAATATATATATATATACATATTTATGCATAATATATATATATATATAATATATATAGTATATACATATGTATATAATATATACATTATGTATATATTTATAAATATTTATAAATATAAATATATAAACATATATTTCTCCAACTGAAAAAAGTCTGAAACTGTCTTTCTTTCCCAGGTTCCCCTATCTGTATTTCTTTTAATATGAAGTCTATATTGGTCACCATGCCCTATGTACCAGCAGTTTGATGTGCGTTGATTAATAGTCTCAGGAGAGTCATTTTTATAGAATGATAGGAATTGAAGGGACCTCAAGAGGTCATTTAGTCCAGTCCCCTGCACTCATGGCAGGACTAAATATTATCTAGATCATTCCTGAGAGGTGATTGTCTAACCAGCTCTTAAAAATCTCCAAAGATGGAGATTTCACAACCTCCCTAGGCAATTTATTCCAGTGCTTAACCACGTTGACAGTTGGAAGTTTTTCCTAATGTTCAACTTAAACCTCCCTTGCTGCAATTTAAGCCCATTGTTCCTTGTCCTATCTTCAGAGGTTAAGAAGAAAAATTCTTCTCCCTTCTCCTTGTAATAACCTTTTATATACTTGAAAACTGTTACCGTGTTCCCTGTCTTCTCTTTTCCTGACTAAACAAACCCATTTTTTTCAATTTTACCTCATAGGTCGTGTTTTCCAGACCTTTAATTATTTTGTTGCTCTTCTCTGGACTTTCTCCAATTTGTCCACATCTTTCCTAAGTGTAGTGCCCAGAACTGAACATGGTACTCCTGTTGAGGCCTAATCAGCGCAGAGTAGAGCAGAAGAATTATTTCTCATGCCTTGCTCACAACACTCCTGCTTATACATCCCAGAATGATGTTCGCTATTTTTGCAGCAGTGTTATACTGTTGACTCATATTTAGCTCGTGGTCTGCTATGACCCCCAGACTCCTTTCTGCAGTACTCCTTCCTGGGCAGTCATTTCCCATTTTGTATGTGTGCAACTGATTGTTCCTTCAGACCATTTTTCCAGTTTGTCCAGATAATTTTGAATCCTATCCTCCAAAGCATTTGCAACCCCTCCCAACTTAGAATTGTTCACAGACTTTATAAGTGTACTCTCTATGCCGTTATCTAAATCATTGATGAAGATTTTGAACAGACCCAGACTCAGAACTGATTCCTGTTATGCCCTTCCAGCATGACTGTGATAAGTATTCTCTGGGAATGCAGAAACGAGAGAGTCCTGTGGCACCTTAAAGACTTTACGAAAGTACTGAAGCATGAGCTTTTGTGGGCTAATGCCCACTTTGTCGGAGGCATGCATCCAACGAAGTGGGTACTAGCCCACAAAAGCTTATGCTTCAATACTTTTGTTAGCCTTTAAGGTGCTACAGGACTCAGTCTGGATTTGCAGAAGCAACAAACACGGCTACTTCTCTGATTCTCTGGGAATGGTTTTCCAACCAGTTTTCATCCGTCTTATAGAAGCTCCATCTAGGTTACATTTCCCTAGTAGTGTGGTGGTGATACATTTGTTTTGTTTCTTTAAAATAAAAACTATGAAACTGGTGGTATAGCACTACATATCCTACAGTTATTTTTTCAGGGGTGGTACTTTTATAAACAAGTTACAGAATTGATTTCTCTTGAATAGAGTCCAGTTGACATGGTTACTGGTGGAATTTCTCCAATACGAGACCTTGACAGACTTCTGCAGGATATGGATATTAACCGGCTTCGAGCAGTAGTGTTCAGAGATATAGTAAGTTATGAAAAACCTTACAGTTATTTGGTGGCTAAGTCTTTCTTTGTATTTTTCTGAATGCTTTACTGCTGCTATGTATTAGGCAGCTCCCTATTGTTCTGCTATTTAATGGGGTTCATAAATGACTCATGAAACTCTGTGGCCTGTCTGGGAGAATTACAGAACATGTATGCATGGTACAATCTCAGTCCCTGTGAGAGAGAGGTCCGTGTTGAAATCTTTAGGAAATCTCTGGAATTCTGCTTTCCTCATGAATGTTGTGTTCATTTACATTAGTGTGTAGATGTGCGTGTGTGTGTGTGTGTGTGTGTACACGCACATTATACGCACACGCTATCTGCAAACACTCCCTTCTGAGGTCATATTTATAGAAATTACTAAATACAGGCAAATATGTTAACACATATACATTTATTGTAAAGTGTTACTGGAAACTAAATATAAAAATGAGTCCTTTTTAAAATTGGGCATGACAGAATCTGTATTTTTGTTATGGCAATAGGGCTTTAAATTAGATAGCCATATTCACTTCTGATGCAGCTCCATTTGTAGAGTTAAACTGGGATATTTGACCTACTGTATTAAGTTTCAAAACTTGGAAATTATTATTAAACATTTTCCTCCTTTACTAAATAGACACAACTTGGCTGCACTTTACAGTACATGGCATTAATATCTTTGAGACAAGGCGGGTAAGGTAATATTTTTTTCCTGGGCCAACTTCTGTTGTTGGAACATCAGGAATTGCAGAAGAACTCTGTGTAGCTCAAAAGCTTGTCTCTTCCACCAGCAAGTTGGTCCAGTAAAAGATTACCTCACTCACCTTGTATGTCTCATATCCTGGGATCAACATGGCTACAACATAGCAAATATCAATAGCTTTGTAAGTATGTGAGAGAGTGCTCTGTGTGTGTGTATGTATAATATATATTTGGTATTGTAATTTGATATGATCTGCTTGAGAATTTATGCAATATTAGGTCTAGTTAAGCTGAGGCTTAAACATTCATAGGAAAAAAACAAAGGGATTTGGTCACAATTGTATTTCGCCAAATTTTCCAGTGATGCACATAAGTTTAGATAGTAAAATGTCAAGTAAGATGAAACTTCATCAATATTTAGAAAACCTAAACTAAAGCAACAGATTCTTTTAGATGGCTTATATCCTCAGTATAAGCATGATTTATTAATGGATTGATTCTGCAACAGTGGTTTGTAGGTATAAATTCTCGTAAGTCAGTTTTGCCCATGAGGCTTCAGTATAACGTTTGTTTACTCATTTCTATTTCTGGTAGATCATGGGCTACCATATGAAGAGAATAACACTCTGTTTAAATTGTAATGGAAAAATAAATGTTGTTCTTCACAGGAGGATAGTAAACAGGCTCAGTTCTTGGCCTTGGCTGTAGTATATTTTATCTCAGTCCTTATGGTGTCAAAATACAGAGACATATTGGAACCTCAGAATGAACGGAGGCAACCTCATCGTCGCCAGTCATTCAAGGGAACAGAGAATGGAAGTAGTGAGGCAACATCTACAGGTTAGTGATACAAGTGGGTACATGGTTACACATCATATATCACTCACTGTGATTTACAGTGCCTTATAGGACTCTATTGAATTCTATTTAAGAATGTACATAAATATATGTATTATAGCCACTATGAATCTGTAAACTTTTGAATGTGCCATTTAATTTATTTTATCAGACAGCACTGAGGAAAAACCTAGTTTGCAAATTGCTGAGGCTGTCCATTTGTTGTTGTTACCTTTGCAGGACCTAGGAGCCATAGTCAAGGACCAGGACCCATTGTGTGAGGTCCTGTTTAGTGTATGATTAGTCTCCTTGAAGCACATAAGAAATAGTGATCATTAACTTTAATAGGATTTTAAGTTAAGCATGTGTATAAATGTTTACAGAGTCAAGGCCTCATTTACTTTGTTTTAATTGTTGTAGTGCTGTTCGTTCTTTCTGTTCTTTCACAAAACAATTTGATTTTTTCATTTTTTACTATTGATTCTGACTCCCACTTCTTTTCATGGTCTTACATTTTATTCTCATAGATAGTTTTCGAGGACTTTTCAGAGACTTATAGAAGTGAAATGAATTTTCAGTATAATCCTATGAATAAACTAGAAACAAACCTGAGGATAAATACAAAATTCTTTAAGTGTATATATCAAATATTTTAGCAAAGTCTTTATCACCTATTGATAGATCTTAGAAGTAATATGGTTGATTTTTTTCTGTTAACAATGAACTTGAAATAATTTTCCCTTTATTTTGGGGTAACAAGATGTAGGAAACCCATCTGCTATTACTGGTGCTTCACCTCCAGTATCAACAGAAGATCCTGAAAGTTCAGCACCTGTACGAAGAAGAGACTCTGGCATTGGAGAGGAATCAACTTCAGGTCAAGCAAACAATTCAGATGCTGTTGCTGAAGGAGGACCTGAGGGTGCCAGTTCAGGTCCAGACGCTATCAGTGAAGTATTATGCACACTTTCTTTAGAAGTCAATAAATCTCAGGAAAACAGGAGTGAGGCAGGAAATGAGTTGACTGAGAAGACTGCCTCTTCCATGCCATCAGCAAAAAATGTCAACGTAAAGGACATCCTCAGAAGCTTGGTTAGCACCCCGGCAGATGGTGCCACAGTGGATCCTACCCTTCTGCCACCAACCTTCCTTGGAACTCTTGGTGATACTGCTGCTGACCAGCATGTGCAATTCCGTTCCTTTGACAGGTAATGTATTTTCTTTATATTTTGTATAAAGAGCACCATTTTGTATTCTTTGCTTAAATGTATAATGTAAGGTACAGAAAAGTTCCACTGCATAGCAATTTGACACATTCCTGGTTATGTATTTGGTGAACAACCTGCATAAGATCACCTTATTGTAATACAATTAAATTAAGGCCCAGATTTTTAAAGGTATTTAGGTGTTGCTCAGCATTAGACTGTCTAAGTAGTCTACGAGCTGGTCTGCACCGAAAACATACTGGCTGCATCTCTCAGGGGTATGAAAAATCCACAGCCTGAGCCACATAGCTAGGCTGTCCTGCCCCCTGTTGTAGACAGCTAGGTCAATGGCAAAATTCTTCCACTGACCTACCTACTGCTTCTTGGTGAGGTGGATTAATTACCATGATGGGAGAACCGCTCCCATGGCAGGGGAGATACCATGATCACGACAGTGGTTTTCCCAGACTGAGGCTCATCCACTGCACTGCGGGTGTGCTGACCCCTGCGATTTGCCCAAATGTGGGAAACTCGACTGCATAATTTGTGCTAGTGGGGGACTGTGTTCACACTCTCCCCTGGGGAAAAAAAATCACTATAGTGAGTATCTATGCTGAAGTGCTACAGTCATTGTAGCATTTTAAGTATGGATATAGCCTAAGTCTCATTTTCAAAAGGAAGCCTAAATACCTTGTAAAGATCTGGGCTTAATTAACTGATAAGCATCTTGTTGTTTTATTTGTGTGACTATGGCTGTGACATTGCCATAACCTGTTGTGTTAAAACTGCAGCCAAATGAGGCATTCAACATGAAGCTGTTGGAGTGTGATCTACAAAGCATTGATGTAGTTCTGGACTTTGGAAACCCTGTGCAAACACATAGTGTGGGAAGTTGAACAATATAACTGACAGCATATTAAATTACTTCAAGAAGTGTCAGGTGACAGTTGGCTTAGGGCCCATGAGTTACAACTGCCATTAACAAGGATAGTCAGTTTTTTTTCACGAATAGCACTGGTTGAGATTGTTTGGATTCTCCATTATTGTAAAACCAGATATGATTTAGGTAGTCTGTGTTGGTAAATTGTGTTGGTAGATATTAAAAATGAAAATAAGCTGGAATAGTTGCTAGATTCGTTGGCCAAAGGTGTAAAACAAAAATCACTTGTAACTAAAATTTAAATATTGATTCATCTGAACTTGATTAGCGAAAACTGGGGCTGCTTAATTATTTTACATTTGTAAATTTATTTTACATTTGTAAATATTGATTCATCTGAACTTGATTTGCGAAAACTGGGGCTGCTTAATTATTTTACATTTGTCAGATTATAGAATTCCTAAACACTCCAAAAACATTGGAAACCTCTTGTTCATGTTCTTCACTGACATAGCAATAATAAATTCTCTGAGTGAGGTATGCCTGCAATAATTTACAAAGTGCTGGTTTTGTGTAAACCAACAAGGATGGTAAGTTTGATATTTTCATTACAGATACTGTCAAGTCAAATTTTTGAAAACTTTTTAAATATAATTTTCACAATTTACATAGAATGTCCTGTCAGGTTATTTTAAACTGAATGTTTTTAGAGGGGTTTTTCTCTACCTTATTGAAAAGGGTTAAAGTGTTGCCAGAAAATTGGCTTAGGCCTATTCCTTCTCCCTCTTTCTCTTTTTACTCTTGCTGGTTTGCTGACTCCTCACTTGTAGTTTCAACCCTGCTGTTGCTGTTACTGATGTAACATCTTGCAGAGCCTGCAGAAAGGGCATGGACTACCAACAAAACAACACTGGGAAGTTTTGTCTGTTCTCTGTCCAGTGTTTCTCAACGCTGGTAAATGATATCTCTCACACAGTTTAGGAAGACAGCAAGCTGGTCCCTGGTATCAAAGTTGAGAAACACTGTTGTATACTACAAGAAAATGTGTTCATTTCATTACTGGTGGAAACACAATGCTTACTCACCTAATGATTGCTGGCCTGTCTGTCTTTCATTCTGTGGGGCAAATCTCCCTTTCAGGGTAACACTCTTACTCTCACTTTCATCCACATTTCCACTTACTTGAAGTGAAAGTACAGCAGTCCCTTGCTTTTCGCTTCAGGATTATTGTTCTCCATACCTTACTGTTCAGTCTTGTTTTGTTTGGTGACTTGTAAAATGGTTTAAAAAAATCAGAAATCCTGTGAGAAACCAGTCCTCTATGGCTGCAGAGAATTTGGGAATTTAGGTCACGGCAAGAACCCTGCATGATATTTGGTTGCCAGCGGGGCTGTCGTTGGAGGAATAGATGGTATTAGGGATGGTGATTCTTGGCTTGCTGTTGGAAGCGGGTGTGAAACAGAGGACTGATTGGTGCTGAATCTCAGATGTGCCAATTAACTTAATGCAGTGCTGTTTCAAGAGGCTATAGAACTGACTTAGCAGCCTCTGAAAGCTGTGCGTTTTAATAGCAAGTCAACAGGAGGGCCAAAGAATTGCTGAGATTTGGGTGGAGGTGCTAGTAAGGGCAACATAAGAAGAGGAGGAGGGAGCAAGTTGCTCCTTTTCCTGTCCTAGTTTCCAGTGAGTCTTCAGATGTCCAGGATTTTGCTCTCTTTTTCCCCTCAGTGATTGCCAGGCAACTCAGCAGATGCCCTCTCATGACTCCCAGGATCCTCATGCTGCACTAAGTGCTGTTCTGTTCCATTGTTACATCTACTGGGTCTCAATGAAGTCTTTCCTTCTCTGAAAGCAGCACCAAATTGATAGTTATCCTGGGATACATTGTAAAACTCCAATCTTTTGTTTTCATTAAATTTTTCTGGTATGTTGTCTGGATGGAAAGTTTCTTCTGCTGAATTCCTTGTGGTTATGCTGAACCTCTCTTTCTTTTATTTTGGCTTTTTCCCTGCACATGACAGTTCTTGAAGATTCTGGTCTACTTATCCAAGTTATAAGTTGGACAAATCAGTTGAATATACCCTGTTTCAAGAAAGTGGCAATACTTTACATTGGATAAGAGTGTGTTAAGGAGAAAGGGTTTTCTTTGACAGTTTTAGCCCAAGTTTTTAACATTTAACTGAAACAAAGCTCAAAGAAAATTATCTTGCCATGACTACATTCATTTTTTCTATTCTAGCAAATGGGTTTTAGAGCATGCTGAGAAGGAAAATTGGTTTGGGCTATTTTAGATCAGGAAAGGGAGAGTGAATTACATGTAGGGAGCTCTTAGGGAATAAGCTTTGTTGGTTTCCAGGGGCTGCCTACCTCTACTTACTTCAGTTGTGGCAGTACAGCATAGAAGAGAAATAGTGTCTTAGATAGGGATGACCCCAGGTCCATTAAGGGTAAAAATTGCCAGTTGGAACTCCTCCTAGCAGCCAGTGAGCAAATAAGTGCAATTCCTGGGTCACTGGAGTCATGTGCTCAGGGTGAGGTACTTCTGCCCACTAGTTTCATGACTGGAAGAAAGTGATAACACAATTTAATTTGTCTTTCTTAATTTGAAAGCTTTTCAAAGTGTGGACCTTATTTTTGAATGCTGGCTAGCAGAATGAGCACCTGATCATAACTGGACCTTTTGGATGATACCATAATCAGAATATTTAATAATTGGTTCAAAGAAATAAAACTAAATAAAAAAATCTATTTGCAGTAAGTTCAGTTAATATCAAATTGCTTATATGCCAATACATTATCATACAGTTCAGTGAGCAGACCTAATGTGTTATTTATTTCCACAAAACAAAAAAGAATCAAATCAAAATACCTAGGTTAAAAACTCTCTCAAACTGATAAAAGCAAGGGAATAACCAATTAAAGTACTGTTTTTTAAACTTCTCTTCTCTTCATGAAAACAAAAGCAATTGTGCCCTGTCATGGGGTATTAAAGGTCTACCCCAATTTACATCTTCTATGGCTCTTCACATCCACTTTGGAAAACATTTGCTGTAGATCTTTGTTATATATTTCTTCTCCTTTCCTACGTGCTTTGTGCGGTGAAACAGATGATAAAGCAGATATATAAACAAACATCGTCATTTGAATTAGCACCTATTGTTTGAGGCTCCATGTAAGCTCAGCAGATGTCTCTGAAGTAAGTACTTTGTTCATATTTTGAAGGTTTTACTCACGACCATAATGATTAGAAAGTATTTTTAATGAAAATGCTAGCTTCTCAATACTCATCATTGCACTTTAATATGCTCTTAAAATAGGGCATACCTTTCTTTTTCTTTTGCTAAAAGTAAGTGGCCAACTCGTGTGAAATTTCACACAATATTAGTTTTTATGCCCTTGAATTTTCTGGATTTTTTTTTCTCTCTGAATTTCAATAGGAGATGTTTAAACTTGGACTCTAGCTGAATTTTTTTTTACTGGGCAGTCTGTCTTTTCATTGTTGACTGATATCTCTTGGGAAAAAATGGTCTATTGGCACAAAAATTGGTAGCGGGCTGGTGCCGCTGAGGGTTTGTGTGTGTGTGTGTTGTTGGATTAGGGTCATTTTTAGCTGTTGCCAATGCTGTAAATGAATATTTGTACTGTGCTCAGAAATATGGTTGATTATCTGGAAAGGTGCTGGACCACACGCAAGCTTGATTGACTGATATATTGGGGATGGACCAGACACGCAACCTTCTCAGTTAGGAGCTATGTTCTTGTTAGATTTTTTCCAGTAGAGAAGTCTTTGTGCACAGCTGCTGATAAATAAAATATTTTACATCAGCCACTGCACTTCTATCCCCTGCAGGTCTGTGCCCTCTATCTTGTACAACTTCTTTTTTTAAAAAGAAAATCAATACACAAACTTCACTGTGAAGTAGTTAGGGTTGCTACATGGACACACATCTGAGACAAACCCCAAAAAGCGAGACAATGGTGAGATAAGCTACCTAACAAGAGAGATCCTCTACTCCTTCACCTCCAAACCTTAATGTTTCCACAACTACCACACTGTAACCTTAACAAGTACTCTCTCCTCAATGAGATAAACCTTCTTTAACTGTTGTTTTTCCCAGATACCTTCATCAAATGACTTTGACCTAATACAATTGACTACTGTACTAAAACCTACAAGTGTTAGTGTTAGTGGAGGGAGAGGGAGGGAATATTCCAATAATAGGGTGTGTGCAGAAGAAAGTAAGTGTGGCTGAGTTAAGGTTGTGATGTACAGTCTAAGATGTGTAGAGGTTGTAGTGGTGGCAAATTGTGTGCTGTTGGATGGAAGAGCAGAAGTTGTGTACAATTAGGTGCCACAACTTTTTCAGTTTCTTGCTTTTGTAGATTTGCGTCAGATGTGTTGTGTGAGTAGTGATGCTGAGTGCTTTACAATGAAGTTTCTGGGGTATTTATTTCTTATGTTTTTTTGATGCTTAATTGAGCAGGGTGTGAGAAAGAGGTCAGGAGCCACTGGAGGGTTGAAATGTAGCTGCTGATATAGCATATTTTATCCATCAGCAGCTGCACATAAGCCATTGTGTCATCATCTGTGCGCTGCTAGGTTGTGTAACTTTTCATTTTCTTTTATGGTGTCAGGTAGACAAGTGCATAATGTGTAAGTGAAAGCTTTACCCATATCAATCTAGTAGTGACATGCACAATCTCACATGTAGGGTAAATCTGTTTATTTGTAATGTGACACATAGATAACTAGCTCATAAAGCAAGAGTTTTAAAAATCAATTTTTAACATTGTAAACACTAGATAAAGTAGCTGTGTATGTAATTTGTACTTTAAAAATGCAGAAAGGAGAAAATCAACAGTTCCTCAAACACTTGAGGATAACTATATTTAGTGCAAAACTATTTTAAAAAGTGAGTTTTGGTTCTGAAATGATATGCACATCTCCTTGGGTTTTTTGGTTGGGGTGGGTGGAATAGGTTATGACCCTTTTACAGGAAGCTGTAGCAGAGTTATAAGAAATAGCTTTTATCTCTGAGGGATCACCAAAATACTAACAGCACAGTGGGAAACCTTGGAAGGGCAGATTTCAGGATGCTCTAAACAACTTATTGGGTCTGGTTTGCATTTAATGTATTGTCTGGTGGCGAACACAAAGCTTGGTAAGTTAACATTTTTTTTTTTGAGACACCTTGTTAAAAGTTGTTCCCATGTAGCAGTTTACCAGTGGAGTATCTCTGGGAATTTCAAAGCATCTCTCTGATCCTGCATTTATCTCAGGAATGCTGTGTCAGAAATCAAAACTCTCCTCATATCTTAAGGATTATCAACTTCCCAGCCATAGCTGGAGAGTATACAGTAACAGCTATGTGAGTGAAAACTTGCTGAAAGGCTGCCAGGTTGCAAGCTTTTGCAAACAAGGTGTGTGTGTTCATTCCCATGCCAAAAATCTTCCTCTTATCTTAAGTGAAGATCCAATATGGTGATTAGTGGGTGCCAGGGGTTTATCTTGATAAAGTTCAAGGCCTGGGCTGGCTTTTTCACTGGATCCACAAAGACCGTGAATTAACACAGTTCAATTGCAGTATGTCCTGAGACACTGTTTTTTGTAGAAAAAAAATGTTACTAGTGTCTCAAGAAAAGAGGACTGATGGAAAAATAAAAGCAACACTTGTTTTCAGAATTAAGAAAAAAACCCAACCCCACCCGAAAAACCTGATGAATTCTCTCTCTTGGGTAGTTTAACAGCCTATTAACCGATTACTTGCCATTTTTACTGTGTGACTCTCCTGCCTCCTGCTACTTTTTGTGGACACATTCAGTGATCATGGAGTTTGGGAAAGCAGACATTGAGGTTATAAGAGAAACAGATGCTTAAATCATGGCTTTCCAGTGTGGTGCTTAAAACTTAGCCTCAGATTTAACTCGCAAAACAGATATTTTTATAAGCATGTTTACTTCTTGGAATGTCACATGTGTAAGCTGCTTAGTTTGGGTCAGTCTGTTTGTGCATTTCCCACTGTCATGTGTGCCCTTTTTCAGTGGCTGTATTTTAGATAATGTTATATGGATTTAACATAATTTATGTACAGAATAAACACATGTAAATATCCTCTGATAGGGTTGGAAAAGGTTTAGCTGGAAGACTAAAGCTACTAGTTGGAAGTAGGGACAAAAGATGATCATGGGAGAGCTCTACTAACAAAGGTTAGGAGTAGTTCCATAGTGAGAAGCCCATCCCTCTTGTCACCCACCTCCTGGGCTAAGAGTGGGTAGGTTTTCTACCAGCATGCTGGCAGTGGCTCCATCTTTTGTGTCATCCCCTCGCTAACTCTGTCAAATATATGTGAAACTCCACTCCATTTAGCATCTGTCCATGTGAAGGAGGCTGTTGTCTTTTCTCCCTCCTCCAGAGTCTCTTGGCTGCTGTGAAAATGTTTACATCTATGGAGATGAGTGTACGCTGCCTGGAAGATGGGATCACATGGTTTCTCTCCTTCAGCCTCCAATATTTAGAATAATACTTTCTTGAAAATAACTCCAGTGCTTGCCTCTGATCATAACTTTCCTGAGTAGCAACATGAAATTGACGTGGTTTTGGTGTTTTGCTGCAATTACAGGATTCCATATACAGCTGGACGATGCAGTTATTTACAAACTGAAAACTTAAATTCTGTCATAGAAAAAAATTGATGGGCCATGGCAGGTTCTCTTTGACACCTGGCAAGTGGATTTTTAAAGCCCTCCACAGTATGATGGGATAGAGCCCATACTCTCTTCCTCCTCCTTCCTCCCAACTGTAGACTGTAGTGTTTTGCCCATCTGATCGCTGAAGGGGCTGTCAGAGCTCTCATTTTTTACCTTTCTCCTAAGGTGTGCAGAGAGAGGAGGGAAAGGGGACTATCCACAGTTGATAACAGAGCAAGCAAGGTGACAATGTGTGTATGTCTACACTGCAATAAAACACCTGCTCATGCCAACTGACTAAAACTTGTGAGGCCTGAGTATAGACATTTGTGCTCAGGCTGGATCCTGGGGTCTGCAACCTCGGGACCTTCTGTTTCTTTAGGAGAACAAACAAGTTGCTTCACTAGTATTCCCATTCAACATGAAAAGTGAGACACTAGAAATCAAATCCTAGTACATTTCCATATGCTAGTGGGAGTTAAAATTAATGTATTGATTTTCTAAATTATTAAGAAGTTATCAGGTAGGCTTGATTCGCATTTTTTACTATGAGTCAAGCCCAAGCAAACTGTGCAACTTACACTTAATTTTAAATATGTATTGTAAGCTTATCACTTTACTAATAAATAAGCAGGGGAAAAAGTACTAAGAATATTTTTTTATATTTATAGATATTTTGCATCTTATCAAAATAAACAAAAATAAGCATTCTAAAAATTGAGGAATAGATGACTTTAAATAATTTGGATGAATGGGTTCTTATTCTGTAAGCTTTTTGTCTCTGGTGGAAACCACTGCTCAGTTTGGTGATACATGCTCATTGAGCAGTGAATAATTGTCTGAAACACGAAGCCTTCCTACACTTCAGCATAATTGGGACTAATAACACACTGACCTTCTGGCCGAGATGTATTTATGGTGGCTGGTCTACACTGTATCTGACCTATGTTTATCAATTCTTGTGCTATAAATCCTTGCTTTAAACATTAAAGATTTTGTTTTAAATTAAAGCAGAAAAACACCAGTAGTAGTCATGTTAATGAGACAATCTGTGGAAGACCTTTTAATGTTTACAGATGTGTTGAGGCAGAACTTTGCTCAGAAAATGAGAGAATATTCTGTTTATGGTATTTTTCTAATTTATATTAACTTTTCCATATCTGAAGCAATTAGTATTATAATTTTCAAATGTTAGGTGATGAAGAAATATAGATTTAAATGAGGTGGCTGAATGATTTGGATATGAAAGGAATAAAATGAATTGATGGTTAATCTTGCATGTAATCAAGGTTCTCAAGATAATGGTCATCTTTGAGCCTAGAACATGAATTTGGTGTGTGTGAAAATAAACCACACTCCTTATAAACATGGTAATATGTAAAATAAGAACTATGTAGGCTTGTAAATAGATTATTTCTGTAGATCCAAGAGTTTCTCACTTTTTAAAAACATAATCCACCAATAAATTAATTTACTAAATGAAAGGAAAACATCTTGTTTGTGTGCTAACTTACTAAAGACAAAGCAGGTGCTCCTCAACTTTTAGTGCACTAGAAGGTGTTTTTGAATACTTTGATATTTCTTAAGATTATTTTGTTTAACATTAGATTAATATGATGCATATTCCATAGTTTCTACATAATTTCTATTTTATATAGACCTTTATCTTAAAATAATGAGTTTTCTAGTGCCTCATGAATCGGTGTGTCAGTTGGTACTTCTTTAACTGCAAGTATCGTAGTATTAAAATAACTGTTTTTTTTAGATCAACACCAGAACCATTTGCTAGTTATGAAGCTGTTAAACAAGTAACACATATTTCTTTATTTGAAAGTTGCTATAGTTCTACTTAGCCCCAGAGAATGAAAAAAATATCAATATACCTTTCTAAGGGACTGTATTAGATTTTATCACAGTATCATAAAATTTAAACAAAGGACTCTTAAGGTACTGGATCTGTGATTCAAATGTACTCTTGTGCATCCCAGCTAATAGAAAGCAAACAAATCTACTTATAATAAACATGCTTTGTAACATGCCTTCAAGAGGCCTTTCAGTTGAATCTCTAAAAAATAAATCCTGTCGCTATGATCTTGTTTGATTATGCTCTTTAAACTGTGTATAAAAAATAAAGGAAAGATGCAGAGTATAAATGGATTACATAAAAATACATTAAATAGCAGATTAAAATAAATGGGTAACATGACAGAGTTTGGAATATGTTAAGGCACTTAAAGATTACAGTTCGTTCTTTTGGAGTTCTCATCTGAACTCTTGACTTTGGAGACCATGGCAGTGGCAGGTAACAGAGAAGAGAGAAAGTTCAAAGATTTACTACATAAATTTTGGGCCCATCCCAGCTCATCTCGGAGGGTAATGGCTGGCTGATATTTTCGCTGGGTGCCACTTCAACATTATGAACTCCACTTGCTCCTTTAAGTGCTGGGCACAGTTTACACAAAGTACAGCAGGTCAGGGAAAATGTTTTCCCCTTGAATTCTATCTTTCATGTTGCACTACAGTCTTCCCTCTTGCTGAGCCACTGTGGTGCATTGTGGAAATCCCTGAATGCGGTGCATCATGGTGGATACAATCTTGATGGAGAACAGGAAGAGGAGAGGGACATAGAGGAGAATGGGGATACTCAAGATATAACTTCCATGAGACACCGACATGTTTCTAAATTGAGTTGTTTTGCTTTAAGTGAAACATTTTCCTGTTTGATATTTGGGGTGGGTTTAGACAAAAATTCAAAAATTTCTGTGGAAAGCAGATAGTTCTTGTGAAAAACAATTTATTGAAGTAACTTCTATGGAAAATTTTTGACCAGCTCTAACTGAGAGGCAGTTTTTCTAACATTATCTAGGGTGGATATACATAAATCCTCTTACTGAATTGCAACATAGGATCTTCTGTACACTCAACTTTTGGATGTTTAATGACTCTGCTTCTTACCACTTGAATTCAAATAGATGACTTATGGTGCTGAGCCATTATCCCATTGTTAGTTAAAGCTTAATTTTCTTTCTGTTTTCAGTTGCAAGTTTCCATTCTTTCAAGGAATAATGAGATTGTAATTTTAAAAAGCCTGTGAAGATCCCTAATGGTAATTATGTGTGTGTTAGTTAGTGTCAGATTTGCAATGCAGTTACTCATAGTTTCCTTTGCTGTCTGCTGAGCTCTGAGAATGTGTAAGAGAATATTAGGGGTGATGTATGTATATCCTATTATCTTCATATACCTAGTGAATGTGAGTAACAACTGTTATAGTTGTCCTGATGCCTCTAAAATCATCTATAGAGAGTAAGAGGGCCCATTTTGATCATCTGCTTTGAACTGCTGCCTATCACAACACAGAAAAAAACGGGATCCCCAGTTGCTTTAGCTCTCCTCAAATGGCAGTGCAGTCTCTGGAAACTTTGTGTAACTTGATCAGTTCAGCTACACTTAGCACAGTAGAGCAGTGTTAGTATCAGTATATGAAAAAGAGCTATGGACACAACACAGAAAATGACAGCTCGTATTTATGATGGGTCATGCCTAGTTTTGTCATAGTGCTTATTGCTAGTTCTCGGTTGGGAGAATTGAGTTGTGGGAGTGTGGTTTTGGAGAAATCTTCAAATTTCCGCTTTTGGTTTTCAGAGGATTAAGTATAGGTGCGTTTGATGGAAGAGTATTTATTATTGTTGGTCAACTTAATTTGGCATGTTCATAATTTTGTGCAGTGAATAGTGTCCAGTTCTGGTGCTGTGACTCATATCAGCTCTAGGGTTGCCAACTTTCTAATTGCTGACAATGGGACCCACTCTACTCT
This sequence comes from Dermatemys mawii, assembly GCA_007922305.1. Classification (NCBI taxonomy): domain Eukaryota; kingdom Metazoa; phylum Chordata; order Testudines; family Dermatemydidae; genus Dermatemys; species Dermatemys mawii. Next base: position 66,403,608 of record ML677326.1, read on the forward strand.
GCCCCTACCCCACCTCTTACCCGAAGCTCTGCCCCATTCACTCCTCTTCCACCATCTGCCTACTGCTCACTGCTCTCCCTCATCCGCGTAGCTGGATCTTCTCCACCTCACTGTCCCACCCGCTGGGCTCCCTCTAGTCTGGAGTTGTAGCCTGACATGGAGCCTGCCTGCTTGCCCAAAAGATGCAGGTAGAAGGCAGCCCTTCCCTCCCTGTCCACAGTAACTGGACTTTTGATGTATGGTCAGTACATTTGACTGTCAGGTCCCTTTTTCGACTGGACTTTATGGTCAAAAACTGTGCACCTGGCAACCCTAATGAATAAATATTGTATAGACAGTTATTACAGAAGGTTTATGAAGTCTTCCACAATTCCTTCTATCTCAAAACTTAGTGCATATGTTCTTAAGAAAGAGAAGAAAATCCTTAAATCTAAAATTAACAGAATCTGATCAACCATTTATGTGTAATACTTTCAGAGAATCCAGGGCTTTCCCTACCCTACAGCTTTAGAAGCCACATTGGATTCATAATTGCTGGGGCCTATTAGTGTAGTTTTCATAGCCATCTTAAAGGTTACTCCTGGGGGAATTCTGTGCCACTGTACAATACAGAATTGTGCAGAAATTAATGTTGTGCATGCAGAATTTCTTCCCCTGCCCCCACAGAAAAGGGCTGCAGAGATGTTTGTTGTCACTAGGGGCTGCTGGACCCAGCAGAGTCCAGCTTGCAAATAGAAGACAAGGCCAAGGGGAGAGGGAAGGGGAAGGAGTTAGAGGGCTCCTTGCAGCTATAGTTCGTCACACAGCCTGATGGAGGAAGGTGATGGCGGCATGCAGGAAACTCCATGGAAACTTGGGACTCAGTATCAAGCTGTTTTTGCTCTGGATCCCTGGTCTCAGGAGGGGGAGGGAGGAGGGAGATGATAGGGGATGTGAGTGTCTGGATTGTGGGGGAGGAGGCTCCGTTCTGGAGGGTAGAGAGTGAACGTCTGGGCTAGGGTCAGGGGAGGCCTGCAGCTGGCCTCTGAACGGTAGCAGGTCTGAGTGTCTGGGTTGGGCTGTGGGGAGGGAGGTGTGGGTATATGGTCCCCTGGCTGAGCTCAGAAGGGGGAAAGGAGGCAGAGAAACAGGAACTGGGTTGTCGTAGGGGTTTCTTTAACTCTACTTCCTGGGGGAATTTTTGTGTGTCTGTATTATTACAGACAAACCTGCTGACACACATTTTGAAATAAATTACCAGAATCATTGAAAGTGCTGTGATTATTTTGTGTTATTTTGACAAATAAAATTTGTGGAATTTTAAAATATTGTGCACGGAATTTTTTATTTTTTGGCACAGAATTCCCCCAAGAGTAAAAGGTAGAAGGCCTCTTGTTTTGATAGTTCCTGAGAACTGACTGATTTAGAAAAATCCTTAAAACATGACACTATAAGTGAAAAAAGAAAATGTAGCACATGTTTTGTTCTTAAGTTAATTTTGGTACCTTCCAGTATTAAAATAATTGCATTGATGTAGGAGAGAGAGTTATTCAACAACAAGCTATTATGCATACATAATAACTACCTTGTCAAAAATTTTAGTGGTTCTGGAATTTTATCACCAAATTATTTCCCTGCATCTAGATTTGTTTGTAGGTAGGAACTTGATAAAATGCTACTGTAACTCTTTTGGGGGTAAGGAAACTAATGTCTCTATGTTTTACATTAAGGTCTAATACAGACTATGTGAACACATCTGCATTCATGAAGTATAGATCTCTGAACCCTAGTTAAATATTTTTATTGAATATTTTGACAATTAAACAATTTAAATCCAGCAAGGAAAACACATCAAATTTTACTAGTGTGGGTCAGATGCTGGAGGCTCATCCTAATATTAATAGTATACCCATGTTACTAAAACCCAGTAAATGTATATTGCTCTCCCACCTCCTTCCTGTTTTTTGAACTTGTCCTAAAGAGGAGCAATAATAGTGTCTTGGTATTGCATGTCTAGAGAGATATTGTCTGTTTTATGTTCTGTAATGTAAGGCATGAGGAAATCCAAGGCCCCATTGTGTATTAGTGGCAACATATGCTTAATTTAGCAGACAGTGTATATATTTATATAAACTATTTTTCTAATACATTGTATGTGTTTGGTGGAAACCATCATATATGTGAGAGAAATTCATGGCTCGAGCACAATGTCTTGGCTTGGGGCTCAGGTGGTTGTTACGTCTGTTTTTTAGTGTATAGTTAACATTAGCAGTCACCCTTATAATGATGTGACATGCACTACACCCAAGTATGGTGGCAGCCTACTCCTAGCAGTAGGAAGGTTGATTTAATCTGTAACACAGCCTGGCTTATGTGACATCCATTGGAGTGAAGGAAAAAAGACAACAATGATCCATTTTCCCCTTCTAATTAAAATTATTTTTAAAGTATTTAACAAAAATCTCTTGTTTCCATGCCTGAATTTGGCTCAAGTTTCTAAGTAACTTCATTTAGAAACTGAATTCTTTAAAGTTATTAAGGGAATAATTTCACTGTGTAGTTATAGTACTGTCAACAGAAGATGTGATTACATAAATCGAATGTTGAAGACTTTCAACTTACAGTTAACACCAGGTAATTAAAAGTAAGCGCTGCTGTGGGAGTGCATTATATATCAGCTGTACTCTTTACCTCATTAGTTAGGTTTTTGCTTGTCTGTGGAGCTAACTTGCAATTAAAAAGCCTTAAATGTATGCTTAACAAGGTCTTTTAGGTATTTGGAATAAAGTACTACAACTCAATTGAAATTGGTGTATCATAAATAGATTTCTTGGTAACATACAAGATAAATTTCCATGCCTAACTTGACATTTAAGATGTCGTCGTCATTGTCTTCTTTTATATTTATTTTTGAATGTAATTCCTGAAATTTAACTTATGTAAAAACTGGTGACACTGTCTTCATCTCTAAGAATCTTCTGATTTGTTTTAATAAGTATATCTTTAAGTTCAGATATATCCATAATTTATTTCCATATAAGATGCATTTGAAATGTAATGAAAACATTAATGGATGTACTATATATAAACATTTCAGGATGGTAAAGTATCAGTGCATATCTTTAGATAGACTAGCAAAAGATAAGGTGGAAGGAAGTCTTGAACTTCCTAGTTAACATGGTTTGCAGAAAACAGAATTCTGTATGTATCGTATTTTTTTCCTTACAGAAAGGGCAACTGTATGTAAATTTTTTTTTTAAAAAAAGTACTATTTACTAACTTGATGTATTTCTCCATGTAGGAGTGTTGTTGTCGCTCCAAAGAAATCAACAATTTCGCCTTCTACAGCTACCATGAGTGTACCCACAAATGCTGTCAGTGTGGTTTCTTCATTAGATTCAGCTCAGGCCTCAGACCTGACAGGAGAATCTCCGGGTGAGTAAGGGTAAATGGAAGACAGCTTAATAGAAAAGAAACAGAAAAATATAATAGAAGTAGAATCATCTGTAATGAGATTCCCTTTCATAGGGAGACACTTTCAGAGTTTTAACCACCAAAACGTTGGAGACAAATACATTAATTTGTGCGTCATTTGCTAATTATGTAACTAAAGATTTCATGTTGATGGTCTTATGTTTTAATTCCTGTCTAGAACAGGAAGCAAAGAATTTTTTTAAAATCTTGCTATGCTTAGAATATTAACAATTATTGAGTTTTATTTTCTTTTGGAAAACTTATCTGAATCTATCTTAGAAAGTTGCTTTTATGTAGTTGCTTTTTCTCCATAACTGGGTGTATTAGGTAATATATATAGAACTTTTTATACCCGATCAGACAGAGGAAACTCTGAAGCCCTGGATCCTGGAAGCCGTTCTGCATATGTCTGCTGATGCACACATGTGACAGCTGGCAGAGTTGAGAGCATGTGCTTGATATCTTATCTCTAACTATGGCCAGTACAGGTTTCAGAGTATTAGTGTAATGACCCAGACACTCCCAGTCTCTCTTTAACCCTAAATTGATGGTATGCAATTTGCAAATTAATTCCAGTTTATATTTGCCATCGTGTGCCAGCAATGCCCCTCTGTCACGTATGTTGGTCAAACCGGATAGTCTCTATGCAAAAGAATAAATGGACACAAATCTGACATCAGGAATCATAACATTCAAAAACCAGTAGAACACTTCAACTTCCCTGGTCACTCAATAACAGACTTGAAGGTGACAATTTTAAAGCAGAAAAACTTCAAAAACAGACTCCAAGAAGCTGCTGAACTGGAATTAATTTGCAAATTGGATATCATAAATTTAGGGTTAAATAGAGACTGGGAATGGCTGGATCATTACACAAATTGAATCTATTTCCCCAAGTTAAGTATCCTCACACCTTCTTGTCAACTGTCTGATATGGGTTTTCTTGATTATCACTACAAAATTTTTTTTTCTCCTAATGATAATAGCTGATCTTAATTAAATAACCTCCTAGAATTGGTATGGCAACTTCCACCTTTTAATGTTCTCTCTGTCTGTATATATCTTCCTACTGTGTGTTCCATTCTATGCATCTGATGAAGTGTGCTGTAGCCTATGAAACTTATGCTTAAATAATTTGTTAGTCTCTAAGGTGCCACAGGTACTCCTGTTCTTTTTATGGCCAGTACCAGATACTTCAGAAAAAGGTAAAATACCTGTATGTTAAATCTGGCCAATCATGCAGTGGTTACTTGGATTTGTGACTATGAGAATTCCTTTCTGACCCTTACCAGTGATCAGCTTACACCTTAAAGCACAAGGTTTGACTACACATGTGATTTTTAGTTTACATGCAGTAGCTGAAAATGCTTATAAAGCTAACCTCCTTTTAAACAAAAGAATCCTGCTAAAGTATTTTTATTGAGCACAGTGATGTTGATTTGCATAAGCTTACTATATATAGTAATTTCTTTTGTTCTAAGTTTCCTGCTGTTAATTTGATTTCATTCATTTGTCTCATAGCTCAGAGCAAAATAAGAATCTGATTGCTTTTAGCAATACTTCCATAATTCCAAAAAGAAGAGAATATTATTAATAAGCAGATATCATACAGTAGGAAGTAATTGTAATTAGCATAGGGATATGTTGCACTACATGTTCTAATAGGTAATGTTTTTTTCTTGAGGGTACTTTAATTTTTAAAAGCCTTTCTCCAGTGAAGTGTGATTGTGAAACTTGTATATTGCAGTGTAGAATATTTATGCTAACAGAAAGTAAGTTCCCTGAATATGTTCCCTGAATATGAGAAGAGTATAGTATAGGTTGTTCATAAACACACATTATGGGTACTTTGAGTTCTAAGGCTCTCCTTTCTTTCTGTACAACATGTCTAACGCTCCAGTATAATGCTGCTTTTTTTTTGGTCAGCTATTTTGTCGTCCCAAGGCTGTGTGTGTTCTCACAAGTATCTGTGCCCAGTAAAACCACCAAACTGCATGCTAAACCTTTGAATTTAATTGAAGCTGTATGTCAAGGAAGCTTCCATCTGTGCGTGTTAACTGGGTATTTCTTTGTACTGCAGGAGCTAGTTGCTGATGATGATGTATCAGAAACAAGAAGACCTAGAAATAAGTACAGCCCCCTTCCCAAGTGCCCTAGTCGGTACATTTATTGTCATCTTTGTTCTCTCCAGCACTCTGCAAAAGTACTTGTGGGAGTCGAGCAGATTTAATTACAACCATGCTACATGAAAGGAAAAGCTTTTGTGATCCAATACTTTCTTACTGCCTGATACAGAAAGGAAAATTGAGTTCATCACTCAAATTTGCAGGAGGTAGTAGTTTACTAGTCTAGGAGGCAGGTCTAGATTAGGAAAACAGGTTATGTTTTAAAAACATATCACAGTTCAAGAGGGAGCCAAGGGTTAACCAGGAGCAAGTAGCATATTTTTGAAGGCTTTACACTCTGTATCTAATAAAAGCACATTAGTTAAAATCTGTTAGCCAACATGGTAAATCATGCCCTATTTTCTTCAGTTAGATAAGGTCTAGATTGTTGAGAAACTGCTGCAATGATTTAAATCACTTTGACCAGGAACACATCAATGGAATCTAACTTGCAGGCTCTCTAAATGGGATATGCTATTTTTTTGTAGAAATGATTTTGGAATATGTTGAATGCTGCTGTACTGTTAAATGTATAAGAAATCCAGACAATGAACAATGATGTAACTTGTACCAGTATAACCTCCAGAATGTCTGGAAGTGTTGGCAAAACCTGAGACTTCTAATCTAAATCGATAGGCATAAAAAGAAACAAAGTAGGATTAAAAATACCAGACTTGTTTGGACTGGCAATCTAATTCATTAAAAGGAAAAATTTAAGGATACATGAAATCATGCCTAAAACTGATTAAAACTTGACTATTGATTGGAAATTATTTTTTAATAAAAATAAAGATTAAATGGAAACACTAGTTCCCACAGATATAAAATATTAAAAGTCTAAGTAATTTGTTAGTGTTGATTATATAAATTAGCTACACTTCAATTTTAAGTATTCTTGTATGAGGCTTTAACCTTGTGGTATGAGAGAAAAAAGTGGGCAAAAATGAGTAATAGTTATATCTACCAATTAAAAAAAAGGACTGATATAAGCAAATAGATGTTTTTCTTCTGAGGTCATATTGCAATTTTTTTTGCCTCCACATAATTTTTTAGGCCCCATTTAGCATAGAAGAGAGTTGGTAACTGAGAAAAAGGGTTTGGATTCACATTAATTTCAGACTGTTTACTTGGCTATTAAGAAAAACATTAAATCCATTAAAAAAAACCATCAAACTTTCAGACTAGATGTCTATTTAGTCAATATAAATTGCAGTTACCACATTTTACATCAACGCTATATATATAGTATATATATATAATTTCTTCATGTCATTTTATTTAAAAATAACCTCTAACAAATAATTGCTCTTACCGAATTAAGCTTTTCTAAGAAAACAGGTTGAGCAACAGACACATTCCACCTAGAATAGTCACAATCTTAATGTCTTGGGTTTAATCACTTTGTTGCATAATGTTCATTAATTACTGTTCCTCAGGACTCTTACGGCAGGTCTACACTATGGCAGGGATCAATGCTGTGAGATTGATCTATTGGGGGTCGACTTATCACGTCTAGTCCAGATGCGATAAATCGATCCCCGAACGCTGTCCCGTCGACTCCTGTACACCACCGCTGCGAGAGGCATAGGTGGAGTCGACGGGAGCGGCAGCAGTTGACTCACTGCCATGAAGATGCCACAGTAAGTCATTCTAAGTACATCGATTCCTGCTACGTTATTCTCGTAGCTGAAGTTTCGTTATAATCAATCTCTTCCACAGTGTAGACTAGGGCTTAGTCTCAATTGTGTTGGTGTGCACACCTGAGGCAGTCAACAGATTTCTTTGATGTGGTATGGCTGTGGAAAAGGCTCAGAAATTCTTCTGAGATATGGAGACCGAGGATACGATCCTGAAAAAGATGTATGTAACTGCACACTGTGACTTTATTGTCATCTTTGTTCTCTCCACCACTCTGCAAAAGTAATTGTGGGAGTCGTGCAGATTTAATTACAACCATGCTACATGAAAGGAAAAGCTTTTGTGATCCAATACTTTCTTACTGCCTGATACAGAAAGGAAAATTGAGTTCATCACTCAGATTTGCAGGAGGTAGAAGTTTACTAGTCTAGGAGGCAGGTCTAGATTAGCACTTTTGACTTCAGAGGGACCACCACTAGCATGTAAAGCTTACTAGGTGCTTATATCTTTGCTGGACTAGGTCTTGCTGTACAGTTTAAAATCGTGTGAAGTAATTTCAAACTCATGACTGTCACAAGGCATTTGAGTCTGGCACTCCTTCCTTATAAAGCAAGGGTGGGCAACTTTTTGGCCCGGGGACCTCATCTGGGTATAGAAATTGTATGGCAGGCTATGAACGCTCATGGAATTGGGGCTGGGGTATAGAAGGGGATGAAGTCTGTGGCTGGGGGTGCGGGCTCCAGGGCGGGGCCAGAAATGAGAAGTTCATGATGTGGGAGGAGGTTATGGGTTGGGGCAGTGGGGGTGGGGTGTGTGAGGGCTCCAGCTAAGGGTGCAGTCTCTTGCATGGGGCTGGGGATGAGAGTTTTGGAGTGTTGGCGGATGCTCTGGGCTGGGATCAAGGAGTTTGGAATGTGGAAGTGGGATCAGGGCTGGGGCAATGGTGGCGGGAGGGGTGGCTCAGGGGTGCAGGCTATGGGCAGCGCTTACCTCAAGCAGCTCCTGGAAGCAGCAGCATGTCCCCCCTCTGGTTCCTATATATCCAAGTGGTACCCCTGCAGCTCCCATTGGCTGCAGTTCCTGGCCAATGGGAGTGGTGGGAGCAGTGCTTGGGGCAGCATGTGGAGCAGAACCCCCTGGCTGCCCCTATGCATAGGAGCCAGAGGGGAGAGAATGTTGCTGCTTCCAGAGAGCCAGAATGGGGCAAACCACAGACTCCACTCCTCAGCAGGAGCTTGAGGGCCAGATTAAATGGCTGGCAGGCTGGATGCAGCCCATGGGCCATAGTTTGCTCACCCCTGATATAAAGTAATATGATAAGAAACCAGAAGTACTGACTGAAAACACTCCTGGAAGGAGGAAATGCCTGGAGAAGTACTGGAGAGTCCTTGGGTGGGGAAGTGGTAAAAAATTATAAGATAATTGATCTAGGCGAAGTTGAAGAATATGATCTAGGAAGCTAGTCATTAGCTGGTACAGACACTTATTTTGTTATGGCAGAGTAGGACTAGTCAAAGGCAGTGAAACTATTTTTGTGTATTCTGATGGGATATTTGTGTTGTGTTTGGGGGTACTTAGTGTTCTTTGTCAAGGTTTTTTAGTTAGTGTGTGTTGATGTAAATTTCACTGACACTTTTTTTTTTTTTTCCACACTAAAACTTGTATTTCCTGCCCTGTTTTCTGTGGATGCTCCTGCCTTTGTGGTACAGCATCCACAGTATTTGCAGTGTTGAGACTTTTAGCTTCTTTTTAGTGCTATCCATTTCCATATTCTTTTTTCAAGCATTTTTAAAAAGCGAGGATGCTATGTAAGTTAAAGGAACTGACTACATTGGCAAATGTTATTTATCTGTGACAGTCACACATTTGTCCCTGCTATCATTCACTCATACATGCAATTCCCCTCAAACTTCTCCTCCCACAGCCCTGCCAGAGGCTTAGATTGGGTCTTGTCCTCTCAACTGCATTCTCATCTTACTTTTCCTCTCAGTGTAGAAACAATGGGAGAAGAATAGGCACTCAGCACTACAGCTTCCAACCCTAAGTAGTAGCATCTTCCACCCCAGGAAACAACCACAGTGTGATGTGGACAAGACCAGATAAGGCACCAAGGTGTGGAGACTGGTGGAGAAACTAGTTTGGAAACAGCGATAGGGAGGAAAGATTGCAGTGACAAAAGGGATGGTATTGTGGCTAATGCACAAACTAGAGTCTGAGCTTCAGGATTCCATTCTCAGCTATGAGAAAATAATCACTTTGTGCCTTGGTTTACCTAGCTCTAAAATGGGAGCAATGCTGACCTACTTCACTTGTAAGTGAAAGCACCTTAAGGTCTTAAGATGAAAGTATTGACTAAGAGCTTGTCTACACTTAGGATATTGCAATGGTGCAGCTGCTCCACTGTAGCACTTTGTGAAGAGGCTACCTATACCAACAGGACAGCTTTTACCATCAGTGTTAAAAAGCCCTCCCGTCAACATAATGCTGGGTTTAGGTAGGTATAACTATATTGCTCAGAGATTTTCCACACCCCTGGGCGATGAAGTTACACTGCCGTAAGTTTGTTGTGTAGACTAGGACTAAGTATTGGAAACACATAGAACCAGAAACTGTTTTGCTCACTTCACATTGACATCAGTGTAAAAGTCACTCAAGGAGCTACTTGGAGTGTGGCAGCTAAGTTGAGGAGACACAATCACAGCAGTGGCTGAAAAGTAATAACAGACTTAATATTGTCAGCTTGTTTTACTTCATCTGTTGCTGACAGTTATTTTCATAGAAACAACCCCAATAGAAAGTGTTTAAATATATTAATTGGGTCAAAAAACATTCTTAAAAAGAGTTCACATCAGAGTGCACCAATTTCATGACATTTATTTTGGCTTAGGGTACAGAAGATATGTTTATGTGACAGATCCTTCTAGCTTGTAAACCCTTTCATTACAGTTTCTTTGTATTCATAGGAAGTTTTATTTTTTGTGTTGGCTCATTAGTTTACTAGATAAACATTTAAAATGTTTCATCTGTTGTGCAAAATTAAGCAGATCTATTCATTTAATTGGCCTCTTCCTATTTCTACCAGTTACGTATCTCACTAAAGACTGTACAGCATGCAGAGGATATGTATTGTTTTTTGTATTCTGTACACACACAAGGATATAAGGAGATTTGGTGGAGGAGTTTCTTCAATAACACTACTGCTAGAGACATTATTTGTTTAGACCCTTGGGGACCCTGAATAAACAATAAGCTTTCACTAGAAGGGTGTTAGACAGATGATCTATTTGCATTTTCTTTTATGGTCTTGCAAATGTCTGTAAAACTGTCAGTTTGAAGGAGCCAGTTTATCAGTGAAAGGATAAGGAATAGATAAGGCAGTTTGGTTCCACATGTTTGAAGTAGCTACTGCACTTACCCACATGTGTGCTGTAGATGAAATCATACCTCTGAAATACTTCATTTTTGGCTAACGATGAAAAAAACCCGAAAGCCCAATTTGCTTATAAAATGAATAAATTTATCCAAAAAACTTACATGATACAATCATTTGGTGGACGAATCACCGTGCACATTTACATCTCACATAAGTGGAAATCTCTGCTCTGACAAATCTAAGCTAGTTCTTATAAAATCAGTCTGATGAATTTGGAGTGTGGTCTCTTAAAGATGGAGAAGGTTAGGCCATAATACCATTATATGGTTAAAATAGATTTTTAGTTTATACAATGGTCTATCCTACGCTACTTCTCAAGCATAAATTGCTTAGTACTGTTTCCCCATTTTAGGCCTGCATTTTAACTTCAATACTGATTTTAGTAATTTAAGAATGTATGCAGTATATAGTACATGTTTTGCTATTCCATTTAGTCTGTCTCTATACTGCACAATTGCACAATGACTACTACAGGGAAAAACAGCAGTTGTGTCATGATGTTGTGCATGTTCTGCATCCATCAACATTTATACTAATGCCAATGTATGGCAGTATAATATAGTGGAAGTTAACCAGAACCAAGAGTAGCCTTGCGATATTTTATTATACCATTTCAGTAACCTGGAAGATGATTCTTTGGATTCTTCTGTGTTTTCTTTAGAGATTTTGCATTTTGGCTAAAAATATTAGAATGTCTCCCATCTCTCTCAATTTTTAATGTGTATACCACTTTAGTACTAGATTATATAAGCCTTTAACTGGATGCTGCTGTGATACTTGATACCATCACATTTTTGATAGATGATAACATTAAAACCTCACTAAGTCAAATAGCATCTTGTATTTGTGGCAACCTTCTAACAAAGACCTCTTTATCATAATTTTAAATATATTCTGATGGACTTGTCTTAAGGGAATATTAATACAAAATGCATTTTGTATGTTGAGAATACTTTCTGGGAATCTTACCTTTTGAGTTTGTGTTCAGTCTAGCATCCTAGAGTGACAAGATTTGGGCATGCTATAGAAAAGGTGTATTCAATCTTGGACATGTGAGTAGGAAGGGAGCAGTTACAAACTGGTGGAGAGCTTTCTGCATAAGTATTTGGATGGCTGTTGCTGGGCTCCAAGGGGAGAATGCAAAGACTGACTGCTTTTTGTGGAAAGGCAAAAAGTTAGGAGGTATTTTATTACAAAGGATATAATGAAAACTGATTAGATAGTCTTTTTAAATCCTGCCACATATTCCAAGAGCAGGGGTCATTTGATGAAAGAAAAACCAGTAAATATACAGTCCTTTACAGAGCATTTGAGTCAGTCTGTGGAATTCAGTGTCATAAGACGTTCATCACTGTTCTACACAGAAGGCTGTATCTAACAGTCTAGTCTCTTAATTCTTGCCATGTCATCGGACTTATTTTTTTTGGTACTTAATGTCACTTTTAATTTCTTTTTGAATATGTAAAAGTAATAGTGCTCAAAGAAACTGTATTTTAAAAAAGATAATTATATGGTTATGAACTACTACTACTTAACAAAAAAAATTGTTTATGTTGAAAGCACATTTCAGTAAAATCCAGCTAGTATCCAAAAACATGCTTTTAAAAACAATTCTTAACACTCTTCCCCATCCCACCCCCCAAAGCTTATAGTGGCTGGAAATGAGGAGTTAAGGGATCCAGCATTTTCTTTCTGTCATATAAACGTTCATCACTCACTTCCCTATCACCCAATTTATGCTGCCCATCCAACTTTCATGCTGTCCTTAAACATTTCCACAATTATGCACAAAAGCGCAAATAACAAATTATACTATAAATTACAGTTAAAGTTTAAATGAATCTCAGCCATAACATTTTGCTCACAAAAAAATTAGAAGCCTGTGTTTGAAAATTAGGCCCTAACCACATACTGGTGTTGGTCCTGGCTGTGTTTAAGAACAGTTTCTTCAGACTTGTACTGTCAGTATCTGTGCTCACAGAACCTGCTTTTTAGGATTTCCATTTTGCATCTGAAGGCAGCATCAACTTTTCTATGTCGAGCCTGATGATATTGAACTGTTGGGTATGTCTGCATGCAGTTAAACATCTATGGCTTGCCCATGTCAGCTGACTTGGGCTCATGGAGATTGGGCTACCTTGGACTGTTTAATTGCTGTGTAGGACAGGCCTGCGCTGGAGCCTGGGCTCTGGGACCCTCCGAAGGTTTACACCACACTTAAACAGCCCCATGAGCCTCAGTCAGTTGACATGAGCCAGTCGCAGGTGTTTAATTGCAGTATAGACATAGCCTTTGTGCTGAAATCTGATTTTGTTCCTTACAGTTTTCTTCAGTCTTGTTTTCAGAATAATCACTGTTGGTCCTCTGATTATCTTCCCTTTATTGAACTGGACCTATTACTCACTTTGTGTTTTGTATTTTAAGAGGGCAAGGTGTTATGTTTTTGAGTATAGGTAGGACTGGTAGCCCTGTCTGTTGAAGTTGCTTAATGCTTCCTGTTATAAGACTCATTTTCAGCTGTAATTGTCAAATTTGAGTTCAAAATTTTCCATGCTTGGCATGTGCATCAGGCAAAATTTTTGAGAAGCTACCAAAAGCAGGATGTTAGACTCAATATGGTAAATTAGATCTGTTGTTATATGTCATGTTCCTTAACTGTAAGGAATGTGGTTTTAGCTGAGCTGACAGAGAACTTAAGCGGGAAAATTAGCAAGATTCTCTGTTCAAGGTTGGGAGAACTCTTTAGAAATGGAAAAAAAAAGTATGATATACTTAAAACACTCCTATTTGACTTTACATGAAGATTTATGTATATATGATGATTAGGTAAAATACAAGGACTTAATGAAGTGTGCACTCCCAATAATACTTATCATTTTACTTTTTTCAAACTTTCACAAGTATTCATAGATTATAAGATACATGGTCATTTAGTTTTATCTCCTCTGTAACCTGGCCATAGTAATCCCCCAAATTAATTCATGTTTGAACTATAGAATTATTAAAGAATGATTGAAACCCACCTATAAAGTAGGAATGTATGTTAGTGGTATTCCTTTTTTAAGACAACAAAGCAAAAATGCAAAGAAGTGAAGTGACTTGCCGAAAGAGGGCCAGTTTTAGGGGAAGGCAAGCAGGGCAGTTGTCATGGGTGTCAACTTCAGGAGTGTTTGTGCCCACTTGCTGTGTCATTCCTCCTCACACCCCCTGCTGCCGCCACCTCCATAAAATGTCTAGGGCCACCCTGGCCCCAAGATCACACGTTTGCAAGTAATTAGTATGCTAGGGCTCAAACTTGAGTGTTTGACTTCTTTTACTGTGGTGTATCCTTCTTGCCCTTTTGTGAGTTCTCTCTAACATTCTTTCATAGGCAGTGGATCATCGAATTCAAAATTGCCACCTGTGCCTACAGTTTCTTCTGTGCCAGAGGATTCTGCTTCAAATATGAGGTAACTACTTTAATTAAATGTTTAGATAAAGTTGCTGCATTTTACATTTTGATGTAATTTATTTACTATTTACTAAGATATGATTAATAATTTAAGGCCTAATTCAGTGAACCTGGGAACTATTGAACTTGGGAATTTTTCCATTGATTTCAATGGGTGCTGGATCATGTTCTTAAACAGAATATATTAAAATGTAATTTTGTGGAAGGGCATTGGTTGGGAGCTGATTCCTGTTAATAAATTTTTTATGATGCAAATGATATCATGTCAAAAATAATTCCTCTTCCTATGGAAATGTAACTTCTTTCCTTGTTCTCTCATTAATCTTACACATCTTCTAATTAGTATTACAGAGAGGCTTGAACATGCTTTGGAAAAGGCTGCCCCGCTTCTGAGAGAGATTTTTGTGGATTTTGCTCCCTTTCTTTCTCGCACTCTTTTGGGTAGCCATGGGCAGGAGCTGCTGATAGAAGGTACAAGTAAGTTTCCATTTTTAATTTTTTTCGCCGAACATGAAGGCTCTAAAGAAAACTCTTCATAAACTCATTTAAACTGTTCAAATAACCTAGTTCTTACAAACTAAACCTCTTCACGATTCAAAGCTTAATTTGAAACTGTAGCTACATGCAGTTCTTGTCTATTTAGATGTTACGTCTTAGTTTATTTGTATTTCAGCTAGGTGAAAATATTTAAACAATATTCAGACTGCTGTAGGGCACGCCTGCTCTGAAATACTCCCACTGCTGAGTTAATGTGGTGGCGAATATACTCCTTGCCCCAGTTTTCCTTCTCAGGAAGCCAGTTTTGCCATTTCAGGCACTCTTGGTGCTTGACAAAATAATACCCTCTGTGAAGCTGGTTTATTATAAAACCTCATACAAAAGGGGCCATAACAGAGAAGTCCCAAATACTCAAGTTATCCGATTCCCTCCAGGCTTATCTCTGAATGTGTGTCTTCTCCTTTGGGCAGGAGCCAGTTTTTCTACTGGAGCTGGGTTGCAATTCAGCTGACTATAGGGCTTTAGCTAGCTTCTTGCTCAGTTGGCTCCACTTAGTCCTCAGAGGTTTGACAGGCTTTTCCTTCCATTGTGTATCCTGCCGTGAGGAGTGATGTAGCATTTATGCTGGTCCCCTTCACCCAGCTCGTCTGCAGTTGGTTTGGTGAGAGGGAAGCCTTGCCTTAGGGTATGGTTACACTTACAGGATTATAGCGCTATTGGTTATAGCGGTCCCCTTATACAGCAATATGTATAGTGCTGTTGTGTGTCCACACTGAGACATGCCAGCAGAATAGCATGGCCACATTTGCAGCACTTCAGGTGGCATTAACAGCAGCGCATTAGGGCAGGTATCCCCCAGAGCACCTCTTCCCGATCTGGCGTAATGCCTTGTGGTAGAGGGGCGTCACTTGCGGGGCATTCTGTATCCTGTTCCAACTACCCATGATGCTTCGTGGCATATCCCAGCAATCCTTGGGTTTCCGTCCACCTCAGGCGCCATCTTTCAATGGCGTGCTTTCATCTTTCAGCAAGGCGCGCTCCGTCTTCCATTTTCGTGTGCCGCAATGAATCCACAACTGCTGAGGGACATGCTGACGACTGTCGCCAGCACATCTGTGTGCAGTGGAGTTAATCCTTGACATGCAGGATGACAGTGATGGGTCTGAAGACAAGATTGAAGCGGTGAATGCGTTTGACATGAAGCTTTCTTGTCTCATTAACGGATGTGCTCACGGCCGTGGAACGCCGCTTCTGGGCACGGGAAACGAACACTGAGTGGTGGGATTGCATTGTCATGAAAGTCTGGGACGACGAGCAGTGGCTGCAAAACTTTCTCATGAGAAAAGCCACTTTCGTGGCACTGTGTGCTGAACTCGCCCCTGCCCTGCAGCGCAAGGACACCAGATTGAGAGCTGCCCTCCTGGTGGAGAAGTGGGTGGCTATCGCACTCTGGAAGCTGGCCACCCCAGACAGCTACCGATGGGTGGCCAACCACTTTGGAGTGAGAAAGTCGACCGTGGGAGTTGTGCTGATGCAAGTGTGCAGGGCCATTAATCGCATCCTGCTACAAAAAATCGTGACTCTGGGTAACGCGCGTGACATTGTTGCTGGCTTTCAAGAAATGGGTTTCCCTAACTCTGGAGGAGCGATAGATGGGACCCATATACCTATTCTGGCACCCGCCCACCTAGCAGACGAGTACATTAACCGAAAGGGGTACTTCTCCATGGTTCTCCAGGCGCTTGTGGATCACCGTGGGCGTTTTACTGACATTAACGCGGGCTGGTCTGGAAAGGTGCACGACACATGCATCTTCCGCAATACCGGCCTGTTCAAGAAGCTGCAAGCTGGGACGTTTTTCCCAGACCAGCGGATCCCCATGGGGGAAGTCGAAATGCCCATCATGATTCTTGGCGACCCCGCTTACCCTTTAATGCCCTGACTCATGAAACCCTACACAGGGAGCCTGGACAGCAGCTAGGAAAGGTTCAACTACAGGCTTAGCTGATGTCGCATGACTGTGGAGTGTGCTTTTGGGCGTCTCAAAGCACACTGGTGCTGTCTTTATGGGAGGCTAGACATAGCCGAGGGAAGTATCTCTGCGGTTATTTCCGCATGCTGTGCCCTACATAATCTTTGTGAGCGGAAGGGCGAAGGCCTCACTCAGGCATGGTCTTTGGAGGTTCAACGCCTGGAGGCCACATATGCGCAGCCAGAGAGCAGGGCTCTTAGAGGGGCCCAGCGCGAGGCTGTTAGGATCAGGCATGCCTTGAGGGAGCATTTTGAGGCTGAAAGCCCGTTGTTAAGGGAAGTGCAGAGGGAGGGAGGGAGTGTGCATTCTTTTAATAGGAACAGGGATTTGCTTTTCTGTAGCCACTAATAATCTACGTACACTGAATAAAGAAACCCATTTATTAAGAAGACAATTCATTTATTCAATAGCTACTTCGGTTGCTGAAAGAAAAGATTTTGATGCATGTGAGGGGGAAGCCGAGGGAGGTGCAATTGGGGTGGGATGGGGTCAGTCAGAGACTGGAATATGTCTGGATCTCTGAGACTCCAGTGCCCTCAGAGTTGCCGTGTCCCCCGAACCCCATTTGCGGAGGGCAGTAAGGCATGTTATTAGGGGTTGACTGCAGTGGATAAGGGTCCTGGGTTTGTTTGGTGAAGACAGAGGGGTTGGAGGCAGCTGTGGGTGGTGATAGTGGCCTGGAGGGTACAGAGGGCTCAAAGGGGAAGGGTTTTGGGGCAAATGATAATGGGGGCGGAGAGCACGGTGCTTCTCCTCCTGAAGGGTGGCAATGCGCTGCATAGTCTGCAATTGAAGCTGCAGTAATGAGAGCAGCTTATCAGTGCTTTCCCGCCGGTGAATCACGTTCTCCTGCCGCGCCTTCTCCCTCCCTCGACCTCTGTGCAATTCGATTCTCCAGTACAGCCTGTTGCATTACTTGCTGTACTAGATCCTCTTTGCTCTTTCGTGGCCTCTTCCTCAGTCGCCTGAGCCTCTCAGCTGTTGAAAACAGCGATGGCTCAGGGCTCAAGGTTGATGTTTCTAAAAGAAAAACATACGTGTAACAGTGGCTCCCTTGTAAACAGCAGACATGCCTATGATTCCCCTGCATTCCCCGCCTGTCCCACAGAGAGCACACAGACAACAACGGAGCCCCTGCCATGTTGAGTCCTCTCCAGATGCAGGGGGAATGATTGTTTCCCTGCTGTGCTGTGCTGTGGCGGGGGGTCGGGGGGGAGAGTGCTGGGAAGTGGCGGGAGCCCTACTCTGAACACTGTCCCAACATTCTCCGTAGGTGTTTGTCCTGGAAGATATCTTGCTGCTGCGGGTCACCGAAGAAGAAAGGGAGGGGATTCTAATGAGATGCGGCTTCCGCCCAGGGCCATATGTAGCTTGCCTCTGTGCAGCAATGCTCCTCCCACCCATTGTAGTACAGTGGCGGGGACTAGTGACCGTGACTGGGACGGGGGCCACGCTGGCTCTCCTGGGAAACTTGCGCAGGTGCATTGCAAGCGCTCTTATTGAGACCTTTGAAGAGATTACTGATGACGATTACCGCGATGTGATAGACCACATCAATGCACTATTCCACATGTAGGCAATCATGCAGGCATCCCTTTCCATCCCAAGGTGCCTGCCTTCCCAAAAGAAAAGCAGCTTTACCTCCACAATCTGCTGCTGCGCTGCCCCCTGCAACTGCCGGACGCTGCGGCTGGCTGCCCTCCTGGCTTGAGAAGAGCTCCTGGCTGCATGCGTCCGGGGACTCCTCCGTGCCCTGGGTCGTTGCCGCTGTCGCCACCTCCTCTTCCTCCTCCTCTTCTTCATCCTCCTCCTCTTTGTCCTTCTCCTGACCCCCCTCCCCCCACTGATGGGCTGGGAAGTGTCCGTGGCGGTTGATGGAGTGACTGTAGGATCACCACTAAGTATCGCGTGCAGCTCCTTATAAAATCTGCAAGTCACTGGGGCTGCCCCGGAGCGGCCGTTTACTACAGCAGCTATGCTACAGCCCTTATTCCCCATGCAGAGGTGGATTACCAGGAGCACTATAACTCCACGGTTATAGTGCTCTACGTGCCTTGCCAGTGTGGATGGGTAGTAGGTTATAGTGCTCCTGGGGGCTGTATAGCACTATAAAGTGCCAGTGTAATCATGGCCTTACTCTCTCTGCACAGGTGCTCTCACACTCCTACTTACTCTTTGTGTCCTCCATATTCCTCTGGAAATCACAAAAAGTTTTCCCCCCTCAAGCCCACCATGTGCTCCTGCACTGCATGCTTACCTGCTTTTCACAATGCCCCTCTCTCTGTCTCCTGACAAGATAGGGTTTGCTGTCTTCAGGGTTATCTTGACTTTACAACTATTAGGAATAATGGAAGGGGTAGCAATTGTGATGAATCTTCTGGGAGTGAATTAGCTGTCTCTCTCTCCTTCCTGGAGAGGGAAGGTCTATGGCTGTTGGAAGTTAGATAAGAAGGAATGGGTCACAGAGACAGGTTGTCTGGGGTCTCTGGCAGAAACAGGATGGTAGCAGACAGTGCTTAAATACCCATTGGGTCAAGTGCCTTCAGTGCTTGTCTGAACAGAGGAACACTGGACATGCTATTAATTATGCTTTCAGGGAAGAGTTGGTACCCACAGTGCTTCAGGGCAATAGGGCAAAGATTACACCATCTTTACTAAGGGCAACCTAACCTTTTTCCTGCATAGATTTATAGGAAAATAGCAGCCAACTTGACTGAGAGCAGCCTGAGGCCTCAGTTGTATTGGGAGCACTAGATACCTGTAGTCATTTTGTAAAAGGCACTTCTTGAGCTTCTTCGAAGATTTTGTGCCTGGTTCTGGTGATAAACTTTCAGTTTTGAAGTATAACAGCAAAAAATTATCCTTAATCTCAAATATCTTCTACATAATTTTATCCCCTACCAGTCTTGGTTGCACGTGTATATTGATATAGCTAGATCTGACTACCACAAATTCGTTTCAAACATTTCCTATTGAGCCTTATTACACAAAACAGGTTGAACCTCTCTAGTACAGCACTCTCTGGACAGGCAACATCCATGGTCTGGCATGATTTTATTTTATGTTTTTTAAGCTTTATCTACTTATTTCCTTGTGCCCATATAGTAAAATTGTGAAACAACACTAACACTTTGTTATGAAGAGAGCCGGTAAGCCTTAGCTAGGCAGCATTGTGAGTGTTGTTCCATTCATTCGTGTCAGTGATATAAAAATAGACACCCGCTCGCTAGATATTGACCTCACATGGTTTGGCAAATTCTTTGGTTCGGTACCGGTAGGGTCCCAAGGGTTCTGGACTAGAGAGGTTCAACTTGTATTAAATAGTCTTTGTCCTTCACATTTTCTAATACTGAAATTTCATACTGAAAAACCATCTACAAGTGGAGAAATATATGCCCTATTTTAAGCCCCACTCAGAATGCACCCTTAACTATGGGGTTGCAACCAGTGCCTCCCTAATACCGAAAAGCATAATAAAAGAGAGCATTTTCTATGATAGATGAAAGCAAAAGTTGAGAGAGATGTTGAGAGCCCTGTTGAATTTACAGTTACATATTGTATAAACATAACTTTGTATACCTGTTTCTGCTCTTGGATGGAAAATTGCTCGAACATGCACAATGAATGTATCTTCTCTGAAACTGTGTCGAACCAGGTTCTGCTTTTGGATGGATATATATGTGTGTGTGTGTCTCTCTCTCTCTCTCTATATATATATAGATAGATAGATATGTGTGTGTGTATGTGTATATGTGTATATATATATATATATATATTTATACACACACACATATCTATCTATTTACTCACTTTATCTGATCAAGATTGTCAGTGGGACTGCACACTTGACTCACACACAGAATTTGTATCGTAATAGTCAAAAGAATAACAAACAAGCAATTATTCTTAAAATTTTTATTCAGACTGGTAATGGGATTTTGTGTACACAAGTGGATAGAAGATGTTCTCCTTTCAAAGTAGTCTGAAGGACTTCAAGTCTGTGGGTTTTTCTTATGTATTTCCGATATTTAATCTCCAGGGGATTACAACAAAAACAATCATAGCTTGTGCATTTTTTTACACCAAAATAAATATAGAAAAATGCAACTTTTAGTCCTTAAAAGGAGCTTTGATATTCTGTAGACAAGCCAAAATAAAATGTGAATTATAAATAATAATAATAATCAAATTAGTTTATAAACAATATATATACAATAGGTAACTGCTTGCACTTCTGCTAAGGTTTAGTGTGGGGTCACGGGTCAAAGTACTAATAAGAGTGTTTGGGATGTCTGCTGCCATGAAACAAAATGGAAACTTGATTGATAGCTAGGGGGTTGAAGGGAGAAAGCGCAATGGAGAAAGCAAAGGTCATAGAACCATTTCCCTTCTCTGCATAGATAATGACCAATCCTCTCCAAAATAGCAGAGCGTAGATACTATGGATCAATATAGCATGTGCTATCCACACTTATTCTAGTATTCTGAAACACAAATATTTATGCAATTGCAGTTAAATAAGTCTGAGGTAGTATTTTATAGCATAAGTTAATTATTCAAAACAGTAATTGAATTATGATCTTCAATTTAAGCATATGAATTATAAACTAATAAGCCTGGAGCTAATATTAATTTAAATGTAAGTTTAAAAATTCAGTTTTATTGATTACAATGATGCTATTTAAGACAGTTATTTTTATATATTAAAACAAATGTACTAGATTTTAACAAGTTTAATATCCTGTACCACACAAATACAAACCTAAGTATAATTAAATCCCTTTTTCTTTTTGTAGGTCTGGTCTGCATGAAATCTAGTAGTTCAGTGGTGGAATTGGTCATGTTACTTTGCTCTCAGGTGAGTTTTAATTGATTAGTAGTAGTAATACTGTAGAAAAGTTGTGTGGCTGAAATTGCTGACTTAAATAAATACCTGAAGTTATGGTAAACATGCTTAAAATTAGAATATATTTTTAAGTGTAGTCTAGAAGGACAGCATCCTAGCCACTTCGATTGTCAATGGATTATGACATTATACTAATTGTGAAATATCAGGAGAGTGAAGACACTGAGGTTTTTGTGTCCCATTAAAAATGTCTAGCATTTACATAACCTCAGTCTTGAAGTCTAATTCCTTGCGTTTCGTAAGAGAGAATAAAATATTAAGGATAGGGAAACTGATTGATTTCTGAACCTTGTATACTGGCACTTGAAATCCTCTGGGATAAGTGAGCTTTTTTCTTTTGTGTAGAGGTTATGAAAGAGTGATAAATACTTTTGAAATCCTTGTTATTGTTAATTGTGTTTGGCATGTACTTTGAATCTGAGAAAAAAAAATGAAAGTGGCTGTGGTGGTCAACACTTGAGATTTTCTACATTCCTGAAGACAAAATCACCTTAGATGTTCTAAAAATCTTAGAATTGCACTGTGTATTTGGTTTGTCTTGATAAGAACATGGATAACCTTCTTATAATTGTAGTTAAAGAATTATATGCACTTCATCAAATGGATGTACTTTTGGTGTCCTCTTGCTTTCTCTGTTGTAATTAAATAGAGGAATGTTTTTATTGAACTTTTCTTTTTGGTGCTTTAAAAATGATACCTGGTAGTAAATTCCCCTACTTAAAACTTTAAAATAGCCTTTTTTAATGGGAAGGTTATTGGTCTGGAGGTCAAGGGTTCTGACCCATTTAAAAACCTTTGACCTTCATTTACAACCCTTATGGTTTACTTGCCTGACGAATAAGGATAATGCAAAATTAATGTTTCTTCACATCGATTTATTCGTTTAGTGCCTATATTGCCAAATTTATTTAGACTGTGCTGATGGACATTTCATGAATACAAATGAAAGAATCATAGAAGGTGTGAAAAATCAATAGTCTCA
Organism: Dermatemys mawii; assembly: GCA_007922305.1. Classification (NCBI taxonomy): domain Eukaryota; kingdom Metazoa; phylum Chordata; order Testudines; family Dermatemydidae; genus Dermatemys; species Dermatemys mawii. The sequence goes on from ML677326.1 coordinate 66,426,166, forward strand.
TTGTCAATAAAGTTCAATAAGAACAATTACTTCTGGAGATTACACCTAATGGATTTTACAATGAACTAGTGAAGAGTAGTTATGTTTGTAGTGGGCTTATTAATCACAGATATAATCAGAATTTTGTTTACATAATTTTCCCATCTTCTGCAGAAAATATCTTTCATGGAGATTTGGAAATAATTGCTTATCATAAATGTTGCTGTTATTTTCTGAAAGTGTACTTAGCCACTATATAGTCTTAGAATACAAATTTACCATTGATTATTTTAAAAAAATAAATAGATGCTGCTTGGAAACCTACATAAAACTTGTTATACCCTTTTATTTTTCTTTTAGAAAACTAGTGATTTGAGATGCTAAAAACATTTATTTTTAAGATGGTCTGATTAGCTTGGTTATGTTGTAATTGCTGTTTAATTTTTTGTAAGGTAATCTCTTTAATTAAAAAAAAATAATTGAAACCTGCATAGGACAATACTGTCCTCTGTACAGTATGTCACATACTTTGTTGCTGGAAGCTGAAAGTATAAGGAATAAATGACCCACTCTAATGCACCTATTTGTCATAATGTCATGGTTCTATTTAATGCTAATCTAATCAAATGGAGGATATGGTGATTGCTTAGTAGCGGAGGATGAGCTTGTTTCGAGTAGGAGTTGAAATAAACCAATAAAGTCACATTTAACTCTTAAAAGTTACATAGCAGTTGTAATATCTGGCAGAATATGAAAAATGATGCGAGAAATGAAGCCAAAATTAGCTCCAGATGTGTACAGATTGCTCTGGGGGTGATAATTACATTTTTCACTTTGAATTTTCCTAATTCAAAGAGGTCAGCGTGGCAATCACAAAAGTGATTTATTTTGTTAAAAAGTGAACTGTCTTTTGCTGCATGAAAGCATGAGAGATATGAAATTGAATTTCAACTAGACATTTTACAGATACCGGGAGGAGAAGGGGTTGAGTTTGATTGATATATATTTATATAAATTTTGGCCCAAGATAGGGTGGGAAGTGAAGTGGTATCCTCTTGCTAAAATTATAATTAATTTTTAAGAGGAGATGGAGAGGATGGAGTGCCAAAGATCGAAAGATCAGGTCAAAAACTAGTTTTTAATCACATAAATAATGCAATAGTTACAAATTAAGCATGTACAATTTTGATTTAAAACTTCAAAAATTTGTCAGACATTTTATGAAAGTGGAGGGCTGTTCTGATTAATATCTTCAGTGTTTTGTACCTAATCTCTTTCCCAGTACTTGCCCTATTAAAGTATTATGCCAATACCAATTACATACCATACCTTAAATAAACAGACCTTCAATGTATAAGACAGGGACATTTCTTTTCCAAGAAGCACGCAATACAGTAATAAAATCTTATGTTATTGCAGCAAAAGAGGTTTGAGATTTTCTTAGGTAAAGTAATTTTTAAAGAGTAACTATAACTGTCTGTTGAACAGAGATCTTTCTATCTAGTTGTTTCTGCTATTCGTTGTTCAAATTTTTCAAGTCAGCTATTTAGATATCCCTCTTGCTTCTCCGTGCAAAAATTTTGTTGTTGTTGTGCTCCTTACTTAAATATATCCATCTCCACTGGTTTATGAAAATATTAAATAACTGACTGTTGTACAGTACCCAAACTTCTTATTTAATACCCAGATTGATGTACCCGAGTAAAGCTTATTCTCCATACAATCATCAAAGTAGTTTTTTGACTGGCACACTGAATTTGAGACTTTGTGTGCGTGTACTTACATTTATATAAATCTATCAAAACAAAAAGGAATCCTTCATTTAATATTACTGCAAAGTGTTTCTGCTTATTTGACATTAATATCATTTTTGAAAGAATCGACGTTGCATTCAAGGCCACTTTATAAAAGCGTTGTGTTGCTCATCCTAATTCAGTCTGACATACATTCCAATAACACTACCTCCCATCTTCAGTTTAAAGCTAAATTTATGGCTGAGCATTGTGAAGTGCATCATTTAAAAATGGTTTCAACCCAAAACATCTAATAAATAAATAATGTGTATGGCTACTCAGTGGTAGACTTTCCAGACTAGAAATCATTCCATCGGATACTCAACAGTCCACTATCGGAGAGGGCTGTCAGATAAATCTTATAGTAGCTGCATTCATGTCCTGTAAATCACATGTTATTGTCTGAGCCTTCTGCCAGGTCATCTATTCTTTTCCCATTTATCAGAAATGCATAGAGTACACTGAAACTAGAAGCACCATTGAGTCTGGCCCGCCATCCTGTCTGAGTAATTAAACCTGCAAAAAGAGTGAAGTCCGAAGATAGTCTGATATTCCTTTTAAATGGATGACATCAGAATGTATTAGGTGCCCGTGTATGCTATTTTGGGACAAAGTTCCTGCATGTTAAAGATCTGACATAATCATCATTGGATAAACATTTTCCCCTAAAATTGCTCTGAATGTATCACTAAACCCTTGAAGAGGTCTACATAAATGTGTGTGTGTATGTATGTATAGACAAGTAAATATGCTGCTGCGTGCTACATCTCTTTTGTCAAATCCAGTAATGGAGTTGTTTCCTTGAAATAACTGTACTGATCTGGAAACTCTCCCATCTTTAATACAGCTGTCTAAAATATTTGTCTTTCTGTCTCTATATGTTTATAAGCTTTGTCCTTAGCTACTGCAGTGAGAAGTGTACAGTAATTTGGGGTAAAGGAGAGAATATGTTTTGTTAACTTTCTGATGCCTCTAAAATGGTAGCTTGTTACTATTTACAATATTTAAAAAATCTAAAAGTATTCTTTTTACAGTAAATCCACCAAATTGTCACAGGATATACACAAGAAAAGTAATTAGCCTCTGTTTGACAGATTCATAGTTGACTTAGAAGCTTTGTTGTAATGGATCTAATTTCCCTTGGCTTAACTATAGTATTAGTCTATTCTGACATCCGATGAAATGGGCTATAGCCCACGAAAGCTTATTCTGAAATAAACTGGTTAGTCTCCAAAGTGCCACAAGTCTTCCTCATCTTATCTGTTCTGACAGACTCAAACACCGTGTGCGGGTATTGCATCACTTATCAGAACTGGCTAAGAAAACTACACAAAGCCCCTTCAAATGACTGCAACTTCCATTTAGGAAGAAGACAAAAAAAGTTCAAGTATGGTTCATTGTTAATGATTAAATTCTCTAGGTGCTTACTTGTTCCTTTCCCCTCTTGTAACTCTGAGTAAAGGACAGATTCTTGAGGAACACCGGGACTGCATTAACACGGGGAACGTGTCGCCATGGATCCCAGTTTAAATATTTAAATTATTTAAATAAATATGTAAATTATCCATGGCAATGACTGTGCTGTACACAAACCTGCGCAATAGCGACGTGAGCTATAGCGAGGGTCTGGTGTATTTTTAAAATAAGACCAATATTTTAAAACATTAACTCTGCCTTGGTATTTTCTTTTTCAGAAAATTATCATCATTTTCCTTTGTCTCAGTATAACCACATATGTATAGTCATTGGATTTTTAGTAAAACATGGATAAAATGCGTGTTTCATATGGTAGGTCGGGGAGTTGAATGAACATATCCCACGTTCCTTCAAGTTGTCTTGTGGATCAGCTTTCAAAATAGGAGCCATAGCTGACCAGGAAAATTCACTTAAATGTCACACACTTTTGGCTTCTGATACATTTTTAATTTGGTAGTATTGAGTAAATTCAGATTAACATATGTGCTCTATGTACATTGTACATGGAGCAAACTGAAAATAAAATAGAAATCTTAGAAGCATCCAAAGCAGCAACTATTTATATTCAGAAAGTGAACCTTACTATCTGTGGAGGTTAGAATCCAGGTGTCCATCTACTTCCATGATCATCTTAAGTAACCTTAACGGGGAAATCTTCAAAAGTAAGCAAATGTCTTTCTTTAACTTAACCCATACATCATTTAATCACCACTTTCACTGACAGACTCCATTGCTCTATAAATGTAACATATATCTCCAACATGTACAGTAACACAATAACACCATATTCCTTAACATCTATAATCCCAATACTCCTTTATTTTTAATTATGCACCAGTAAGCAGTATGATGTGGTGTTTTTCCCTGGGGAGGTATGTGATGAGAGTTTGTTTTGCATTATAATTTGACATACACCCTTTCTCCCCCCACACTAGAAATTACCTGATCCTAAAGTCTTGTTGCATTTTCAGCTTCTTCCGGATATCCTGTCACTCAGGCCTTTACTTCCAGAGGCAAATTTTGCAACAGTGATCCACTTTGATTTCTACAGTGTCTTTTACATTAGACTAAATCCTTAAATTACTTGGAAACGTCAGCTGGTGCAGAATGTGCCTACTTGCTAATTGTTTAAATGGTGTTTCTTGCAGACAACACATATGCTCTGTGATCTGCACTCATCTGGGTCTAGGCTATCTCAAAAGCTGCTACTTTGTGTTTCCTTAGCAGTTGAGATCACCAGAAGCACGCAAGCTAGCAACTCTCTGGGTTAGATATGAAAGGATTAGCTGCAGAGCAATGTCAGTGTAGGTCTTGGGGATGGTTTTGGATGTTGCTCCCATTTGGTTTTTTAATTGATATTAGATGAGCACATTTTAATCAAGATATTTTCCATGTAATTCCTTTGTGTCTGAATATTCAAAAAGTTCTAAATGAGTATGGAAATGAATATCACTGTGCACAAGTCTTGTTGCTGAGGAAAGATTTTGTAGGATCTTTTCTGTGAAAGAGGCAGAAAGTTATTTTAATAAATATCCTAATTATCCTTTGAAACTACTACTTTTGAAACTATGTTAGTAGTTTGGTTTTGTTAAAGCTTGTAGTCTGAAAAGTGTAATGTTGGCAACAATTAACATTTCAAAGCTCCTTGTATGTCTAAAAATTCAAGTAATTGGAGGTTTTACCATTTAAATTGTGGCGATCATCTGCCAATAGACTCTTTGCTTTCATAAGATAAAGCTGTTTTCTAGCAGAAAAAGGAAGACATATCTATTAAATTGCTTTGATGGTAAAATGGACAGAAGAGAAACATAGCTTTATTGGACAAAAGGGAGAAAAGTTTTAAGGAACAAATCAACAGAAAAGTGTATCCTCAAGATTGGATCTGAATTCTGTCAGAACAAGAAGTGGTGTAGGAGAACTTGTGCTTCCAGATGTTTCCTACACTGTTCACTTTCTTTTTAGATTATACATATTGAGGCTTCAAGATTGTCATACCATGAGATAGGCAAAAAAGCACTTTATGTGATTTACAAATTCCCCAGCATCTTGTATTATCATAGAATATCAGGGTTGGAAGGGAGATCATCTAGTCCAATCCCCTGCTCAAAGTAGGACCAATCCCCATGAAATCATCCAACAGATTTTTGCTCCATATCCCGAAATGGCCCCCTCAAGGATTGAGTTCACAGCCCTGGGTTTAGCAGGCCAATGCTCAAACCACTGAGCTATCCCTCCCCCTAAAAGTAGCAATTGCTACTTTACTTATAGAGCACAACAAATCCAGAAATCAATATTACACTTTCTTGAAACATTCCCATTTACCCTTAGAAACTCACTTCCTTGTTTCCCCTGTGTTCTTATCTGCCAAAGATTTTTGCCCCGACCTCTAAATGGCCCCCTCAAGGATTGAACTCTCAACCTTGCATTTAGCAGGCCAGTGCTCAAACAACTGAACTATTACTCCCTGCCACCCACTCTTATAGAGGTTATTTTAAAAATAACGTAGGAGTTAGCTGTTTGTATAGCTGAGGGAAGAAGGCACCCTATTGTGTTGCTGTTCAAGATACCTAGATGAGTAAGTCATCTCAGGCCTCATTTATACCAACTAAGGATGGACCTATTAGGGGTATTAAGTATCCTTTTTTAAAAATATTGACTGGGCACACTAATGAGTGCTATGCATCTAGTCGCAGAAGTGGTATTAGTAGAGAGTTAACTAAAACCAATGTAAATCACAGCACGTGAAATGCAGGGTAGAATATGTGTTCCGTTAGATGCTAGAAAATAGTACAATCAGGAGATGCAGTTGGGGATTAGTGTGGGATGCACATCTGATTAATATATAATTATGTGGAATGAAGGCTTCTGTGATGCTTTCTGTTCTGTGTGATGCTCCCTATTTTCTTAAATTCTGAGCTGTTCATGGCAAGCAAAGAATCTTACTATATTTAGGGAAATTGCTTGGTGTAGAACACAACATAGCCACAGCAATAAGATGCAATTCTGACACATCACGTGAGGGTGACTGGCAACTTTACTGGAGCTCCCTCTACCAGAGTCAGAGGAATTATTATTATATGGTTATCTGGTAGTAGAAAAAAAGTTCTCTCCCCTCGCCCCCTTCTCTTTCTCTACTCAGCCCTGGAAGATCAAGCTGTGGTATTTGTTCTTCATGGTGAGTTTTCCGTGTAGGGTCTGCTGTTGCCTCAGACCTCAGCGGCAGCTGATGTGGAAAAACTAACAGTGAGGTTGAAGATCAAAACTGATTCTTTTTCAAATCTTTTTAAAAGCTCCTGGAGTTTTGAACGGGTTAGGCTGTTTTGAGTTGCAAATGCAGTGACATGAATGAATTGCACTTAAACCCAGTCATTGAGAAGCTAGGACCATATGTGGGTTAGAAACTGTCTTGATTGATATCTTTTCCCAGGTAAGGAAGAGGCTCACATGTCCATGCTAATTCTTAGATCACTTTGATAGCTACAAGGTATTTTGAATACATCTGCATCCTCTAGCATAAGGGAAAAGGAGTCACCCTTGAGCAACTTCTCTTTCTTTCAGAGAGGTTTTAGGCAGGGGATAATTTTGGACAATTGCTCTTTGATTGTCACCCATCTTACACAACAAGTATGTTAAATGGCTGGCAGTTATACATGGAGTGTGGAGTCTGTGGGGCACTGACAATACACTGCTCTCTGTCTCACTATGTCCGTTACCCACTGTCTGTCTGAGAGGGGAGCTTGGTTGATAGTTAGCTGTCTGAAGCTCTGTTCTGAGAAGATTGAAAACCAATAGAAGCTCTGAGTTGTTTTACATACCTAAGTCTTGGATTGTGGCTTCCATTTGTAATACCTTCTACCAGATGATCTGTCAGCCTTTGCCATGGCTAAAGCTATGTCTACACTATGGAGCTAGTTTAGAAACAGCCTATATTGACAAAAGGAGATTTTCTGTTGGCATAGGAAGAGCACTTACCTGAATGATATACTGTATCTATACTTAGGATTTTATCGGCATTGCTATGTCTGTCTATGATGTGGGTTTTTTCACATCTCTAACTCATGTTGCTAAGCTGATGTGACTTTTAAGTGTAAACCAGGCCTGAGTTTATTTTCTTGACTGTGACTAGGATGAGATATAGACCTTGCTACAGCAAGTCAGTCATCTATCACTAGAGCAGGGAGAATTACTGGCAGTTTTGGTTTTTGTTTGCTGACAACTTAAAAATGTGAAAAAAAAAAAAGAATAAAATTTGTTTGGGTCACACTGAATCCAAGCTTCTTTGGAATAGTTGAATCAAAAAAGTAGAGAAAAGTTGATTGTAGGTAATACTTGGTTACCAGACATTTTTAAAGGGCTAGATTCATAAAATGGGGAGAGGGCTAAGGGAGTGGGATGTCTCATTCCCTCCTTCCCCCCAACCTTTAGAGCACCTGGCCAGGGACCTAACTTCAAATCCTCCTGTGCCACAATGGGGGAAGTCTAATCTGGGTCTTTCACATCCCAGTTGAATGCCCGAACCACTGAGCTAAAGAATAGGAAGGGGACAAGATGCTACCAACACCAACCATTCTGTGAATGGTGTATACATTTGCTTGTGAATGTAGGCCAAAAATTTTATGGGTGCTGAAATTATTTGCCAAATTCTTGACAAACAAATTTATGTCAAACAAGATAGCATTTTTTTCAGTGATTTGAAAAATTTCACCCGTTTCTGTCACCTCAAAACTACATTACTGCAATGCATTCTAAGACCACTTGGAAACCAAAGCTAGTGTAAAATGTGCTTTTGTCTGCTTTGTGGGTGGAGTTTCACTTCTGAATGAGTTTCCTTCTGGTTCTCTCAATCTCAATGTTTTTGGCTTAGTTACCTGAAAAAACACCTTTCTCATGGTGCAATACTTGTGCAGTTGGGCTCAGTGGAGATGCTCGAAATAGAAATTGCCCTTCCCAGTTTAAATGAAGGGGTTTCTGTGTGGGCATTTTCCACGCTGTGGAAAAGTCAGATTCTCTCTCACTTCGGTCTGACCAGAGCCAGGATCTGTTCACTTTCTAGTCAATCTCTTTTTTTCAGACTCTTGTGAAGTGGGTGGTTTGAGGAAAATATGGGTTGTTTACTATCAGTGTGGCCATCAAACAATGCACTTGAAACATTATAGTTTTTCAACATTTTAGCTCTCTTGTTATTCAACTCTATTTAGTGTATAAAGTTATATGGGCACCTGTGACGAGCAGGGCAGATTTGATCTTGGAGTTTCACTGGAGGTGGGAGGCTTCTCTGAAGGGAAAATACCTGAAGCTGTAACCTGAGCCCAGGAGTGAGGTGGAGAGAGCTGACACCTTCGGCTGGGGAAACTGGACAAAGGAGGAGGGAGAGGGCTGCAGGTTTTGGATGGGGAAAAGGAGGGAGCCCTAACTTGAGGTTGATTCTCCCTACCACCTGGCAGGACCTGACTAAGGGGGCCTGTTTGTACCTACAAGCTCTGATTTGGACTGTGTTCCTGTCATCCTAATAAACCTTCTAATCTACTGGTTGGCTGAGAGTCACTGTGAATCCCAGGAAGTGGGGGTGTGAGCCCTGACTCCCTACACTCCGTGACATCAACTAATATGGATGGACATAACTTGTAGCTCATGTATTAGATGTGCAGTCACCTTTTCAGAAGAAGTTTAGCAAACAAAGTTTTAACTTTCTATTTAGAGCTCATTGCATTTTGGTCAGAAATCAATGAAGGCATATAGTTTAACCCTTGCTATTATACCACCTGTGGAAATAGGTTAAAATGTGCTGAGATTGATCTGCCAATACTTCATGAATAGTAATTGCCTAGTTTGTGAGTTAGTGATGCATTGAGTATGTGGCAGTAACATTATGCTGGTACTAACCACTGCAGTGAAAGTTGAATGAATGTTTTTATTCTCCCATTCCGTTATTGGAAGATGTAATCAACTACAAACTATTATCTGTGGGGTGAAATTTTCCAGGCTTACTTTCTCCCCAAATGGAGAATGTATACAAATTAAAATTTTAAAATGAACAAAAACTGTTTGAATATGAAAATATTTGAGCATGTAATATTTTTCATACTTTTGTTGCTTAAATGACTTGGGGTAAAAAGTTTAAATTTGACAAGGAAATAGTCCTCATTGAGGAGAGAACTGGCTTACTAATGAAAACGTGTTGAAATTTGATATAGTTGTGATGTACCAAACCCATGATGTACCAAATGTATGAAATTTGATATAGTTATGATGTACCATGATGTCACACTGTGCATTTTGCATTGAGGTAGTGAGTGGGTGATTGTGCTCTGCTAAGGAAGATCACTTGGTACAGTTAGAAACTGAAAAAATAGAGGTGGTGCACAGTGGAAGAGGCAGAGTTCTGTGCTTTATTTGCTATCTATCTTTTTAAAGGTAAAAGCCATACAGCTTCTAGTGTTAATAGTAAAGAGCCTCTCTCATGTGGGCTTCCTAAAATGTGCAGGAGTGGGGGCTTAGTCATGATGTTCTGATAAGGTGAATAGTGGGATTTTTGGGCATTTCAGATTTAAGCAAATCATTCCACAATGGTTTTTTTTTCATCATTTAGTAATGTATTAAACTACTTAAAAAAATTAAATAAGAATGCCAGGTTAGTGAAAAATCTACCATAGCTTACATTTAAGCATTCAGTCTTTAATGCAATATACTAGCAGATGTATTTCTCCAACTAGAGCCATATATGTGTATTTGACATATCTATTAGTGTCGTATATATGAAATGTACTTACTAACCCGTTCTTAGGCAGCATGAGACAGAATGACTATGATGGTAATGAGGAAAACTTGCTGGCACGTACAGGTCACCTTAGTTAATTTTGTGTTCTGTTTATATGAATTGAATGTTAGGAAAAATGCTGCTGGCTGAAAAGTAATTAATGGCTCAATTTTATAAAAAAAAAATGTCAAGGAGATACATTTTTAGATATTATTTTTTATTTTTCAGGTTATACATGATTATATAGTTAAACTGGAAAAAATTGAGATACATTTGTAGTTGTAGCAAATGCAATTTTAACCAGCATGCACAGTAATGCCAGTGCTCCATTTTTATTTTGGAATGAGTTTGTATTTTTGAAGCTTTGTTTCTGCAAAAGAGGCTGTATGTTTAGTGAATGACTAGTGCATTTGAAATATGGATTATATGCCTACAATGTCTCAAGTACAGTAACAAAAAAAAAAAAATCCCCTGCTTGAAATAATTTGTCATACAAATTAGAGATGGATGAGACTTTTATGAGGTCATTTTATTAAAGCACACTTTTCCCCTACAGTACATTTTCAAGTGAACATAGTGACTATGATTTGAGTTTTTATTTAGTTATGATCCTTATTAAATACAGTTTATGTATTTCAGTTTTAGACTGTCTAAGTATGATAGGCTCATTTAAGAGAGAAGAAAGGTATTAAGTGAAAATCACATGCATAGAGTCAGAAATCCAAAAGCGTGTTTAGGTTTTGACTTACCTTAAAATGTCTATTCAACTTGAAATTATAGCCCATAAAATGTAAAATTGTGCTGCTCTGTATGTATATGATTCATGAATCAATATACTTTTCTATGTTTAAGGAGGAGAGTAGACTCGTATAAATGAGAAGCTTGGGGAAAAACAGCTTAATTTGAAATGAAAGTACATTGCTGCAGATGTTCAGAGAAGTCTTGCTTCTATAGCTAAATTATGATCCCCTAGTTCTGAAGTAAAAGGCATCCTGTTGCTTCACCAGCACACTAGGACTTAAAAAAACACCACCATTTAAGGTGAATTTTGTGCAGTGAGAGCACACCCTGTGGCTTGGCAGTCTAGTCAGAAGGATGATATCATGCTGACTTTCTAACTAGAACTTTGAACAATATTCTCATGGGTGGTAAATGTAAAACAAAGTAATATCAACTGGCACTTAATTCTGTGAGCTCCCTGCTGATTGGGCTATGCAGTGAAATGGAACTCTTCCTGAGAGGAAGTCAGCCTATAAGTGTGGAGACCTCTGAAAATAACGTGTGCTTTAATTTGACACCCTGCTGTTTTACAGCTCGTCTGTTAAATTTGAGACCACGGAGAGAGAGAGGCTAGTGAAGGGACAAGTCCAAGATTATGAAAAATCCAGAGTATGGAAACATTTGTCTGATTTACACTGATTAAAAGAGCAATTTTGCTTGCATGTTATCTGACCATGTTAATTCTTGATGTTTTCAATACAGTTGTTAAAAAAAATAAATATTCCAGACTGGATGGAAAATGGTCTCCAACCTGAATGTTATGCTAAAGGAAGCACTGGTCTAATGGTTAAATGAGACTTACTGTTTAACCATTGGTCATGTCACTAAGATCTTCCATGCCTCAGTTTTCATATCTGTGAAATCAGGTTAACATCTAACCCACTCAAGGAATGTTTGTGAGGTTAATGAATTAATCTTCATGAAATGTTTTGAGATCCTTCATGAAAGCAGCATAATATTATAATTCACAAATGGTGCTGCCACAAATAGGAAACGGGTACATCTGTGTCACGTATTGGATCCCCACTGTTCATAAAAATGATGCAAAATTAAGGATGGGGGGAGATCCGCTTTTACTTCCTTCAGGGCCCTTTGCTTTTATGTAGGGAATTGCTTATATTTATCTCCTCACATTTAAGTAAAAATTTTGTTTTCTTACTCTCTGTACCAGATAAGTCTAGGAGAGACTTGCTTGCTAATGCAGCTCAACATGATTATTTATCATGTTTACTGTGGTAGTGTGCAGAGGCTAACCAAGAATGGGGCTCTACGTGTGCTATGCACTACCCAAGCATGAAGTAAGAGACCATTGTTGCCTGGAAGAGCTCAGTATAATAGACAAGACAGACAAAGGTTAGGAGAGAAGAGTAGAACAGTTAGGCAGAATCAGCAGTGTGATGGTGGCAAATCTCATGTTAGTTGTACAACTTATTTTTGTTTGGTTGTGTTGTTGAAAATTGCAGTTCTTTAGATTGAAAGACAAAAGAAAGGGGAAGGGCTGGAACAGTGAGGGTCATGATCCAGGGAAGGGTTGCATACCAGTATGTCCTAAAGAGCTATTCATTCAAATATATGGGTAGTACTGATATTTGGTGACAGATATGAATGTGTTCCAGTCAGTCTTGTGCATGTGTTTTTTTTAATGAACTCATTTATAAGGATTTATATTAAGACAAAAATTTGAGAGGCGAGGAAGGGGTGTTTGGGAAGAACTTACATGATTTTCAAGCTATTCACCAAGTACTGTCTAGAATGCTGCCCTACTTAGTTAAACCTTATTTAACATTGGACAGGACAATTGCTGCTGCTCTGTTGTGTCTGGAAGTTGTTCTGGGTGATATCAGTCTGTCACCACCAATGCAACTGTACAGTTATAAGTGTGTTATTGCTTGCCAAGCCTTGTAATTAACAATCTGCCATTTGAAAGGCAGACTGGACTAATTTTACAAAAATCTCAAAAATTAAAATTGGCTTCCCAGCAAATGAACACTGAGATCAATAAGCAGTAATTGATTTAACATAATTTAGCCAGTCCTGGATTTGCTTCCCTTTCTAAAAAATTAAAAATTTTACATTTACACGCACAACTTTTTTATGTAGAAGCTTTTTTTCCCCTTGCCTAGGCTGTTCACTCAATCTGTCCTTTTTCCTCACTGGTTTTCCTAACGACTTTTCAATTCCTAATTTTTTCCTAGAATTATGTTGCACCTTTATCTCCCGTAGAACTGATTGACATCTGGAGTCCTGTACAGTTTTGAGGATTGCAGCAAGGTTTAGCTAATAGCCTCACTATTCTTCTTCTCATGCTCCTGCGTCCTCTCTCAGCATTAACTATAGCTGGTGAAGAAAGAACTTGGGGAGGAACCTCTGCTATAGGGAAGCTTTGCTGCTAGTTGAACTCAATCCTGACCTCTGATGACATTGCCTGAGGAGCCATGGCAACAGCTAGCTACAGAGAAAGGGAGAAAGACCAGGTAGCTTGCCCACTGCCTCTTCCCTCACAGGCAGTGGATCTAAAACCAGTGATCCATAGATTCGGTTTTATCCAAATCTATAGTCTGTCACTGGCTTTGGATGGCAGAGGGATTAGTGTTTAGCACAGAACAGTTTGCCACTTTTTAATGTGATCTTGTTTTTATGGATGTAATGTCACTTCTCAAGTAATGATTTAGAGTACTGTATATAAGTTAAACTACAAACGCCTTTTGTATAAATATTCCAGCTTTTAAAATCGGGCTTTAAAATTGCAGTAATATAGAGGATTTTACCAGGGAGTTCTAGTGACACAGACCTAGAGCTATAGTGATTGTCACCAGACCTTGCTGAATGAGCAGTAGCCTTATATTACATGGTTGATTTTTTTGGTAATTTTATGCATATATTCAGGTAGTAAGAGTTAGTTCATTTCCTATTTCAAGATCTCTTCTTAGAAATATTGTGCACTGCTACAAATTACATTGGCTCAAACTACTGTAAAATCTTATGGAGTTATGAAATTAATGTCACCACTGAATGTCTGTAAATATTTAATGTAGTAAGTGTCTGTCAGGACAAATTTGTGCAGGGCAAGGAAAAAGTCAATTACCTGTTACTCTTCAAAATTATCGTAGTATAATTGATGCGTATTGTTTTGCAAGATGAAATTGTGCTTAGTATTTCACTGAATAATCTGTTGTGATTATTTGGTAAGCAGGTTAACACAATTTTAAATGCATGAAGTTTGTTTTCAGAATCTATAAAAGCTTGCGAGATTAACTGTAATTTTAGGTATTGAAATTAACTTCTCATTATAAGATAATCTTAGGCATTTACCACACAACATAATGCCACTTTATAGGAAGCACTGTTCACAATGGAATACCCTAAATGGTTAAACAGCAGGGGAGTCTTCTGCTTTTAGTTAAAAACTGCTGTTTCTGTATGGCTTATTTACTACTTGTTTAATTCTTAATGTAGTGTGCTGTGGAATTGAGCATACAAAAGTCAGCAGAAAGAGTTCTGTTTTCTGTGTCTAAGGCTATTACTTGCTGTACAATAATAAAGGCACTATTTTATTGGGTTAGTTGTAATTAACTTCAGCACTAGGCATTGATATAAATCATTCTTAATCTGTTTTCTTTACATTTTCATTCTCTTTAACTGGTTTAACATAGTTGCTTTCTGTAGTCCTTTTTACATAAGGACTAGGGTTGTAATTGCTTTTTTGAATTAGGCTGTCAGAAGCTAATGTGCATGTTGATCCAGGAATTGATTAAGGAACACTAATGAATTTCATATAACACTTTTAAAAGATTTGTTACTGTGTAGTAAATATTCCGTAGTAATGATCTGTTTTTACCTTTTTTAGAATTCAATACATACAGTGTTATCAGGGTATACAGCTAGCAAAATATTTCTGTGTATGAAACATTTATTCCATAACATGATTAAAATGTTAAAAAATACTGTTCTAATATGAATGAAATATATCTATTTGTCAAAAATGCACAGAAAGTGCGATGGGACAAGGATAGCTGCTTTCTTAAGATAAATTGTTCCAACTCTTCCACAAGTGTTTCATTATGGTTTTAACATTTTTTCCCTCTTTTCTATGTCTTTTGCTCAATGTTAATTTGATACTTATTGGGCCAAATACATTTTTTAAAACTGATGTGTTGATATATTTTTGGACACATCCTTGACATTTCCAGCTACTCATATTGCTATTGGTATAAAAACATCAGCAGAATTGAGAAGAATGTTAGTCAAGTCAGTTCTTGTTCCTTATTTTTTTCAAGTTCTTCGATATTTTGGGGAACACGAGCGTGTGTGCGCGCGCACACACACACACACACACACACTCTGTGTCTTTGGCTGTCATTATTTCAAAGGTACTTAATAGAGTCAAGTTAATTTCATACCAAATCCAAATATTTTAAAAGTTCTGATTTCATCTGTATTTTACGTAATTTTTTACCCAGTGACATATTCACTTTTTTGCAACTGTATTAAAATTGCTTAATACAAAAGCTTTAGTTGTACACTGTCACTAGCTGCTTTGCTTTTTGTGTTTTTTTTTAAAAAAAGGTATTTTAATGGAATGCAAGCAATAAATACTTTTTTATTGTATCTGAGTGCATTTGATAGTTTTAAAGTCTTTTTTAAAAATAATTAACTTTTATATAGTTCTAATGGCAGCCCTGCAGTTTCCCCTGGAGCAGTCTCTAATGAACAGGCCTTGCTTTTTCCAGTTGGGCTTTCAGATTCCCAAAAGACTTGACTTCAGACCTTGGAGGGCAACAGCTGCCATTTCTCTTGAAGACTGGAGTTGCCAAACAGACGGACTATGTACTAATAGGACACATTTGTAGAGCCTTAGTACATGGACCCTTGATAGAGGCTTAATGATGATCATCTGTTGAGAGCTTGTAGCTGGGTAGGGTTAGAGCAACTTTTATCACCCTTGTTGAAATCAAATCCTCTTTACTGATCAGTGAGAGAACTTGACTTGGCTAGATTGATGCTAAGTTAAGGCTGTCATAAAGGGCCATTGTTTAGTATGGAATAATATAATGAGTAAATCTTTAAATTAAAAAAACCTATTGAAACTTTTTGGTCAAATTTCTTTTAACAATTCATCAGCTATCTACATGCTTGGAACAGCAGTAAATATTTCTTGCAAGGTACTTTGTGTTGTGTAATTGTCAAAATTCAGATCTAGTTCTGTGTTGTCTAATTCCTTTTTTGATGGTTTGTCAATGCTAGACATTTTTCTTACCATATACAGGTCTATGCATAATATACATAAAGTGAGCAATTCGCTACTTTTGTTTTGAAAGACATCACATGCTTTTGTAGCTTTGCAGTTCTTTTATAGTGCTTAACATCTGCTTATACCAATACATACATTTCCTTTTAGTGTGCAAATTCTAAATAGGGTTTGCCTCTTCAGCTTTATTTGACTTAAATCAGGATGAAATCCCGGTCCCAACTCCCAATGACTTCATTAAGGCCAGGACTTCACCTTTGGTGGAGGTGTAGCTACATGTGTCAAAACAATTTACTATACTTGGACACTACATAGATTTGTGTAGGTTGACAATTGTTCAGGTTACTGTATAGTTTTCTCTTGTATGCTATGAAGAATCAGCTAAGATAGTCTGCTACTTTTCACTCTGTTCTTTGTTGCTGAGTTTACCAAAGCTTGTGGTCGATGTAGTGCTGAGAGAGTGCTGACATCAAGTGCAAACACTGTTGAAAAGTTCTTGATAGTTTGCTTTAGGCACTTAAAGATTACTATATCTCTCCATGAGCAAGTTTTTTGTGCAGATTTGACCTTTAGTCTAGTGTATAATATGTGTCTTAGCCATATGTTAACACATTTTCTCACCTTGTTCCTTAGTGGCTCATTCACATTTGTCAGGGTTGAAGTCATCCTTCTCACTTTTTTGTTATTGAAATAAATTATTAAAACTTCCCTTAAGTTACATAGAAAAGGATGAAGTATCTACTGATTTGCCACCTTTTTTTTTTTCACTTCTAGATTTAAATTTCAAACACACTGGAAAATGCTTTAAAAATACAAATATGGAGCAGTGGAGATACTTAAATAACTTCTTAAAAAAAACTGATGGAGGGGGAATTATCCAAAAGCAATTGGTAGTGCATTTTGCAAATTTTTAAAAAATCAGTTCCCCTATATATAGATAGTATTTATGGATAACTGGCTGAAAATATACACATTTGCTTAGTAATGAGAGATACAGAATTTTGATACAATTAATAGTATAACATACAAATGTTGGGCTTCTTATTTGAAGTATACTTGGAATACTGCTTCCTGGAATTGTGAAGATGAAAATTTTGGCATTAATTTTAATTGTGGCTATGTACACATGTTCTTCTGTACCCATTTCAAGTAATATTAAATATTTTTAAAAAAATGTTTCATCACTATCATAAAGGAGACTCCTTGGACTTTGTCAGTGATGAAGTTACCATATTAAAGAGAGATGTCTAGTTTTAAAAAATGTGTGTGTACGTGTGTGGGTATATGTGTGTGTGTGTGTGTGTGTGTATATATATGTGTGTGTATATATATATATATATATATATACACACACACACACACATATACGTGAGCACATACAAAAAAAGTTGTGTATTTTTGTTATTGACTGAAAAGTGAAGGATGGCAGAATCTCATCTGTGTAAATTTTCCTATATATAAGTACGAAATAGAACCAAAACTTCATCCACTATACTGAGAGTCAATCAGAAAGAAGAAAAGTTGAGAACCAGGAATTAGATGTATTTTCCCGAGTCTTTGCCTCAGTCCTAGTTTAGATTTCAGCAACCTAAGAGCTAGCAAAGGTTCTCTTGGGACCACGCAACAGCTGGAGATAACCTCAGTGTACCACAGTGTAGCTACTTCTACCTCACCCTTGGCATGTGCTCTGCATCATGAGGTGCAGAAAGGCAGCGCCAGCTCTGCTACAACGCACCCCATGCCACATGTATTCCCATGCCACGAGCTTATTGGTGGCTTCTGATTCTTTTACTGCCTGAGTGGCAAAAGGGAGCAGAGAATCTGCGTTCGAGTATTGACCATTTAAAAAAATATTTCTGTCACCAGGCCAAAAACATTGGATACTGCTATTCTAAGAGGCATTTTTCTGAATTCTCCTTTTTCCTAGACATCCTTTTATTATGATTATTGAAAGTACGGAAATTTAATTGATGCTGTCAAATGGCTACTGGTGTACCTTTGAAAGAAAAGGTTTGTACAGATGTTTAAAGGCCTCTCCCACCAGATGGGAGCTTTGGTGGGATTGGCAAAGGGAATGGACCCCAAGAGGGGAAGGGACCCAGAGCTCAGGCTCTCAAGGCTCAATGTTTATATTTCAATTAGACAGCTCTGTAGCCCGAGTCAGCGGCCAGCTGTGGCTAACTGTAGTGTACACATACCCATAGACTAGATGCCAGCATATGGTACCCACAGGGCCAGGAAGTTTTTGGCCAGGACCTGATGTGCTATGCAGGATGGAGTTGTTAATTTCAGTGTCTTCTATAAATTGAGGCCCTTTATTTGAAGCACTGAACCCTTGAATAAAGAAATGGTAGCACAGGGGTATTCTGGCAGTTACTTCCACCAGTAACTTGAATTGGTAAGGTTGGAAGAGAAGCTGGGATAGCCTACTTTTAGACCTTGTCTAAATAGGATAATTTTTGAAAGAATGAGCAAACACATTTAAAAACCCTCATGTTGGGGAACAGCTTATATTTTAACACATTAGTTGGTCAAGGCTAACACTAGGCTCCACCCTTATGCGCATCTTGTGTTATATGATAGCATTCAGGACAAGCCTGCTTTCTGATGTAAATACTACTGCAATTTTTGGTATAAGTAGTGAGAAGGGCACCAAAACATTTTCTTCCTTACTCTCTTCTCTGGATAAGATTCCTGAGCATGATATGACAGCTAGAATCTGATCCAGAAAAGAAGGTGTGAAAGAAAGTGTTTTAGTGCCCTTCCCATTAGCTGTATCAAACACTGAGTGATATATATAAAATTGTGGTTGCTATCGGGTCACTTATTCTTAGTTACATGTTTGTGGCTTCAATAAAATTGCTTTTGCATGTACTATACAATACTGTTATTATGTGTTTATTGTTTGGTCATATTCTAAGAATCTGATTTAAATCATGAGATGAAAATGTGTTAGCCACCTTTTAGTTAGTGACATATATTTAATTTGATACTAATAGTAAATTGATGAAGAAATCATAAATTCATTACTCCATTTAGTTCTATATGAGAACTTATTTTACAAGTTTATTTACGTCACCTGAGAGAGAGAGTGCAACTCTTAAATTTTCAAACCCTTTTGTCTATATTGTATGAGTTACTCATTTATGTATGCCTTGCTATTAAATACTCTGAATTTTAATTTATGAATTCAACTTTTTTATTAAAATGGGAAGTTTCATAATGTCATGGACATTAAAATTAATTTCCAGTTGTGTAAGTGTCCTGTAGTAATGTGTTAAAGTTACTGAAATGTTCTGTTTCCTCTTGTCTTTCTCCTTTTTTCTTTGATCTGTTTCTTAAGTTCCCCTCTTCCCCCACTCCCCAATACTTTCCAGGGTTTTTTTAAATCAAGTTGTTACACAAATTTTTTCATCAATTTATGTATTGTTTGCTCACAAACACTATGGATGAAATAGGGCCAGGATTTCACCCTACACCTTTGTTCTTTGTTTTGAAGAATAGTACTAAGAAGAATGTACTGAGAATAAATTCAGTCTTGACCCTTTAACAGTATTTTAGTG
Source organism: Dermatemys mawii (assembly GCA_007922305.1). NCBI lineage: Eukaryota > Metazoa > Chordata > Testudines > Dermatemydidae > Dermatemys > Dermatemys mawii. Next base: position 66,445,762 of record ML677326.1, read on the forward strand.
AGAACAAAATAATTCAAAGAGCAGTATGCCTTTATTTGCTTCTGCTGTGCTGTCAAGCTTGCTTGACTCTGCATTGCGAGTTTTTAATTAATGTTAAGTATACACTTTAAAAGATGTAGCGTAAAGACAACTTGCTGCTTTATCTAACAGCTAATAATGATGTTCACATTGTGAGAGAAATAGTTCCCCTACTGTAATGTTGCTCCGGGAGGTGTACCAGTATCTATATCGTTAATGAAATTGCTATTGTTTGAAAAAGTCATAAAAGAGCATTTCAAGAAAAGTGATAGTATTTAAAAAACTACAATGCATTTAGACTACTTTTAGTATGCTTTTCAAAGTGCTTACATATCCCATTAAAAGGCTGGTGAAATATTAATTATAAGGTAAGAAATTCCCTCATTAGAGCATTTGAATAAAATGTAATTTTAGACCGATGGGCTCTTGCCAATGCTTATTAATATTTTCGTTGGAGCCAATGCTTATGATGGTATTTAATGCTTCTGTTCTTTTCTTCTTCACTGTTCATTGTATACTGACCAAGAGCATTAGAAGTAGCTTATGTCTGCTAGAGAGTAAACATTTATAGCCATAGGAAATGATAGTCAATTAAGTACAGCTTAGAACAAGTATGAAATTATTGACTCTGTTGATCTCTTCTTATAGTCCTTCCTTTTCAAAGTGCTTAAATGTGTTGTGTAGTTATTTAGTTGCATTAGTGGTTGTGTTTGAGCCTTTTAACATGATTTTCATCAGTACCTTTGGGAGATGAATAACTAAGATCTGGTATAACAATGCAGGATGCATAGTGGGTTTAATTGTTATAGAGGGTATATATGCTGTGGTGAAATATTGAATTGATCATGAAAGACGATGACCATTAAGCTTCCCTTTCAACTATTAAAGCTTGCTTTAGGGTGAGTTCAGCTGTGGTTTATGAAATTGTTTAGACTAACGCCTCCTTTGATAATTGTTTCTGATGTGGAGAAAAATGCTGATAGATATCATGATAAATGCACTTTCTTCTCACTTTTGGCAACTTCCATCTTCACCAATTAAGTTTTAAAGCATTGCAGTGCTATTCAAGAAGAAAGCCATTGTTAGCATGAAGAAACAGATGGGCAATGTCATAAACAGAAAAATAATTATTTAATTTTTTCCCCTGAGCTTCTGTAAAGTTTGTGGAGAACTCCATATACTACGTTATCTTTGTTATACAATGTTAAATATTTACAGCTTGATTTAAGGTGAAAAAGCGTTTGTGTATTAATTCACTATGGTGGTCATAATTCATTTGTTGACAATATTAACAGCACCCAAAAGTGTGCTAGGTGTTTCCTAATAAAGAGGAGTAATGCTAAGCTCAAGATGTTTACAAACTATTTTAAAACAGTGTGGTGAGGGTAATAAGATGATAGAGAGGGCTAGGGGAAGTAGGACAGGAGCAACATCAGCAGGATTTATGTGATAACAATGAAAGCTGGTGCATAACAAGGTGGAGCAAAAAAAATTTCTAATACAGTAAGTAGAGGACTTAATTGGTAAGATTATAATTAAAATAGCTTGATAATGGATGTAAGGTACTGAGCTATGGTAGTAAAAATTCATTGCATCTGGTGAGAAATAATAAATGTTAATCCCACTCATTTCACTGAAAATAGCTTTATCCTTGAGCTCTTCAAAACTGTAGTATGATAATACAATTTATAGAAGTATATAAGAGCACCTAAGACCTTGAGGAATCAGAGCTATGAGTTCAGATTTCCCATGTCTTCCCTTTCTTTGGTAGCTTGAATTTTAAAAAATCTTGAATTTTGTCTTGCTTGGGATTGGAGGCACAAAGAAACAATGCTGTGCTATTGATTTCATTGTGTGATCTACTCTTTGTGACAATGATTGTGGGAGAGAATTTAAAATTATACATACCGTTTAATAAATGAAACACAGAAGGAATGTGACTTTTTCACCTGCTGACTCAAGATCAGAAAAAAAGTCATATGTTTTGAAATATGCCATTGCTTTCACGAAACCTTTGCATTTTCACGTTTTTTATCGTGAGTGCTGATGAGATTAAAAGGACAATGCTGAAGTGAGTGATGAGCAAGATTTTTAAATACATTGTGGGCATAAAAGTCTAACCAGACAAAACTGCAAAAAATCATGGAAGTTAGATATGGAAAAGACACATGAGATCAGGCCATCCCTCTGCCATTGAAGAATTGTTCCTTTATAGGGCATTGTCAAGAAAGGGGCTTAAGTTATTGCAGGGGAGATGAAATCTTATGAGCTCCATGAATAGGAGCATGAATTAGCAAATGAGTTACTTGACTGTGTGGCGCTTTCATGGGAAAACAATGCATAATGGGAAGTGTGCTATTACACCTTAGGGCCCCACTAAACATAATGTGAATAAATAGTATATGTAACATTCCTGCCACTGCTGCTACTTAAGCTGTAGTATAGACATAGACTATGTTGGCATAATTTATGTTGCTTGGGAGGGTGAATAATGCACGCCCCTGAGAGATGTAAGTTATGCTGATATAAGCACTGGTGTGCACAGCGCTATGTTGGTGGGAGAGCTTCTCCAGCCAACATAGCTTCTGTGAATCATCGGGGCTGGAGTAGTTAAGCCAATGTGAGAGCTCTCTCCAGTTGACTTAAAGCGGCTGCATTAGATAGCTTACAGTGCCTCTGTAAATTCTCTAGTGTAGCCATGCCCTTAGAAAAATGTTAGTATGTACAAAAATCTGGAAAGATGGCAGATCTCCATGAGATAATATTTGAATATATAGGACTGATTTTGGAAGAGCAGGAGTGATGTTATACCTCTGTGAGAAAATTGCATCAGTGTTGCCAGTATATAACCAATATGTATGTAAAGTAATCCTTTGGACAGTAAGGAAAATTAGTGTATTTCAAATGATAGGGCTTAAAAATGAAACTGAAAGAAGTGTAACCAACAGATGGGCTACATCACTAAGATTCATTGAAGCAGAAACTAGCGCATCAGTGAACTAGAGGAATTAAGAGACCCGTTTGAAATTAGATTGTGACATTACATGATGTTAAATAGATAAACTGCAGTCAAAAGACATGTCCATGTTTTTTTTCAAGGATCTCTTAGCTTACTTTGACTTGATGCCATGACTTTCTCCTCAAATAATTATAGTCTGAAAATTCTGCTTAGAATATGTAAGTTGTTTTTTCACCTATTTTTATAAAACTAAGTGCTTCAACTTCTTTGTTTTACTTTGCAGGAGTGGCAGAACTCAATACAGAAGAATGCAGGCCTAGCATTTATTGAACTTGTCAACGAAGGAAGGTAACTTTTTGTATTTTATGTCACAGTATTTGATGGCTCCCTGATCATAGCTTTCAGCACATTGTGAGGTTTGAGACTTTTGGTCTGCAAATACTAGTATTTTTGCCTCTTTTATGATGCAAATCAGTAGTTCAGTTCTCCTTTCAATCAATCATTTTGAGTTTTACAAACATGAATTTGCATTTCTTAATACTCTTGATAGTTGTAATATTAAAATATGGCAACTTACAGAATCTTAACAGTTTCTTCCTGTAATTTTTTAATAAGCATTCTATCTCATCAGATTTTCTTTCTTCCTCTCTCTGTGGACTCATATCACTGATACACAAATGATTAGCTAACTAAAAAATATAGTATGGGGGAGGAGGGAGTTATAAATGAGAATTGTAACACTAACTTTTGTATAATTTATTTAGTGCTTAGTCCTTTTATAACCCAAGTACATTATACAGTAGGACAGAAGTGCATAATATAATGTATTACTTTAAATATATATAAAAAATCCTTTTTAATATTACCAATGAAGTTTAATGCTCAATAATATCTATATAATATTGCTGAGATTTATGGAAAATGACAGAGCATTTGACACAGGGGCATGATCTTTGACTTGCAGTGACACTCATCAGAAATATCAATATTTCCTTCATTCGGAATTGATTATTAAAGCAGACCAAGAGCAATATTTACTTTTTTCTAAAAAGCTTAAGTTAGTTAACTGTGGAACAATGTGACAAAGGCAATATTTTAATGTAATAAAAAAGATTCCTGTTACTTGTAAAGAGGAAGAGAATCAATCATAGTAGAAAATGAACTTTGCAGTAGCAGGGCACATACTGAGATATGATGAAACAAACTGAATGAAAAACAGCTGAAAATTTTTTTTACTATGTCATGTGAAATTTATCAGATGTGTCAAGCCTAATACAATGGAAAGTAATCCTTCAACTTCTTACGAGATGGGAAAATGGCTATTTAAGATTTTTCTTTAAAATTCATGGAGATTCTCAAGATGTGCCAAAGTAATGGCTGTCATAATGAATGAGTTTACTTGGGTTTATGTCAAGAGAAACACCATTCTGAGGTGGATAGGAACACTCTACTAGTCTTGATCCCAAGGGCCAAAGAAAAGTAACAAGGGTGTTCAGTTACAGTACTAAGATCTAGCCTGTAGTTGTTTCTTATTATGCAGCTCTGACCTGCCATGACCTGCTATATAGAGTGCCTACTATAAATATGGTCCTTGATTAATGTTTTATTAGTATAGATAACATCTAGATCCTTCACGCCCGTAAACAGCAACATAAGGTTCATCTGGGCAGGATGGGTGTCATTAACAAATCAATTACTAAGGCTGTGCTCTAAGTCAGTGCTTCTCAAACTATCTGATGTGGCGGACCGGCAATTTTTTTTCCCAATATGCCAGGGACCAGTACCATATTTGTGCCATATTATTATCGTATTCACATAGGCACGTAGCACATTAGATCAGAAAACTAATGTTCTTCACTGTATTAATTGGAATGGGAGTGTGCATACCAAGTTAGCGTACTCGTGGAGATGTTCCCATTTAAATACATTGAAGACTGACTGTGAGGCTGTGCATCTGTGTGGACAGTATAAAATTACTATTATTCATTTATGATCCAAGAATATTTTATTTGAACATTCATAGTGATGTTAATTTATATTGGAAACAATATAATGACTATAATAAAAGTTGGCAGACATTTTTTATTTTGTTTATTTTGTAAACAAATAATACAATATTACAATACAAATAAAAACATTAAAAAATCAAACCAGCAAAGTCTCCTAACAAAGATGATATAAAAAGTTATATACAAGTAATAAAATCAAAAATTATAATGAATAAAGTAAAGATTAAAAAAAATGGTTTGAACATATGGAAAGAATGAATAATGAATGTCAAAAATAAGATTTACCTGTCTGACAGATATGGAGGGAGAAAGCAAGGAATTTCAAGAACTTCCTGGCAGAAACACTAAGTTTGATTCTAGAAGAGAGGGGAACGCTATACGTAAGAACAATGAGAGCGTATATGAAACGATATATGGAGGAAGTGAGGACTGTCTATTTGGCTATAGGGGTGTGATGCTCCATTGTCTCTGTCTACCTCATACGGGATATGGGGGGATAGGATAGAAAATAATTATTAAAATATATAATATTATTAGTACTCACATTCTCAGATCAGTGGGTTCGGATGGGGTCCCAAATGACAAATGCGCAGAGATCCGTATGACGCTCTTTATTCAACTTCTCGATGGTAACTGCTGGTGGGGCGGGGTCTTTATATGTGAAGGAGTCGGGTAAGCGCACACTTGCCGTCTCATGCAAAACATACTGTAGCGCTATGGCATAATTATCAATATTATAATATGTGCTTCTGAAAACATATTACTTAATATTGTCGACTTTATCGACTGATAATTATTCTTGGTGGAATTCTTGGTGGACACTGAAAAGGATTTGTAGACAACCAGTTGGACATGAGCTACCAGTGCACTGCTGTAGCTAAGAGAGAAAACAAGATTCGTAGGTGTATATGCAGGAACATGGTGGTTATATTACCACTGTGGATGGCATTAGTGAGACCATTCCTGGAATACTGTGTCCAGTTCTGGTGTCCACATTTCAAAAAGATGTTGACAAATTGAAAATATTTAAAAAAAAACAAAATGAAAACAAAACCTACAAGACTGATTTGAGATTTAGAAAACTTGCCTTCTGGTGAGAAAAAGTCAGTCTGGTTAGTCATTCCATGAAATTAATTGATTTGATAGTAGATGACTCCTTAATCTAGGAGAAAAAGGCACATTGAGATTCAATGGAGGATGTTGAAGCTAGACCAATCCAGACTAGAAATACAGCAGAGTTTTAAAAAACTGAGTGTAAATAACTACTGGAAGAACTAACCTAGGGATGTGGTGCATTCTGAATCACTTGAAGTGATTCAGAATGCACCACCAATTTTATGCTATAGACCTCTATTGGTATAACTGTTGCTCAGAGGTGTGAAAAATCAACACAACTGAGTGACTTAGTTACACTGACCTAACTCCCTGTATAGACAACACTGTGTTGATGAGAGAGCTGCTCTCATTGACATAGCTACCGCCTCTTGGGAGGTAGATTAACTATGCTGATGAGAGAGGAGCTCTCCCATTGGCATGGTAGGGTCTTCACTAATGTGCTGCAGAGGTGCAGTCAAGGGCATGTACAGGTATTTAAATTTTACTGCTTTTGGAGGGGGCGCATTGGTGGGGAAGGCAGAACTCCTCTGGCGGGAGGTGGGGGAGAGAGGGGTAGAAGAAGCAAACTCCTCTGCAGAACTCCTCCTGCTGTAGGGCTGCCTCAGGGAAAGTGATTACCCCATCGCAGCCCCTGGGCTGAAGGAGTTCCACTCTCCCTGCTGCAGTCCTGGGGAAGAGGAACATTCTCGCTCTCACTGCTGCAGAGCAGGAGTTGTTCTGTGTCCCCAACTGATTATTGGGGGTGGAGGATGCCCCTGTTTGCCCCCCATTGCAGACGCCCTAGGTGCAGTTGAAGTCTTTCAACCTTATTAGATATCCTTCTAAATGATACACTATAGCTCAAATAGAAGTTATGGGCTTGATGCAGAAATTACTGGTTGAGGTTCTTTGGCCTTTATTATGCAGAAGGTCAGACTAGATGATCACAATGGTTCTTTCTGGTCTTAAAATCTGTTAAATATGCTTACTGTGTCTAGTAAGAAAATCTGTTTTCCTATTGATAAATTTACTGTTGACTTAGCTGAGCAGAAAATCTTTGCACTCATGCAAATACTTGGATGATCTCTCTGCTGTGTGGTTTCTTGGTTTAGTTTGTAAATTTTCACACTCTGAAAAATATTCTATTTAGGGGGATAAACTAATGTTAAAAGAATGAGAGTTGGTGCTTTAATAATGGTCTATGTAGCTGACACAGGTAAAGCAGTGATGTTTCTTTTGGAAAGTGGTAGGCTATTCTTGGAGCTAATTGTTGCATTCCAGTAATGTTAATACCATTACATGAAATGGAAAATAAAAATTAAAGCCAAAATTTTTAAACATTAAGTACTGAACAGTAGACTCTTAAATATTATTTTGGCATCTAAATAAGTTCCTTGAGTTGCATAGATGCTATGGACTTGCAGCTGCCTTTAACATTAATGCTAGCTGTAGTGCTTCAGCACCTATGGAAAATAATGCCACTTTGGTTTGCATGAAAAATTATCTGTTTAGGTGTCCAGCTTAGACGCTTTTGAAAAATTTAGTCTGACCACTTAAAGACTCAAACAGCTGCTTGGGAATATCTTCCTGTCAGAGAATAATCACAGAAAAGACTAGGTCATGATAAAGTTTTTTATGCTTGTTTTAGAAACAATATGAACATTATTTTGAGTAAAAAAAAAATCTTAGCAAATGCAAAGCGAAAAAGAAGGCTATTTGAAACAAAAAAAATACTTTAACAATTGATGCCCACATTCCTTTTTCTGGAGAAAATAAAAAATGCAGTTGTCATGTGGTGCATCTGATTACGTTGTTTCAGCCCACTAGAAAACAATTCACTGAAGTACAGAGCATTTGTGTAGTCAATTTCTTGAGGGCATGTTATAGACTCTCAATTTAGAAAAACTAAAAAATTAAGAAATTGTATTGAATAGCTTATTTATGAACCTTCTATCAGGCTAACTTGACAAACACAGTTTAAAACAGACTGAAAATGGCAATGATGACTATGTCATAATAAACTGAGACTGTTCCTAAGTTAACTTTAAACATTTTTAGATAATAAAATGCAATTAAATAAATGCAATATTATGTTATTTATAAAATCATGTTTATTGTCTTAATATGTAGTTTCTTGTTTGAGGATGTCATTTCTGTATAAAAGTATATGGCTGACAGTTCCTTAGATCAAGTCCATTATCTCTGTAAATGTGGTTAGTTCTTCATTTGGTAACAAAAAAGAAAAATCTATATGGGAAATTGGTAAAACAATTATTCACTGTATAGAGTGCTTTCTGGAACAGAATGTAGATAGGCCTTTTAAAGAATGGCTCACATTTTTCTTAGTCTGATCAGGTTAACAAACTGATGGGCTAGTGACAAGACAGACAAAGGTAATATTCCAGTGTACAACTATGTTATATGTAAATTGTTAATATATTGTCAGGACTTACAGTGGTGTCAAAGGAAACTTTTGGCACCAACCACTGAGATGCAGGCAGTGTGTTCAGCACTAACAGACTCCACGCAAAAGTCTCACTGGGATTGAGCCTGTCCTTGGTACTGGTGGACCTTGCTGTGGGACTGATATCCAGAGTCTGAACTCCTGGACAGACTGAGAGAGAAAATTAATAGACCAGGTCACACTCATCACCAATTGGTATTAGACATAGACCTTCCTGGGTAAGGTATTCTGGAATGGCATGCCCATCTACTGAGGAAGATTTTATCTTGTCGAGGAAGTGCAGCAGACCATCCTCACCAGTATATGACCCATCATCTGTGTGGACAACACAGTGGGACACAGTAGAAGGGAGGAATCTCTAAGAGAATCACCTGTAAAACTTCAAAATCCAGTATAAAACCATCAAACTGGTACCCTCCTATGTGTCCTGTTTCCCCAGAGTATGCCTTCTGGCTTGGGCCTCATTAGTTCCCTTGGGGGTATTAACCCATACATCAGGAAACCAACTTGATCAGCAGTCTCCAGAACAAGATTATCTTCCCCCATCAGCTATTACAACTAGTTCTAGCCCAGATCCTAGCACACCAACCTCTACTGGAGGTAAAACAAGAGCTCAGTGGGAACACTGTCCCCACCACCAACATTCTTTGGCCTGTTCGTTGTCATCTTCTGATGAGGTGACTAATCCTCCCTCTACTGCCTCCTTGGTCGAGCTGAAGGTATTTTAAGATCCACTGAGAAGGTTAGTGGATACGTTGGGTATCCTAGAGATAATCCAAGAAAAGCAGTGTAAGTGATTGGACATTATTCAATATTTACTTCAGTCCTATCCATTTAATGAAAGACTCCTAGAACATTTAAAGCTAATATGGCACACCTCTGTGTCTGCCACTGCGACCTTCAGATGCACGGGTGGTAGATACCACGTGCTGGTGAAAGGATACAAGTTTTTCTTTCAGCATCTCATCCTTAGATCCCTGATCGTTCTGGCAATCCAGGAAAAAAAGACCCCCAAAAACTTGTATTTTTTTGGTTGGAAAGTTTGTTAGCTGAAGGCACACCAAGGAATTAAGAGTCCTTGAGTTCTTGCAATCTATGACTTTTTGTTTGGATATGGACTATCCTCAGTGATACGCATGTTCACATCTGAATACTAAGAGGAGCTGAAATCAACCCTTGGAGTGGAGGGGCAGCTCATTGATAGAACTGTACTTCAGGTAGCACTTGATGCCTCAGATATGGTGGCCAAGACCATGGCTATAGCCATAACAGTGAGGAGATGTCAGCTCCAGGTGTCTAGCATCCCTTGAGAGGTCCAAGCAACTATAAAGGACTTACCTTTTCATGTAAACGAGCTATTCACTAGTGGCATGGATGAGGCATTATACTCGTTAAAACTCCAGAGTGATCCTTCACTTTGTGGAGCAACATGTTCCAGCTCTGAGACAGAAGCAACCATCATTCGGATAAAGTCCTCATCTACAATTTCATCTTGCAGAGTGTCCTTCAGAGTCATGGAGGAAGAGGCTGTGCTTTACCAAAGATGTTTGTCTACCACATCAACAGGCCTGCCAATGGAAAGGGTGCCCAGAAAGTAATGTCCATGGGACCATCGAGCCTGATTGGATGACCAATTATGAATACGTTCCTCGCTATTCAATTTGGCATCCACTTCCATATTTTGGAGAAGCTTTGGCTGGACCAGTGGGCCCTTAAAATTGTGAACAAGGGGTTACCTGTCTAGTTACAAACTGTTCCATCACCCTCCAGTCGCTCTTCAACCCTCTTCAGGGACTCTTCTTGTGGAACGGTTCTAAAACAAGAAGTAGATTCCCTCTTGCAACAGTGGAGAAAATGCCTCAGGAGTTCAGTGGAAAAAGGTTTCTATGCCACTACTGCTAAATCCCAAAGAAGAAAGAGGTTGGAGACCCATCCTGGGTCTTTGACATCTGATATCTTCATTTGTCGTTCCAAATTTAGGATGAGGAGCTTCTTTCATCCATTCTTTGGATCCCATGGACTGATTGAAAGCTCTTGAGCTCCAAGATACTTGATTTCACATTTTGATACTTCCAGCCATCAGAAAATACCTATGATTCTTGGTAGGAACATCCCATTGTGAAATATGGAGTCCTGACCTTTGGCCTTCTATCTATCTCAGTCTGTTTACCAAGGTTCTTGCTGTACTGGCAGCCCACCTAAGGAGACATGAAATCCGCATGTACCCTTACAGTAGGTGACTGGTTAATATGGGGCTCATCTGCTCAGCAAGCCACAAACACTCTATATGAAAGACTCTAGACCTCGTTATCACGGAAATCCACACTGACCCCCAAAAAAGCATTGAGTACACATGTTGGCAAAGACATACCTCCACAGAGATGCCACATGATGACAGATATTTGGAAGTTCCTAGAGCAGTCCAGTACAGGTGAAGACCTGTCTGAATCTTCTGGGACACATGGTGGCATGGAAGTGCATCACACCACCGTGCAATACTTTGACTTCACCGTCTGCAACGATGGTTGAGATCAGCAGATCTGCTCAACAGACAGTATGGACAAGACAATCTCCCTCCTTGGGGAAATCCTGTTATCATTAGACTGGTGGCTGCATCCAGATCAAGTGTACAAGGGAGTTCTATTCTCTGCATCCCTTTTGTGGAAGACCATAATTATGGATGCCTTCACCAATGAGTGGGGAGCACAGCTAGATCAACCACAGATTCTCACAGCTAGATCAACCAGATCTAGCACAGCTAGATCAACCAGATCTCCCTCTGATACTCATGACCAGTATCAATACTTACTGAAGTGGGAAAGGACAAAGTATTTATCCCATGTATGCCAATGGTGTCAATTTTAAAAACCTATAAGGCTAGTTCCCTGGCTAAAGAAGAGTTCAAGGGAAATATTTTCAAGTTTACAAAATGGTTATTTGAAAAATATTAGCAATGTGTTTAACCCTTCTCTCATCCCACAAAAATTCTATAAAATCTTTGCTTTCATATCCCTAGGACAATATTTAATATACTTAAAGTTCATGTTGATAAGCACTTATTCTAAACTCTGTTTTTCTGTTGGTTTTTTACTTTTATGTAAAAGTAAAAACTTACAGTGAAATGTTTCCATTATGGTTCCAATCCAGTCCAGATTGTAAGACTTCTTAAAGTCTAAAATTGTCTTTAAAAAAAAAAGGGTCAATATAAAAATAACATTTAAAGTCAATTGTTAGAAATCTTCTGTTAGAAGTGCTAGCATACTGGAGAGGTAATTCTCATCCAGCTTCATCTATCAGAGTGGAGACTGGCTTGACCTCAGTTAGTTCAGCAAGTAATATTAGAGAGAGATCCAAACCACAAATCACTATACAATCTTGAGATTCCTTAAGACCAGCTGCTAACAAAGCAAAGAAAAGAATGTACTTAGTGAGCAGTGAAGAAGCAGAAGGGAAAAAGATGGATGAATTACCAGCTGAGAATAGATTTCAGAAAATGATATTCCATTGATGCTGGCCAAAAAGGTGTTACAGTGAAGGAAATAAATGTGTATAACTCCTGAGGCCTGGTAATACTTCCTTTCAGCCACTATTATAAGAAAGTGCTTTAAAGCCATTAATGTTAAGACTTTAAGTCAGACAAACACTGACATGCTGTTAATGAAAACTGGATGACCAGCTTCTGTAATGAAAAACATGGGGGTGTGCCTGGGCAAGGTTGGGAGGATGGATGTAGAAAGAAGGGTACTGGAAAGAAGAGAAAAGGGTGTTCTTTCTACTCCCTACCCCCTTCCTGCCATTCTCCTACTGTGGAAATCAGGACACATTATGTAGAAGAGTGGTAGAAAACTATACTTGCTTATCAATGTCCCCTCTACTATTTTCTTCACATCCCACCTCCTTTACTTTTTTTTCTGCCCTGTTTTTAATTTTAACATTTTCATCAAGTCCTTCCTTTATTTCCAGTTATTCTTTCTCTTTCTACTGTTTTCATTAGTTTTCATCTCTTAGCCCCTATTTTCTTCATTTTTCCTCTACTTTCTTCCCCATTTCTCCCCATTTTAGTAATTGCTCTCCTGTCACTCACTTTTTTGTTCTTTATTCATTCTTCCCCCCTTCTTTCTTGCCCTCATCCTTTACTGCATACAACCATTCATTCATTTCCTCTTACCCATACCAGTGAAACCACCTCTCACTTTCGTCTTGCCCTGTGGAATGGTCCCTGTAGAAGCTGAAGGATTGTGTGTGGGGTGGGTGGGTGGCGGTGAGAAATGTGTGTAAAGGAGGAAGGAGAGGGTAACTCATGCTTTTGAGTAATGCAAGTGCAAAAATGCCTCAAAATATTGTTGAGCGTACAATATCTGAGAAAATCTATAATAATGTCGCCTTTTGCTTTGAGTGCCACATAGTTCTGGATTACTACCAACCCCATTTCTCACCTGATTAACTAGGCTTCACCTGCCCAGAACATTTCAGTATAATCAGACTTCTTAAGATCAAGTAGCATATTTTCCTGAGATTCCAGTTTTAAATCTCCAGTGTACGTCAGTACAGTAACAAAGGTTCTTTTTGCTTGGAATGACAAACACTAGGACCTCAAGCTGATTTTGGATATTATAAATATATATATACACACAATGAAAATGTTTCTTTGCTTTATACAGCTTTATCAAATATACCAAATAACTTCAGAGTATACTCTGAAAAATGACTAAAAATTGCATCATAGTATTCTGTTTGTACTGCAGTGACTTCTGGAACAAACTCGCAAAGATACCGCTGTGACCAGCAGTTTGATCATAAATGTTCAGATGTCTTTCCAACAGCAAATCCTATGGACTTCCACCTTTGATCTAAAAGCCCAGATAAATTATTTCTGGCTATTGCATGGCCAGTAATAAAGATGGGTGGTGGGGGGGAGGGGAGAGGAAAATCTGTCACCAGTTAGTTATTACACTTTTGTAGCACCACTGTCCAAATAGGGTGTATGTTTATTCCTTCTAAAGCATGCACAGAACTGTTTATGCATTTTCATTAGCAGAGAAAAATTATGTGCTGACTTTTACCCATTTGTAACCTCATTGCCTTGGAATTGGAATTTTGTTAATTCTTTTGAAGCATTCAAAGGGATAAAATATGGATTACATAACTATGGGTGTATTGGCTCTGCAATTCTGTTGGGATTAAAAAGCAGAAAACACTTATTTTTTGTCAATAATATAAGCAGAAGAATTCACAGTGACAGATCTGTTGCATAAAAAGCTATTTTTACAATCATTTATTGTAGTAAAATTAATATTCAAAACAAGAGAAGGTAAGAGAAATTGAAATGTGGGTCCAACCTTCCCAGCTGGGAAGGTGAAACCATGCTCCAAACAGTTGCACATTTTTAATTTTTTTTCTCAGGGTTTTTTCTATTTAACACGGCAACAGTGATTTTGAACAATTCAAAGCAAACCTTACAGCCTCATTGCTCCTTAGGGTCTTGTCTCTGGGACTTCACCATCTATAGAGATCTTCCAGGGCCTCTCAGCCCTTTTTTTCCCTGTTGGATCCTGGTGCCTGATGTCTTTCTCTCAGATCATCCACATGGTGGGTGCAGAGAACGGCTTCCCAGGTCTTTGTCTGCTTGAAGGTTTCTCTCACTTCTACCTTGGCCCAAGGGCATTAACCAGTGCATTGCAGTGTTAAAATAGGCAAAGAAGGGGTTTTTATTGTTTTTTTAGCTAAGCTTACAAATGAGGTGAGGCAGAAGCAGAGAGATGAGGAAAGGCTGTCCCAATTTTTGGAGTCGCAGAGAGAGTTCCTCAACAACATGAGAACAACTAGGAGGAGACAGAAGAGGCAGTCAGTGTCAGATGAGCAGATGAGGGATACAGCAACCTTTTTTTTAAGAATAAATCAGCTTCTTTTCCTTGGCTGTTGAAAGACCAAAATGTTTCTCCTTCTTTCTTCTCCTGTTCATTCTGATGGTGTTAAGGCTGGAAAAAGTATCTTTAGTTGCTCCAGTCTGTTTGATCAGTGCCCCATGTATTGACGAATATGAGGAACGCTTCAAAGACCATTGCTTTGCCCACTTAAAATGTAATCAAGCCAAATGCATAGAAATATGTATGCGAGTTTTGAATATTCAGAAGGGGATAGTGAGTTAGAGTTTAGATAGAATGTGAACTTAAATAAGTTATTTTATCTCTCACAAAGGCACCTTTTGTCTTACAAGTGTGATATTACATTTGATATTTTCTATGTATTAAACCCAAAAGGTAAAAAGTTTGTTTCATGTACTATATTTTTTTTTGACACAATTCACGTATATTCTCTGCTGATTCATACAGTGCATGCTTGAAAGAATTTATAGTAACGTGCATCTCCTGCCCTATAGTACATCATTGTATAGCCAATTTTAACTTGATAAGTTCTTAACTAATTTAAAAACAGAATCTGTATGAATGTTTTTAGTAACAGTATATGAACTCACTGGATAATTGGGCTGTAATTCAATCATGAGCTTTGCTGCCATTCATAAACTGCTGAATCTGTGCTCTTAAAGTTTATGAAGGCGTCAGAAATCTAGATTGAATTACAGCTTTATTTGCTGTATAAACTAGATCGACTATATGTCTTAGCATTTATAGTTCGAGTCGGAAGATGTTTTGTAATCCTTAAAATATTATTTATCATTTAATGTAAAACTTCTAGTTTATAGACATTCTTTATAGATAGGGCCCTATCAAATTCACGGTCCATTTTGGTCAAGTTCAGGGTCATAGGATTTTTAAAATAATAAACTTCATGATTTCAGTTATTTAAATCTGATTTTCATGGTTTTGTAATTGTAGGGGTCATACCCCAAAATGGAGTTTTGAGGGGAGGCGCAATATTACTGTAGGGGGGTTGCAGTACTGCTACCCTTACTTCTGTGCTGCTGGTTGTGCTGACGCTATCTTCAGAGCTGGGTGGCCAGAGAGTGGTGACTCCTGGATGGGATCCCAGCTCTGAAGACAGCTGCTGCTAGCAGCCATGCAGAAGGAAGGATGGCATGGTATGGTATTGCCACTCTTACTTCTGAACTGCTGCCTGCAGAGCTGGGTTCTCGGTCAGAAGCTGCCGCTCTCTGATCGCCCACTCTCAAGTGCAGAAGTAAGGGTGGCATGGTATGGTATTGCCACCCTTACTTCTGCTCTGCTGCCCTCATAGCTGGGCTCTCGGTCAACAGCTTGTGCTCTCTGGCCGCTGAACTCTGAAGGCAATGTAGAAGTAAGAGTGGCAATACCATGACCCCTCCCCCGCAAATAACCTTGCAACCCCTTTTGGGGTCAGGACCTCCAGTTTGAGAGATACCGGTCTCCCCCTGTGAAATCTATATAGTATAGGATAAAAGCACACAAAAGACCAGATTTCACAGTCCATAACGCATATTTGGTAGGGCCCTATTTATAGAGGAAGGAAGAACAGTGCATTTCATAATTATTTTATCTTTTCATGTGTTAGTTTATGTTGGGTGTGTATATATGTAGATGGATGCATTTGGATGTTTGTCATTAGAGCCCTCTCAAGCAGCAGACTGCAATGGATTTGCTGCCTCAGTTTCTCTCCTTCATAGTGCCCAGTAACTCCACAGAAGATTTCTTGCCTCAATAACAACTCTCGCAGGGGCTGGTTGTTACAAAAACATAGGGAAAATAATCTGTAACGAGTCCCAGAATACTGTCCATTTGTCATACCCCATTGCATGTAGTTAAAATCCCATGATCTTTGAAGCCAAACAAACTTACACCTTGTATTGTGAATGGAGTGTTTTCCAGTACTGCATGTTGATAACTTTTTGAAACATGTTTTTAGTAGGCTACCAGAAAACTGTAGATTAGTTGTTTACAAAATAATTTTGTTAAATGTTTTGTTAAAATAAGATTGATATTTTGGAACAAAGCTCAGATGTGTTGTCTGTAAATAGCCTCTTCAGATATTAGTTTTTGGAATTCATAATCACTGATTAATCTTTAAATATTTTATGTCCACAGATTGCTGAGCCAAACAATGAAGGATCATTTAGTGAGAGTAGCAAATGAAGCAGAATTTATCCTGAGTAGACAGAGAGCAGAGGATATTCACAGACATGCTGAATTTGAGGTAAGAAGTAAAAAACCTTGTGTTGCCAGCAAATGCTAAGGCAGTTCAATCCTGCAAGATGTTTGGGAGGCATTGGTTTTGGTGTGATATTGGTTTTTGGGAGGAAGTAGATAGGCAAAAGGGAGTCTCTAGCATACCAGTACTTTAGTCACTTACATCTAGAACATAATACTTAGTGTTAATGAAGCTTGGTTGCTTCAAAACTATTTTAATAAAGGGTCATAAATCAAGATAAAATTCACATTTAAAAAATTCCTTACCAGTGTTAACTTACATCAGCAAATTATATGGTTTGCTTATTTAACTCATTTGGGATAGTTTTTAAACAATTTCACCTTTTTGTGTGGCTCAGTACAGTTGTATTGCATTGCTATTTTTGTCACTCCAGGAGAATTTTAAAATTAAATATAAATATATATATATTCATAGAACTATAACAAAAAATGCAAATTGTATTTGAAACGCCTGTTCAACCAAATCTGCCATTTTGGAGTTTCACTACTTACACACACACACACAAGAATTCTGTTAATTATGCCATTGTTTAAAAACACACCCCCGCTCCCTCCAAAAAGAAACCCCCAGTGATATCCCAAATATTGTTTTACTTAAAGGGAACAGTTTTAATTAAAGGGAACCTAGTCTTTCTTCTGGCATACCATATTGCTTGTGGTTTTATTATTAAAATGAAACATCAAGTATATGAAGGAATGCTTGTGTGTAATGTATTTCTAAGCTATTTGTCTCTTAAATCTTTATCTGAACAAAATATTCCCAAAGATTAAAGCATATTTATTTTAGACCGTGCTTGTGTCTAAAAGTCATCTGTGTTGGCCCCACGATTCAAACTGTGCGTTGTTTAGTAATGTATCTGCCCTTCACCTAGACCTAGATACCACCTCCTGCAAACAAAGATGATGTAAGATATCTATAGGACCATTCTGTGGTGGTGAAATAGTAGGCATGTTTCATTTATTACATCAAGGCAATCCAGGCATGGCGACAGTCCTGTAGAGATGAAAACTGCATCTTTTTAGTTCAATGCCTGATAATCATTGGAGTGCAACATGCTTGACATTTTATGCTCTGGATTTATGCAGAAGCTCCATGCATGACATGGTGTCATTGATTAGAAGAACAGCTCACTTTTTTTTCTCCAGCTGCAAACTGTTAAAAAAAAAAAAAAAAAAAAGAGTGAGAGTGTGGGGGAAGCTATATGAAAAGCATTGGGCCTTGTCATGCAAATATGGGATATGAATGAATACACTGATTCAGTGGCAACATTAACATTATTTCTGACATAAAACACCTTTTTTATGGTGTCTCTATGCTGAGCAAGAACTTTATTTTTAGTATAGCTTTGTGTATTGCTTATGCCTGATCTCTCTAGGACAGCAGTCGGCTGACACTTTGTTGATGTTGCTTTGAATCTGTGCTATCTCAGTGTGAGGGCTCGAGGGGTTTAACTCATATCATCTTGAACTTAAACAGGAATTACATGAAAGCAGTCTTGTTTTTCAGGATTAATTTTGTTGCTGTGCATCTGCTGCTGATAGATGTGTTAGAAAAATCTAACTGTATAGGATCATTTCTGTATATGCATAAAAATAATACAGCTATTAGAACTTTTGGGATTCCATAACACTTAAATGGCAAATTTAACATCAAATGTAAATAAATTATGTGGCACACTTCAGTCAGCTTTGTAGACTTTCTATGGAGGAGAAATGCACTCCTCTTAGAACACCCATCAAAGTTCAGAAATCCCAGAATGGCTTGTCACATTTGTGTCATGGATTGATCTTTAGACTTCTTTTGTCTAGTACACTCTGCTGTTCTTTTAACAGACCAGAAAAATGAGCAGATGTGTATATATAAAAACTCCAAGAAATGGAAAGACTAAGGAATGTTGTGGCAAAATAGGTTTGTCTAACTGTATTTCCCTTGAAGAAGGATAGACTCAAGCCTGGTTTTAATCACAAGTGAAATTGTTTGGCAAGAGTCCACTGTAGTCACTTATCACAAAACTGCCACAGAATTTGGTATGATTGGCAGTCTTTGTTCAGAAAATGCTTAGCACTGGAATAAGGCAACTGTTTCTGTTCAGGACTGAGATGTAGCAGCAGACCTAAATGGGGAAGAATATCCAGTGTATCATAATGAGAGAGAGGAATTCACAAAATGTCAACAACTTTGAAAGGATTTGCTGTCAATTTTTTATTTTAGATGGATAAACACTAGAAGGAAAATTGCTACTTTTATTCTTAGTGCTTCTGATCACGCTTTGAAACAACTTAAAATAACTTTAGTCATCAATAGGCCACCACAAAAACAGCTTTTAAGGCTTTCTGCTATGTTCCTGCCACTACTCATTCTAAATCTTTGCCTTCCCAAAGCCAGGAAAAAGAGATGAGCATTGCAATGTGCTCTGAAAGTCATTAGATTTGGCTGTCTTGGAACCAAGACAGAATTTTCTGTGGAATTATTTTCAGAAATAGAAGGTTTTATTTTAAAAAATGAAGGCTTCCCTTTTCAGTGGAAGCCAAAATATCACTTCTACCATTTAAAACGTTGTGGTCTGATTCCTGGAGGGTTTGGTGCCTTGAGGAAGGAAAGAGAAGGATTGTGAGAGGAGATTGATAATTAAATAAAGTATATAGCATTACATCGTCACTGGAGGCTACAGCGAGAAGAGGCCCGGCAAGGACCGGAAGCAGAGGGGAAAGCACAGACACCTGGGTAAGAGAAGAGATCTTGTTCTGCTGTTTGAGTCCGATAATGGTGAAATAATTAAGCAATCAATTTCAAAACACGTGGAAGATAATATATTGATAAGTAACAATCAGTATGGATTTGTCAAGAACAAACTGTGTCAAGCCAGCATAATAGCTTTATTTGACAGGGTAACAAACCTTGTGGATGTGGGGAAGTGGTAGATGTGGTGTACTTTGATGTTAGTAAGGCTTTTGATACTGTCTCTCATGATGTTTTCATAAACAAACTAGGAAAATATAACCCAAATGGAGCTCCTTTAAGGTGGGTGCACAACTGGTTGGAAAACTGTTCCCAGAGAGTAGTGATCAGTGGTTCACAGTCAAGCTGCAAGGGCATATCAAGTGGGATCCTGTAGGGATCAGTTCTGATTCTGTTCAATATCTTCATCAATGATTTAGATAATGACATAGAGAGTACTCTTTTATAAAGTTTGTGGACAATACCAAGCTGGGAAGGGTTGCAAGTTCTTTGGAGGATAGGATTAAAATTCAAAATGATCTGGACAAACTGGAGAAATGGTCTGAAGTAAATTGAACAAGGACAAATGCAAAGAACACCACGTAGGCAGGAACAATCAGCTGCACACATACAAAATAGGAAATGGTGGCCTAAGGAGGAGTACTGCAGAATGGGATCTGGGGGTCATAGTGGATCACATGCTAAATGTGAATCAGCGTGTAACATTGTTGCAAAAAAGGCAAACATCATTCTGGGATGTATTAGCAAGAGTGTTGTAAGCAAGACACGAGAAGTAATTCTTCTCCTCTATTCTGTGCTGATTAAGCCTCAACTGGAGTATTGTGTCCAGTTCTGGGCACCACATTTCAGGAAAGATGTGGACTAATTGAAGAAAGTCCAGAGAAGAACAACAAAAATGATTAAATGTTTAGAAAACATGACCTATGACGGAAGATTGAAAATACTGCGTTTGTTTAGTCTGGAGAAGAGAAGTCTGAGGGGGATATGATAAGTATTCAAGTACATAAAGGGTTGTTACAAGGAGGAGGGAGAAAAATTGTTCTCCTTAACCTCTGATGATAGGACAAGAAGCAAAGGGATTAAATTGCAGCAAGGGTGGTCTAGGTTGGACCTTAGGACGTTTTTTCTAAAAGTCCGGGTGGTGAAGCACTGGAATAAATTACCTAGGGAAGTTGTGGAACCTTCATCATTAGAAATTAAGAGCAGGTTAAACAAGCACCTGTCAGGATTGGTCTAGATAATACTTAGTCCTGACATGAGTTCAGGGACTGGACTAGATGACCTCATAAGGTCCCTTCCAGCCCTACCAATCTATTATTCTATGATTAAGAGGTGGAATGTAGTGGAGCATGCATCATCTCTGTAGATGTCACGTTCAGATGTATAGAGGGATTGGGATCCTCGTATGTGTTCCTTTCTCCATTAAATAACAGAAAAGTTCTTTGCCTGTGAAGCAGCAAGTGAACATTGCAAAAGGAGTGATGACAGAGGTTATAGAATGAGGCATGTGAACTATTTTGCCTTCAAGATCAGGAGAACTAAAAGAATCCAAAAGTCATTCCTCTCTTTGGTGACTGGGATCAATTCCTCTTGACCATATGAGAATCTCCTCTGGTCTCTTTTAGGTCTGGGTCTGCTCCTAAATAAATGGGGGTTGTGAAGGAAACACAAGGAAAAGTTAGACACTGGAGATGAGAGAGGGATGTGTGGGAAAAGGCTTTAGAGGTCAACAGAGACCAGCCCATTTCCCTGTGCTCTTTCTGGGCCTTCCTCCTTTACCAACAATGTTCCGTTGTGCTCTGAGGAGAAGATACATCTATGGCTACGTAGATCTGCATGGGGGTGCACAGAGGGAGTGGAATATACACACATCTTACAATTTAATTAAGCCAGAGAGGTGATATTATCATTATCATTATTATTATAATCTTCATTTTACAGATGGAGGTGGTGCCAGTGCTTGAAGTAGTAATAAAATAAACACCAAATACATGGTTTCCATTGTTTCCATCAGCAGCAACCCTACTATAAAACTTGTTCCAGTGCCCCTGGATAGATAGGGAAACTGAAGCACAGAGGATGTGATTGCCCAGTTTATACAGTAAGAATAGAAATATTAAAATCACATGTGGGACCACATGTGCCACTGCACTGTGCTCAAAGGTCACATAGGCACTTTTTGAAAATTTCATACTGAGTAATTGATAGTGCTGAGAATATTACCCAGGTGTCCTGTTTCTCATGCCTGTGCTCTAACTGTTAGGCCTGGTCTACACTGAGGGGCAGGGGGGGAAGGTTGACCTGAGATATGCAAACTTCAGCTATGCGAATAGTGTAGCTGAAGTCAGCGTATCTTAGGTCAACATACCTGGCCGTCCACACAACGATGAATCGACCACTGCCGCTGCCCTGTCAACTCCACTTCTGCCTCTCATGCAGGTGTAGTATAGGAGTCAACGGGGAGCGTATTCTGGGGTTGATTTATTGTCTAAACTAAATGTGATAAATCGATCCCTGCTATATTGGGGTAGTGTAGATGCACCCTTAGGGCTGGTCTGCACTGGAGGGATCGAACGAAGATACGCAACTTCAGCTATGTGAATAATGTAGCTGAAGTCGGTGTATCTTCGGCCAACTTACCTGCCGTCCTCCTGGACTTACCTGCACTCCTCCCGTCGACTCCAGCTTGCAACTCCAACTCGCGGCAAACTGAAGTTCTGGAGTTGACCAGGGCACCGCTGGCGATCGATTGCCACCTTTAGTTACCTGCTTCCATCCAGTTCTCCGTGTGTAAGTGACCTTGAAAATCTGGTGATTTGTGCTCTGTCTCAGAACATCTATTTGTGCAGACTGTTACAGGGTTGGGCTTTGGAGGGTAATCAGATTTGGGAATTGGGCAACTTTTGTGTTCCACTGTCTAATTTTTCTTTGTTTTATAATTTATTGCCACAGCTAGTGCACCTTTTTTATTTTTCTATAAAACTAAATAAATGTGTATCCAAGCACTGTAAGTAGGGAGGCAGTATTAAATCCTAAAGGTACAGGTTTCTATTTTTAACTTTGGTTTAGGTCAGTTTTATGACACTGCCACATTTTGACCAAATTCCATGCCACCACATTTCCACTCAAATCATAAAATATTTTAGTTCATCATTCCTCCAACAACAGATCTTTCATGGCTAGAAGATATCTGCATGAGGAACCATGGGATCAGGAGGGGGCACTTTATAAAAGCATTCATAACATTTTTGTCAAAATATTGCAGATTGTGAGGGAGTGCATGATTTGAGTAGTAGTGTAATGCAACACCGAGATATCTAAAACACTAATCTGTACTGTTTTTCATTCTGTCATTCTGAGCAATACAGTGACAGTCTTTGACTGGCCAATTATTTTTTTGGGGATGCAAACAGCTGCCCTTTAAAATACTGTGGCAACACCTCTCCCCGCCCCCCACTGCACTCCCTCTTCCCCATGCCCTGTTGTTTTTCCTGGTTCTGGTTCTTTAAAAATATTGAGTGCCATTGTAACTTTTTTCTGTTTCTTGCTTTTTTGTTCTCATGAACTTGGTAGTAGTCTGCATCATACATGGAAGTGCAAAAACTAGAGGTCTGATTATTACTGGATTTCTGTTGATTTACTGAGAATTTCACATTCAAATTATGCATTTCTTATAAATCATGTTAGACAGCTAACTTCTCTGCATGATTTCTCTTCAGTAATTAAATCTAGTATTTCTAGCCGCTGTAAAATTTGTTGCCCTTTTCTGTTCAGTTATGTTTCCTCATGCGTAAAACATAGACTTCCTTACAGTTTTAATTTTTCTTCAGTACCAGTTTATAGGACATAGTTTAACGGTAATAAACTGTGAATGTTTTACTTTGTGGTTCATGCTGAAATACCTTTTACTTTAAGGTTCATACTGAACCTTAATGTTATATGAATAGTATCTTGGATGAAGTAACATGCAAAGCTAGTCTATTTGGCTTTCTTCTGATAATTTTGATATTTTGTTTTTCTTTTGGTAGAAAATTAAATTTGGTCGTTCTGATGATTCACAATCATAAGTATGCCCCACCCTTTCCCCTATTCATGTAGCTATGCATGAAATGCAATAAAGAATGTTCTTTTGTAACAAGGGAAATAACCAAAGGGAATTGGAAGCCATGCAGAATAACCTTAATTCAGTGAGTACAGTATCAAGGAGCCCTAGAATGATATTTGTTACTTTGTCACTTGTTTAAAGTTTTGGGTTTTTTGTGTCTGGCAGGTATTAATGGTATTTGGTGATCTACATACATAACATACACCAGGGGTCAGCAACCTTTCATAAGCGATGTGCCAAGTCTTCATTTATTCCCTCTAATTTAAGGTTTCGCGTGCCAGTAATTCATTGTAATGTTTTTAGAAGGTGTCTTTCTACAAGTCTATAATCTATAACTAAACTATTGTTGTATGTCAAGTAAATAAGGTTTTAAAAATGTTTAAGAAGCTTCATTTAATATTAAATTAAAACGCAGAGTCCCCCAGACTGTTGGTCAGGACCTGGGCAGTGTGAGTGCCACTGAAAATCAGCTTGCGTACCACCTTTGCCTACCTCTGACATATTCCTTTCTGGATTTGGGAGAAGAGGAGTTTATCCTAATTATATAGCTATACTCTACATCAGGGTTGGCAAACATTTTGGCCCGAGGGCCACATAGGGATTCAAAATTGTGCGGATGGCTGGGTAGGGAAGGCTGTGCCTCCCAAAACAGCCTGGCCCCACCCCCTATCCGACCCCCCCCCACTTCCCGCCCCCTGACTACCCCCTCAAACCCCGACCCATCCAACCCCCCATCCCTTGTCCCCTGATCATCCCCTCTGGAGATCCCCCTCCACACACATGCTCTAACGAGCACCCCCCAGGACCCACCCCTATCTAAGCCCCCCTGCTCTTTGGACTGCCCCCTCCTGAGACCCCACCACCACCCTCTGTCTAAGCCCCCCTGCTCTGTGTTCCCTGATTGCTCCTTCCCGAGACCAACCCACCCTAACCACCACCTCCAAGGATCCCACCACCTAAGCCCCCTCCCTTGCTTACCGTGCTCAGCCAGGCGCCTAGGAACACAGGGCCCCGCGGTTCACAGCACTCGGCCCTGGCCCAGGAGCACAGGACCACTGGCTCTGCTCCCTCAGCCCAAGCTTGTGGACCGGATAAAAATGGCCGGCGGGCCGCTGCAGGCCATTGTTTGCCCACCCCTGCTCTACATATAATTTCTGAGGTTAATTTTTAAAATGAAAGCTGCTTTATTATAGAATTTTTATATGAAGCTGACACTTTGAAGTGAAGGACTGCATGTCTTTGCAGCATCCGCATGCAAGAGTCTTCAGTGCACTAAATGACAGTGACCAGATTTGTAGAAATAAAGTATTTAGTAATACTTCTAACTAACTAGATATCCTGAACAATAGTGTGGCAGTCTTATCTATTTGAGGTCCAGTTTGAATAAAGGTAGTACTTGACACCAAACTGTCATACTCCTTTATATTGCCACATTGTGTTATTGCAGAATGTAGGATATGTCACACCCAAAAGTATGACATCACACCTTTTACTGTGAATCAACTTAATTCCATTTCAAATTTACAGCTTTAAATAAATAAATGTGCGTTTT
Source organism: Dermatemys mawii (assembly GCA_007922305.1). Taxonomy (NCBI): domain Eukaryota; kingdom Metazoa; phylum Chordata; order Testudines; family Dermatemydidae; genus Dermatemys; species Dermatemys mawii. The sequence continues at coordinate 66,470,845 of ML677326.1, forward strand.
GCATTGGGTAGTGTAAGCATTATATCTCCATCTGTCAGAAGAAGGAGGAAGGAAGTATTTTGACCCTGTTTCTTAATGTTTTATTTTAGATGTTACATTAAAATAAAGTAGAAATTGTTCTGATGACATTCCCAGCTTGGCAGCATTTTCTTCTGGGGATTCAACATGCTAAGTATTGTGCTGCTGCAGTATGTCTTAAAGCCCCAAATTGAAGATTTGGGTTTGTTTTCTCAAGGTGGCAGAGGCCTACTTAAGTCTCATCTGACAGCAAAATAAATCCTGAAGTGAGAGATCCTGTTACACATTGAAAAATATTTTTAGTTGGTGTTCACAGACAGAATGGTGCCACAGCTGTACCTGTGCACTGGGAAGTCATGATGCCAGAGAGAGAAAAATTTTATCCTGATATGAAGGAAGTAGATGGCAACATGCCTGTAGTGAGCCTGTCATGACATTTGTAATGGTCAGGAAGAGACGGAGGAGAAGGAGAAACATCTCATACGGAAGCTTCAGTTGCGGGGAGGGGGGCTTTTTCTTTCTTTCTTCCTTCCTTCCTCTTTGTCCCCCCTGCCCCCCAGTTCTTCTTACTTTGTAAAATTTCTCAGAGATGCATTTCTAAGGATTATCAAGTTGTGAGCTGGCTTCAGATGCAGCATAATACTATAGCAGGAACTTTCTCTTGTAACCAGCTTCTCCTGCTGTATGAGCCCCTTTGGAAAGAACAGCAATGATGATCTCTCTAATAATTTGTGGTTGCTGTTATCTGGCAAACCATGAAAAAGGATTATCTGAATTATATGAAAAGATGTTCCCACATTTCTTTTTTTTGAAAGGGGAAACTTAATCATGTTGTTTTATTGCTTGAAATGAATACAATCTGTATATTTATTTAGTTAGAAAGAAACATATACAGTTCAGCCTTGCTTGAGAACTTGTAAAACATTTAGGACATTGCCACTTAGATTCCAGGAGTGGCAAAATAGTCTTCTAAAATAATGGACATTTTCAAAGAACAATTAGATAAACACTTTGAAGAGTGGATGGAAGTGATCACATAAATAAAATATATTTGTATGTTATACTTATAAGAAGCACACAGGATCTTTTTCAGGGGAAAAGGCAATACACCTTTATTTTGAAGATACAACAATTAGCATATGCATTTAATCCCATAGACGCTGTCTGGCCAGTCGATGTTATAGTTACCAGACCAGAGTCTGGATCAATCTAGTGGCCAGTTAGGTTGATCATGGGTAGGTAAGGGCTGGTTCTGTCAGTTGCAACACGATCCTCCAGGGAAGTCTTGGTAGGATGAACCCAAAGTTTCATAGCAAGGCATCCTGTTTATATAGTGATTTTTTTTTTTCCTTTGAGACCAATGAGTTTTGCACCGTCATGCTGTAATTAATTGTTGTTTGACGGGTGCTTATTTTTTTAAATTGTGGCAGGATATGGTCAAATCATACATTTAATTCATGCCACATGATTGTCTTATTATTTTTCTATTCTAAATTATACAAAATACAGACACAAAATCCTACTACTAAATGTATGCATTTCCCTTTCCAAAACATACTGTAGTACATACCAGCAAAAAGCCACCGTTGCCCCTACAAATCACATTGCATATGTAAAAGAATCGTGCAGTGGATGATAAAAATTTGGCAGAGTGCTGAGTAAAGTCCTTGTAGACGTTCAACAGTCATTATAAAACACTAAACAAATGTTTCTATCAAAATGACTAAGTTTTAGAATGCCTGTTTTTAAGCAGGCAAAAGTTACTATATGATTATATTTTTAAAACATCTCTTACAGTATTGGGGTATTTTTTAATTTGATTGCTGTATCTTATATGCACAGATATGAAATGCCTGCATCTCTTTTTGCTCTCAGTCATATGAAGTCACTATGAATAATCAGTCTACAGTTTTTCAAACCTTTTCCACATTAATCTATTAAGTGATTTTCAACAAATAATATTGGTGAGCTAAAGAGAACTCTTCCTATCTTGTTTGATGAGAAGATGGTGACTTGTAGGTTATGCTCAAAGAAGTTCTCTGCAGTAATTAATGATGGCCCTATGCCATTTAGGACAGCCTGAGCTAGAAGACCTTAAAAATCTGTGCAGGAAGAAGGAAGAAATCCAAATTCTGTAATCTGTAGTCCTTTAAATGTTGTCTCTGTGTTTCAGTAACACCCTCAAGTTGAGATGGTGTTAGATACAGGGACTTTGTAGATAAAGGGATTTTCCTGAGGTTCATAGAAGGTATTCACCCAGGGGTGGAAGTGTCCCATCCCTCTTCAGTGCTCTCAGCTGGACCAGGGAACAAGCAACAATCTTTGGACTTTGAACTCTGATCTGTCTTATGCTAGTGCATCCAGAATAGAATCCATAATCAAAAGGCTAATTATTACTTAGTGGTTTTAACCAACAGCAGTGTACAGGCTACTATACAAGACACGAAATAAGGCTTGTCCAGAAGATTTTACAATTTGAATAGGCTAATACAATCTAAACAGTACATTTTATGTACTGATCTAGGATCATACTGTTATCAAATAGAAAAATGGTGCTGTTGAGATTTGTTTTCCTTTAATTGTTTGTTTATTTTAATTCCAAATTGTGGTTAATATAACTTTGTTTCATTGTCACCATTTAAAACCCCTCGTTCTCATTAGAATTTTCATTAAGAAGTAAATAAAGAGTAAAATGACAAATTAGATAGCCGATTAATATTGTTTGAAAGACTAGCGGGCTTTCCTTACAAGTAAAGCAAAAGTTGAACTCCTGAATTATTTTATTTAACATCCTTTTAGAGTATCCTGAAGTTTTCTTGCCATTGGTATCAGTATTTGTTATGTTGGTAAGCGATCAATTTTTAGAGTCCTTTTGTTTGGAACAACGTCCTCCATATGCTAATGTGAGTTATCTTTGTGAGTGAAAATATTAGGAGTATAACTAGTACAAGGGTCTAAGAACTGAAAGTTTACTCTTACATTAATGTGTGGAGGATTTAGGTCTAGCTAAAGTCAAGGGTGTAGTTTCTTTCATGAACTCTGACTTTTGTGAAGGGGCTAATGTAGACCCTCAAAAAGCCAAAATATGTATCATTTAACTTGCGGTATCTGAGACAGTGTCTGTTGGTTGCTGCAGATAGGAAAAGTTTGACTGAACTATGAATGGTTTGTACATCTTCATTTTGCCTAGGGCAACAGAAACTCTTGGTACTGATGGTAATAAAATCCACTCAGAGGAATGAGAGCCTCTTAATTTTTCAGTTGATTGATTATTTTCCCATCTCATAATGAAACAGGCTGTTATCTTCCCAAAATATTTAGTGACCTCATAATATGAAAACTGTCAGTTGCCCTGAAAGAATGCTTGCTTAAAAAACAAATGTTCCCAGCAGAAATCTTGGTAATCTTACCTGTTTACACAAAACAAAAAAGTAGCATTTACCTTTTTTATAATGTGTTTATGAGTTTGTGGTAATTTATACAGGAAGGGTCATGTAGGATCATATGTTCTGACTAAAATAACTGGCTTTAATACATAAATTGCATATTTATAGTGTTAATGTATTTAATATCTTACTGTAACTGATTTGGCATTTTCAATCTAAAGAAATTTGGGCAGTTGTGGGCAGTACTTAAATTTCCCTCTTTAAGGCTTTTTTGGTACATGAGCCATGAAGACAAATCACTGTAAAGAGTAGAAATCCTTCATGGATAGCTAAATAATTTAAGTATACATTGCTTTGACCTGAACAAGACAGGTACATTAAATTACTTGAATGATAAATAAAAAATCATGACTCTTACTGGCCAGGCAGTTTAAGGATAGCAGAAGAGATCTGAATTTGAATCCCTGAATCCTCCTTGTCCAGAAAAAAAGTGTGTTATATCTTCCTTAAGCAATTCTCTCTATCGAGGTAGTGATCATTGTTGCTCATTTGTGGTAGGAACCACGCCCAGGCTCCTATAATATAAGGATGGATCAGATAGAACTGGATCACTTTGAGGGATGATATTGTATGGAAAGATAACAAAATAAATGGGGGATTCAATTCAATCTAATCAACAGTGCAACTCTTGTTTGCCTAACAACAGTTAACTGAAACTCCTGGCTAATCAAAGTGTATATCTCAACTATGTGCAGATAACATACGCCTGCAGGATTGCCAGCTAACATGGCCTCTCTCAAACTGACTAGTTCACAGAGCCAATGATCATACACATCATTGTGTAATGGGGCTATGGACCTGGGGAGATGTCTTAACTTAACTATGACTCCTTTATGCTGTAATCTTGGTAGCTTATGTTCTCGTGTTCAATTGTAATCATTTAGGTAAGATAAACAGGTCCTTACATGCAGAGTCTTGCAAGAGTGAAGTGTACTTGGTCTCAGAACATGGAGAAGGGAATTGCCATAGCTCCTCTCAACAAACTTGTGAGACCAATTAAGGAGAGTCCGTTGATGGGCTCCAGAAGGGACCTCATCCCTTCCACTGTTGGAATGTTGAATTCCTCAACATGGGGCCACAAGAGTGACAGAGGATATGACAATGTAAAATAAGTGTCAAAGCATATTGAGAACTCCTTGGGATGAGTACATACATAGGGCCACAGATGTGCATAGTGCTTTACAATGCAGATAAAGATGGATTCTCTGCCCCAAAGAGGTTTACAATTAAAGCAAGAAGAGCAGGAGATTAAAACTGAGTGGGAATCATCAGTGAGGATGAGGGTAGTATGATTGGGAAGGCAAATGCATATATCTTAAGAACAAGGCTTTTAAAAATGTTGACAGTATTTTCATCACATTGAAGAAGTGAGTTTTGAGGTGTTTAACCCTTATTTCACTCATTGTTTACAGTAGGAATTTAACGTCTGAAGAATATGATGTCTATTATCATCCACTAAAGTCTAACAGTATTTGGCACTGCTGTTAATGTATTTAAATTTTAATGGTAAATAATATTCAGATTTAAAGGATTTCATTTTTTTTCAGTTGTATTCTCATTACATTTTTGGGAATGCTTTTCTTTCTATCTTTGTTAGAGTAGAGTTTTGTAATACAGATGTGTAATTTAAAAAAATATACAAACCAGACATCTCTTTCCAAAATGATTAAATATATTTTTATAAAAGTTATTTGCTGTTTTACTTGACCATCAATATATTTTGTACTCTTAAAAATCACTTTGAGAAATAAAGAGAACTGAAGCAAGGAATAAAGCTAAACAAGAATAGGGTTTTTTCTGTTGACATTAATTTATATAAATAAGGTTTACTTTCTTTGAATGTGAAAGTCTAAATATCAAAACCATTTTGAAACAAACTTTGGAAATAAAACATGAAAAGACAGTTTATTTAATGCAAATCTGTAGAAACATTAAACAGTGCTATGGCAAGATTTTGACATTAATTTTACTAAACATAATATGGTTAATTAAGCAATTTTTAATAGAGTTTGCAGATGCAACATTTTCAACTGGTTTTTATAATTCCAGAATTAGTGGGAACATATATGTCTTTAGATTCTTCCATCAAAGCATGAGGAAGTGAATTATTGAAAAGATAAAAATAAATTTGTTTGCTTTCTGTCAGAGTTCATATCCACAGCCAACCTTGATAGAAGACCAGAATGATTTAGACAAGTTTGCTTTGGAGATTCATAACATATGCTTGCTGGACAGAATTGAGTTATCTCTGCTCTGGAGAGTAAGTTATTGTAGCAGGAGCTGACAGAGATGAAGATAACTGAGGGAAATTCAATTACCTTTTAGTGTTTTCCTTCTAATAGGATTCTTAATGTGAAAAAGATCCTTAGATGATGCGCCTCTGTTGCTTTGTGAGATCTGCTATGATACCTGCATCCAGAATAAAGTGAACTCTCCTTTCCAGGCCTTCATTAGGGATGAAATATGCAGCTGTTTGTTAAATGTGGTTTTAGATTGAGAGGCTTTGATCCGGCATATTGTCACTTCTGGTCCAGATGCATTTGGCAGCCATTGAGGAGCTGTATCTACTGCAATACAATTTTATTTCTTGAAAGTGTTATTTTTATATGAAAAACTTATTAAAGAAAATTGTCAAAACTGGAAAGTATTTTTTCTACCAATATTGTATCCTTTCCTTTTTGCTTCCTTCTTTGTATTTAATCACTATCTTGTTTGAATTTTCCTAGCTAATTAGCACTCCAACTGCAAATGCTGCTTATGACAGTGCGCTCAGCTGATTTAATGCTTTTGGGGCCTGGGCACCCCATTCAGCTGTAATTAAATTTCCTATAACACTCAGCAGATCTGTGGTGTGTACAAACGTTCTCCCAAATGTTAAGCTACTTGCTAGCTGGAATTTTAGAATCTATAAACTCCTTAATTAAGTTTAAGGTTTTTGAACTCTTCTCCTTTCTGAGGTACAAATAACTGCTAAATAAACATAAGTGTGTGTGTTTTAACAATTGGTCACATGAAGTAGATAATCTTGTTTGAATACTTTCCAGCTCCTTAAAAGATACCATGTAAAATAAATATATAAACAATATATGTGTGGATTTTATTTTTAAAACTTTCAGCCTTGCCAACTTTCCTTGATTTGGCAGCCTCATTACAAGCAGTTGTGCACTTATATTCCATGCCCTCTCTGTGACTCATTGGATGGAAGAGGGCGTAAACTCCCTCAGAATTTAGAGATTGAATTTCACCCCAAAAACCACACTAACGTGGCTCCTGTAGCCCTAAACTGCCTGATTTGTTCAAGACTGCATTGAAACTGTGGAATATGGTATGAAAAAGCACATATTCACTTAGAAATCTTGCCTTGTTCTACTGAGACTTGGCTGTGTGAAGGAACAGATACAACATTTTTTGTCAACTTCACTGTAATCAAATTATCATGAGCATAGATAGTCTGATCTTACAACTAATGCAGTCTCCTTTCAGATATTACGTTACTTAAGCATAACAAAGCTTGATTCATTCAGGCTATTACCAATGCTTATGGAGGCTGTTTTTGAAAATCAAATTAATTTACATGGAGGCATAGCAGGGAGAACTTAGAAATAAAAATTAGAGTCAGAAAAAGCATATTCATATACGTTGTATTTTAGAACGTATTATTACAGTACCTGAACCAATGTTCCCTCTAATTTTTGACAGGCTGTGTGTGAAAAAAAATTCTTCCATGCAAATATTTGTGCAAATTTTTGTGCGTAGTGTTTCGCTGTGTGCGTGGGTTTAGGATCTGTGTGCACAAGCACAGCTTAGAGGGAACAGTGACCTGAACAATGAATACAAAATTAAGGACCACAGAATTTCATCTGCAAAAGACAGGGGCATTTGAGCCTCTCCTGGAAGCTAAAATTGCTCAGGGTTCTATTTCATTTACTTATCAGAAATATGTATAATGGGTTGTGGAGGGTATTCAGCCTCATGAGGCTGAATGGGCACAAACTGAAATTCAGGATGGAGATTCAAGCTTCAACCCCTCTTAAAAACTTAAAACTGGTGGACATGGTAATTGCTTGTGCCAGTACAAAATCTTCCCTCTTCTTGTTATCCATCTATTTATTCCCCCCAGTGTATTCATAATGCTATTAGCAATGGCAGTCAGGCTGAGTAGTCTAGGAACTTTATGCCTGTTTTAATTTACCATACTCTCCATGGTTCAGGCACACCTAAAGAAAGCTCCCTGATCTTCTCTCACAGGGGCATTCTCTTAAGATTCAAGATGGCACAAAGCCAGCATCCAGTCAATGCAGAAAAGACTCAGTGAAATTAGGCATTAGTTTCCAAGGTGTTTCAGAATCAGAATGTCCTCCATTTATTGGCAGTTCCTGTGTCCTTTGGTTTCATGCACAGAGATTATGACATGAGGAAGAGCACACGAGGGAATTTTACGGACTTCTCTTAAAATCTGTAACTACTCCTCCAAAAATACAAAGCAATATGAGGAAATCATCAAGAGTGATTGAGTCCCCTATTGAAAATAAGAAGCCTATGTGAGGCCAGGGTTATCTCCTCACCAGGGATATCAAAATGCACAAGAAATATGGTGTAAGTCCGAGTTTCCAGGTTATATCTCATTTTAGAAGGCATGAACCTTATTATGTGGCTTGTACTCCAGAAATATTTGTTAGAATAATAAGCTCTTCCTTCTATACATGATAGGAGACTTTGTTTCTTTATTCATTTTGCCCAAACCCAGGCATTCAAAAAGTGGAGCATGGCGCATTCTGGAAGAGAAAAGATCTGTCAAGATTTACTTTAACAGAACCATCTACTTCAGGAAAACACTTGTTTCTTTTCACTCTACGCACCTGGCCTCTGGAAACCAGGGCAGAGGGTGGGTGGAGATTGTTTTAATAGTTCTAGGTTGATTGTGCAGAGTCAGGTGTTCAGAGCTGCTCTTTTTGTCCAGGAGAGGACTGTTTGTCCCTTGTTTTGGACAGGTTGTCCCAGGATTCTATTTCTCTTTGGTCCCCAGCATAACCTGTGGCTGTTTCATGGAAGATAAAACATCTGCAAGACAGAGTCAAGTGGTGGGAACTTCTTCTTGCTACCAGAAAATAAAGCTTTTAATCTGAATTAATTTATTGGGGTAGAGGTAAACAGATATATGAGAGAATCCTGTTTCACCCTAATGATACTGGATATTTCCTGCATGGAATTAACAGGGGTGCCACAGTGAGCACTTTTAGAGGGCCAACCAGTGGTGCTGGGTGTGATCAGGGATCAGTAATGGCTCCAGTGGAGTTAATATTACATTTTTTAATGTGGTAGAAAAATGTAGAGCAGAAGATGGTCTGTCACTCTGAAAGTCAGTGGACTCCATAAAGAAATTGGCTACCATAGTCCAAGGGGCCATCTGGTCAGGTATTCTGTCTCTGACTTTGAGTACTATGAGGCCCTTCTTTAGGGATACAAATTAAAATAGTATAGAAAACAAACAGTATGCTAGATTGTATAATATAATATTGCACAGTTATATAACGACAAAGTGCTATCAAGATTTTGTGATAAATATAGGCTGGCCACATTAATCATGCATGACAAGCTATTGGAGAGTTACTTAATCATCCCAGGTAAGTGCTACTAAAATATTCGTACCACACCATTGTCCTTGGTACATACTTTACAGAAATTTTCCCAAATTACTAAAACATTGTTGTTTGTCATATCTATATCTGTGATGTCAGGTTTCCTCAGTAACCGGAGTCCAACTGCAGAGGAATTCAAGACAGAAAAATGGAAACTTAATACACTTTAGAAACCTCTAAAAATAGCATTTACATACCTTCTGTAGTCCATTATCTTGTTATTTGTCAGTCTAGCAATGAAACTTTGCATGTGTGTGTGAAGGGGAGTGGAAGTGAGATCCTGGCTTTCTTTTGATTACAAGATATGGGAGTTAAACCAGTTGCAGTGCTAAACATTACTGGGCATTGGACCAACCTAATTTTTCAGAGAAATTCTGTATTTTCAGTGAGATGGAGGGAGAAACATTTCTCAGGCAGATTGAGTTCCTCAAAACAGCTATGATTTAAAAACAAAGTTTAGAAGACTAGAAGTTGCCAGAGTCTGCTTATTGGGCAGCATGTAGATGTAACTGTTAAAAGTACCATGATAAATTGCATATATAGTAAAGCACTGTGGTAGATCACAGATCTATCACGTGTGTGTGTGGGGAGGTGTATTAATATTCTAAACAAAATATTTTGCATCTACTTCCTAAATGCATGCCAGAAGATGGTAATCAAAGCTGCTCACAATACTTTCTATTAACAATAACCTTAGCCTGTGATCTGCCCACATTAAATCTCAGCTTCTTTGTGAGATGTACAGAGAGTTCCCATCCTGTTTGGCTGTTGATTCTAACACTTGAAAACTGTATCTTAATGATGTTTTAAATTAGTTTTACATTTAGGGACAATTACTGAAATCTAATTGTGCAGAATTGTACAGTTTTATGTAGGTGGTTCTTCCTATATCTTTGTGCAGAAATTCATAAGTGCAGCTGAACACCTGCTAACAATGAAGGTCCTAGCCAGTGGAAGTGTGAAATAGCATTTCCATTAAAAAAAAAAAAATTCCACTGACAAGAATCTGAGCTTTAATTTTTAATGCAGTTATCAGTAGCTCCGATACTCAGTATTTGCAACTTCCCATTTTAAAGAGCTCATGGAGTGGATTTAATATACGGCTGTTCCCATCCTCATGCAAATGACTGCACTTTAAAAAAGTTTACAGATTTTGAAAATAGGATTTGAAAAGCAATTCTGGTTGCTATAGTTATAGCTACATATAGTGCTACCTCTGTCTGAATAAAACATTTAAGACAGTTACAATTAAGGAGACTGTTACAATAATGTAATTATAATTGTCTAAACCAGGTGGTTTAAAGCTTAAACTGTTGGACCATTCACATTTTATCAGCGTTTGACCCCTTTTTCCCACACTCCCAGATAAAGGATCCATTTATGGTGATTTGAAATAATATTTTAAATCTGAACCATTCTCACTTCATGTACAGAGCTTGTTGCTTTTTGGCCCTTAGAGTAATGAAAATGTTTCAAACAATGTGTATGTTAAGGTGTGTACTGGCAAATACATTGGCATTTTAAATTAAAAAGAAACTAAAAGTTTTAGCTAAAAATTAGGTTTTTAAAGAATTTTAGAAGACCTAATATGAATGAATTTTTTTTAAAAAAAAATTACTTAACTATTTCTCTGCAGTCTGAAAACCAAAAACAATATTGTGCAAGTGTATGACACCCATAAACAAAATTAACTAGAAACAAAAGGGAAACTGAATAGTTAAGATTCACTCTCTAGCTAGAATGAAATATAAAAGGTAGACTATTAGCATGAATAATGAAATGTATATTAGAATGTTCAAGCATTTAACTTTTAATAGTTTGAGGTGATAGCATCTTTAACTGGAAGGCTTTTAAGTTATAGGTTATGTCTTAATTGTTTTAAGTTTTAAAATACATGGCTTCCTCCCCATTTGCTTCTTGGTTTTCCCCTTTTCAGCCATGTTTTCTTCTATCTCCTCTTAAATCAAAACCATTTATTTTTTTAAACATTCTGTTCATACAAAGACTAAATATCTCCAGTACTTCTGTTTACCATAAGACTCAAAGCAAGCAACTAGTGAGAGTCAGACAATTACAGATCAACACAGCTGAAAATCTTAACTTTTACAGGGACCTTTGATTAAAATCCTATATAATCCTTTTTTTCCTCGTTCCCCTTAGAGGTTCCTGACAGTCATTTGAAAGTCCGTCTGACACAAAATCAAAGCCCATAATGCTATTTCAAATATAAAACTATTGTAACTGAAACCTTTGCCCAGATGCTGCTAGACACAGGGACTCATCATAGTTGAAACGGTGAAGCAATGTTTCTAAATGTAGTGATGGCCGCAAATACAATGTTTGTCTTGTTTAGCAATGCAAAGTTACTAATGCTGAGGAGGGCAAGTACCAGTGAGGCCAGCCAGAGCTTCAAGTTAGATAGGGCTTCAAAGGTCACCAACTAATTAAGGTAAAACCAACTAAATGAAACCCTTAAGACAACATTACTGACTGTAGCCAGCTGGTGAAGAGCAGATGACAGTTATTCCTTGTAACATCTATAACCATTCTAATATTCACAGCATTCAATTTCTTCAGTTACCCTTATTAATGTCTGTCCAATCCTAAATAGAATTTCAGTCTCATGCAAAGTACTATGCAGGGATATTATCAAATATCACACAGAAACAGAAGACTTCTATGGCTCCATCTTCCATTGGTACAGGGTAGTGGGTTGATTCCTGGGTATACCCAAACTTCATTATGTTTTAAAAGCTTTATCACTTTCCTCATTTATCCAACAATCTGATGGGCTGTTCAGAACAGGAGTGCTTACAAAAGACTTGACTTACCTTTGATTATACCATGAAAGGAAATGTATGGAAAGTTTACCTCCACAAATACCGTCGACTTTGATTTTAGCTGAGGTGCCCCATTTCCAGGATAACCCAGGTGAGCCTCAAGCCAGTTAGTATTAAAGGTACTGAAGCTTGTTTTGTAGATGTACCTGTCATTGACATAAAACAGGCCAGAATAACATTCTGCTGAGAGGTGCTGGTGACTACATCGATCACAAACCTCTTTGAGATTGGGTGTGTGGATGCACTCTTCAGTTAACGTAACTATCAGGATAAGTTATTAGTAAATCCCCACCTAAGACAAAAGACATGCTGAACCTTCCCTGGAGTTTTGGACTTTGTGTGTTTGTTGCGTAAGAGAGGGGAAGGCAGACCACACAGAGTGAGAGAGATTCAGGGCCAGATCAGGAAAGCCAAGCAGTGGCCTGTAAGCATAATGTGACTGTGGAGAACCTAGAGAAACATCTGGGTCAGAATGCTGGCTGAAAAAAGCTTAGGCCTCTTGGTGGAAAAAATGTTCCTTTTGGTTTTGGTCCCTTCTGCATTCAGCGAAGCACGACTTTGTACATTCCTTGGAAATAAATAAGATTTCATCAAAGGTACCAGACTCCAGTTTCTCCTCTTAACTCTAATAACCTGCAGAAGCCTGGAGTTTTGATTAGCTGCTCAGGTCAAAAGAGGTCATAATATGAAATCCTGGTGCGTAAGGTGTCTTGCCTCTGAATTAACATGTGACTTCTCCATTCTTGGTTATTTGTTCACTACATTAGTTCGCCTCCAAATCCTTTCTGCTGAATGGTTGGATGACATTAACTTGACAGTTGGGTATATATATCTCAACTGTGTTTTGACTAGGAAGGTTGTGTCAGTAATTCCAGTAATCTGGTCTTTATCAACTAGGATGAATGAGGGCACCGTGTTGGAGATAAATAACGCATATAAATTTCATCCCATTATGCTCCAGTTTCAAAAACAAGTGCTTCAAAAGCAGGCTAGTATTTTTGGAAATTAGACTTCCAGAGTCTCATTTGTTCACCCGGTGACTGACACTGTGGTCCAAAATTAAGACCATTTGTAGAGAGACCTGAAGGTTCTTTAGGATTTCTGACTGGAACTGTGTAGAAAACAGAGGTAGAAGTAGGTACTTGCATTTTAGGTTATATAAAAAAACAGGATGGGTTATTGAAAAGAAGAGAAGGGGCTAACCTGCCCATCTTTGAGGAGGGAAAGGGTGTAAAGGTTCCTTTGAATTTACTGTGGTCCTGAAAGCAAAATGGAACACCAGTCGCTCAAGACCAGAGCCTCTTGGTCCAGTAGAGAAATTAAGGTAGTAGATGTTACTGTACCTGTCTAAAATGAATGGATATACAAGCTCCAGGATCCCACCCAACATATGCTAGCAGTTGGCTAGGCTGTTTCACAGAACAAACTGCAAAGCAATGTCTTTTTTGCTTTTTTGACGATGAAATGCTAAGGGATATTAGAGAGGCTGTCAAAATAAATAACTCGATAATAATGGGGGATTTCAATTATCCCCATATTGACTGGGTACATGTCACCTCAGGATGAAATGCAGAGACCAAATTCCTCGATACTTTAAATGACTGCTTCTTGGAGCAGCTGGTACAGGAACCCACAAGGGGAGAGGCAACTCTTGATTTAGTCCTGAGTGGAGCGCAAGAGCTGGTCCAAGAGGTAACCATAACAGGATCGCTTGGGAATAGTGATCATAATATAATATTTAACATTCCCGTGCTGGGAACAAAACCACAGCAGCCCAACACTGTGGCATTTAATTTCAGGAAGGGGAACTATGTAAAAATGAGGGGGTTAGTTAAACGGAAATTAATAGGTAAAGTGACTAAAGTGAAATCCCTGCAAGCTGCATGGACACTTTTCAAAGACACCATAATAGAGGCTCAACTTAAATGTATACCCCAAATTAAAAAACAAAGTCAAAGAACTGAAAAAGAGCCACCGTGGCTTAAAAACCATGTAAAAGAAGCAGTGAGGGATAAAAAGGCATCTTTTAAAAAGTGTAAGGCAAATCCTACTGAGGTAACTAGAGAGGAGCATAAACTCTGCCAAATTAAGTGTAAAAATGTAATAAGCAAAGCCAAAATGGAATTTGAAGAACAGCTAGTCAGAAACTCAAAAGGTAATAATAAAATGTTTTTAAATACGTCAGAAGCAGGAAGCCTGCTAAACAACCAGTGAGGCCCCTGGATGATAGAGATACAAAAGGAGCACTTAAAGATGATAGTCATTGCGGAGAAACTAAATGAATTCTTTGCTTCGGTCTTCACGGCTGAGGACGTTATGGAGATTCCCAAACCTGAGCCGTCTTTTGTAGTTGAGAAATCTGAGGAATTGTCACAGATTGAAGTGTCACTAGAGGAGGTCTTGGAACTAGTTGATAAACTTAACTGTAACAAGTCCAGAGGGGACCAGAACGGGACCAGATGGCATTCACCCAAGAGTTCTGAAAGAACTTAAATGTGAAATTGCGGAACTATTAACTAGGGTTTGTAACCTGTCCTTTAAATTGGCTTTTGTATCCAGTGACTGGAAGATAGCTAATGTAACACCAATATTTAAAAAATGCTCTAGAGGTGATCCCGGTAACTACAGACAGGCAAGTCTAACGTCCGTACCGGGCAAATTAGTTGAAACAATAGTAAAGAATAAAATTGTCAGACACATAGAAGAACATAAATTGTTGGGCAAAAGTCAGCATGGTTTCTGTAAAGGGAAATCATGTCTTACTAATCTATTAGAGTTCTTTGAAGGGGTCAACAAACATGTGGACAAGGGGGATCCAGTGGACGTAGTGTACTTAGATTTCCAGAAGGCCTTTGACAAGGTTCCTCACCAAAGGCTCTTACGTAAATTAAGTTGCCATGGGATAAGAGGGAAGATCCTTTCATGGATTGAAAACTGGTTAAAAGACAGGGAACGAAGAGTAGGAATAAATGGTAAATTTTCAGAATGGAGAGGAGTAACTAGTGGTGTTCCCCAAGGGTCAGTCCTAGGACCAATCCTATTCAACTTATTCATCAATGATTTGGAGGAAGGGGTAAACAGTGAGGTGGCAAAGGTTGCAGATGATACTAAACTGCTTAAAATAGTTAAGACCCAAGCAGACTGTGAAGAACTTCAAAAGGATCTCACAAAAGTAAGTGACTGGGCAACAAAATGGCAAATGAAATTTAATGTGGATAAATGTAAAGTAATGCCCTTTGGAAAAAATAACCCCAACTATACGTACAATGTAATGGGGGCTAATTTAGCTACAACTATTCAGGAAAAAGATCTTGGAGTCATCGTGGATAGTTCTCTGAAGATGTCCATGCAGTGTGCAGCGGCAGTCAAAAAAAGCAAACAGGATGTTAGGAATCATTAACAAAAGGATAGAAAATAAAATGGAGAATATCTTATTGCCCTTATACAAATCCATGGTGCGCCCACATCTTGAATACTGTGTACAAATGTGGTCTCCTCATCTCAAAAAGGATATGCTGGCATTAGAAAAGGTTCAGAGAAGGGCAACTAAAACGATTAGGGGATTGGAACGTGTCCCATATGAGGAGAGATTAAAGAGGCTAGGACTTTTTAGCTTGGAAAAGAGGAGACTAGGGGGGGATATGATAGAGGTATATAAAATTGAGTGGCGTGGAGAAAGTGAATAAGGAAAAGTTATTTACTTGTTCCCATAATAGCAGAACTAGGGGCCACCTATTGAAATTAGTGGGCAGGAGGTTAAAAACAAATAAAAGGAAGTTCTTCACACAGCGCACAGTCAACCTGTAGAACTCCTTGCCTGAGGAGGCTGTGAAGGCTAGGACTATAACAGGGTTTAAAAGAGAACTGGATAAATTCATGGAGGCTAAGTCCATTAATGGCTATTAGCCAGGCTGGGTAAGGAACGGTGTCGCTAGCCTCTGTTTGTCAGAGGAGGGTGCTGGATGGCAGGAGAGAGATCACTTGATCTTTACCTGTTAGGTTCACTCACTCTGGGGCACCTGGCATTGGCCACTGTCGGTAGACAGGATACTGGGCTAGATGGACCTTTGGTCTGACCCAGTACGGCCCTTCTTTTGTTCTTATTTTGTTTTTTTTCGTGTGGGATGGTTAGATTAGATAAATGGTTAGCAAGTATTATGTTTGACTTGTTTTTTTATTCACAGTTAGCTATATTAGAGAACCTTTGAAAATAATTTTTCATAATTACCCTTTGGAAACTATTTGCATAGATCTCTTAGCAACACATGATTTTCTTTTTCACATGTGGGAAATAACTGGCTAGGCAGTAATACTACAGAAAATGATTTGAGGGTTATAGTAGATCACAAATTGAATATGAACTAACAATATCATGGGGTTACAATGTTGGTAAATATCATTCAAAAAGATGCTGGGTAGCCATCTCTCTTAGACACAACTCCTGCATCTTGGCAGGGGGTTACACTGGGTGACCCTGCAGACCCTTCTCATTGTATGGTTCTATGCTTCTGGCATATGTAAGACGTGACATAATTGTTCCACTCTACTATAAGTGAGGCCTCAGCTAGAGTATTGTGTCCAGTTTTTGGTACCATGCTTTAAGAAAGAAGTGGGAAAATTGGAGAGAGTGCAGAGGAGAGCAACAAAAATGATAAAAGGTTTAGAAAACATGACTTAGGAAAGGATGAAAAAGCTAGACATTTTTAGTATTGAGAAAGAAGATTGATGGGGAAGCTAACAAGTCTTCAAATAAGTTAAGAGCTGTTCAGAGGACTATGGACAATTGTCCTCCATGTCCATTGAAGATAGGACAAGAAATAATGTGCAAAATGTGCATCAAGGGATATTTAGGTTAGGTATTAGGAAAACCTTTCTAATTACAAGGATAATGAGGCACTGGAATGGGCTTCCAAGAGAGGCTGTGAAATCCCTGTCACTAAGATTTTTTTTTTAAAGAACAGATTAGAGAAATACCTGTTGGGGATGGTCTACGTTTACTTGTTCCTAGTTAAGCATTAGATGACTTCTTGAGATCCCTTGCAACCCTACATTTCTATGATTCTGTTTTTTGAAGATTTCTAAGTAAATGTTTACTGAATATGCATGATACAGCTACAGTAGCAAATAAGTAGTTACGATATATTCACTGATTTTTTTTCATTGTTCCATAGATATAGTATTAAGGCAGATTTCTGCATGTGTATTAGATCAGCGTTTCTCAATCTTTTTAGGCTGCGTCCCCCTTCCACTTTCTGGAGGCCCGATGGTGTGTCCACCGAAATGTTGCCAAAGAGAAAGCTTCCACTTTTGGTGGCATTTCCAGCTTGACACACACAGAATCTGTACCATTTCGGCGGCATCCCAGGGCACCTCATTTTTGAAGACCACTGTGTTAGATGACTGTTAACCTGAGCTATATTATATTTGGTTTCTTCCGTTTTACTGTGGTAATATAAAACTTTATGCAGATAATGTCATTTTATTGTAGAGTGTAAAGTATTTGTGGCTGTATATTTATGGTGTGTACATTTGTGGCTATATATTTGATGTGTACAGAAGCTAAATAAATACTTGCCTTATAATTAATTGAAAGGTATTTGTAGGAAGAGCTACTAATAAGACTTACAGTTAAGGTTTTCCATTATAAGACTCCATTATCACTTGCTTATAAATTTTCCACGTCAAATGTCTGCCTTACACTAAATATTTTTTTGGAAAGTTTCAGCAAAAACGTTTGAGCTGTTTCCTAGAACAAGACTGGGGAAAATTTGGTCCAAGTTTAAGGAGCGGGGGGGACCTAATGTTTACTTGAGCAGCACTAGGTCTTCCATGGTTTGCAGTAGAGGTGTCGTCCTGGTTATGAGGGTGGTGCTTTCTGCCATCTGTAAAAACCCACACAAAATTTGGCAGCAATATGAACATTGGAAAAACTGTAGTCTGCATGCTCATGTAAGGCTTGTTGGAATTTATAACTGAATTCTCCAAAGATTCAGAGTGCACTGAGCATGATCCCTCCTCACAGAGCTTCTATATACTGACCAGACTGTACATGCATCATCCCCATAGGGTGAGCATCTTCCATTCCACAGCTCTACAGGGGCAGAGGAAGACTTTCCATGTAATGGTTCCTCATGGATGCAGGGGATACAGTGACACCAGACACTGGAACTGAGAGCAGGGTAGCTGTCCCTCCTATACTCTCAAATGATCCTCCTGCTTGTGCCCAGGCAATGTGGGGAAAAAGACAGTATCCCGACTCAAATGCGAGGAGCAAGGATAGAGGCAGAAATAAAGGGGGTAGGAGTGGTTAGTGGGTGGGCAGATGGGCATGGATGGAATGGAGAAGGACAGGAGCTGAAGAGTAGGGGAGGTAGGAGCAGACGGGTCTCTAACCACTAGAGAACACTCCCCTCCAGAGCCTGGAATTGAATACAGGATTCCTTAGTCCCAGAATTCCCATTCTGTCAGCAAATAACAGCAAAATCCAGTGGCAAAATACATGTCTCATACACCAATGTTCACATAGCAATAGTAGTCTGTTATCTCCTAGCAGCTCCTTAAGTGATAGAGGTCTGTACTGATATGGGGTCAATATGACTTCACATAATGGAAGGTCTTTTCAATTTGCAATTTCAAAAGTAATGAAGAAATGTATAAAAGGCTACATTGAAAGAAAATCATTATGGTTGCAAAGTCAAATTTTAGGATATACAAGAAGCAAGATTACCTGTGCGATCCTTGTGCATTATGATATAGTCTTTAATTACATGATCACTGTAACAGGGTGGCCTGGCCATTGGGGTTGTACATCTAAACAGAAATTGTCAGTGAGGCTCTGAGCGTGGGTTGACAGATTTGGGCTTGCAGGGCTTATGCTACTGTGCTAAAAATTGCTGTGTAGACATTGCAGCTTGTTCTGGAGCTCGGGCTGTGAAGCCCACCCCCATTCCCTAGGCTTCAGATCCTGAACTCCAGCCTGAGCTGTAGCATCTACACAGCTATTTTTTGTGCAGTAGCATGAGCCGTGTGAACCTGAATCTGTTGAGCTGGGCTCGCGACTCTCTGCTGCAGGCTATTAGCCCCAGGCCTCCTGGCACTTACAATTGTCTCTCAGTGCTATAAGTTAGCCCTCACCTGTGCTTGGGAGTAGGAGCTCAAAAGGGAGGAATCTCAGGAGAGGGAAAGAGCTACAGGAATGGAGCTGACTCCTATAGTGGTCTCATCTCCCATAGGTGAGCCTTGGGGGAAAAAAGGCCAGGCTCCAAGGAGGTGGCCCTGGGGCGAGTATTCCTGAATAGGAATGGGGATTGGAGGAAAAGCACAGAGAGCAGCTAGACTCCTGTGAAAGGTGCTGAAGTCAGATCTGGAAAAAGCCAAGGACTCTAGGGAAGTAGCTGAGAGAGAACTCTCTGTCTCAAAGTGGAGACTTAAAGATAGTCCAGAAAGGGTTGGGACCTGAGCCCACAGGGCAAGCTCTGGTCTTTGAAGAGGAAGAACTACTTTTATTTGTCTAGACGTTAGTCACCCCAGAAGGGAATTGAACTCAGTGGCACCCAGCCGGAGGGAAGAGCCCTGTGAATCCTCAGGAGAGATGGAAAATCCTGGTGAAGGGAAATTGTTAGGGAGCACCTGCAGTGTCGTCTTTCAGCCAGCAGAGGTTCATCAAAGGGTGGCGACCCCTGGGACAATCACATGCTGTTTTTTCCACAGGACTCCTCCCTCATTTGGTGCACAGGATGGATAGTGTTAAGGGAATGAATCATGTTTCTGTACGGAATGAAGCTGTTGTCTTTATGACTCCTGCCTTGTTTGTTGCAGAAGTTTGGTGGGATTTAGTGAATGAGTCAGGAAAGTGAAGGAAGAGAAAGTGGTTGTGGTAGTTAAATGCCACCCTGGTGAACTGGATTCTACTCCTACCTCTATCACAAAGTTGCCGTGGGATACTGACACAGCCTCTTAAACCGAACTTTTGACTAGTGGTCACTAATTGTGTGTTCCTTATTTTCTGAGTACTTGAGCTACGATTTAGAAAATTGCTGAGTGCTCACAACTAAAATTAAAATCTTTTGGTGCTGTGATTTCAATATATAAAATGCTAAAAAATGTTAAGTACTCTGGAAATTCAGATGCAAAGTATCTGAAGTTAGATGATTACTGGGGATAATCCTGATTCTGCTGTAATATATGCTGGAATGCACCCATAGGTTGAGTTGTCAGGTTAGGGACCTATTTTAAGGCAAGAACAACATGAAGAGACATGGTCTTGCAAATGGATCATCTTCATTATTTCTCTTTTACAAGTGTTTTCAGAATGGATTTAGTGTGTAGGCATGGTGCGGTTGTATAGGAGGGAGATTCTATATGAGATACATGAGAGATGGCCATGGATGGGGACTACACAAAGGTAGGGCCAGTGCTAGCCATTAGGCAACGTAGGTGGTGGCCTGGTGCAGCGTAATGGCGGCTTCGGCAGCCACTAAATGGCTCCTCCACTGTCAGTGGCAATTCGGCGACGAGCACTTCTTCCTGATTCGGCTGGCGGTGGCAATTCGGTGGCAGCTCAGTGCCTCTTCCCCTGTCAGCAGCATTTTGACTGCTGATTTTTTTTCTTTGCTGCCAGGATCACAAGATCATAGAGAAAGCATTTGGCTCAGCTCAGATTAAAGTCAGAAATCTCTTGATCACAACTATTCAGTCTAACCATTAACCCAAATAACTGCTTCTAGTAGGGTCTTTTTATTTTTGTCCGTAATTGTATTAACATACCTCAGGCTTGGTATTTCTGACTCTTAGAATTTTGTTATCATAGACTGCCCTTCTTTCCCTCTTAGAGAGATGGTGGGTGAGGTAATATTTTTTTTTTTATTGGACCAACTTCTGTTGGTGAAAGAGACAGGCTTTCAAGCAACACAGAGCTCTTAAAATTCATTTGTCATTTTCAGAGCAGGTTGGGCATATTTTCTTCTAGAAATGCCTAGCTGTGAACATATATTTTGTAATAAATTCTGTGACATAGGTAACTGTTAGATGCAGATTTTTTTCTTAATCTCCAAATCAATTAAAAGGTTGGATAAATGAGGTTTGGAAATTGTAGGTTGCAGAGAGGAGAAGCCATCCCATTGTACCCAGTCGATTAAAACAAGAAGAAATAGAACAGATACAGATAAGTGTTCTGCCTGTGTTAACCTTGATGGCTATTATCGGGGGAATGATGCTATATCTATTTCATTGGCTTAGGCTTTTTTTCGTGCTGAGAGAAATCAATACTTTGAGTTGCTGGATGACAGAGGCATCACTTCAGAATTGAAGGTGGCTATCAGACATTGTCATTGGTTGACTTTTGTTCACTATTGAGTTTTTAAGCTTTCATTTTTCTAAGTCTTATTCAGGAGTCTTTGTAAGATTTCCCTGGGTACCATTTTTTTTAGTCCAGACTTGAAGCCTGAGGTCAGGGATCAAGTGCAAAGATGTTTGAAAGTGGAAGATTGAGGAGTGCCTTTATTTACTACAATATCCTTATTTAAAGGGAATTTGCATTGGCAGCAGAACTATCCCTTGTCTTCTGGAATATTTTTTTCTCTTAAATAATGTTTTCTAGGGCAAGTTGTTCATGATGCTAGTAATTTTGAGCCAAATTAGGCGAAGGAATTGGCATACTTCAAAATAGTTAGTGAGAGCTTTGTGGCAAGGTGAAGTACAGAAAATGGACTGCAAGATAATGTAGTCTTTTTAAAAATCTTTGCTGCTATCAACTACTGTTAAAGTTAGATGTAGATTTTGTGAAACAAGGTAATTTTAGGAAGTGTAGTGAAACATATGCAAATGTTACTGTGCATAGGAAACCTTTAACTGTCAACTTCATTTGATTATGTTTTTCTATAAACCAAAAGCAAAATTATCTTTAAAATACCAGATAATTCCCTAGGTTGAACTAGAAACAGGGAGAATCTACTAATTCACCATACCATTTGTTTTTAACAGCATAGCTGGAATCATCCTGATGACAGAATATGCTATTTGTTCCCCTCTCCACGCTACCTTTCTACATCTAGGTACATAGATTGTTAAAAGCAAAACTTAAGTTTTTCCCCTTTCATATTTCCTACTCCAACGTGGCTGGGACCAATGGCTGTGAAATCTTCCCCTAATATCTTTAACTGTTGCTGTTGTGTTCTTACGTTGGACCTGCTCCCAAAACACCATTTAAAATATGTTTCAAGCACCAAAATGCTCACAGAAGTCGAAATCTTGGTTTAATTTATTTATAGGTATGTATTCATAGGTATTGCATACATACATACATACATACATATATGCAATCACTTACAAGACTGCAGGGTATGAGTTGGTAGTATAGTTTGCGGCCATAAAGGCTATCCAGTAGAAAGAGGAAGTAAATGTGTAATAATTTATAGAACCTTAGAAAAGATTACATGCAAACAAAATCTTTTAACCAGCTTACTCAAGATGAACATTTGCAAAATATGCTGGTTAATATAAAAACAAAACATGCATTGTTCATGACCTCTGATTTCAAATTTTTGATGTAGCTAATCTTCAGGCAACCTATAGTTTTGATTAGGGGGGATTCAGGTAATTGAATTTTAACTGTATTGATACATGTACATAAAAATAATTTGTGAAATATTGATATGGGTATGTAATCTACACATGGTTCATGTTGTAACCTGGCAGTTCCTCTAAACCACTCATATCCCTGACTCCATATCACAGTTGCAAGATGAATGGGAATAAGAGGTGAGGTACTTAGTACTATTCCTCTACCACCACAGTGGCAATTTTATTGGGTCTCAGAAGGCATGACATGCTTGAGCATATGTCCTTTAGATAATTAGAAGGAAGATAGTATTAACCTAACATGCATTATAACCCTTCAGTTGTATTGTGTACATTAATCATCTGGTAGCTGACTCCCAGACTCCTTGTCCTTACAAGGAAGGAAAAAAGTTTGCACTGGAAAAGTAAAACTCCCTTGAGTTAAACTGATGGTGAAAGCCTGCATTGTTGAAGTTTGCTGCATTTACAGTCTCAGTGAGTGGCTTGGCCAGACCTCTCTACCCTTTTCACTGTAGCATCAGTTTCTCCCATCTTTGGATACTGACAGCTAGAGACCTTACAAAATGCACCTGCCATGATCCAAATGATTCCAGTGAAGGTGCTGATCAATCCAATTCTAATGTTCAACATGAAAATACTGTCATTTGCTTATAGGCCATGTCGATTCTTGTTCAAATTTTCTCTGTGGTACCATGTGCAGGATAATGTGAAATATGAAACTGGCAGATGTCAATCTTCAGATTAATGTATCTTTCAGATGCACAATCTTCCATTTAAAATGAACCCAAACTTTGAAACAACACCAAGTAAATCTTTTCCTTAGCCAATTCCTAAGGCTTAAACCATCCCAATGAGACAACTGTTATACTTCACAGATTGGCCTCATAGAATGTTATCCTATACTCTTTGCTACTTCTTCCCTACTTTGCTTCTTTTCCTTCTTTGCTACTTCTTCTTAAACTCTCTAAATAGGGGTAGAAAATGTGTAGCATCTACCCCAGTGAAAATTGGTTAGAAGCAAAACTTAAAACTGATTTACAGGCGAGTCTCATCTTACACTGGGGTTACGCTCCGCAGTCAGTGCGTAAAGCGAAAACCATGTATGGTCAAACATCCATTGAGTTGAATGGTGGGCAGAATCGCCTGCACTACAGATACAGTTTTTAAATTATTTTTCTCTTTTTTTTTGCTGACTGCACAAAGCTGAATTTGTGCATGTTAAATGTGCATAAGATGCGATTAGCCTGTACTTGTAGAGATTTAAGTAGTTTAGTGGGACAAACTGCTTCTGGTGGAATTGCTGGGAAGTTTTTCTCTGACTTGGGATGCATGGTGGTGTAGAGAACTCTAGTCAGAACCTAATTATTGGGGATAATTGTAATGGACAAGTTGGCCTGTAACAGACACTCATCTCTAGAACAAAAAGAAAGCTACTGCCACTTCTGCAGAGTGAAGAATGGAAAGTAAATAAAGATACAAATCAGTACCAAACAAGGGGGGAGGGGACAAAACCGTAGTTTTAGTATTGAGATTAATTTTCTACCTTTTAAATGCATTTATTCAATAAGGAACAGATTCAGGATTATATACTTTTATTTCACTGGTTTCCTGCATGTAATCTAAGGGTATGTTTTCTCTACGCACCGGATTGGTGGGTAGTGATCCATCTTTTGGGGATCGATTTATCGTTTCTTGTTAAGATGGGATAAATCGATCACCAATGGCGCCCCCGTCGACTCCGGAACTCCAGCTCGCCAAGAGGCGCAAGCTGGAGTCGACGGGGGAGCTCGCTGCCGACCACTGCCACCGTGAGGGTGTCCAGTAAGTTGGCCGAAGATGCTCCAACTTCAGCTACGTTATTCACGTAGCTGAAGTTGCGTATCTTCAGTCGATCCCTCTCCCTACTGTAGACCAGCCCTAAGAATTGAGTGTAAAGAAGAAAGCATCCAGGAATAATCCAGGACCAGGGCTAACATCAAAATGAACATAGAGAAGGTTGGATAAGTAATACTTTGCTGTGTAATTTACTCTTCTTGACATCTTCTCTTTTCCCCCTTCTAGCCAAGATTGGGATGTGAGACTTATTACTCTTAGGGGATTTTATAACCTTGTAGCACTGAGGGGCCACTAGGAGCTGTTGGGAGGAGTGGGGTTAGAGGGCGGGAGGGGAATTGGCCTACAACATAACTATCAGGAGAAAGGTACTTGGGATTAGGATGTGGCCTAAATCAAGACTGAGATTTGAACTGTTGAGCTGTTTTTACCAGACTGTGCAACACATCAGGCTGTTCCAAACTCAGACCCTGACATTGAGTGTAGATTCTTGCCAATAGTCATTTTTAGCCAGAATGCCACCAGGTTTTAAAAATATATCTGTAACTGTGGTCCTGGCTGCTGTCTCTGGGCTGCATGGTAGTGGAAGGGGCTTTTTCTGAAAACTCAGCATCTCTCTCACCTAATTAGCAGCCCCATCACCAGGCCCCTGCTGTCTGCCTATGTCTCATACATAGAGTTAGCTCTCTGCTCTACTGTCTTAAAGCTGCTTCTGCAGAACTTTGCTTAGATTAATAAAGAATAGAGGCATTTGCCAGTCATTGAGGGACTGTGGCTACTAAACAGCTGAGAGAGTAAACCTGCACATGAGCAAAGAGAAATCAGTCACAGGTTGGTAGGTAATGAGGCCATTGTGCGAGAGGAAGGTAGCCATGAAAGTTTGGGAAAATAGAGGTGTGGAAAGCCATGAGGAGGAGGAACCATGGTAGGAAGGATCAATGCTTTTCCCAAGGATAATTTTTCATGTAAGATTTCAGAGGCCAATGGAGAATTAACATATATTCTGATGATATTTTGTTCTTCTTTGTTCTCCCTCATCTCCCAGTCCTCTCCATGATATTTCTAAAACTAAAATTACTGAACAAATCCTAGAATGTGCACACAAATCTGGCATCTGAGGACCTGACACTCCACTAATCTTTGGTTTATTTGAAGAATTTTCCCTGACAAAACTATTCAGATGTTAACTACTATGCATGAGCAGATGCCAAACATCTGAGAGACCTGCAGCAGCTTCTGCGTTTTATTGTAATAAAGTAAAATGTTAATGAGCTTGTTGCAATAAAGATTCCTGCGTAGTGTGATGTTTGTTTCTGCATTTTAAAGCCTGTCAATTTTCAAACAGGTTATGGGGGAAATAGTAAACTTTTAATAATTAATTTTAAAAGATTCATCGTATTGGTTTGCTGAAAGAGAGATCTTGCTAGTTTTAAGCTAGTGACGAACTAATGCTATTTTGTCCTATGTACAAGTCCTATGCAACTTGTAGGAGGAGGAAATGCCACTGGTCTCTCCCTTCTTTTGAATGTCATGTCTACACACTGAAATTCATTATTGGTATTTAATAAAGAATGTGTTCAAAATTGCATCAGATTTTTTTAGAAGTACAAGTTCATTATACCTTTTACAAAACGTTCTCGTTTGATTCCCATTTTATCATGTTTTTAAGGTCAAATGGGACTTTAATGTTCCATAAAGAGACAGAGATTGATAATCTGGAAAGAGTAACCCTCTAATGTGATTTATATGTATGGATTTTATGTCAGATATGAAAAGTTGCTGTTCAAATTGTAAAGGAGAATCCATTAAAGAGCACTTTAAAACACTTTACTACTTAGCTTACCTTGGACACTTGTTCTTAGAATTCTGCCCTTTCAAATAACTTAAATATAACAGCTTATCAAACGTTTACTAAGTGCTGGTGAAGAGAATTCAAAATTGTCATGGGTGCAGGATGGGTTAATATACTGGAAAAGAGAGCAGTGTTTAAAAGGAGCTATAAAAACCTTGTTTAGAGGCAGTCATAACTTAGCCAACTTAGGGTTTTTTTGGCGGGGAGGCGATAGTGGGATGCTCGGTTTAGGTGTATAAAAGATGATTCCTGATCATATTTAATAGAATTGGAAATTCTACTCCTTATGGTTCACACTTGCTGGATTTCTGTTCATCAGGTGAGCATTGTAAGAGTCATAGGAGAATTGGGAAACAGGTGAAAGGCAAAATCTAGATGGAGAATTTACAAGTGAATTTGTAATCAGCTCATTCTTACTGTTTTACCATTTAAGGGTGTCTGTAAAATTAAATGCTTAACCACTGGTTTATATAATGTAAGTGTTTCTGAAAATCCATATTGGATATATTTTAGTCATTTTCTGCATAATTGCAGCAATTAAAGAGAATGACTGATTACATGACTACTCAATGTTTTACGTGTATAGGTTTTGTTTTTCATATCTTGGTACCTACGTTTGGAAGGATTGTTCTAAAGTCTGCACTGTTTGTTCTCTCTCCCCCTGCCTCCCTCCACAACAGGATATTTTTCTTGTTTGTTTGGGTAAACATTTGTGTCCTTTCTACTAACTAGATCATAGAATAATCCAATCATTGACAAAGGCTGAAGTGCTTTGTCTACGTAGCATATGCAATCTGTAGAACTGCTAGGTTGAAATCTGAGGAACAGGAAGTCTTAAAGTAGGGGATTGGGGACTTTTATACCACCACATTAACAGGAAAATAAAGGAAAAAGGAAAAAAAAAACCACCAAGGAAAGCAAAGTTTTTAGTTTTTATGTTTTTAGTTTTTCACCATTTAGGTTTTATGTAATTAGTTTTTGTTAATGGTATTAGGTTTGGATAGCCTTGAAAAATGGAATATTTTTACCAACCATCATTGTACGTAAAGTTGAAGTGTTAGCTTTGTCATGCTGGCCTGCTAATGCATTACAGCCTTTTGGCTAGAGGAATCACCCTACCGGTGAAAACCTAGTTCAGTCTTCATACCCATTCAGAGTTTTTCCTCTTTGAAACTTCCAGCAAGAAAACGATATGTAATTTACTATCCAAATAGCATATATAAGGTTTTGATTTTATTTAGGGGAAGAATCTTGAAAGGTACATATAGCAGTTAGGGGCCCAACCCCCATTCACTTTTAATGCACATTTCATGTCTAACGGCTATGTGTCTTTGAAGATCTCCCCTTTGAGATTGGAACTATAAAATCTACACTCTTGCAGTGTGATAGAATTGGTTATTCTGAAATGTTCTACTGTGTTGTCAGGTTAGTAATGTGTTAAAAAAATCTTGAGGGAACATGGTGTAGTGGCTAAAATACATAACTAACCAGAGTTCTATATTTAGCTCTGCTATAGATGTACTGTAACCATAGATAACTACTCTGTCCCTCAAGTTTGCACATCTGTAAAATGGGGATAATTTTTATTTCTGAAGGCTTAGTAAAACTGATTAGTTGTTTGTAAAGTACTTCAAGATTCTTGCCTGGAAGGTGTTGAAGTGCAAAGTATTAAAGAATTTATTTATTTTTCTTAGTCGCTGTGTGCCCAGTATTCTGCAGATAAACGAGAGGATGAAAAGATGTGTGATCATTTGATACGAGCAGCCAAATTCCGAGATCATGTGACTGCATCCCAACTAATACAGAAAATTATCAACATTCTGACAGACAAGCATGGAGCCTGGGGAAATTCTGCATCAAGGTAAAGATAGGTCTTTAAAATTTGGCTTTTGTTCAGATATGATGGGATGATTTGGATTATGTCTTCAGATGAGGTCAAACCTAATGGAAATCTGTCATATTACAATTTTGTTTGTTGTAAAACAATATATATTTAAAGAAAAATTTTGGAAGACACAGAGGACTTTACTTCAGCAACATGTTATCTACAATTGGGGCTCAAACCATATTTTTTTTTTGTCAACAGTCTTGTTTACTCACAAAGCAATATTTGTATTTTAGTGACTTCTCTAAATACCATTACTGAGGCATATCTGAAATGGTAAAATACATTTTGCTTTCCTGAATGTAGAGAATCAGTGCAATGTATAGGTGAAAGCAACAACAAAATAGAAAAAAATTCTTCCCCAGTTGGATTTAAAGTTTATCACTATGTAGAGCTCCAGATTTTTTGAAATTCTAGTATAACTGCATCATTTATTTAAAAAAAAGATAATACATGAATAAATATTCCCTAAAATATTTTCTGTTATTCACGTGTGGAATGAAAATTTATGAAGAGAGGTAATGTTGCACCTCCTGTCTGAAGGAAAGAGGAAAATGTTTTTTTACTATGTTGCATTGTCTATTCGTACATTAGAGCAAAACACAACTAAATGAAAATTACATTGCTTTCATCTGGGAAATTCTACACATACAGAATAGTAATTACATTGACACCTGTGTAATTGTTTCTGCGCAAGTCAAGCTGATAGTTTCAGCTATATATTTAAAATGAAAGTTCAAATCCTAGAACTACATGTCTGATTAGGATTTAAAAATAAACTGAATGTGTCTTGGCTAGACCACAAGATGCTGACTCCGTTTGCCTCTTGAAATGCTGTGATTTGTATGCAATGCAATGAAAGGTGGAGATAGGAAATGTGACTGAAAATCAAATACATTTGCCAAAATCTCAGTTAGCTCTGTTGTATTAAAAATAATTTGACCATGTTCAACAATTTCTCATTTCATAATACATTTTGAAGGATATTAGCTATTAAGTGCTATTAATATTGAGGTTTTTATTATGGCATATTAGAATTACAGTTTAGCCACAAACCCAAAATGTGGTGCTCAAATTGTGTTAAGTATGGAAAGCCTTTATGAAAATACTCTGCAAGAAAATACAAAACAAATAAACACTTAAACATTTCCAGCAAAGGTTGGTTAGTTAATAACTTGCTATGAACATAGTATTTTAAATTGTAATAGAGTCTCTTCAAGCAACTTTGTAAAGCACTTCATACATCAGTGGATCTTCAGTTTTTAGAGAGTGTACCCTCTAGTGTTTTGTTCAGTTGTTTGTGCTCCTTAGCTTAAAACACTTTCTGTCCTTAATGGCTTTTAAATAAGGAATATGAAGAACTGTTTGCCATTTAGATGTGTTTTGTTCATCATGATACAGGTATAGTGAGATAGGTGGAGCTGTAATTGATAAAATGTACTGCACTCAGAGAGTGGGTTAACTGTTCTCTGATTTTCTTATGAGGCATGCATAATCAGCTTGTAAATTATGTAGTATAGAAAATATGGACATGATTATTTCTCTTTTATAATAAATAATGATCTACAGTGAAATGGAAATATCACATAATGCACTTTGCAATGCACTTAACATAATTCTAGGAAACTTAAATGGCATTAGGGAGAAGAAAAAAAATCTTTATCGGGAGGCCAGAATGCATTTAACCACCATAAACCTGTTTTTTTTAAAAAAAGCACACAATTGTCATCCTAATCAAAAGCTGTATTAAATGGGTTAAATTAATATTTTACAGCATATATTTTACTTTCCCTTAAAGAATTGTACTAGTTTTTTCATGTAAATTCAATCTTAGTAGCACTTTTTAATATTTGGTTTGTGATATTTTGTTTTTCATCCTCCTTTGGAATCCATATAATTGCTTGTAGCCATGCCTCTGAAGGCCTAATACTTTCCCATTAATGTCATTTATTTTGTTTCAATATTGATGGCTTTTCTAATGCCATACGATCAGTGGGCTGCAGTGCTGGCAGCTGGCCTGGGATCGGCAGTGGTTTTAATAAATCACAATCAGACTCATGCCATTACATCAATATTTTTAGTCAATTATAGAGAAGGTCAGGTGCTACATTTGGTATAGGAGCCCCAGCATGTGGCATTTGAGAAACATCTGGTACTGCAACAAAACTGCAAGCCGGGGAAAAAAGAATCCAATTTATCCCATCTAAAGAAACCAAATGAAATCTGCTGCTTTATGGATAACACAATGATGATTATAGCCATTTTGAACATGTTATACTTGCTAGACTTAATACCCTTTACACAGACATATTCCCTAAAGTTTCCATTCAATAAAAACTGAAAATGAAAATATTATTTTCTCAGAAGCAGATGTGAATTGTTGTTTCCTCACAGCAGGCATCTAATATCTTTTGACACATAGTGACCTGCCTGAATGCAATTTGTGTCTTAATATCTAGATTGTACCAGCTTTTGCCACATGAGAGAGTAAGCAAGCTTTTTTCCCTCCACTGGATTTGAAGTTCTGGCTATTGCCCTGGCATGCAAAGAAAGTATTCCTCTCACAGAGCTCTGATATCTGTTTGTCCTTTACTGTCATTGCATTTTTTCAAATGCTTAGAGATTTCAGGAAATAATGGGACAGACAAGTACCTGTTCATCCATATATTACTGTCACCTGGAGTGAGGCTCAGGTGAAAACTGAGAAAGCCTGATAAGAATGGTGGAATAAGCAAGAAAGAGGACACAAATGAACAGAGTGGCAGAAGTAATTTTTTTCTGGTGCATAGAGCAGGCATTGTGTTTATTTGGGTCAGGAGACAAATCATCTTTCATGTAGATGACACCTGGTAAAGTGGCTGAATATAAGAAGGATGAGGAGAGATGATGGAGAACAGTGGATGAAAGTCTCAGAGGACATACTACCCTTTTCTCATATCGTCCTTCATTGCATTCTAATAGGCTGACTAATGTACCATGGAAATTCATTCTTGGTATTAGAGGGGAAAGGGGTGGTACTCTTCTCAGAAAAATGCAAAGGTAGAACTGCAGACATAAATTATTTTAGAAGCAATAAGGTTTAGGAATTTTTAAGAGAACCTCTGTATATCAGGATCTCTGAATGCTTTTGATTAGTTTAGGAGACTGAGTTTAGGCTCAGGTTTCAGTTGCTTAAGAAACTCTGTTTCAGATTGGTTGAATGTGTTCTAATGGATGCCCTCAAGCAAGAGGCGTCTCTGCCTTAGAGACATTCATCTTTTTTCTGTGTCACAGGCTTGCTGGTAAAAATCTTTGTGATGCTCTCTCCAATTTTTCTTCAGTAAATCAAATCTTCCTTCCTTCAAAAAGATGAATGCTGTAAGGTTGGGGTGTTATAAAAAAAAATCAATGCAGGCAAAATTGAAACAGTATGCCTCTGTATTGATTGGCCTTGTGAAATCGAAACTAACAGCTTTGTAACTGTTCCAGTGGACAGTTAGCTGACCTGTAATGGATAAACTATCAATATTAGCATTACTATTTTATCTTGTAGTATGTCATTTTAGAATCCAGAGTCCAAGGAAAGAGAACTGAATTTTTAATGTTACTTGTAAGAAGTAACCACATTCTTTCTCTGTATAGTTGTTTGTTGGTAAGTGACATATGTACTTATTCTGTTTTAAAACACAGTATTACTGTAAAGAGCAATGATTATTTTTAACCTTTTCCCTTTGGCATTTGTTATACAATGCATTTCAAAATATTTGTTTTTTAAATAAAAAAAGAACAAGATAAAACTCCAAACAAAACAGCACCAAGAGCTCTGCTTATTAGGGCAAATGTAGTTTTATTAGTCTAAAAATTGAAACTATGATGTGCCTTTTCCCCCATCTCTAGTAAATTGTATGATTGAGTTTATTAATAAAAATTCAAAGTTTCAAGATGTTCATCACAGATTTATACAGTGTACTCTTCCTAAATAGGCATCAGTGCACAGAATTTTAAAAATGTCCCTATAAAACACATTGTGATGAAGATGTATAATTTTCCCCCCTTTCTTACTGGCTCATATGCTTTTCATTTTGACTCCCATCTGACCCTTAGGATCTTGCACTTGACATCAGTGTAAAGCAACATTCGTTACTCTCTCTGGACCTTTGATGATAGGAAATTCTCTATAGTCTACAATGACAATAACAGGTTTATTAAGCCATTTCACTATAATATTTTTCCTATTTGTCTCCCGCCTTGTGTCCCCCTCCAAAAGCATTAGCAAATGAAGCAAAGAGGGGATGGGGGACACTATGTAAATATCAGTTAAAGAAATAAGGGTTTTTAAAGTACTTTTATCAAATAAGTGGGTGTATAGAAGTTAGCATTTAAATGTTGTATTTTTGTATGTGTATGTCAATACATATGCAGTAATTCCCAGTGAGTTGTGAGTACAATGTTCTATATTTGTATAGGGGCCTGGAGCCAAGTACCTTCAGCCATTATAAGTGAAAGTTCCTGTACAATCACATTCTGTCATGTTAAAATGCCTTTATAAAACATTTTTATATAATTTTATAATAATTAGTCCCAAACAACGTTTGGATTACAATGGATACCAAGAAATAGAATTTGTTTCATCAGCCAGTCAGATTTCTCCTTGCACAATACCTTTTTGAAAAATAAACTAAATGTGTAAGAGGCTGCTGAAAGATCTAATGGACATCTACCTGATCTCTTTCTCTCACCAGAAGGAAAGTGTAAAAGGTAGCAGTACAATCTCTGTGTTCTGCTGAGATCTACTGAGACTCTGAAGGGATTCAAGTTTTGGAGTTTTCACCATCACCTTCTCAATAACTTTTCCCCAAAAGGGAACAATTCAACTACAGCCTCTTCTCAAGAGTTTTTTAGTGCCAGGAAAGGTTTTCTTGAACAGGGACCTAATTATAACTTGCTCTAGGGCTATGTGCCATTTGCTTTCACAAAGGGGACTTGGACTATTTCTATAAAAAACAGGCACAGTCCCATTGCCTTAGTTTTCACTAGTCATCTGAGAAGAGGTCATTTTAGTGGTGGTTGAGAAGCTGACTATAGCTTACCTAGCAGATCTAGAGCTACCATATGTGAAACTGAATGAAATATCACCAGAAAAGAGGGGAATTTTTTTCCCTTTCTGCTCTGAAACTGTCTATAGTGAGTTAAACTGTCAGTGAACCAATTAATCTTATCTGAAAAGTAGATGTGGGTGAGGCAGGGAAGAGAATGGTCACTATAGAACAGGCCTGCACAACTCAAAAAGCAGCGAGGGCCACATTACTGCAAAAACACCAGCTGTGGGCCGAAAAGCCCTGCCCCCATCTGCTTCCACCCACCCCACTGCTTGACTTGCCCCACCCCATTTACCCCCCGTGGGCTGCACAGTGAGCCCATGCGGGCTGTATGTGGCCCCCGGGCTGCATGTTGTGCAGGCCTGTTATAGGAGATACTTTATTCCATTACTCACAACAGTGTTATTTGTCTAAATCTCATAGTAGAGGAAAAGGAATAATCTCTTAGCTTCTAGAGTTCCACCTCAGTATAAAATATTGTAAAAAAACCCCAGGAACCGGTGGAATTCACAATTACAAAATGGAGAATAACTGACTAGGCAGTGGTACTGCTGAAAAGGATCTAGGGATTACACTGGATCACCAATTGAATATGAGTTAATAGAATGATGTTCTTACAAAAAAGGCAGATATTTTTCTAGGAAGTATTAATGGGTATCGTACACATGACATGATGGGAGGTAATCATTCCACTCAGCACTCATGAGCTTTCAGTTGGAGTGCTTCTGTCCAGTTTTGGGCACCACACTTTAAAAAAACATGTGGACAAATCATAGACAGTACAAAGGAAAGTGACAAAAATATAAGAGGTTTAAAGAACGTGACCTAGCAGGCAAGTTGGAAACAACTTGCCATGTTTAGTGCAGAGAAGAGAAGGATGATGGGAGACATAAAACACATAAAAGGCTATTATAACAAGGACAGTGATCAATTAAAGTAATCAGCTTAGTTTGCAGGAAGGGAGACTTAGGTTATGTATTAGGAAAATTTTCTAATTATAAGAATAGCTAAGCACTGGAACAAGTTACGTACAGAGATTGTGGAATCCCTATCACTGAATTTTTTTAAAAACAGGTTAGACAACTACTTGTCAGGATTGGCCCAGGTGTACGTAATCCTGTCTCAAAGGAAGGGGATTGTCTAAATGACGTCTTGAGGTCTCTTCCTGCCCTATATATCTATGACTGGTTTCAGATTTTTTTTGTCACTGTTTCCCATTCCCTGTTACTCCATCTGTTACACATTCACTGTGCACTGTAGTAACTTGCAAAGCCAAATAAGCAGAGGTGCCTGAGACTGATGAGTGTGGCCACAAGATATCCAACTAGGCCATCAGTTCAATGACCTAATGGTGGACAGCATTATCTTTCAGTCGCAGTTAGGTCCCATTGAGAGTCCACTGATTTCCAAGAGCACAGACAATTTGAACAGTTCCGTAGCACTGACAGAAGCTGAGGTCTGACCTCAGACTAACTTGTGAGTCAGCTATTCATGAGGTACAAGCGCTCGGTTTCATTGTATCCTTCTCAGGTAGCCAGTTTGTATAGGATAACTGTTTTCTGCTGCCAGCAAATGTAATTAGTTCTGTAGCTCAAGTTGTAGATGTCTGTGCTGCAGGTCTGGGATTTAAACTGGAGCTGGTAAGAATACTTCGGGCTAAAAGAGAGGGTATTGAAATATGCTGTTGCACTGAAGCGAAAACATTTTGTGGAGACAATTTGGTTTTGACAAAGAATTTGCTTAAAAGGTTTGCGGGGAGCGGGGCAGTAGGAGAGAAAGAGAGAGAGATTCACACTCTTAACATGTGTTTTAGGGCACTGGTCTAAGATCTTCAAGTCTCTGCCTGCCTGATTTAATGGTCTGGGATGAAAAACTCTGAGAGCACTTTATTCCATACACAATATTTCAAATTATTTTGGTATTAATCAGTGATTTTTCTATATGGTGTGTCTCTTTTAATGCAAATTTAATATTTAATTTTTGGCTGCTAAGCATTTTTATTTATGGCAACCCTCAGTATACGCTTTCCAGATACCAGTGGATTAATGGTGCCTTTTCTAAGAAGCTTACCAATTAAACAGAGATGAGAGAAAGGAGAACAATTTTAAGTACATCAGCTTGATTTACTATAAGCAACATGGCATAAGTTGGCCATTTGAAAGGAATGCATGTATTGGTGACATAGTATCCATGTGAATGAATTCAATGCCAGTTTTTCCTGACATAGATTCCTTCATGGAAAGAAGCAGTAAGAAGCTGGCTAATTGGTGGATAAGACTGGGAACACTGGGAGCAGAGTGGAAGGGGACGTGACAATGCAAAACTTGGCAAGGGAGGGTAAATAGGGTCTGTCCTCTGTCTGGTACTATCTATAATGTAATTACTTGAATAATAGAGTGGAGGGTATGCTTATAAATATTTGTGGATGATACCAAGCTGGGGGGAGTGGAGCAGTTTGGAAGACAAGACTAAAATGCAAAATAACTTTGACAAATTGGAGAATTGGTCTGAAATCAAATGGAATTAAATCAGGGATGGGCAAACTGTGGCGTGGGGGCTGCATTGTGCCCTCCAGATGTTTTAATCCAATCCTTGAGCTCCCTCTGGGAGCAGGATCCAGGGCTTTCCCTGCTCCGGTGCTCCATCCAGGGAGTGGGGTAGGGGGCTTACCTTGGTCTGCACGGCTCCTGGAAGCAGCGGTATGCACCCTTTCCATCTCCTATGCGTAGGGGCAACCAGGAGGCTCCGCACACTGCCCTGCCCCAAGCGCCTCCCCTGCAGCTCCCTTTGGCCGGGAACCACGGCCAATAGGAGCTGTAGCAGTGACACCTGTGGATGGGGTGGTGTGCAGAGCTGACTGGCCATGCCTTCATGTAGGAGCCAGACGGGGGACATGCCACTGCTACTGGGAGCTGGTTGAGGTAAGCGCTGCCCTGGGCCTGCATCATTATCACCTTCCACATCCGAACCCGCTGCCCCAGCCATGATCCCACTCCTTCACTCCAAATCTCTTGGTCCCAGCCCGGAGCCCCCTACCCCCTCCAACCCATCATCCCCAGCCCACCCCCAGCTGGAGTCCGCACCCCAACCCTCAATTTCATGAAAATTCATGACCAGCTGTATAATTTCCATACCCAGATGTGGCCCTCAGGTCAAAAAGTTTGCCCACCCCTGAATGAAATACAAATGCAAAGTAGTACACTATTGAAGAAAAATAATCAAACGAACAACTGCAAAATGGGGAATAACTGGCTAGACAGTAGTACTGCAGAAAATGATCTCTGGGTTAAAGTGGATCACAAATTGAATATGAGCCAACAACGAGATGCAGTTGTGTAAAAGGCTAATATCATCTGGAGTATATTACCTGGGATGTCATATATATATATATATAAGACATGGGAGTTAATTGTCCAAATCTACTGAGCACTGGTGAGATCTCATCTGGAGTACTTTGTTCAATTCTGGGTGCCACACTTTAAGAAAAATGTGAACAAACTGGAACGAGTTCAGAGGAAAGCAATAAAAATGGCACAAGATTTAGAAAACGGGACCTGTGAGGAAAAGTTAAAAAGATGTGTGTATGTTTAGTCTTGAGAAAAGATGACTGAAAGGAAACCTGATAATGAATGCCCTGCATCTTTATATTTAGTCCTTGAAAAAAAATGATAGATTATTTCAGAGGTTTTTCTAATCTAGTTTTTCTCTTTCAACATTTTAAAGCTGTAAAATTGCTAAAATGTTCTTTGACTTAAAAGTAGTATCCATACAAGAGCATCACTTGTTGTAGAAAGGTTAAGATTAACACTGCAGAGAGACTGAATCTAAAGAAAATGGACATGTTGTACAAAACAGGAGTGGGAAGAATTGTTAGAAAATCATTTTATGATAACATTTACCTTTCAAGGTATAAACATTGTCGCTGAGATTACCAAGAATTACAATAATATGACAAGTATATGAATAGCTGAATGTATTAGAGTTTGTAAAGTTTTCCATCTGGTGTGTTACTATTTTGCTATAGAAACCTCATAGTATTGCTAGTGTTGAAGTTGTCAGGGTTTTGCAAGAATCCCTATTTTCAGATATTTCATAACCAATTGAAAAACCCTTATGGTTGAAACTTGATACAGAAGACGTAAGCCAGAAAATTTTATTGATGGAACTTGAGAAAAATCTGTTCAGTTTCTTTGGCTTAAGCAAGGAAATGCACATTACCTACTTCTGTGCATTATTCAGTCAGAAAAATATTTCAAAAGATATCAAAAGGAATCAGACTATACTAAGAATCAATTAGCCTGAGAAATCTGCATTTTCTTAAACTTTTTGGGAGGGTGTATGTGTATGTGAGAGAGAGAAAACGTGCACACATGAGAGTAAGAGGTGTCTGGAGAGGAAAAAATTGTGAGGCTACTTTGTGAAAAATCATGGATTTTTTTTAATGTGGCTTTTAATAATTAATGCCTGAATACCTATAATAGCAAAAAATTCCCATATCCATCAGCAGCTGGCCAAAAGATTCCATATCAGACTTGGCCATGGTAATCCACACATCTGTGACATGTAGGCTGCTCGATTGAAATTTATTCCTCCTATGAATGAAGCCACACTTTGACAAAAACTCTAGCTGGTATAAAATACACCTTTAAAGTATTTTCATAGGAAAGGAAAATAATTCACATGCATATATTGTTACTCTGCAAGAGGTGCATAGGACTAAACTGATTAACTACCTGACCTTGTTATAACTTTGTCCCCTCTAATTCCTCCATCCCTTCAAATTTCTTTCACTTGTAGTGTCTCATCTTGTAAACTTTGACTGCCATGCAAACTCTTCATGACTGGGAACACGTATTCCTTATTTGTGAAACATTTAGCATAAGAAAGGCCATACTGGGTCAGACCAAAGGTCCATCTAGCCCAGTATCCTGTCTACTGATAGTGGCCAATGCCAGGTGCCCCAGAGTGACTGAACCTAACAGGTAATGATCAAATGATCTCTCTCCTGCCATCCAGCACCCTGCTCTGACGAACAGAGGCTAGGGACACCATTCCTTACCCAGCCTGGTTAATAGCCATTAATGGACTTAGCCCTCATGAAATTATCCAGTTCTCTTTTAAAACCCTGTTATAGTCCTAGCCTTCACAGCCTCCTCAGGCAAGGAGTTCCACAGGTTGACTGTGTGCCATGTGAAGAAGAACTTCTGTTTATTTGTTTTAAACCTGCTGCCCACTAATTTCATTGGATGGCCCTTAGTTCTTCTATTATGGGAACAAATAAATAACTTTTCCTTATTCACTTTCTCCACACCATTCATAATTTAATATACCTCTATCATATCCCCCCTTAGTCTCCTCTTTTCCAAGCTAAAAAGTCCTAGCCTCTTTAATCTCTCCTGATATGGGACCCATTCTAAACCCCTAATCATTTTAGTTGCCCTTCTCTGAACCTTTTCTAATGCCAGTATATCCTTTTTGAGATGAGACCACATTTGTGCATAGTATTCAAGATGTGGGCGCAGCATGGATTTGTATAAGGGCAATAAGATATTCTCCGTCTTATCCACTATCCCTTTTTTAATGATTCCTAACATCCTGTTTGCTTTTTTGACTGCTGCTGCACGCTGCATGGACATCTTCAGAGAGCTATCCACGATGACGCCAAGATGACTCCAAAATTACAGCTGGTATAAATTACAGCTTGTACAAATTGCGAAGAGCAGTTGATAAATCCATGATTTTCAATATGACTACACAAGTCCTATAATCATTTTGCTCTTAGTGTATGGCTTCAGGTTAAATTTAGCTGACATCTTCCTAATAGAGTGTAGGGGCAGCATAAGAAGAATGGAGAGCCACTTGATCTGTGTTGTTCAGTTACTTTTAATGTCATTAAATATACAACAGTGTCTCTGTTAACTGGGTATGCAGAGGTAACATACAGTAACATTCTCTTTAATCCACACTCTGATGAATCACATATCTACCGAGTTAATTGGAGATGCCTGATGGGGAACATTCGATGTATGCTTTTCAGTGACTGGGTAGTACACTGAGTTTCTTTACACAGCATGTCCGTTGTTCTCTGCCAGTTTATTCACTGTAGTATACAGGTGTGAATGATATTCATGCTAGTATACATTGAATTCATGCTGTCTCTCAGCTCTCTTTTGTGTGTTAAATCAATCGTATATTAAAGTATGGTTCTTGCTTTTTGATACACACTTTACATTTTAAATGTATCTATAGTAAACACCAGTTTAAAAAATACATGCACACTTCAGTGCCAGTTAAAGTAAATATTGTATCCCCCTCCAACTCAGACTGCTGGTCGGACTGTGGTACTGAATGGGCTGCTTTGACATCACATGCAGAAGTCTTTAGAAGTACCAGTCAGCCAAGGCAGAGTTCCAACTGCTTATGCATAAGTATTATCCCCAGTCTTATCTTCCAACGTCGTTTTGGGAAGGTGGAACAGATACAGAGCTGTAGTGAAAGGAGGTTCTAGAATTCTGGAGTAAAGTGAAAGGAGCTGTAGCTTTTGGCAGTCATGGAGAGAGGGTACCTGAGCTGCTGACAAACAGTTGCTGGTAAAGAGCTGAGTGGGGGGAAGAGCCTGTCTGGTGTGGGGTGTCTCAGGCCAAGTCCTCACTGCACAGAAATGTAATGGTTTTTGTTTTTGTTTTTTTTTATTGTAAACAAAGATGAAGGACCAGTAGCTTTTACAAGGTATCTAGGTGATGCCAACGCTATACCCATCGCTTACGGTTGACCTCATCTAGTTTACCTCATGGTAAAACTAGTGCCTTGTCTCTACTATGTTCATTCCACTCACAGTAATTACAGCAGTATACGGTTTTCCTAGCTACTCTCTAGCAGCTGCTGCACTTGCAAAGGGTAGAAGTGGCGTCTGATCTGAGAGAAGCTGCCAAGGAAAGGGAGATGCTGGTGAACAGACTGCCTCAAACCCTGCAAATGGCTTTTCCTACGCAGCAGCAGCTTTTATGTGCCAGTGATACAGTATTCTCTCTCCTTCCTGCAGTATGCCCCTTCCAGCAGATTGCAATTATATAGTCCACTAGTTCTTCTCTCCAGAGTCCTCTCTTTCCTTCTGCTCCCCCCGTTCCTCACTTGTCTCCTTTCAGTATGAATAGATGGGTACAAATGTTGCTTCCCCACAGGTTGAGTCCCTATGCTATTCCTTTGTATGCCTAGTTACAGTCACCTAAAAATAGGGAGTATATATAGTTAGAACTCTGCTAAATAACCTCTATCCAGTTGTGATGCAATGTTAAGATGCCTTATTTTATAGTCTAGTGTTGTTGGAGATGGAATAATATAAACATAATGTTAAACAATGGGCCATTCGTTTTGTGACCTCCAATAAGGCAAGTCTTCTGGGGCATTATGGAAACCAAGTTCTTTAAAGAGTTTCTTACAAACAGACAAAGGGAATGCTATTTTTTCTCTGTTCCACTCTGCTTTTTTAGATTCAGGATATGAATTCTTATCTGGAAAGCAGTAAAATATGTAAAAATGTAATGATGGTCTTGGATGTTATCAAGAGTAGTCATGTTATCCATCAGAGAAGTGGGATTTGTAGATTGAATACCTGGCAAATTTAATATTCTTTCTTTCCTATTCTGCATTTTCGGATCATGTGGAATTAGAATAGCTGTACCTACGCTTGGGCTGTTTTCCTTCTTCTGTGTATTCTTTGCCTTGAAGGTATTTTGGGGGAGGGGAGTGAGGTAAACTCTACCAAATCATTCCAAAGGCTGATACTTTTATTTTTTCCTTACCCTTGGTAAGGTCACTACATTTACTATTCCATTATTGTATGAGAGGATTGTGTTCCTATGAAAGTCAGTGCCAAAGCTTCTATTGATTGAGTGCATGATTTCTCTGTGTTTACCTATCTGCAATATGATTAAAGTTGGTGGTAATATAGTTACATAATACAAAATACTGTGTCTATGGACACTTCACCTGTGCACACAGATTCTGAAAGCCTAAGTTCTATTTAGCTGTATGAATGCTTCACAGTATTTTTTAGCATGATAATTTACTGTACAGTAGAACCTCAGAGTTACGAATACCAGAGTTACGAACTGACTTGTCATGCAATCAGTATGCAATCAAGCAGCAGCAGAGACAAAAGACCAAAAAAAAAAAAAAAAAAAGAGAAAAAGTATTGCACTGAACATAAACTACTAAAAAAAGGGAAAGTTTAATATTTTTTTGACAAGATAAGGAACATGTTTCTGTGCTTGTTTCATTTAAATTAAGACAGTTAAAAGCAGCATTTTTCTTCTGCATAGCAAAGTTTTAAACTGGATTAAGTCAATGTTCAGTTGTAAACTTTTGAAAGAACAACCATAACATTTTGTTCAGAGTTATGGACATTTCAGAATAATGCACAATCTCCATTCCGAAGGTGTTTGTAATTCTAAGGTTCTACTGTATTTGGAAAAAAATACAATGGGAAAATAAAAACTTTCCTACTTTCTTTAATTATCTCCCTCAACCCCCCAAAAATCTCCAGCTTTGTTTTTTATTCTTAGAAGGTGTCTAAGAAGGTATTTTCTAATCTAATTTGGCATGTAGCATGTCAGTATCTTATGTCTTGCAATATGTTATCAAATTTCATTTTATCCATATTTTAAAAGTGTATTTCTTAACTAAAAACAAGAAAATTGTCCTATGCTACTATAAAACTGCAAAATATGTTCTGTATAAACCTACCATGAAACAATACATTTAGCACAATAAATTATCAAGTAGTATATCTCTTTTGACTCACATTCAGGCGCTGTCCCAAAAACCATTTTTTATAGACTTTCTACATCACTGTTAATTAGATGAAATGGCAAGGTGTAACAAAGAGAATTCTTTAAGTGAACATTTCAGTAGCTGTTTTTCATAGAGTGAAATAGCATAGAAAATGCAAAAGAAACCAAAAACCTCAAAACAAATCCTGAGCATGAACTCCTCCTCCTCCTCCATTGTATGAAAGAGCTTTCCAGGATACCAAAGGATTTATGTGTTCCATATACCTTTAAAAGAAAGTATTGCTTTTCCAGAATAAGGTCAAGATGAGTCTGATTGGTATCTGTGAAGGAGGGGGTGAATCTATTTCCAAACTTTTTTAGAACTCAATTGTCTTTTGAGAGAACAGTATCTGTGGAGTATCGATCGTCTGTGTCCAGTAGTTAGTCAAAGGCTATCTCCTTTGACTAACCCCTTAGTGTGGTGTCATCCTCCTTCATGTGATAGATTGTTACAATCTCAGCCTGTGTAATTACACACTAGCCAAGTGGGTCATTTATTTCTGTACCTTCACCATTTACCAAAAATCTCCTTTATCTTTGGAAGCCAGCTCTTCCTTTTGCAGTAAAAGCAAAATAAGGTACATAAAACATTAGAGTCTAGAACTAAGGGCTTGAAAAATCACTAAAAGAATAACTTTTAAAAACTGTTTTGCCTTTTAGAAACACCTAATATAGTTTTAAATCTATTTTTCCAGTGTCCTGAAGAACAAAACACATTAACCCAGTCCACTGTTTTTCATGTGCCTGATAAACACTAATTTTAATTTCTGGATGTTTTTGTTTTGTATTTTATCTGTTAACGGCAGGTGCTTTCATTTACACAACATCTTTTTTCCTCTTTTCAGTTCCTGTCCTCCTTAATTTCTCTTCCAAGGCATTGGTTATGTTTAACAGTGTTTTATAGTTAAAAGAATGGCATCTAAAACTGGTCATTTGTGGTATTTTAAGAGCAAATGCTATAGAAGGCTGCTGCTTTTCTTTGAAGACACAACACTGACATTTTAAATGTATCAGAGTTTAAAGGGAAAAAGTGTATAATTTCAATTTATTTGAAATTGTAAGTTTATCTTCCTGATTGTGTAAAAAGGCTCTTAACATGATTTCCAATGCATATTGCTAAATAAGACTGGAGCTCAATAGGTTAGTGTACTAGCACTTTTTCATGTCATCTCATAGTTGAGACATGGATTCCTGTTAAGATTAGGTCCCAAATGAAGGACCTCTGACTTTAGTCACATCACAAAGTATTATATAGATTGGAAGTTTTCTGTTCAAAGGCCTAGGTTCAGAATAGCAGGAAAGTTGCTGGTCAGGATTAAGGACCTGCATTTATTCATTTCCAGTCTCAAACATACCTGTGCACAGCTCTTCCCAGTGCAATTAAACTTCAGTTTCTTGAGCACCACATTTCACTATGTAACCAAAAATAATTTGCCACTAGTCAGGAAAATAAGAAATTTATTTTTGTATATTCATTTTTATAAAACTTTTTGTATTTCAACATAGTGGAATCTAGATCTTATATTGAAGAGCAAACATATTTACAGAGTTGTTTCTTTTTAATATTAAATTATTGCTACATTTTGGTCTATATTTATTACTTTACAGTATCCTTACATATTTTTAAGAATGTGGCGGCATGTCAAGGTCCTAAATCTTTCTCACTCTGACACATAAGTCAGTTTATGTATGTTTATATTTGAATCCTTGGGCTGAGACAGCTTTG
The DNA here is from genome assembly GCA_007922305.1 of Dermatemys mawii. Lineage (NCBI taxonomy): Eukaryota > Metazoa > Chordata > Testudines > Dermatemydidae > Dermatemys > Dermatemys mawii. Next base: position 66,514,571 of record ML677326.1, read on the forward strand.
TGACCTACATCCTGATTCTAATTTCAGATGCATGACTCACATCTCAAAATCAAACATATTTCCTATTTTTAAGGTACATGATAATTCATGCCATGCATCTGAGATTGGGATCTAGTTTAGGATCACTTTTGATTAATCACAGAAGAATGCAGTTAGAGAGAGGATTTTGCAGGCTATATTCTGAGAGAGCTACATATATTAAATCCCAAATATTAGGTTACTTGAGGCAGCTCTATATAGTCTAGTTGTTACAGGGGTCTCTTCAATCTTAAAACGTTTGAGTAACTTAACCTCAAGAGTTTTCTTTGTTTCCTTCCCACTGCTTCTTCTATCCAAGACATCTCCAGTAGAGCACATAAATATAGGTTTCCATTAAAAAACAAACAAACATGGTCTTCATAAAAGAACCTAGGTTTGCTAGTCAAGCAATGTACTATTATGTATTCCCTCTCTTCTTCTTCTCAGTCTTCCTCTCCCATTTTTCTCAACCTATGTGGCTTCCCCCATATCTGTTTCAGAATTTTGGTCTGAGACATAAGCTGATAGTTTTTAGCCCACAGCGATGCATCTAGTATCTCAGTAATTTTTGTTGTGATACTGCAAACATGGTCCATCAATTCACATGCAGACTGCCCCCAACAAAGTCTGGCCAGTTACGACTGGCAAACATGAAAACAAATAGTAGACTGAGGGCAGGAGACATGGAGAGATGAGTCCTATCCATGAAAACTCCAAAACGCAATTTTTGGACCTCGTGTTATCCTAACTTTATGCCTAAAGTAAGGCATATATTATCTTTCTTATTTGTAAAAGCATTTATTTGGTACCATTTCTTTCAAATGGGAGAGAGCCACAAAGCAGGTGGGGGATGGCACTAATAGCCAAAATGAAAATCTCAAGCATTTGTTTCCTAATGCATGCAGCTACACCCTCCCAGGTCCTGAGCGTACTTCCTCTATTTTTATTATCCTTATTTCAAAACTATCCTCTACTTGACTTTTCAGTCTTTCACTGCATTGTTCTTCCCCATTTTTCTCTACATCCGCCACCTTCTCCCACTCTTTTTTTTGTGCTTTTCTTTTCTTTCTTATAGTCTTATGTTCTCTTCTTCTATATGTGCACCTGCCTCTTCCCCTAAAGGTTCAGCCTTGTAAAGTATTAAGGCGCTGCTCTACCCATAATTTTTGTCTTCCATGCTGCTGAGTGCAGTTCCCTCAAGAGCTGCCATCACATTGCTAAGAAAACAAACAAACAAAAATCAATATTAGAGAGAGCAAGTGGTCAGCAGTGACTACCTGATGTTTCCTTCTTTTCCCCTCTATGTGCTTAGGTGTGGCACCCCAGGTGAAGGAAGGACATGACAACAGTGTTGCTATCTCTCTTGTGATCCATACTGGCATTTCCTCTTCATATAACTAACCAGCTTTTGTTGAGGGCAATCTGCCTGTGAATTGGTGGACTACTAACTTAAAACAATGATGAAACTTTGTACTTAGTATATTTCATCTTGAGGATCACACATGTTTTACAAACATTATTTAATCCTGATAATACCCCATGACATAAATATTAACCCTGTTTTACAGATGCGAAGCAAGGCAATATGCTTAAATGTCTTGTCCAAGTTTGTAGTATTCAGTGACAGAGTTGAGAATAGAATCCTGATTCCTAATCCTATGCTCAAACCACTAGTCTGATCCTTCTATGTGACTGCAGGCAGAGAGAAAAATTAATACTGTTCCATTTAAAATTTGGGTTCACAAATTCCAAACACCTTTGATTCCTTTAGACCAGCGTTTCCCAAACTATGTTCTGCGGAACACTGGTATTCCGCACGATGGGAATAAGTGTTCCATGAAAGAATTGTAATTTTAAAAAGGGTCTTTAATTTTTTTTAATTTTAAATTTGGCATATTTGAAGCCTAGTTTACAACTATTTTTGAATGACTAATTTATAAAATAAAATATGTTTGAGCATAAATAACGCAATTTTTAATTTGAAAACCAAACGACTACAAAATAATATTATAAGTGTTCCATAAATAATACCAAGCTAAAAAGTGTTCCGTGGTCAAAAAAGTTTGGGAAACACTGCTTTAGACAAACAAAAATGTATTTACTTGAGAAGAGGAGGTTATTTTGACCAAGAGTGGACATTTATAAGCTGGTAGGGGTTTCTTTTAAAATACACTTTTCAGCTGTTCTGTAAATATTTTGAAATATTTACAATTTGAATACTGATGCATAAGTACTATTTAGACTTTGCTTTGCCTGTTTTTAATGTGCGCTGATAACCTTGTATTAGGCAAACATTAACAGCCCCTATCTCATAGAAATATTTAATACGTAATGAACATTATGAGAAGTCTTCCAATATGAAATCAGCATGTTACATTTTAAGTTGGATTTCAAGTTACAGTGTGCATAATATTTGATTATATACTGAGTTTGTAGTCAGAATACACACTAAGCATGAGCATTACAGTGCAATAATTAGCATATAATTTTCAACATTTCACTGAACTTTTGTCATAAAATTTAAGGGGATTTTGATTGCTAGTAATCAGGATTGCATGTTAATAGGCTGTAGATAATTAGGAAACCATTTGCATTTCTCTTCCCACAAATTTTCTTAGTATTCAAACCCTCATTTAATTAATAACTTTTTCTCATGAGGATTGGATAATCCTATTTAGTCACAGGAATAACAGACATGCAATTTTTTTCCTTTAGCTTTTCTTTCTGTCCTAATGATTTTTTGGAAGGATTATAGAGTTGATTAGTTAGATGTATTTTCCTTTTGGCTTCTAATAAAATGAAATAAACTGCCTTAGAAGCAACAATAGTAGCACTGAGGGTAAATCTTCATTGTTCTGGGGTAATGAAGGTCTGCTTTTATCTCAATTGGGTCTTGGTCTGAGTTCCGACAAAACTGTAACAATTAGTAATGTATTTAGCAAGATTCTATTTTCAACATATTCATGAAGCTGAATTTAGTGTATTCTTTCCTATGCATTCCCAGTAAACCAGGCTACCTCATCCTTTGTCATGTTTGTGGTAAATAGATATAGGAAATCCTTCTCTGGTTCTGCATAATTGAAATAAACAATCATTGAAAATATTTTAAATTGCAGAAGATTCACTAATGGTGTCAGTATGAAAATGTTCCTTGTAAAAATCATATTAATAAAATCTGCCCATATTCATGAAGGTAGGTGAGGGTGTAAAATGTAAAATTACATTCACTACAGAATGCAAAGTTGGCACAGTCAATGCAATGGATGTATGTGTAATAGTTTACTGTGTACTTCAGTAGGATAAAGAAACGTAGTGGAACAGGGGAAAGGCTAGTAGCAACCGTAGAAGCACTTAAGCTATATAATACGAGATTGTTCAGAAACCACCTCTTGTTTTGTCTTGTTTATTTTATTAAACATGTAAACAAAAATATGGAAAAGTGATCTTACAGCCAGCATAAGTGAATCTTGATTAGTTCTGAAAATTCAAAGAAGTAAAAATGTGTGAGGGTGAGTTCAGTGACAGGGAGATCAAACTGTGGGTAGCTACTCTTTTTGTTTTTTACCAGACACTACACCTATAAACAGAACTGTAAACAAGATAAGAAGGTCAACGGATAAAAATGTAGCTGTTACGGTGACAACAAAATTTTAATAAACTCATAACCTGTTTCATGCTCGATACCAAGAGCTCTTGAAACCAAGAACAGAGTAAATAAATATAATGCAAATTAATGCAATAGGCCATATCCTCCTAAGTGAACTGTTTTTTTTGTTGTTTTTTTTTTAAAAAAAGGCTGATGGCACTGGATGTACTGAAATGCTAGATTTGGGCTTCTACAAAAAGCAAATTTGATTTCCATCCCTTTCTCACTAGTCAGTTATGGCTCATGATCTCTTTGAGAAAAAGGATTTGAGTAACTTTTTCATAAATATGTCTAACACTTTGGTGGTACACAGACAAGTTCTATAGTTACAGTAGCTTCAGCAGCACTAAAAGCATTGAGTAAACAAGTGGGTCAGACATGTAACACCCTCTCTCTGCAACCACACTACAAATCTGAGAAGTGCTTCCTGCATTCTCTTTCTGCCAGTGAAAACAAAAGTCCATGTTATTCTTTCATAAGATGATATCACACCTCCTATTAGGACAATTATATTTTGAACTGGTATATGTATGCCATGTTTTTCATATTTATAAAAATAAATTCAGAGAGTGTCTCAAGGAACTCTACAGAAGGTAAAGAAGAATGTGACGTGGGGAAATTCTGATTTGTTTGTGTTTTTTTTTTTTAAAAAAGTTGAGAACAGTTTGTCCTGGTGGGATTAAGACTTCTTCAGGTTTTCTTGTATTCTTCTTCATCTGCCACTTAATGTCAGTGGAGGAGGTTCTTCTCCTTTCAGTAAGCACTAAGTTCATTTTATTTGTGAGAATCTGTCTGCAGAAATCTGTGTTGTCCTCACCCTGTGAGAGGATAGCAATGGATCACATCATTAAAATATATGGTGATTGTGCTAATCTGGTTACTTAATATGTTGCACAAAGATCCTTAAATGTACTGAAACAATGTTAAAACTTTCTTCAAAGTGCTCTTCTAGCAACGGAATTTACTACAAAAGGAAAAGAATTATTATTTGATGGAAATCAGCATCATTATACTTTTGAATACATAATTTAAAGGATTCAGGATGGAGCAAAGGCTTTTTAAAATATCTAAGTAGTCAGGTTCAGACACAGATGACTTGTGCTTCCCCAGACTGGGAGGGCACGATCTAAAGAGGAGGACACATGTCTGCCCCATGTGTCTCCTCTGCCCAGTGACACTTCCCTGCCCCACATTACCTGCTCCTTTAACAATCCGTTTCACCTTGTATATAGATGTGACACACTAAGCAGCTTTCCCAACTGGAACAAGAGTGCTGTGTAGCTCGAAAGCTCGTCTTTTTCATCAATAGAAGTTGGTCCAAGGATGTACCCCGTCTATCTTGTCCTGGAAGTCATTAATAGGTTTCTATTTCATAGTCATTTGAGCATATAGAACATGCAGTTATGCTCTACTTGAGAGGCTGCAATCTCTGAAAATTTTTCATCTGCAGCTTTTGCAAAGTATGATGATTTGGAAAGAATCATTGGACATGGGGATTAAATCCCCAAAGTGTGAAGCCTCCTCTGGAGCAATATAATTACATAGATATGTGAGGTGTTTTGCTTCTTTTTACCAATTTGGCATCACTCATATCTTGGTATGGCAATAAAGTGTTGTTCAGTTGAACTGAAATTAACTGTAAAGTTTACCTAAATTCATTTTTTTTGTGACCTACTTTTTAAGAAATAAAAAGTAACCACAGAGTGGTATTCAGGGATTCATCTATGCATAGAATATATCTATTGGTAACCATCGACTTTTGAAATGGAGATCATTGCAAAATGTAGCATATGGGTGAAAACCAGGAATGACATTTCTCTCAGTATTGAGGGTGACAAACTGAAAAATGTGGGGAGGAAAATGAGTAAGCCATTCATTGAGCAATAATTTTGTCATATAGTTTTCATATTCATAAAATTGTCTGGGTTAGCCATCTGAATGTAAAATTATAGTTGTTGCTGTACATTTACATCAGCCATGCAAAGAAGAAGATGACTTCAAAACTTTTTCAAAATTTATTTCATGTTATATAAAAAAAATCAAAATGTCAGAATCAAATATTTTGATTAACCTGAAACAAGCTTAAAGAATTTTCATTTGTAGGAAATTTGGAAATTTTGGGTTTTATTGCATTCTGGAATGGAATTTTTTTTGAACTCAAGGAATTTCCCAAGAAATGGAAAAATCCAGTTCTTGCCCAGCTGTAGTCAATAAATGGATATAAATAAATTAAGGCTGTCAAGCAATTTAAAAAATCAATTCTGATTAATTGCATGCTTAAAAAGATTAATCATGATTAATTACACAATTAAACAATAATAAAATACCATTTATTTAAATATTCTTGGATGCTTTCTACATTTTCAAATATATTGTTTTCAATTACAGCACAGAATACAAAATGTACAGTGATAACTTTATATTTATTTTTATTACACTGCAAAAAAAGCCCAAAAATAAATGGAATTTTTCAGTTTCCCCATTACAAATACTGTAATGCAATCTCTTTATCATGAAAGTTAAATTTACAAATGTAGAATTATTTATAAAAATAACTGCATTCAAAAATAAAACAATGTAAAACTTTAGAGCCTACAAGTCCACACACTCCTACTTCAGCCAATCACTCAGGCAAACAAGTTTGGTTACATTTGTGGGAGATAAGGCAGTCCACTTCTTGTTTACAAAGTCATCAGAATGTCAACAGTCATTCACATGCCACTGTTGTAACCAATGTCACAAGATATTTACATGCCAGATGTACTAAAGATTCATATGTCCCTTCATGCTTCAACACCATTCCAGTGGACATGAGTCCATGATGATGACTGATTCTATTCAATAATGATCCAAAGTAGAGTGGACCGACTCATGTTCACTTTCATCATCATGAGTCAGATGCCATCATCAGAAGGTTGGTTTTTCTTTTTTGGTGTTTCGTGTTCTGTAGTTTCTGAGTGTTGCTCTTTTAAGACATCTGAAAGCGTACTCTACACCTCGTCCCTCTTAGGTTTTGGACAGCACTTCAGATTCTTAAACCTTGTGTTGAGTGCTGTAGCTAGTTTTAGAAATCTCACATTGGTTCCTTCTTTGTGTTTTGTCAAATCTGCTGTGAAAGTGTTTTTAAAATGAACATGTGCTGGGTCATCACTGAGACTTTTGTGACATGAAATATATGGCAGAATGCAGGTAAAGATGTACAAATCTCCCCCAAGGAGTTCAGTCACGAATTAATGCATTATTTTTTTTAACAAGCATCATCAGCATGGAAGCATGTTCTCTGGAATGGTAGCAGAAGCATGAAGCACCATATGAATGTTTGGCGTATCTGAAATGTGAATACCTTGGAATACCAGCTACAAAAGTGCCAGTTGTTAGGGTGGAGAGAAGTGTAGAAAACAAACCATGTAAGCAGTGAAAAATAAATTACCTTTCCAAAATGTGTTAAGGTTTGCAGTAATACCCTAAGGTACATGTTGTAACTGTTGTGAAGAACTTTATTAAAAATATGACTTTCAGCTTGAACTGTTCATCTCTGAGAAACTCAAACACCTGCATTGTTTAGACGCTGCCCAGGACCATTTTGTTGGAAAAGCAGGATCTTCAATTATTTCCTCTTCATTGAAGCTGTTGTACATTGTATATGTTCCAGAGAAAATAGTAAGATCTACGTTACATTTAGCATGTAAACTGTAGAATTACTACTACTGTAGTCTGCTGTCCTATTAAATAATATTTGCAAAAGTTTTGATGTAGATTTTACTTATAGCCTCTTGCTTTTCAGACCAGGCATCTTGGATCAGGTGAGGTAGTGATTAGGAAACAGAAAATTCAGACTAGCCACTCAGTGGCGATGGCTGTTATTGACACTTGTGTCCTCTCCCCGTTTACTGTGCCTTTTCCCTGCTACAGTAGTGGTGGTCTGCTGCATGCTGAGCAGATGTTTCTCTTTTGCATAGTTATCTTAGAGTGCCTTTATATACAAAAATCAGATTGCGCTGCTACTGTCACTTTTATCTGATGAGAGGAAATCCCACACGAATGAAGCTGGTTTTCTTTTCAGGCAGCTAAGAAATGATGCTCGGGGGCATGTATATCTTTCCTTGATTCTGTTGCTGCTGCTTGCAAATGCTTTCTTTCTGGCATGTTTCTTCTTTAATCCTGCTTTCCCTTTTTGACCTGGATCCTTAATCCCATTGGGTTTCTTTTGAACTTTGGTTATTTCTGAGTCTTTGGTACATCTGTCTGATACAACTCTGAAACTTTTATCAACACTGCTTTTTTTATTGTATTCCCTTTACACCTCTTCCTTCCTTCACTGGCTTTGAAGGGCATAGGAAAGCTTTTGGAGACTAACCATTCTCTCCAGGCCACTCTATTTTCTTTTTGACACTTTTTTCAATGTCTAAATCATTGTCATAGTTCACTTTTGTTTTTGCAGTGGTACCACCATGTTCACCCCAATTACTATTTCTACTGCTCCTCTTTGCAGTCATTTTTTCCATCTGTGGCATTAATTGCATAAAAATTAATCATTTAAATGAGGAGTGAAATAAAAATAAAATATGAGAAGCGATATGCTGGTTCTAGTGCTTTGTTTTCCAAAGCCTCTTCAATTTGTACAGGAAAAACAGCTGAATATTTGATTATGAATATTTGGAACTTTGAATATTTGGTTATGTTCCTTACATCATTCCTTTTTAAATTTGTTTCTACCAGTTTTCATTTTGAGTGTTTTTCCTTTTTTATATATTCAAATCTTTTTCTATAGTAAGCCAATTCACTATTACTCTCAATAAGAACAAAATGAATATAGGATTGTCTGTGTTAATTATCTGTATGTGGGCTCATATAATAAGTTTGAAAAGTATACTTGTTTAAAATGTTAGACTTCCACATGTGTAACATACACAATATTTTTTCTTCCTTTGTCAGAAAGTCTATTAATAGTGACTGTTGCTTATCACAGCTTGTGAAACTGTCATGTGTAAATAGTGATTTTTTTCATTGACAGTAGTTCTTACTTTCACTTACAGAGTAATGTATTCAAAAGAAATGTGCAGCTATAATTAGAACAAGCAAATAGAAGAGGTGAACTTTGAAAAAAATATTGGTAGGTTCATCATTAGGTGGAATTACAGTATTCTGATGTGAGAGCATGTGCAACTTTATCATTTGGTGGGTGGAGCTTACCCACTACAGTTTTCAATGGCAGTTCTGAACTGAATATAGAAGTTCCGGTTCAATTTATAGGGACCAACCTTTTGGAAGCAATGCTGAGCTCGTCCTTAGAGTTCTCTCAAAAAGACTTCTGAGACTAATCCCTGGTCTACACATGGCAGGGGGATTGACCTAAGATACGCAACTTCAGCTACAAGAATAGTGTAGCTGAAGTCGACGTATTTAGATCAACTTACTGCAGCGTCTTCATGGCACTGAGTTGACTGCTGCTGCTCCCCTGTTGACTCCGCCTGCACCTCTCATGGCAATGGAGTATCGGAGTTGATAGGAGAGTGCTCAGGGATCGATTTATCATGTCTAGATTAGACACGATAAATCAAACCCCGATTGATTGCTATCCTCATATGCGGTGGGTAGTGTAGACATACCCTTAGTGTGTGTTCTTTATTTCTTCCCACTTTTCTTCTTCTTTTTCCTGTTCTTGTTTCTTCCGTACCCTAGTAGGTCGTCGTCCACCGCCAACTAGCAAACTAAACAAGGCCACGTGTGCTTCAGCTTTATGGAGATATCTTTCCGCCTTACCCTTCAACCAGGCAGCATAGGAAGCCAGGATGTGGAGGAATAAAAAGCAGATCTAACATATATCTGCTACTCAGTCAAGGACAGGTAGGATCAAGTGAATGGAAAGACTCATTATGGGCTGGTTCCTTCCACTCCAGTTCCCAGAGTCTGGCAGACATCCTGGGATATTGTCTCCTCTCCCTACATCAAGCTGTTGTCAGTAGCTACCGGTGTGGTGCTCTGCTCTTGTTCGATGATATCAGTTGGCTGCGTGCGTGTTCCCTCTGTTTGCTGCCCCAGCTCTGCAGATCACTGGCACAGCAGACCCTGAGAGAACTCCCAGTGACCACAGACTCTAGTAAGGTACGAGGGCACCTTTGCCAGGTTTATTGTCAAACGAAGCACAGTGATAGTTTCTTATAGACCCGTAAAGAGTCTCTACAAGACATGCTACGAATTTGTGCCCCCTGACGGTGGACCAGCTCAATCAGTGGTGGACTTGCCACTGCCCCCTTTCGCTGGACAAAGATGACCACTCGGGGATGTATTCTTATACACTTCTGCAAACAGATTACTCATCACTCCTGACGCATCAAGGTGTACAGCCCCTCTATTAGGGGGTTGCCTTTCCCACAGGTTGGTTGATTGCTTTCTCACAGGTTTAGTTAGTTACTTTCTCACAGGTTTGGTTTGAACAAACTTATCCATCCATCACACTGTCTATCCATCATATTGTTCTTTCATATTATCTATTCATCATATTGTCCTTTTATACTGTCTTAAGCTAGGTCTGCCTGTTCTTTGTTTGTATGAGAGAGGTGTGGGGTGTGTTCGTACCTAGGTGTTCTCGTGCCGTCTTGGCATATGTTATTAGTGATTGATACGTACTTCTAGCAGCCCCCTTCTTGCCAACTTCTGTGAGCAGGGACCTGCCTCTGGCTCACAGCCCAGCTTTGCTTTATGTTAACAACGTCTTGACCATTACTTCAGTTCAGGCCTCAGGCCTAATACCGGGCCTCTGATACCAAGGGTTTATGTCTCAAGGCCTCATCTTACTACACAGGCAAAGGCAAGAGCCAGCAGGTTGACCTAGGATAATAAGAGAAACAAGAATTCACTTCCATCTTGTGGGGGGAAAAGAGGGGAGAGAAGTCAAAGCAACCCTGAGTCCTCTCAACGTAGTCTCCACATAATTCTCCAGGAGATACTGGAATGCTTTTTGATCCTTCTAGGAGAACAATCAAGGATTCTCATCTTCTCAGATTCCAAGAAGGCATCTACAGAGAGAGTTGCTCATTGGGACCTTTAACATTACAGAGATTATCCCTCCTTTGAAAACTGAGTGATCTAGATTGGGGAAAATCCAAAGAGCACTTGACAAGGAAACTAGTACTAGCCCCACAGTGAACAGCAGTTGCTACAGAGGATAGCCTGACTGGGTAGAATGCACAGTTGGGCAACTCCTGCCAAGTTCTCTGATCACAAGTGATGTCTAGGAACAGTCACAGCTGTCTTGGGCCCCAGACAATAATACTTTGGAAATGTTGCCCATGCTGAGCAGGAGGTTTGTGCTGTGTGATACAGCATGGCAAGAGGGCAGCAGGAGAGTGTTAGAGGAGAGCCTTATTCCCTGTAGAGGGAGGAAAGTTTTTTTAGAAGTTGGTTGGAGCACCTGAAGCTAATTAGAGCACCTGAAGCCAGTCACCTGATAAAAAAACCCTGCTTCAATCAGACAGGGGAAGGAGATGGATCAGAGAGCAGTTTGGAGGAGTGGGAGCAGAGTGATTTGGTGTTAGAGCAGAAAACAGTTTGAAGGAGCTGAAGCAGAGCAGACTGATGCTGGAGCAGAGAGCAATTTGAAGGATTTGAAACAGAGTGTTTGGTGTGGAAGCAGAGAGCAGTTTGGAGGAAAGCAGAGGAGAGTTTGGAGAAGTGCTGTGGTAAACTAAGAAGACCCAGACCGTAGGTAAAGGGACACCTGGCTTGTGCAGAGAGAGGGCAGGAAGCCCCACAAGCTGAAGGGCAGGAGAGGGAAGTAGCCTGGGGAAGGAATAGCTAGTTCAAGTGGTTTACTGCTATCCTCAGGGCCCCGGGGCTGGGACCCGGAGTAGAGGGCAGGCCCGGGTCCCTCCCTCTCCACTCCCCTCCTCTAGGATACTAGTGGGGCAGTTAATACACTGTTCAGGGGCAAGAAGTGGTGCCCTGAATCACCCGCAAGAAGAGACAGCGCAGGACCCATCATAATAGTGCCCACAATTTGCCACAGCTGATACAGTTGGCTACAGTCACCTCAGTAGCACACATGAATACCTAAGGGAAAAAGAAGCACAGGAACCCAAGGGAGGCTAAACTGTCCTTTGACTAGGTAGAATAGAATCTAAACTCAGCAACTGCATTGCACATAAGTGGGGTTCTAATAACTAATGTGTACTGACCCAACAGAAAATGGACTAAAATTAGTGGAGATTTAACAAGGATGTATGTGACAGGACATTATGCTCATTTGATTACTGGACATGTTCACCTCAGCAACATGCAACAAGAAAGATATTTTACTCCAGGAGCCTACACATTGGACCCTGGACACAGATAGCCAGACACAGCAATGGTCCTATTTGCTCCTGTATGTGCTTCCTTCTATTCTGTTACCACAGCTGGAAGGTCAGTGCTACAGTCTAAAGATGCCCTGAGAGGATGATGATCTTATGAATTTGAGGAAGAAATCAAAGATGAGTTTATAGCTAGATATGGATTCAGAGTAATTGCTGTAAGGATAGAGAGACTAACCACTAGAAACTGAATTCACCAGTTGCTTTGGTCTCTGTAGAATAATTTAGAAACTGGTGTACACCTCTTCCAGCTGAGAGTACACATCATAGCAGTAAGCCTACTAGACTGTGACCTAGACAATTTGATGTTGGACTGCCTACATATTATGTTCTTCATAGCAGCCCCAGGCTAAGTCTCCTCAAGTTCACAGATACCCTGCTTGGACCTGGAATCTCATCCTCAAGGCACTAGCAGATTAGCCTTTCAAATCAATGAATTCGCTTTTATTGTATTTTCTATCATTTAAAGTTACTTTGATTTTTTTAATTGCCATAATTTCCACAGGAAGAATGTCCAAATTCTGAGCTTTGCTCATTAAAGAGCAATACTGTATTTTCCACATGGATAAAATGGTACTCAACATTCCACCTTCCCCTGTTCGCAATGCATAGCATTGCTGTGATTTTGGCCTCAGACCTGTCTATTTAAAGGAGGTAACATGGTATATATGGAATGTACTCTGAGCCTTGATTAAGTATATTGAAAGGACTAAATGGCACAGCCACAATGCTTGTTAAAGGTTTATCACTTCAAGTGTAATTGCAAGAAGCTTATCAGAAATCCTTACAAGTGGACTGTCAGTCATGATGTGGAACTGAATATGTCTAGGAAGAATATGCAGAGATGCATGATAAATCCAAGAAGAATATTTAGAGATGGATGATAATTACCTGCTAGCTACATCCCTCTGTGAAGGATGGCGAAATATGCTACGGTTTGAATAAGAAATTCCTACCTTACCATAAAATACTCCTGGGGGCATTCTGCACAAAAAAAAAAAAAAAAAAAAAAAAGAAAATTCTCTGCCAAAATTTGGGTTGGTTAAGGGGCAGAGGGTCTTGGGGAGTGGTCAGGGGATGGGGAATGGAGGCGTTGGATAGGGCGTGGGAGTTGCAGTGGGCCTGGCAGGAGGTGAGGGTGTGGCTAGGGGTGGGGGCAGTCAGGAGACAGGGAGCAGTGGGGGAGGTTGGATAAGGGGTTGGGTCCTGGAGGAGTGATTAGTGGGTGGGGGGTCTCTGGAAGAGGTGGTCAGGGGACAAGTAGCAGTGGGCTTAGGGAGTAGGGCCTTGGGGGAGGGGTGGTTTGGAGCTGGGGAGTCTATAGAGGGGGTAGTTGGGCCAAGGAGCAGGGGTCTTTGGGGGTATGGTCCCAGGAGGGCTGATTAGGTTGGGGGTCTCGGGAGGGGGCAGTCAGGGGACAAAGAGCAGCGAAGCTTAGATATGGGGTGTCCTGGGGGATCAGTTAGGGTGGGGGGCAATCAGGGTACAAGGAGCGGGTTGGGAGTTCTGAGGGGGGCATTCGGGGTGGGAAGTGGGTGGGGGTCAGATAGGGGGCAGAGCCAGGCTGTTTCGGGAGGCAAAGCCTTCCCTACCTGGTCCTCCACACAATTTTAAACCCCAGTGTGGCCCTTGGGCTGAAAAGTTTGCCCACCCCTCTTCTTCGCTCTCCGCCCCTCCTCCTCACTCTCCTCCCTTCCTCCTCCCAGCAGTCTCTTCTATGTGCAAGCTGGGCTCTGCTGAGTCCAATGGCCCCTAGTGGTGGCTAGCATCACTGCAGCCCATTTTTGTGGGGAAAGGGAAATTCTGCATGCACAATCTTAATTTCTGTGAAATTCTGCATTGCACAGTGGCACAGAATTCCTCCAGGATGTGTAAAATCCTGTCCAGTAAGTTTTTCTAGCGTATAGATCCTATGAGAAGATGGGTGTTCCTTCCTGGATCCAGTTCAGAACGGATACCAAAAACTACTGGGGATAGTCTATTAAAAGGGATTGTCAGACACTCTGAGGAAAGTTTGATAGGTGAAAGAGGCAAATTTCTGATACTGTATCTACTGAGAATTGTGCAAAATTGTCAATTTAAAAGATTACCAATCCTATAAAGTCTGAGGTTTATGATGAGTCACCTGTAGAGTGGGTAAAATTATTTGATTTTTTTGTCACATTTGACTCTTTCCTATTCAATTCTTTTTATGAATCTTAAGATATTTCTGAAGTTGATAGTTCATAATTACTCTAGCATTTTTTGGTCAATATTTTCACTGCTCCACAAAGTATCCACCCCTCCACTCTCTCAAATATTATATCAGGCATGCTAGCGATGGACTGGAGTCCCCTGATCTCCGTTTTATATCTTGCTCTCCTTAATCATATTTATGGCATGTGGTCCCAGTGATAGCAAGTAATTCACTTATTTTTGTTTTGTTTGATTTGCCAGAGCTCTGGTCAGTTGGGGAATTGCTATGTCCTTCTCTTTTCTTTATCATGTATTTGCCTAAACACTGTTTTCATATCTATTCATTGATGAAATTTGCTGGTTGCTATTTTCATCCCCCTGACTACAAACAGTTGAAAATAATTCGGTAATCACCTGTACATGCTCAGTCCCTTTTATTAAGGGACCTTTTGTTATTGGAGGGGTTATGTATCCTATTTTAGTAATTGTTTATTCCAGGACTTGAAACTACTGCTTTACTGTGGTCTCATATGTGAAAGAATTGTGTGTTTTCTAAGACCCTTGCCCATTAATGAAGCGGTGATGGGTACCATCAAAACACTATGGCAAACTCCCCCACCTCTAAAATGGCAGAGAAGAAGTGCTATGTCCAGTCAATGGATGTGAGTGCCTTTATTCTCAGTCCCCCAGGATCCCTGGTAATGTTGGCAGCAAATGTATGGAAGAGACAGGGCAGTTGAGTGCTATCCCCAAAAATAAACCCCAAGAGACCTGTTTGGACGGAAGGTTTATTCGATAGGCAGTCAACAGTTGCATATTACCAAACAGCAGGCTCTGCTGGGGAAGTATGATTTTAATCTGTGGGACTTGGACTCATCCAAATGTAAAGATTCCCTTCTGCAGGAGTAGAGGCAGGAGTTCACGGCCATCCTAGAGGAGGGTATGACTGTGGCTAGGATCTCCCTCCAGGCGGCTCTGGATGCAGCCAGCTCAACAGCCAGTACTATAGCATTGTTAGTTACCATGAGGCACTGTTTGTGATTGCAATCATCTGGCCTCCCTCATGAAGTTCTGCAGTCCATCCAGGACCTCCCATTTTGAGGAATCCTCTTGTTCTTGGAGCAGTCAGTCTCAAAGATGCGAGGGTCACCCTTAGTTCCTTAGGCCTTTATACGCCACCAGCATCCAGGAAGCATTTTCAGCCTCAGCTGCTTTCCAGAATTGTGGTGCCTCCTAGGCAGGAGCCCTACAAAAGAAAGAGGAAAGGTTACAAGCAACAACAAGCCTCCCTTCTATTTCAGCCTCCCAGTTGGGCTCCTATAGATATCTTGGTGAGGCCAAGCAGGCCTATGGCCCATCTTGGATCTGTGTTGCCTTAACAGATATCTGAAGAAACCGAGGTTCCGCATGATCTCCATGGCCTCCATCACTCTCTTCCTGAATCCAGGAGACTAGTATGCCACCCTGGACTGAAAGGATGCTAATTTTCACATCTGTGTCTTCCATGGCCACAGAAGATTTCTCTGATTTGTAGTGGGTCAATGCCACTACCAATTCACTGCTTTCCCCTTCAGCCTATCGGTAGCCCCATGGATCTTCAAGAAGTGTATGGGGATGATATAAGCTTTCCTCAAAGTATGAAAGGCATCAAAGCATGAAAGTCCACCTGTACCTGCACAACTTGCTGCTCAAAGGTTGGTCTAGGCTGAGATACAGCACAGCATCAGTACAGTCAGGGCCAAGTTCCAGGCACTGTGTCTGTTGATAAAGAAGCAGAAGTCAATGCTGGTCCTGGTTTAGTTTATCGGGGAAGTTCTCAACTCAACCCAGGCCAAACCCTTCCTGCTGCAGGTCTGATTCTGGACTATGTCAGACCTGATATCCAAGGTCATGGCCACCCAATAACGACTGCATGAGTTTGCCTCAAACTATTGGAATGCATGGCAGCATGTATTTGTGGTACAGCATGCCTCAGACCCCTCCAGATGTGGCTGGTATCAGCGTGCTCCCCGAGCAGACACCACCTAGACTCAGTACTCAAAATTCTGCCTCCAGTCCTTGTTTCCCTGACCTGGGGGAGAGACCCAGGATTGGTCATGAAAGGGTAGTCTTTGCTGCCCCATAACTGCGGTAGCCCTAATCTCAGACACGTGAGACCTAGGGTGGGGAGTTCACAGTAGCAATTTCAAGACCCAGGGCTTCTGGTCCCAAGAAGAATTCAGGGCGCTATGCCTGGCTTGCCAGGTGTTTCTTCCCTAGATCTCAGGCAAGTGGTGCAGGTTCTGATGGATAACACTGCATCAGTGTTTTACACCAACAAACAGGGAGGGGCTCGATCTTCAGCCTTGTGCCAGGAGGTTCTCTGACTGTGGGACTTCTGCGTGAAAAATGCCATTCACATTAAGGTGACAAATCTCCCAGGAACCCAAAATGTCCTGGCGGATCACCTCAGCAGAGACTTTTCTGTGGTCTCTTCACCTTAGGTCATCACAGTTATCTTCCAGAGGGGGAGCCTCCCCAGGTGGATCTGATCGCCACCAGGCAGAACAGGAAGTCCCTTCAGTTCTGATCACCGAGGGCACAGCATGGGCTCTCTCTCCAGGGCCTTCCTGCTCCCATGGGCAGACCATCTATTGTACGCCTTTCCTCCAATTCCCTTGGTTCACAAGGTTCTCATAAAAATCGAATGGGACGAGTCAAGGATCATCCCGATAGCACCGGAGTGGCCATGTCAGTATTGGATTGGCATGCTTCTAGAGTCTAGACCTTTTGATGGCAGCTTCACTTGTGCTCCCACTCCTCCGGGCTTGATTTCACAAGACCACAACTGATTGCTTCACCCAAATCTTGCCTCCCCACACCTGACGGCATGGATGCTGCATTGCTAAACCCTGAGGAACAGACCCGCTCGATCAGGTTAGACAGGTCTTGCTAAGTAGTAGACAGCCTTCCAACAGGGCTACCTACTTAGATAAGTGGAATGTGTCACTTATTTGGTCTCTGGACATAACCTTTCCCAATATTTGTCATCATGGTGATCTACCTTGGAGTATCTACTCCATCTTAAACAGGAAGGTCTGGCTCTCTAGTTTACTAAGGTTTATCTGGCGGCCATCTCAGCCTTCCAATTGTCAGTGAATGGCAGGTCAGTGTTCTCCTACAAGATGATGGTCCATTTTCTTAAAGGGCTAGAAAGGCTTTTTCCTCAGATTTGGGAACTGACCCCTGCATGGGACTTAAACCTGATCCTGTTAAGGCTCATGCCCCCTGCCCAGCCCCATTTGAATCATTAGCATTGTGTTCACGTCACCTTTCCTGGAAAGTCGAATCTCTGGTGGTGATCAGTTCAGCCAGTAGGGTCTCTGAGATCAAAGCCCTTATGTTGGTACCACCCTACACAGTACTCCTCAAGGACAAGGTCCAAGTGTGCCCCCATCCAATCTTCCTACCAGAGGTAATGTTGCAATTTCACAACAACCAGGTCATTTTTCTACCTGTCTTCTTCCCAACCCTCCCCCCCCCCCCCCACAAAGATCTCTGAGGAACATCAGCTTCATACATTGGATGTTAAGTGGGCCCTTGTCTTTTATATTCAAAGAACTATGCCCTTCTGCAAGTCCACACAACTCTTTATAGCAATAGCAGAAAGGATGACAGGGACACCTGTGTCAGCACAAAGAATCTTTTCCTGGATAACTGTCTATATCTGAGCTTGCTGCTAGCAGACAAATGTTCTGCTTCCAGCCATCATGACTGCTTGCTCCACAAGAGCCCAAGCTTTGTCAGCAGCATTCCTTGTACTGGTACCGATCCAGGACATCTGCAGGCCTGTAACCTGGTCATCTTTGCATGCCTTGATGTCCCACTACGCTATCACCCAACAGGCCTGTGATAATGCCAGTTTTGGAAGAATAGTGTTGTAGTCAGCACATGCATAAACTCCAAGCCCACCTGTAGCAGTTCACAGCAGGGGCTCTTGGCTCTTTTCCTTGCTGTGCTGATAAAGTGACTTGGAGACCCTGGGGTTCAGTGACCACTGGTGCTTTCTCATTACAAGTTGTGCTCCCACCACCTTTTCGCCATATACCGCTTGCTTCTCATGTCTGCCCAACAGAGGGAAGGGCTATCGTTCTGCTTCCTCTCCTCTCCTTGCCTCTCGATTTCCTTCCCTGCAGCCTTTATATAGCCCCAGGCTAATTAGGCAGGCAGGTGTCTCCCATTCAACACTTAGGCACAGGATTTTCTATCCAGCTCAAATTTGCTTCTCATAATGGGAGCTGATGTGACAGAGGCTGAGTCAGAAGTTCTTGCCACACTACCTTTGAGGGTACTGCTTGTGAGTCACCTAGCATGAAATGGACATGAGCAAGCACTCGAAGAAAGAATGGTTACCAACCTTTCATAACTGTTGTTCTTTGAGATGTGGTGTTCACGTCCATTCCATGACCAAACCTCCTACCTCTGTGCTGGAGTTACCAGCAAGAAGGAACTGAGAGGATCTGGGGCTGGCGGTGCCCCTTATACTGGCACATAGACGTGGGACTCCAGAGGGTGCATGAGCTGGCCCTACAGATAGCACTAAGGGAAAAATCTTCGGCAACTGTGCACGCAGCATGCACACATGTAGCATGGAGTGGATATGAGCAACACATCTCAAAGAACAACAGTTATGAAAGGTTAGTAACCATTTTTTCTCTGGACTGAGATGGTGTCATCTGATGTAATTTTGGTAATGTAGAACTTGATATTTTAAAATAACAATACTGGATTGCTTTAAGATATTATCCTAAGACAACATTGTGCATTAACTTAGTTTCAGTATTTTAACTGTGACAGCGTCAGGAGGGATTTCTTTCAATGAATTAAGTTTATATAGTACATGCCATGTTCTGTATAACTGAATAAACACTGATACTAACCTTTATTCATGAAAGGCAGTAATCTCAGGCTAATGCTGCACTTAACTGTACTTTCAAAATGATTTGCCTGATCTGATAAATTATGCAGTCTTTCATTTTGACCTTGTAACCCTCTAGAGTTTACTCTAA
The DNA here is from genome assembly GCA_007922305.1 of Dermatemys mawii. Lineage (NCBI taxonomy): Eukaryota > Metazoa > Chordata > Testudines > Dermatemydidae > Dermatemys > Dermatemys mawii. The sequence continues at coordinate 66,533,809 of ML677326.1, forward strand.
CTGATTCCATAGTATTTGCCACATTAGGAATATAATGACTGTAACCAGTTCTTGTGCTATAATTCTTTCCACTGGGAAAGTAAACACTGGGATGTGAAAATTTATTGATTTAATTATGAGATGTGAAGACAGTGCCATTTGAAAAGTGTTTTAGGGATTAGGTTGCTACTCCTATTCTGTTGATCAAAAAAAGAAAAAAATGTAAAATCTGTAAAAAGGAAAGAAAGTAAGTACTGGCAAATAAAAAATCCTCCTCTTATTGTATGCTAAAATGTACCATCAAGTATTAGGGGGTTGTTTCAGTCCAAAAAACACACATTAAAGCTCAGCAATTGTATCTAGAGCCCAGACCAAGGTAACTTATACCCTAAAAGGCAATCGTGAAAGTACTTTATGACTTATGAAGAAAATAATTTTTGTTTTGTGAGAGTGCATTGAAGAGTGTCCACACTCAGCTTATTACTAACTTTTTGTTAAAGATGAACAGAACTGATGATAGTAAAAGTTGCTTTATTTAAATAGTAAAAGGGAGAATACCAGAAAAGGGAATGGAGCAGATCTGAGCCAGTATAAATTACTGGTTGCAGTATATGGAAACACCATTATTAGATTATATCAGTGATTCATTTTTAATCAGTTCATCCCACTTGGTCCATTTTAACTCAGATATTTATGTTTTTTAAGTGAAAAGCTGCTGTTGTATTGGAATGTCTGACGGGCTATTCCAGAGTGTCTGTTTGAAGGGATGGGGGTTTCCGGGTGAACAGTTAAGAAAAATAGAACTGAAAACTAAATTTGGGGAGTGGGGTGATATAAACTACTGATCAAAATGACATCTGCTGTCATTAGTGCCTTTGAATTTATAGAATCATATAAATGTAGGGCTTGAAGGGACCTTGAGAGATCATCAAGTCCAGCTGCTGAGGCAGGACCCAGTAAATCTAGACCATCTCTGATAGGTGTTAGTCCAACCTGTTCTTAAAAACGTCAGGGGGTTCCACAGCTTCCCTTGGAAGCCTGTTCCACAGTTTAACTACCCATATAGTTACAGAGCTTTTTGTAATATCTAACCTAAATCTCCTTTGCTACAGAAATAAGACCATTACTTCTTGACCTACCTTCAGCGGACATGGAGAACAATTGATCACAACCATTAACATATTTGAAGGTTATTATCAGATCCCCACTTAGTCATCTTTTTTCAAGAGTAAACGTGCCCAGTTTTTAATCTTTTCTGATATGACCGATTTTTCTAAACCATTTGTCATTTTTGTTGCTCTACTCTGTACTCTTTCCTGTTTGCCAGCATCTTTCCTAAAGTGTGGTGGCCAGAATTGGACAGAGTACTCCAACTGAGGCCTTACCAGTGCGGAGCAGAGAGGGACAATTACTTCGTATGTCTTGTATAGGACACTGCTGTTAATACCTTCCAGAATGACACTAGTCTTTTTTGCAGTTGCATCTCAGAGTTGAGACATATTCAATTCGTAATCCACTATAAATCCCCCATGTATAGATGGCCATGTGCTTCGGATGGCTATGTGCTTCCATCACCGGAATAACAATAAGATGGATACCGGAAGGCAAGCCCAAAAACAATATGGCAAAGAACTGTGGAAGCTGAGCTGAAAAACCTTGGGGGAACATTGAAAGAATTGCCAGAAACAGACAGGAGTGGACTAGCTTTGTCACTGCCCTAAACGCCAGAGGCATACTGGAATGTGGTGATGATAAATCCACCAGATCCCTTTCGGCAGGCCTCCCATCTAGCCAATATTCCCCATTTTGTGGCTTTGGATTTGATTTTTCCCTTTCTAAATGAAATACATTGCACTTGTTGTGCTTGAATTTCATGTTCTTGATTTCAGACCAATTCGTCGTGGTCATTCTGAATTTTAAGCCTGGCCTCCAAAGTGCTTGCAGTCCCTACCAGCTTGGTGTTATCTGCAAATTTTATAGGCATGCCATCTGCTCCATTTTCCAAGTAATTGATTGACTAGAGCTGGTCACAAGACTGACTCCTGTGGGACCCACTATATACTCCTCTGTTTGACAATGAACCATTAATAACTGCTGTCTGAGTACTATCTTTCAACCAGTTATGCACCCACTTTATAGTAATTTCAGCTAGACCATGTGTTTTGCTTAGGAGAGTGTAATGTGGGACTGTGTCAAAACCTTACCCAAATCAAGATACATCACAGCTACTGCTTCCCTGCATCAGCTAGACAGGTAACCCTGTCAAGGAAGGAAATCAGGTTTGTTTGGCATGATTTGTTCTGGACAAATCCATACTGGCTATTCCTTATGACCCTATTATTCCCTGGGTGCTTACAAAATGATTGTTTAAAAATTTTGTTGTGTCTTTCCAGGTGTTGAAGTTAGGCCGATTGGTCTATAATTCCTGGGTCCTCTTTGTTCCCCTTTTTAAAAATAGGTATTGTTTGCCCTTTTCCAGTCTTCTGGAACCTCACTTTTCCTCCACGAGTTCTCAAAGATAATTGCTAAAGGTTCCAAGATTGTTTTAGCAGTTCCTTTAGTACCCTAGGATTCATTTCATCAGGTCCTGCCAATTTCAATACATCTATTTTATCTAAATATTCTTTTATCTGTTCTTTGACTGTCGTTAATGTTGTGTTGAATATCTGGTCACCAGCCTTTTTAGTGAAAACTGAAGCAAAATAGGCATTAAACACCTCCACTTTTGTTGTCTTCCCATGAAGTAGGAAAGTAGCTGCTTTCCATCAGCTTTCTCTCACTCCTAATATATTTAAAGAATATCCTCTAATTGCCTTTTATGTCCCTTGCTAGGTGTGACTCATTTTGCCTTTCTGATTTTGTCTCTGTGTGGTTCTGCTGCTCTCTTGTACTCCTCCTTAGCAATTCATCAGTGTTTCCATTTCTTATAAGATTGTTTTTTGATAATCGGATAATTAAAGAGCCCCTGATGGAGCCATTTCGGCCTCTTACTATTCTTCCTATATTTTCTTTGCATCAGTTGGCAGTTGTGCATTTAATATTGTCTCTTCGAGAAGCTGCCAGCTCTCCTATACTCCTTTTATCCCTTTAGGTTTTCTTCAGCACAGCTGTGTTGATGCAGCTGCACCACTGCAGCACATCTGGTGAAGACACTCTAGGCTGACAGGAGAGAGCTCTTCCATTTGCATAATAAAAGCAGCTTTGGTGAGTGGCAGTAGCTATGTTGGTGGAAGAAGCTCTCCCGCTAACATAGAGATGTCCATACTGGTGCTTAGGTCAGTGTAACTTATGTTGCTTGCGGGGTGACTAATTCACTCCCCTGACTGACCTAAGTTATACTGATATAAATGGTAGCGTGTATAAACCCTAAATTTGTTGCAGTCTGTGTTTAAGTCCATTGTCCTTATTCTGCAGTTTTCACTCCTTTTTTCCCTTAGAATCATGAAATCATAGCCACTGCTTCAAGCATTCCCTACAGTTGTCTATAGATCAAACCACTGGATGATGCCATCCATTAATGTCCTTGTGCGTAAAAATATCCCACTGATCTCTGCTCAGCCTTCCAATAGATAAGTATGTTGACACCCTGAATGACTTCTCACCCAAAAGGAAAGAAAAATAATGGTGTTGCAGGGAAAAGGACATTGGGTGCTGGGGGAGGGAAATAAAGGCATGCGCAGAGACCCGGCGTAGGGGAAATGGGGCACACAGAACTGCTGGTTGGGGAGGAGAAGAGTGGGATGCTATGGTTTGTGGGGGAGGAGGCGCACACACCCTATAATAGGAGGGCAGGTGAAAATGGGAGCATAGAGAGGAGACAAAGCCCCTAGCATGGGGAGAAGGAAAAAATGGGGAGAAAGGAATAATGAGCGTTCACACAGGGATGAGAATGGAGGAAGTGGGGAGTGAAGGGCACACAGAGTCCTTGGTGGGAGGGAGATTCTGAGATCCAGTACTAGGGAAAGGTGTTTGGGGGAAATAGTGGTAAACACAGAGCCCCTGCCATGGGGAGAGAAGAGGGCAAACAGATACCCTGGTAGGGAGCAGATTGGGAGGAATTAGGAGTCCCTGAAATAGAGAAGGATGGGAGAATGACAGAGAGTTTGTGCAAGGGGGAGAGGAGATGGAGCCCCAGGGAGTGCAATAAATTTGGCCTACACAAGCTGTGAAGTATGCTGTACTACACTGTATTGAATGCTTATCTGTGACTTATTTGATAAGCCTCAATACTCTAATCTGCTTGTTCAGCACTGGTAATTAGATTATAATGCAGTCTTCCAGTACGCAGAGATTTTGGTTTTACATAACTGATAAAAGCTCTTCCTCTTTTGGGGTCTTTGATACTCTTGGAAACAACTTGGTGATTTAACTGTGAATGTGGCAGGGGTAGTAGCTTTTCTGTTTTCTCATGGAACAATTCCAGAAGTTTGTATTTGGCAATTGCTCTTGCTATGGGGGATCTCATTTATGGTGTCCTGCAGTACCTGAACTATCCACCTTTGTTTCAGCATATGTGAAATTGCTGGAAGAGATTATGAAGTGGGCTATTTATGTCATTGGCTGAGCAAAGCAAGGCTTTATGTTAAACTTGATGGTATTTCTCTGTTTGTCTGTAACACAATAACTTCTGAATGTTGTATCTGATCATTTACAAAAAATTCACAGAACGTTGTAGACATCAGTGAGCAGAACTCCGTTGATTTTGGTGAAAATCGGAAAGGAGGGAAATGGGGAACACATAGAGTCCCATGTAAATTTAATCGCCTCTGTAATTGTTTTTAGGTTGAAGAACCAAATAGTTGATGCTATTTGACAGAAAATCACCTAACTAAAATAGTTATACCAGTACCAATTCTGTGTGTTGAACACAACAGTGTTAACTTTGGTGAGAGAAGACCACAGCATTAATTATGTTTAAGTGTTTGGCAAATTGTTGTTTTAATGAAGTGACAGAGTCCTGTGGCACCTTAAAGACTAACTGAAATTTTTTCAGAGCATGAACCAGTGATGGTGTGGCTGATCTGGTTTGCTCACCAGCAACAGCACACCGCGCCATAATAACTCTAACTCAGGAACCAATCCATGCAATAAACCTCGATGCCAACTCTGCCCACACATCTACACCAGCAACACCATCACAGGACCAAACCAGATCAGCCACACCATCACTGGTTCATTCACCTGCACATCTACCAATGTAATATACGCCACTATGTGCCAGCAACGTCCCTCTGCTATGTACATCGGCCAAACTGGACAGTCCCTACGAAAAAGGATAAATGGACACAAATCAGATATCAGGAATGGCAATATTCAAAAACCTGTAGGAGAGCACTTCAACCTCACCGGACACACCATAGAAGATTTAAAGGTCAGCATTTTGCAGCAAAAAAACTTCAAGTCCAGACTGCAAAGAGAGACTGCAGAGCTGCAATTCATTTGCAGATTTGACACAATCAATTTGGGACTGAATAGAGATTTTGAATGGCTAGCTAACTACAAAAGCAGCTTCTCTTCTCTCGCTATTCACACCTCCAGTTCAGCTGCTAGAGGAACACCTCACCCTCCCTGATTAGAGATAACAAGCTGGTTCAGCCTGATTGGACTAACCTTGTTATCTCCCACCTGGTTCTTGCCTACCTATTTATACCTGCCCCTGGATACTTCCACTGCATGCATCCGACGAAGTGGGTATTAGCCCACGAAAGCTCATGCTCTGAAAAAATTTCAGTTAGTCTTTAAGGTGCCACAGGACTCTTTGTCACTTCTGCAATTCCAGACTAACACGGCTACCCCTCTGACTGTTGTTTTAATGTTGACTAAGTAGTTCATGATTGTGTACTTGTATTGGTATTGTCAGATAGTCCCTCTAGAGCAATGTTTCCCAGCCCGTTGGGTGTGACTTTCCTCCTGACTCCCAGTTCAAGTCTCCTTGCCCTCCAATCTCTAACATCTCCAGTGTTAACCGCTTCTTTTCCTCCCCCCGACGTTCCTTCTTTCAGTCTACTTCCCACATCCATCCTACAGGTTTGACTCCTGTTCCCTCTTCATTTGAATCAGGCAGCCTCGCGTCCCCCCCACTCCCAAGTTGACCTGGGCCCAGCGGAAAGCGGAGAAGAGATGACCTCCCTATGTTCAGTTCAGGTGTCCAAATCTGAAAGTCCTGCTCAGTCCTGAGTTGGAGCATGCTTAGCAAGATGGAATTTTCCAGAAATTCAGCTGCTAAAAATATGAGAAGTCCGTATTGAGTGTGTGCAGACTGAGATTTTTCATAGGCTTATGATTTGACCACATTGGGGCAAATTTTCACAGGGACGGTAAAAGGCACATCCCCGATAAGGGCCATGCTTGCCAAAGTTCAAGTCCGTGAAAACACTAGAATTTTTCAAATAAAAGGTCTCCAGAATTTTTTAACATGAGCATAGGTGTATTTTTCCCTGGCTTTTTTCTCAGAAATAGCCCAGAATGTTCAGCCTGAGGCAGACATCCCACATAGAAATTTCAGCCCAAATTGTTAAAGTAGGGTAAAGTTATAAGCAATTGAAAACAGGTGTTATAAATGGGAAGTGTCATGTAATCTTAAAAATGTAAGTGCATATAACTAACCTTTTTATGTATTATGTAACAAAACTTTGCTAGTTCTTTGTATCTCCATTTCCCACCTTTCATCTGTTTAGCCTGCAAATTCTTCTGGTCAGGGAATGTCATTGTCCCCCTTCCCTCCCACCACCTCCCTCACCTCAGCACTCATCACAATGGGGCTCCAATCCTGAATGAGACATTTGGTGCTATCATCATAAAAAAGAAAAATAACAGGAAGCTGTAAGAAATCAACATTTTTGAAAATCAGGCTGTTTTTATTTACATGATTAAATATGTATTTAGGACCCTACTTTTAATGTAAATCATTTTAATGTGAAATAACTCAATTTAACCTATAACAAATTTCAAGAGTGGACAAGCCAGTTGGCATCCAGCTTTCTAATGTAGTCCTTTTTTTTTTTTTTTTTTTTTTTTTTCTTTAAGTTGCAAAGTGGAATATGTGGCCTGTTTGGGAGGGAGATAATTGCTAATGGTTCCAAGATTGCTTCAGCAATTCCTTAGAATGGATTTCATCAAATCTTGCCAATTTGAATACATCTCATTTATCTAAAAATTCTTTAATCTGTTCTTGGAGAGTGGGCTACCAATAGCATCCAACTGGTAATAGTTCTTGTGTATATATAGGAATATTAAACTTAAGCACTGTCTATGAAGTGATTCCCTTTTCTGATTTGGAGAGGCAGTGGAAGGTTGTTTAATAAACAGCTTCAGGGAGTTAGTATATCAACTACCAGGCTCAATCCACAACAAAGAAGGGAATGAAAAACTGAAGATGAGTCTGAAATTGACAAAGCAGAGGAAACAAGATGAACTCAAAGTAGTAGTATCAGACAAACATGTATCTAAAGGAACCGAAGAAAAAAAGGAAATTTTCTTTGGATGGAGAGCCAATAGTGGCCTTTCAGAACTGGGATAATGTGGTCATGTTTGTAGACGAGTGCGGAAAAATGGAGTTGAAAAGGCAAATGTTTGTATAAAAACAATTTTGAGACACCTCCTATTCAGTGAGTGTTTCAGTGTTTTATCAAGTGGGCAGGGATGTTTTGTTTAGATTTCCACTGTGGTCTCTGACATTTGTCAATGATTTCTGCAGGATTTTAAATCATAGAAGTGCCCCCAAAAACCTTTGTATTGAACTCATTTAATAAATTGCAGGTTCGTAAGCACAGACATGCTTTTTCAGAGTGAGGTGATAGTAGACAGATCTTCAGGTTCCAGCAATGCATGGAGAAAAGGAAAATTCAGAAGTCAGAGAACAAGATTCTGGATCTGAAAGCAGAAGGGAAATGAATGAACTAGAGATACAACAAAAGGGTACTTCAGTATCAAAATAAGTAATATTTCTTGATCAATGAAAGACCATTAAAATATACCCAGCTATTGATATATTTGAGGCAGGTGTGTGTGCATGCACGCACACAATTATACGGTATTTTAGAGGCTCAATATAACTGTTGCTACATGAGAAGAAATAAGAACTGCCAGTAGACGAATTAAACATAGCATAATTTCCTAACTTTACTACATAAGCAATTGCTATTGTTACACAAAGAGGTTGTGCAATTGTGAACTGTAGGTGGCGGGGAGGTACCCATGTGACTAGGAGAAGAGGCAGTAATGTAAAACAAACCTCTACAACCTGATGTAGTATGTGAAGTGCAGTTGGACCACCAGAGACAGCATGGTTTAAGAGGGGATAGCATTCGGAGGATTGTGGTCAGTGTCAAATGTTACAGCAAGGTCAAATAAGATTAGTAGGTTGGAGAAGTCATGGTCAGCAGAATAGCAGAAATTATTGAGCCACCATGTGTGGAGAGGTCTGGATGGTATGGCAACTGGAATGGATAAAGGATTCAGTGAGGTGTTTTGATAGCAATTTACTTTGATAGAATCATAGAATCTCAGGGTTGGAAGGGACCTCAGGACCTCTAGTCCAACCCCCTGCTCAAAGCAGGATCAAACCCCAAATAAATCATCCCAGCCAGGGCTTTGTCAAGCCTGACCTTAAAAACCTCTAAGGAAGGAGATTCCACCACTTCCCTAGGTAACCCATTCAGTGCTTCACCACCCTCTTAGTGAAAAAGTTTTTCCTAATATCCAACCTAGACCTCCCCATTGCAACTTGAGACCATTACTCCTTATTCTGTCATCTGGTACCAGTGAGAAAAGCCTAGATCCATTCTCTCTGGAACTCCCTTTCAGGTAGTTGAAGGCTGCTATCAAATCCCCCGTCATTCTTCTCTTCTGCAGACTAAGCCCAGTTCCCTCAATCTATCCTAATTCATGTGCCCCAGCCCCCTAATCATTTTTGTTGCCTTCCGCTGGACTCTTTCCAATTTATCCACATCCTTGTAATGTGGGGCTCAAAACTGGACACAATACTCCAGATGCGGCCTCACCAGTGCTGAATAGAGAGGAATAATTACATCTGTCGATCTGCTGGAAATGCCCCTCCTTATACAACCCAAAATGCCATTAGCCTTCTTGGCAACAAGGGCACACTGTTGACTCATATCCAGCTTCTTGTCCACTGTAACCCCTAGGTCCTTTTCTGAAGAACTGCTGCCTAGCCATTCTGTCCCTAGTCTGTAGCAGTACATGCGATTCTTCCATCCTAAGTGCAGGACTCTGCACTTGTACTTCTTGAACCTCATCAGATTTCTTTTGGCCCAATCCTCTAATTTGTCTAGGTCCCTCTGTGTCCTATCTCTCTATCCTCCAGCATATCTACCACTCCTCCCAGTTTAATGTCATCTACAAACTTGCTGAGGGTGCAGTCCACAACATCCTCCAGATCATTAGTGAAGATATTGAACAAAACTGGCCCCAGGACTGATGCTTGGGCCACTTCACTTGGTCCCAGCATGTTGCTCAGAAAAGATAAGTTGATTGTGGACTGATTGTTTTCAACCGATGTTGTTTGTCCTGTGCTAGAGAAAAGTACAATAATTCTTAATTTGATTTCTCACCTTCATGACTTTGTATAAAGTCTTGTAGTTTTGGAACAGGATAGTGTTTTTATGAAGATCTTATTTTTAAACATTTAAATGAGGGTCCTTGCATCCTTAAGTGTTGTGTAGTTCTCTAAATTGTTTTAAATCAGATTCTTTCATACATTTTGGGTTTTTGTTTCCATGCTGGTAGGACAAGACTGCAACAATGCTGTTGGGCTAGGGTGGGGAGGTCTTTGACACAGTTTGTCATTAATTCCATATAAACTCATTTCTGTGAAAGTGGGTTAATGATTTGATATTTGATAAAATTAATAGATTTTATCTTTGTGAAAACCTTTTGCAGTTTTTAGAATTTGCTTAGAATAGCTATTGTTCAATAATAAGGAATAAACAAAGGAAGGTAAACTTTTTAAGGTGAGACTTAATAGCTAAAACAAAAAGCTGAAAGAACTACAATGCTTGTGTGGTTAACTAACACTGTTCAATGTATTCATTTGAATTTTTAAAAAATATTGTGGTCACCATCAATTTTAAATAGTTAGGGTTAGCAAAACCTGAAATCTAGGGACAGAAAATTTTGTTATGAGTAACATTCTGTTTGTGGTGAAATAAAAGCGTATAAAATCATATTTTTTACTTTTAGTATGTTTAGAGGGCATAAGTAACAGGTTAAGGGGAAGGAGAAGTCAAAAATATAACAAGTACTTCATATCATTTTCTTTCAACCTTAACACTTCACCATGAACATTATAAATGACTCTTTCTCCTTTAGGAACTGACTTGCTTTAGAATGATGTATGAAATAATATGAGTTTTGCATGTCCTGTTTGTAATGATAAAGGTCATATAGTATCATTTACATAATCTCCAGCCAGAAATGAACTCCAGCAATATCTTCTGTATAACATATACATTATCTGAGGTTTAAAACTCTCATTATTCATGAAAGTTAATTTTACAGTGGGTGTGAATGATCTATCTTATGGCTGCTTTTTTGATCATTCTATAAAATAATATGGAGCAAAGCCTGCACAAATAGCAGGAAAACCAGTAAAGAGTGATGCATTTGCCTGACTCTCTGTAGACCCGATTGGATCTTGATTGATGGCAATCATTTGTCTTTGTCAAAAAAAGGAGAAAAATTCAGACATTGAAATAAGAGTGCTATCAAACTTTCTACAATGGCAGAAAGATTCTATTAATGTGGCCTCAGAGTATTAACTGTCTCTGTTGGGAAATGATAAAGAATGTTAATTTTTTTTCTGGAGAATGTTTAAGTGTAAAGTGCATTATTTTGTCTACGTGGTAAGACTAAAAGTGGCATACTTCAGATTTATAACATGCTGGAATTAGAAGTAAAAAAAAAAAAAAAGGTAAATTAGAAAAAATAGAAGAGAGAAATAAAAAGCCTAATAGGATAGCTTAATCCTTCTGATTTTGATTTTTCCACAAAACAATAAAAGTTTAAGTAGCATAGTGTCGTAAAATCCTTAATGCTGCATTCCATTTGATATTGAAGCTTTGAAGACTAACTTCAAAGAAGGCTGAAAAAGAACCAAAGAAAAAGATATAAAATAAACAAAAATTGGCCAGCTTAGTCATGGAAATTCTTTTTTTTATGTCAAACCTAAGAATACTGACCTACTACTTTAAAGGGACTTCAAGTCAACTTCCTCATTAATTAAGCTTAAACATCTAGAAATAAAAAACATGTGGTTGTGGGTAGTTGTGTTTTGCTCTTTTTAAAATAAAGTGTGATACATGACAAAACAGTGCTGGGAGCAGTAGAATATTTTTTCCTACATATAAAGGAAGGAAAGACTTCCAGTAATTACTTGGTTTTCCATATCACATATGTTCTCTGGAATTTTATTAGATGGCTATTATCAGCTCAAGCTCTTTTAAAGTAAATAGTAGAGTAGATGTCTAATTACTAAAATACTAAAGTTCCAAAATTATTAACATAGCACACTTGGCTCAATAAATACTGCTACTTCAGTGTACTAACATTACTGCTATGTTGTTTCTAAATTCTTAAGGATATAGTTGAAAAATAAATGTTTATTCATTGTTTAGTGTTTATATTCCATTGATAAACTTTTAAAATTAAATGGCTGAGAGGTTTTAGTGTAAAAGACAGCTGAAAAAGAGGCAGAATATAGTGGTTTCAGCACAAAATTGGGAATCTGGAACTAGAGAGTTCTAATACTAGTTCTGACACTAATGTCCTCTGGGCCCTTCAGCAAGTCTTTCTACACAAACATCTTTGTTTAAAAAAAAAAAAAAAAAGGAAAAAAAAGTACTGGCTTTATGCTATCAACAGTGCGGCTCCTCCAGTGGTGTAATGGAGATCGCTTGTGTACGCCACTTGCCATTGTTTTAACACCATGTTGCCTGTTCCTGCTTAGAAAAACTCTTGGTGACATGGTTGTTAAAATGCCAGTAACTTCTAGAGGCTACCTATGCTAGTACTCAAACTGTTGCTACTCCTGGTGGAGCTGCACAGATGATGGTACAGTTCTGGGTGGTGGTTGCTGTTTTTAATAGTAAATGCTAGTGTAAACAAGGCCTCTCCAGTCCTCAGTACCCCTGTCTGTAAAATTAGAGATACCTGCCTATCTACCTGACTGTAAGATCAGTTCATGTTGGAAAGCTCTTTGAAAATTTAAGTGCTGTATACTAATATCTGTTACTTGTCAAGTGCCCAAAAATACAGTAGGAACCTTGCAAAATAAGTAGAGGAAGAGTCCATGCCCCATAGAATATACAATATGAATTCAATTTGACACAAATGAGGGCCATAAACTAACAAGTGAGTTAGGGAAGAGAGGTTGGAGGGAAGGACAATGTTGATACTCATTGTACAAATTTATTTTTCATTTTTAAATACTTTCCAGTTATTTTTCCATAACTTTTTACATAGGATCAGTTGTCTACACAATGAGAATGTGTCTTCCAGCTTATTAAGGGTTTGTGTAAATGGTTTCTGATGATTAAGGGAAGTTTATGGATAGATTTTGATTCTATATGCATTTCTATAGCACCTGTCACTACAGTTTCTGGGCACTCCTAATACTGCTCTTTGTTCTTTACATATTTAAAGTGCTCTATGTTCTTTACATATTGAAAGTGCTGCACAAAGATTATAAATTCTCAAAGCGCTCCTTTAGGGTAGAAAATGTTATATTTGTTCTGCAGAGGGGAAAATGAGGTAGAGTGGTGAAGTGATTTTCCCAAGGACATGCAATGAGTCATTGACTGACCTGGCATTAGAATCCAGAGCGTCCTGATTCCCAGTTATTTATTCCTCCAGGCTAATGTTGCGTCTATACAACATAATAACTGCAACATGATTATTGCAATATCTACTGCAGATGAAGCCCAGAAAAATGAATAGAACATAAAATAGCTAGATACCACTGATACACAAACTTAGACAGAGGAAGCAAGGACATTTTGAGTTAAGATTTTCACATAGATTTTAATCCTGTTGCTTAAGGTCTCAAGTATTCAAACTCACACACTATGAGGTTCTCTATCAGTGTATGCCAAACAGTGGGACATGATAGCACTTTAGGTGGTTCTTTAGAAATTAATTGTAATAGCTGGTACATGTTATATTTACTCCATGTATGATGCATATTGGGAGATATTTTTTTCCTTAGTAGGAGTGCATACTATAAATCACTGTGTTTCATAGATTCGTTTATTCCAGGGCCACAAGGAACCACCATTGCGATAATCTATTCTGACCTTTTACATAACACAGGCCATAGAAATTTCCCAAAATAATCCCCATGTGTATCTTTTAGAAGAACATCCAGTCTTGATTTTAAAATGGCCAATGATGGAGAATCAATCACAACCTTCAGTCAATTGTTTCAATGGTTAATTACAGACACTGTTAAAAATGTACACCTTATTTCCAGTCTGAAATAGTCTAGCTTCAACTTTCAGCCATTTTATTGAGTTATAACTTTCTCTGCTATATTGAAGTTCCCATTATCAAATATTTGTTTCTCATGTAGGTATTTATAGACTGTAATCAAGTCAACACTTAACATTTTCTTTAAGCTAAATACATTGAGCTCCTTGTGCCTCTCACTGTAAGGCATATTTTCTAATCCTTTAATCATTCTTGTGACTCTTTTCTGAACCCTCTCCAATTTATCGACATTCTTTATTTGTGGATGCCAGAATGGGACATAGTATTACAGTAGCAGTCACATAAGTGCCACATACAGAGGTAAAGTAACCTCTCTACTTCTCCTTGAGATTCCCCTGCTTATGCATCCCAGCATTACATTAGCCATCTCTTGACCACAGTGAGACACTGGGAAGGTTCATGTTCAACTGATTATCCATCACAAGCCCAGTTTTTTTTCCAGTCACTGCTTCCGAGGATAGAGTCCTCCATCCTTTAAGTATGGCCTACATTCTTTGTTCCTAGACGTATACATTTACATTTAGACATATTAAAAAGCATAATGTTTTCTTTCCCACTGCTTACCAAGCAATCCGTCTGTGTCAGGACCTGTTCTCATTATTTACCACTCCCCCAGTTTTGTTTTCTTCCAAGTCATTGACAAAAAATGTTAGTGTAGGTTCAAGAACCAGTCCCCTTGGGACCACACTCGAAACACACCCACCCCATTGATGATTCCCCATTTACCATTACATTTAGAGAGCTGCTATTTAGCCAGCTTTTAATCCAATTATTGTGTGCCATGTAAATTTTATATCATTTCAGTTTTTAATCAAGATATCATATAGCACCAAGTCAAATTATATTACATCAAATACATATGTTCATCAGTCCTTTTTGCAAATAAATAAATAAATAGGGCAATACCAAATGTTTTGATAAGTTATCCTTAGGTATTTGTTGCTGTGATTTATTGCTTACACTTACAGATTCACACATGTACTTCATTTCCAAAGTCCAGCAACATGATTCCCTATAAATTGGGTGCCAGTTTAAATGAGAGACATCCTTATTGTGAAAACCATAGTCTCTTATCCCTCTCAGTGACTAGTACAACAAAGAATAAATCTTAATGGTGCATGATACTGAAAATGAATACTGATGATCTTAAAAATGTATAACAGAAGATCTGATTCCATACCAGTAATTTTGTCATTGGTGTTTAAAGTGACTTCTGAATTCTGATTGAGGTTGAGTTGACATAGTACATATATGCAGCCACTAACCGTTTATATTTTAACTAAAAATTAAGAATAAAATAATTCAAGAAGATAAACTACTGAATTAAGTCATGCATCATTCTCTTCCCTTAATGTAAACATTTACCTTAAAAAAGAATATACTCTAAAATTCTGATTTACCAAACTCTGGTTAATCAGAGTTCTCAGGCGTTATACTCAAAAAGTCTTTGCTTCCACTCTTGCATACTGAAGAAAATGTTGGCCAGCTTTATAGATTAGCTAGCCTTAAAGGGTCAGTGCTGATTGGAGAACAGGCTATTCTACAGCCAACCAATCATTATCTCTTCACTATTACCTAGGATTTGGGAAATCTTCAGGGTAGGCTTTTCACAATGCATAGGCGATGCCTCTGTTTTACTGAACCCTTCTTTTTAAATGTTTCCAGCATCCTCCATCTTGGCGATTTTGGAGTCATGCTGTATTGAACAAACATGTATGAAATACACACTGAAACTTGAATTTTCTTAAAATAGCAGAGCAATATTTCTTCAATTATTTTTGTGGCTCAAGTCTGCTGATGGGTGGAAGTGGACAAGTTAAACATAGCCATCAGAAGTAGTCTCCGTATATATGTTCATTTTGAAAGGGATACAAGGTCTACATTATGTAAACAAACAAGAGTAAGATGATGATGCCTATGCAAGTGTTGATCAGTTTTCTGATGGTTTAGTGGGTCTCTCTTTTTGTTGCATAAACATAGATGCTTGCTAGGAGTTAATTCAGTCTGAAGATGATGAATTACCCTCCCTTACTTGGCATGATGGGAAATCAAAACTGTTCATTCATTTTTAAAAAAAATCAGTTTCTCTTGAAGTATCTCTTCCAGTAATGCTATCTACCAGTTGTTTCTTGTAGGTTCTCACTGTGGTTACTAACTGGCTGTTTATATGGCTATTTATCTAGCCATAAACCCCAGAAACACCATTCTCTTCATATTCTACTTCAGTCTTCTCTTCATCTAAATTAAGGTTTATTTCTAAGTCTATCATATATGCAAGACACTTGTATGTGCTTGACTAGAATTACTTTACTTTCAGATATGTCCATGAAAAAATATTCCCTATATTTAAAGAACTAAATTGAGGATGAAATGTGTCTGATCTTATAGCAGTGTTAAGTGCATTAATAAACCTTCAGCAACTAACTTAGGATCGAGAAAAAATATTGTTTGTAATTTTTGTATAGTATTGGACAGTCTTGAATTTCTAGCCTAAATAGAGAGCCAGTATTTTATGGTAAAAGAAACTTCAGTTCTTCTGAAAAGTGTTCCTAGCCCTTTTATTTCTTCCACTGGAAGGAGGGTTACTGACATGCCATTTGCTTACACTTGTGCCAACCCTGATGTGTGGTTCCATCTTCTTTCTTTTAGCCCCCATGTTTTAGGTGCTGAGCAGAGCTTCCAATATCTTGGGGTGAGGGGAGACATTCATGGTTATTTCTTCAGCTGAGTAGGTATGGAAGATATGGGACCTTATATATAATCATAACAGATGATTATACAAACACATACTAGAGCTGGTTTTATATTTTAAATGTGTTTGATTAAAGAATGGGAAATATCCAATTTTCACCAAATTTATCAGGTTTTTCACAAAAAAGCCCAAAATTGTCTATTGTTGAAATGCCATCCCCACAAAAAATTAGTTGTAAACTCATTAACTTTTCAAGAAAAAAGTTCATTTTCATGAAAAATTTTCATGGGAACAAAAAAGCTTTCTGACCAAATCCAGGGAAGGCAAGATTCTATTCATTAAAAAATACAGGTATTTTCCTTACATACTAAGTGTTTCAAATTTCAGCTTGTGATATTTTGTTTTCCTTTAGAGACTGTACTTATGCTGCTCTCTATATGTAGAGTGTTGCAGGTTTTCTCCCTGTGCTGTGCATTTGCTAATTATTGTGAATGTGCGTAGGTATCAAACATAATCATTTCCTGCTATAAATATTAGTGAAGTTGATGCAGTTTAGGGGGACATAATAGCCTGATAGTATGTTGTCATAGAGCTTTGAAGTCATTGGTTTACTTTTATGTACCTTATTAACTGGTATTAAGTTTATCTCAAAAAGCAGGAAATTTTCTTCATTTACATTGAAGATACACATTTTAAAATCTCATCTGTTTTTCAATTTGAATGTGGTAATCTGCAAACAGGTACTTAATGTTATGATCTAACAAGAAAAACTTACTGATACTCAGGTCACCATAATGATCCTTTTGGGAGTATGACAGTATAGGTTGTGATGTAATGTACTAAATTGTTACATAAAGATGAGCCCAATAAATTACAAGAGACAGTGTCTTCAACAAATGACAGCATCAAGAAATTATATGTAGTAAGAACTAATATTGCATATGGGGAAATACAAGGGATGATATAGTTGTAACAGAATGTTTGGTTCTCCCATGCATGCTTATGGAGTTAAGTGGATAACTCATATATACTAGGTGTTTCCTAAGTGAATCCCTAAAGATATCTCCTTTTTCTCCTTTTCTGTACCCCTGTCATTTACATCATTAACTGCTACATAATGAATATGCATGTATCTGATTTTCAAGCACACAGAAGGAATCCTCCAGTCTGGCGATCAAATTAAGGCTAAATAAGTTGCTGAAACTTGTTATTTTGGCACTTAAAATGCTACATACCTATAAACACTGGAATTGTACCACAGTCTAAGGCTTTGTTTGCATTACCACTTTTGTCAGTAAAACTTTTGTCAGTCACGGGTATGAAGAAAACCCACACCCCCTGACTAACCTAAGTTTCATTGGCAAAAGTGCAGGTATGGTCAGCACTATGTCCCATATGCGAGGCTCTCCTGCCGACATAGTTAGAACCGCTCACTGGGATTGGTTTGATTATGCTGACTGGATAGCTCTCTCCTGCAGGCAAAGAACGGCTACACTACAGCTGTGCATCTGTAAGGTCTGTAGTGTAGACATAGTCTAAGCCTGCTATTTCTGGCCACAGTAAATAGCTCTTCTCAGCAGCTCTACTCTGAACTTGAGGATTTAGGCCCTGATTTTGGAGTTTTGTCAAACATCTTCCCTTCTCTATTCCTTATGCTCTTCCTGATTATCTGTCCTGGGACAGTGGCCTATGGGGCTTAGTGGTTCTGCCGCAACCTTTCACCCTGGGTGCAGACATTGTACACTACCCAAAAATGGTGGTGGCTGCCCCCATTCTTCACTTCCTCTCATAGATGTCACTGTTCACCAGGGACACCACGTCTGTCAGGAGTGCTGAGTGGACTGGCTGAAGTTTGCTTCTCATGGTATGTGGCTCTTATTGTCAGAGGTGAATGACAGGATACCTTCAGAGAATGATGTGATATCTAGTGCAGGCATAAACAAAAGGAGGGTTTATAGGGAATAGGCCAGACTCTGAAAGGGAACCATTCTGCACCTGGATTTGCACTGTCCCCACCCTCCACTTTGGCTCCCTGAATCTGGCAACATCACACTCAGTGCAGGGCAACCCCTCTGCTCACAGGGTTCAAGATGCCTGAAGATGCTCCTACACCTTAATGACATGAACCTTATGGGGTCACATTACAATCCACTGTAAACAATCCTTAGCAGTGTTATGGGGATTATGCTTTGAGGGAGCCCACAACTGTGGTTTTACCAACCCAACTGCCTCTTTCTCCAGCCACATTGGTGGCTCCTGGAGATAAGCCTCCAAACACAGATATGAATGATCCCATCAGTTCTTCCCTGTCCTTGTTGGGAAGAAGAGTTCCATAATTGTTCAAAAATTCTCTGTGGAAGCTTCTAAGAGAGCCTCCCAACAGGTCTCTCTTGCCTCTGTGAAGAGTGAATTATTTTCCTTCTCTAACTTCTCTCTTGGGGTATGTCTTCACTACAAAGTTAGGTCGATTGCCTTGCATTCGATTTTTTAAAGCAGTCTGTATAAGGTTGATTTTGTGCGTCCCCACAAAACACAGCAAATCGGCAGCCTTCGTCCACGGTACTGTGGAAAGTGTTGACATAGCGAGCGGTGCACTGTGGGTAGCTATCCCACAGTTCCCAGAGTCCCCAGCAGGCACCATTTCGCACAATGCATTGTGGGCGGCTTTCTCCATTCCCTTAACCCTCTCTCCCCGCAGGGCCTCTCCCACCATGAAAGCAACTGCTAACAGTTTTTTCGCGCCCTTTTTCTGGGCTGACGCCATAGCAGTGCAAGCATGGAGCCTGCTCAGGTAACCACTGCAGTAATGGCCGTTGTGAATACCTCACGCATTGTTGTGGACTTTATGCTGCATCATACGCACAAGAAGGCGATCAGGAGATGACTGCGTTATCAGG
This sequence comes from Dermatemys mawii, assembly GCA_007922305.1. Classification (NCBI taxonomy): domain Eukaryota; kingdom Metazoa; phylum Chordata; order Testudines; family Dermatemydidae; genus Dermatemys; species Dermatemys mawii. Next base: position 66,552,880 of record ML677326.1, read on the forward strand.
AGAGTGACGACAGTGATGAGGACATGGACATGGACACTGACGTTTTTGAAAATAGGGGGTCCGACAACCTGGCAATTTTGGTGGCAATGGGGCAGACTCTTGCTATGGAACGCCAAATCTGGGCCGGGGAAACAAGCACTGACTGGGATTGCATAGTGCTGCGGGTCTGGGATGACTCGCAGTGGCTCAGAAACTTTCGCATGCGAAAGGGCACGTTCATGGAACTTTGTGACTTGCTTTCCCCTGCCCTCCAGCGCAAGAGTACCAAAATGAGAGCAGCCCTCACAGTTCAGAAGCGAGTGGCGATAGCCCTCTGGAAGCTTGCAATGCCAGAAAGCTACCAGTCAGTTGGGAACCTATTTGGAGTGGGTAAATCTACAGTGGGGGCTGCTGTGATGCAAATAACCAGGGCAATCATTGATCTGCTGCTATCCAGGGTTGTGTGCCTGGGAAACGTGCAGGCTATAGTAGATGGCTTTGCCGTGTTGGGATTCCCTAACTGTGGGGGGGCTATTGATAGCACTCATCCCTATCTTGGCACCAGACAACGAGGGCGCAGAGTACAGAAACCGCAAGGGGTATTGTTCAATGGTCATGCAAGCACTGGTTGACCACAAGGGACTTTCTTTCCAGACCAGAAAATTACTGTGAGGGGTGTTGAAATGCCTATCGTTATCCTTGGGGACCCAGCCTACCCCTTAATGCCCTGGCTTATGAAGCCATACATGGGATCCCTGGTCAGGAGTCAGGAACTGTTCAACTATAGGCTGAACAAGTGCAGAATGGTGGTGGAGTGTGCATTTGGCCATCTTAAGGCGAGGTGACGAACGTTACTTACTCGCTCAGACCTCAGTGAAAGAAGTGTGCCCATTGTTATTGCTGCTTGCTGTGTGCTCCACGATCTCTGTGAGAGCAAGGGGGAGACATTTATGGTGGGGTGGGAGGCATAGGCAAATGTCCTGTCCGCTACTTACGAGCAGCCAGACACCAGGGCAAGTCCGAGAGCGCACCAGGAAGTGCTGCGCCTCAGAGAAGCCTTGAGAAACAGTTTTGTGACTGCCCAAAGTGCCGTTGAAAACCAGCTCCCTTGCTCCACTCAGCATTAAGCCTCCCGCCCTCTGGCCCCATGGAGCTGTTGAAAACCTGCTCCCTTGCTCTGCTCAGCGTTAAGCCTCCCGCCCTCCTTATCCCCTCCCCCTCATTTGCAGAGTAAATAAATTCATTTTTTTAAAAAGCATGCATTCTTTAATGATTCTTCACAAACACAGGGGAAGGCTGGCAAGGTAGCCCAGAAGGAGTGGGTGAGGAGGAAAACCAGCAGTCGGCGTGGTGGATGAGGGGAAGGGGGGACAAAGACACAGCACATTTTAAAAACTTTTGTGATAAACTAAGCCTTCTGCTGCTTGTGTTGTATTGTGGGGTAGGGTGAGTCGGTTCCCGGAGCCTCCTCCACCGTGTTCTCACCCCGCGTCTGGGTGGAGAGGCAGTGGAACTTGGGGAGGTTCACAGGGGTTGGCGAGGCGATCTTTGGTCCTGCGGAAGCTCCAGCAGACACCGGAGCATGTCACTTTGATCCTCCATTATCCGCAGCATTGCATCCATCCTCCTTTCTTTGTGCTCCTGCCATCTCTCTTCCCATGCTGTTACTGCTGCAGGAGTCTAAAAGGCTTTGCCTCTATGTATTCTGGGACTCTAAAAATTTTTCTCTTCATGCGCTCTGGCGAGCTGCTTCACTGCGGGAGGAATGCATAAGCTCTGCAAACATGTCATCTCTTGTGTGTTTTTTTCTCTCTTATCTGTGGTAGCCTCTGCAATGGGCATTTTGCACGGGGGTGGGGGGGAGAAAACCGAGATAACTGTAGGAGGAAAGAAGGGAAAACGTTATAAGATAGATACATTCTCCAGCATAATGGGAACAGTCTTTCACGATGAAACAGAGTGTTCACAGAGTAAATATGCTTTCTGTACAAGGTCACATTTTGCACCTTAAATTGAGTGCATGTAGCTTTCCTGTAAAGACATCACATCGGATACCCTCTTCCAGGGCCAGGCAACAGAAATCACCATGCAAGCGGCCATGGTAAGCCATATTCTTTTGGTTTGATCCACATTCTTTACAGCAGTGCTCTCCTTTCCCACAGTAACCACCCCGCTCCCCACCGCGTGGCTCCCTGCTAGTGCACTGCAAGAGCCCAGCACGATTTCTCTCCCTCCTTCCCCCTATCGCGTGGCTGCTCTCATGGAGGTTCCCTGCTAGTGCACTGGAAGAGCCCAGCATGATTTCTCTCCATCTTTCCCCCTACCACGTGGCTGCTCTCATGGAGGTTCCCTGCTAGTGCACTGCAAGAGCCCAGTGTGATTGTCTCCCCCACCCACAAACACACACATGCCGCTTGAGGATTCCTTCACAGCCAGATATATGAGCAGGCCAGTGGGAACGTCCGGAAATGACTGTCCACTATTTCAAACAGGCTACCATGAACGATATCACTCTGCTGAGGATTACACAGAGATAAAGAATGGATGTTGCTGGAATCCCAGCAGGCACCAGGAGCATATGCTGCCATGCTGTGTTATACAATGATACCGGAATACCTGTTTCTAGCCTCGTGTGGCAAAGTCTCCTACTATGGAGGACGAAATAAGGCTGCTTTCCCCAGAAACCTCCTGCAAAAGATTCAACGTTGTCTGCAGGACAGCTTCATGGAAATCTCCCTGGAGGATTACCGCTCCATCCCCAAATATGTTGACAGACTTTTCCAGTAGCTGTTCTAGCCACGCATGCATTCCAAGTTAATCATTAATAAAAGCTTCCTTTTAAATGATGCCTTGTCTTATCCCTAAAGGGACACTCACCAGAAGTAGCTTCGTTGACTTCCCCATCTGGGGTACCACCTTGGGAGGGTTCTGAGGGTATTGGCTCCAGGGTGATAAACAGTTCCGGTCTGTCTGGGAACAGAGTCTCTCCACTTGCCTGCTGCTGCGTGGTATCGTATTCCTCATCAGCTTCATCATCATCTGAATCCTCATACCTCATGACTATCCCACCGGAGGAATCCACGGACATCAGTGCAATGGTAGTGGTCCCCTCCCCCCCCCCCCCAGTATTTGATTCAGTTCATTGTAAAATTTGCATGTCTGCGGCGGTGCCCCAGAGCGTCCATTTGCCTCTTTTGTTTTCTGGAACGTTTGCCTCAGCTCCTTAATTTTCACGCGGCACTGCTGTGGCCCCTATCCAGCATGGCCTTGGAGTCTCTGGCAAACGTGTTGGCATTCCATTTGTTGTAACAGAGTTCTGCCATCACGGATTCCTCTCCCCAGATACCTATGAGATCCAACACCTCCTGTGTGGACCATGCTGGAGCTCTTTTGCGCTGGTTGGTCTCCTGTGCTGATGAGCTCTGCATGGTGCCTTGCACTGAGGAGCTCTGCATGGTGAGTGTCCTGTGCAGGTGAGCTCGCCACGCTGGCCAAACAGGAAATGAAATTTGAATGTTCCCGGGGCTTTTCCTATCTGGCCAGAGCAGCGAGTTGAGAGTGCTGTCCAGAGCGGTCACAGTGGAGCATTGTGAGTGCTGTCCGGAGCGGTCACAATGGAGCACTGTGGGACAGTTCCCAGAGGCCAATAAAGTCTACATGCGTCCTCACTAAGCCACAGTCGACCCAGAGAGGTAAATTTCAGTGCTACTCCTCTCGTCAGGGAGGAGTACAGAAATCGATTTTAAGGGCCCTTTAAATTGACGGAAATTGTGGCCATGTGAGGACAGGTGCAGGTTTAGGTCGACTTAACGGCACTAAAGTCGACCTTAAGTCATAGTGTAGATCAGGCCTTGGAGAGTCTGGGTCAAAACCCAGAACTTTTGACTTGGGGCTATTAATAAATATATCCTTTCTATTAAATAAGATGCTGGCCATGCAAGAAAGGAAAGCTCATCTACTTGACTCCATTGGTAAGGTTTGCCTTAGGGATCAAAGCAAAAATATATTGCCTTTTCACTGCTGAACTCTTCAAGAATTCTGGAGCTTGTGCTAAATGAAGTCACTAAAGATAAGTAGGCAACCTTTCTTGTTGTACTGCATTTATGCTTCCCTGTTGTGGTTACCACAAGAGAAGGCACAGAGCCAAAACAAGAGAATTAGAATGTACTGAAAAAAGGAAAAAATTTGAAAGGAAACAAGCTGAACAATTCTTTTTTTCTAAAAGCAAAACTTTTACACTGATGCACCCAGAGCAGCAATTTCAAAACACAAGGAAACCAAAGCAAGACACTCAGGTAGATGGTCAATCAAAACACATAATAACAATTTACCATTTAAATCAGCAACAGTTTGAACAAAACATAATAGCAGCTCAAATGAGGTATGTAGCAGCAGACACTTTGTAACTGCACATACTCCTTCCTTAAGGGGAACTATGAAAAAGACGCTTCTGCTCATCAAATACCATTAGTATGCCACATCCCTCATGCTTTCCTGCCTTAGATTAAGTCCCTGAACTAATCCTGTAATTTTGTGGTGTTAACTGCTCTGAGGTAGCCTACCCCTCACTTTCTGTTTATAATGCTGTTCATTACTTTAACACAGCAGTTTTCTACCTTCCTTCCTTTGCATTATTATAGTGAGGCGATGTATATGATTTTCACTCCTGGGAGGTGAGGATGATCTTCAGAACCTTCCTGCCCCAGGCACTGTTAGAGATGAAGAAGCTTTAGAGAGGATATTCAAACACCTATCAGCTTTCATTCTCTTCACCTGGTATCCGTCTGGTGAGGCACCACCCCAATTTGTAAATTGTAATTTGTAAAAAGTAATTTCTTCTCCTCCAGACACTGATAGAAGTTAGTCTGCAGGAATTAAGCTTTCCTTGCTTTGCCAGAGTGGAAAGGAAGCTTTGGTGAGATACTGAGATCAAGTCAGGGAAATTCTGATAATTCTTTGCAGGCTCTGGCTTTTTCATCTATGAGAAATGCCTATATGCCCACCTTGCAAACTAAATCTCATGGAAGATCTTCTGATTGAGGGTCCAATGAAATGCTAAGACCCAGATAATTCCTGCTGACAGCTTGGAACTTGAGAAGGTGGAATCTTCAAATCAACTTGTGGATGATGTTCCACAAAACAGCAGTCCACCTCTTAAGGGTCTACTACTGTATTTTTAAATTCTTCTGATCCTGAGGAATTGAACAGTATAGAATTGTAAATCAATCCTTTCCAAAATCTGTCTTGTTGGATGGCTACATCAAAGCTATTTTGCCATTCATTCTAGATTACATTCCAGAATTTAAAAATCAGGACCGCCCACAAGCTCCATGTGCATACCGCTGGCTGTTATCACTGCGTTCTACCACCAGATAGAAAGTTATTCCGTATTTACCCAAGGGCCATCAAAACCTGTACCTTCAAATATGAGACTCCACCCCATCTTGGAACACTAGCCTAGTTTTATGCTTTCTGCCTGGCTCCCTATTTGAGCCCAGCCATCTTCCTTCCATCTAAACAAATGTATCTACCTTCCATCCTCCTTCCCAAAGCCACATGGCAACCAACATGAAACCACGCTACACACCTTGGATGTCAGACAAACATTAGCCTTTTATCTTGATGGAACTAAATCTTTCATGCACTCGTGCTTATTCCTCTCTTGCTGAAAGACCAAAGAGATCAGCTGTATCCAACCAATGTCTTTCTAAATGGATCTTAAAGTGTATTCTCCTTTGCTACCAATGATACAAATTGCAACCCCAACCTGGAACTCAAATACATTCCATACCCTTGCTGTCCACCTCAGTTGCCTTTCTAAACAGCATACCGATTATTGACCTTTGCAAAGTGGCCAGTAGGGCATTCATAGACACTTTTAGCTAATGCTATGCCATTACCGATGAGCATAAGGTTCCCTACTAAGATGCACTGTTCTGTCATCCTTGGTAGATGTCACTTGAAGTCCCAGCCTTCCATCTAGGGCCACTACTCTACAGTCACCTACAGTGGAGCACCCACAGAGATGCTACTTGAAGAAGGAGGGAAGGTTACTCATCTGTGCAATAACTGAGGTTCTTTGAGATGCGTGTCCCTATGGGTGTTCCGCTACCCGCCTTCTTTTCCTCTGTTTCAGAGTTCAAAAGTAGACACTATGGTAGAGAAGAAACTGGGATCAGTTGGACCACACAGCGCTATACAGATGCCGCTCATGGCATGAGACTGGAAGCAGTCACTGCTACCAAAGATCTCTGATTCCAGGCACAGGGGGCTCAATCGTATCTACAATGGAGAACCCATAAGGAGACACATCTGAAAGAACCTCAGCTACTATAATATGAGTAATCTTCCCCTCTTCTGTGCTAATTCTGGCTTGAAATAAATGCTGGCCTAGATATGGTCCTAAGACTCTTCTACCCTTTCATTTGGAGGATTACATTACCACTTTCCCCCCTTCCCCCACATGAATCCCTTGTCTATCTCCACAGCTGTAGTCACTGGCTCCTCCCTATGTTTGTAATAGTGCAAGAACAGCTTCAACTATACCAGTGAAGCAAGAATTGGTTCTTCTGCAGTAGCATTACACACTCATAGCATTTTCCAGTTCTGTCACTTGCATTCTGTTTAATGCCTTCAGGTGTGAGAGTTTCAAGATAACTCCCAGACCTAGAACTCCAGTTTTGCAGCACTGTAATAAAACCATTAGCCTAGTAGTATACCTTGTTTTTTATTCATAGTTATTTCTTGTGACTAGTGAGAGCAAATAGGTTTAGCAGCCTAATTCTATCATTCAGATTCTGGCAAAGTGATATTCTTGTCTGTCTCCTCTTGCCTGCAGTCTCAACTCTGACACACAGGTATGAAAGTGAGGTGATGTATTATTGCTTTGGTTTGGATTTTGAATAAATTTCAGTAGTTATTTGATTAATTCCATAACAGTTAAACTATTAAATGTGGCTTAAATTGACCAGGGGATCTACTCTTTTAGAACAGGCTCACAATTAAATATTACCTGAAGGTATATTGTTATGCAGTTGCTCGGTAGGCTAGTTTCTATGAGAGAGGGTATAGGTTTTCCATTTGCTTGCTTGAGGATTAGTCCCAAAATAAACAAAACTAATGGTTTACTTTTTGTTGTTTGTGAATAATTAACAAATGTGTAAGGGGCATGATATCCTATACAAATTTTGTATACTTAAAAATAAGATTAGATGCTAAAGGTTGAATTATATTGAATATGTTCAATAACATATTGAATTATGTTACAGAATTATATGTTGTGCTTGAGCCTACTATTATATCTAATTTTTCTAATAATTTTAGTATAGTTGCTTAACATGTCATATTTTAATTGTTATCAATAAGAACAGAATTGCTTAATTCCATCAAAAGTACAGAAAGATAGATGGATGACAAATTAATAATTTACCATATTTGCATAATACGGTGGCACAGAGCATCAGAAGGATTGATGGCAGAAGAGGTTAACAAATTTTAGTAGTTTCCATTAGCTTTTCATTGTCATATGTTTGTGGTGCTGACTGAAATAAGCTTTGTAGGAGATCTCAGTCTAGGGAACTAATTACTTGTGCCGATTGCCATACTGATGAATAGACCCTCATTGTATCATTCCCCTGAAGACGAGGAGCAGTCTGTGATTCACGACTGCATCCTGGCTGATATTTGATAATAATTTTAACAGATAAATGTAGGCAGAATGATGAAGTGCCTATCCATGCTCTACGACTATCAAAGGCATACACATAGCCAGCTGTGTTCTGCCTTTTTTTATAATCACTAATAGAGAATTTTAAGTTATTAATCGAGCTTTGAGTAAATATAGCTTTTCCCATATTTTTAACAATTCTGGGATGTAGTTTCATTTCTCTAAACTCATTTAATTTTATAAAGAAATAGTTTGTCTTGACATGATTGAAATGTACTGTGATGTAGCTATAGATAGCAAAAATAAGACTTTCGGTGAAAAGAAATGCTAATACCTTAGTATATTTTTCAAGAAGTGGCAAGATCTAAGATACCAATGTTCTTTTTTAAAATAGAATTAGGTATAATAATTCTAACCAATTAAATATGGGATATACTTTAGTGGCTGATAATCAAAATCTTGAGTTTTAAAAATTAAGTTCAAGTGTATCATTGTACAATGGATTGTGGTACTGATTATTTTTGTTGGAAAGCTGGATTTACCTTTAAGTATTAGTCTTTTGTTCAGATTTAATTTACAGAATTAAGGACAGATAGATGTCTTGTATTTTTAACATTTTAATCTGTAAATTAGTCAAGGCTATCCATTTGTCACCTTGACAGGTACATTTTATTAGCTCATGAAACAGAAGTAGGACTTTACTCTGTATTTTTCTGTTTGTCATTCCATCAGAAGTTATGTTAATAAACAAAATTAGTGTTCTGTAATTGAAGCATACAGGTATTCTAGTTGAAGACCTTTAATGACTGTGGTGTGCAGTAGACATTTTTTTTTTGCTGTACCTGAAATAGGTGCTTTTGCACATTCTCATGGTTAAAATATTTTTACAATGGTTCTCATTCATGTAACAAGATAGTAACTGGCATTTATATATGACCATATTAAAAAGATCTACGTATATTTGAAGCATACAATGGAAAATAATGAATTTGCTATAACCTCTTTTAGATGGAAATTTTTAAATTTGCCTTCAATATAGCAATTATTTCACATCATAACATGTAGTTTTTAATTAAATGTAAAAATACAACTGCATAAAACAGAAATCCAATCTGATTTGCTTGAAAATAGATTGCTATTTCACTCTCCTGGAATGGTTTATTTAAAAACAGTAAATGGAAAAGAAATGCATTTTCTTATGTTGTTCTAAGCCTCAGGGGCTAAATGTAATGAATATTTTAAGAGATTATTTTAATTAAATTCCTGCACATCTAAACAGAGTAATATTTTATTATCACATACATAACCATGTAACTGAGGTATTCATTAAAGTTAACACTTTCTGGACCAGGAATTCATGATATGATTTACTGACCTTGTGTGAAAAGGCACAAATTAGGAAGAAAAATGAAGGGGGACAGACTTTGATTAATATAGGTAATGCTATACCATATTTATAATAGCCTTTTCCCTATTCTGGTTTATAAATGCAGTCACTGAGAAAGGTGCCCTGCTGAGGCTGAAATGAGGCTGAAATCGGAGCACATGCCACTAGAGTGTGGGGAAACTGATCACACTGTCAGCAATTCATTTCAAAATGATGTATTTAGTGCTCATTTCACCTTCCAAGAAAAAAGGGAAAGGAGTTCCTTAGACTGGAAGGTGATATTGTTATTTTCAAGGACATACCTAAGTAAAAGATTGCAGAAAGGGAGGAGGTAAAAAAAAAACCTGGGGCGGGGGGTGTGCAGAGCAAACAAGGAGAGCTTTATGCAGAAATTCAGCACTACCATGCTGTTTGATAATTGCTAACATATGTGGCTCCTCTGTTTCATTGTAGTCGTCCTCGTGAGTTCTGGCGCCTTGACTACTGGGAAGATGACTTGCGGCGCCGGAGACGATTTGTGCGTAACCCCCTTGGATCGACACATCCTGAAGCGACACTAAAAGCAGCTGTAGAACATGGTCAGTGTAAAAACTGCTTTTTGCCAGTAGTAGCAGGTACAGTACGTGGCATTGAAGACGAGATCTTCATTCCTGCAAGACTTTGTTCCAGATTTCAAAGTCTTGTCACTTAATTTGACATGTTTAACAAAAAGGATAGATTGCCCTCTGTTCATCATAAACAGTGTTAATATCTGTTAAACCTCCTCTTAAGTATATCTTCAGAGAACCTGCGTGTGCAAATGTTTTACATATAATGTTTGTACACACAGTTCTCATTACTTTGAAGCAAATGTGGATACATCTTTTCCACTACTCCCTGGATGTATTATTTGTGGTAAATTACCTATTTATATTTTAGCAAGTTCAATTTCCCTATGAAAAATCCCTATCAATTGTTTGTTAGCTGTAGTATCATAAAGAAAGCAGTTATAAAGCAATATTTATTTCCCGAGATGCTGGTGTATTTCTATCTCCTAAATTTTAGCATGAGAATGCAGCCAGAGAGAGATGCTATCAAATACCAGAGTGCAAGGTAGAGTCCAAGCAGTGATTGCTAGGGGGTAGCATAGCTACCTGGTGAGTGAGAGGGGAGATAGCATTTTAATGTTTTCATATGTTCATATTTGCATCTTTTTATTGGAGAAAACTCTACATATGTTTCCATTTTCATTAAAGTGTGTATCTCTCTAAAGTTTTAATTTAGTAAATATTTTGAAAGCCTTGATAACCTAAAGGCAATGAAAAAGCAGAGCCATTGATTGTTCCTTTGGGTTTAAAAATGTATGTAGTTTCATTGTGTACTTAAATCTATCATTTTATGACTTAGAGAGCTAATTAAGATACATTAGGTGGAGAAAAAAATTCCCACATTTAAAATTAATTGGTTATGATTAAACTACAAAAGTATATGTTTTCATGAACCAGAATATTTTTTTTAATATTTAGCACCCTTGTTCTTTTTGTTTTCTAATGTATTAATATGTTGTTTCTCACTCTCAATTAATACCAGTTTTAATTCATTAAGATTATTATCTTATTCCAGAAGAGCATCATCATCTTAAAGGTTGGCCTCAGCCTAGCATCTTAACCTCTTGCACTCAGCCTTAAAGAGCCATTTCTGGAGGAAAATGTCTACAATATGTCAGCAGATATAATGCCAACTGTGACATCAGTCCTTTAAAATAAATGACCATACAGAGAATACTCAATAAAGTGATCTAAAAGCAATAATGACCCCAGAGCCCTACATCTTTGACTATAGGAGAAGGCAAAACAAGATTTAGAATTAATTAGGCCACTTCTGCTTTGAGGCTTGTTTTCAATTTTGTGAGTTTTTTCTACACCATGAGTTTCAAGGGCATAAGGTGTCTTTTAGCTAATGATCCTTACAGTAGAAGGAACCCTCCTTTAAAGCCATGTTCAGCTTCAATGAAATAGATTGTCACACATTTTGAGTTCATATTTACAATATTGTGGTTTAATATGAATATCTTTCTCCAATCTTAATATTCTGTTTATCACACTCACTTACTCACTCTCTCTCTCTCACACACCCACATCCCCCTATATTTTAATTGCTAATCCTTTAGAGCATATATTTATTTAGACAGTTTTTCTTACGTAATTAAACACAGACTAATACAATTCCACCAGTTGGAGAAATAAGTAACATTTATCAAAACTCCATTCTTCAGTGTCTTTTTTTACTAGCTGATTCACATAGGGGAAAGACTCTTTTCAATACAAAAGTAAACTAAATCCAAGTAGCCCTTTTTGATATATATATTATTGCTAGCTAATGCAAATAAATCTGATTAACTTTTCCATCTGCTATTTTCTCTGTTTTAACATTTTTTAAAATCTTTGACAAACTTCTGTTATGTTTAATTTTTTATGGTGTGTTAATAATGAAGTTTTAATTTAATGCTACAATTACTTCTTGCCATTTTCATTATTACATTATTTTTTTCAGTTTCTTAAGTTAAAATATTCATTGCATAGTTAAACATAAACACAAATGCCAGATAGGTGGGCAACTAAGTAATAATTTAGTTAGAAAGAAGCTAACCAGACATCTATCCATATTAATACAGACTTCTGAAGTAATGAAAGAAAACAGCATTATAAATACAGACATCAAAACCTTTTCATTATTATAATAACGATTAATAAACAATATCAAAACAGAAATTTCCATTCCTTGGAGATTCTGGTGATGAGACTTTCAGGCTATGCTCTCATGAGTTAGGATGATGCCAGAATTCTCAATTGAATTGTCCTTATGTTCTATAGTTTCTCATTAATAATGTATCATGAATCATTTTATATCAATTAAATACGAATTTCTCTAAAGCAAATAAACTTTGGTATAATGAATCCCCCCATCCCTTTAGCCTTTTTTTAGCAGCGTGAACCTACTCTGAAATCAAATATAGGATAGGAAAGTTAAGATAATTTTTTTAGTATAAATAATGAAAAGAGAGAATATTGAACTGAACATATTTTTAAAAATATTTTATTTTTTAGCTAACTTATCACTGTTATGATAGGCTGTATCTACTGTTGTTTGAATTATGGTAGTTCTAGATGTAGTCCCTGCCCCAGAGAGCTCACAATCAAAGAAAGCTCACACTGTGAAATGGCCAAAAAAAACCAACCCCCGCCCCCCCCAAAGCAATCATAGTATAGTAAACGTACAAAGAACAACAGCAACAAAAATCAGCTCTGTTGCAGCCTAGTTATGTTTTCGTAGCAAGACCCCATCTTTTCCATGGATTGATTTGATTTGAAGGAGAGCCTCTGGTGTAAAGGTGGCAGAGTAAATACCTGAAGACTAATGTTCTCTGTTCAGGCAATCAATACTAGCCCCATGACTATACTTCTGGCTACCTTCTAGTTAAAAACAAATTTTTAATTCTGACAATTTAATTGCCCTTCCCAAGTTCACATTAACTTGCTTGGGAAAAAGGGCTTCAGGTAATTTTTCAAAGGAGGAGGGGGGAAAGAACCTCCAAAATGGTTATTTATAAAAGTCAGTCTGGCACTGTGTGTCTGCACATGAGGGGAAGGAGGAGGGATGTAATATGTTCTTCATCTAGAAATTGAGCGCGAATTGTTTTAAAATAAAATAACGGACATAGAAACTGAACTTGCTTTATGGAAATTGACAGCATCAGGCAAAGATGAACGTTTTATAATAAATTAATTAAAGACAAAAATCTGATAATCTATTTGATGGAAAATACTTTTATAGAATTTGTGTAAGTGTGTCTGTAAAAATATAATACTTTCTGCTTGGATTAAAATAGACTACTGCAGTACTGTTAATTTAAACATTGCAGATAGTGCCATTGTATCACACCATAATTATGAAATTGACTAGAAACTGACCATGAACAAAATCAAAGCTGATTAGTCAGTTTTCATTGTCTAAGCCAAATGAAAAAGAATCAAACACAAAAATAAAATGGTGCAGAAGAGCATTATATTTTCAATATTTCCCATCAACTAAGTGGTGGTGGTAGTAAAAGAGGGGGAAATTGTTTTTAAATTATTTTTTAAAAAATAAATTATTTTAAATGGGTACTACCAGACTAAACTTTTAAAAATTCTTTATTTTTTTAATTTATCAGAAATCAACAACTTGATATTGAGTTATCTGCTGTGTAATGCTTTCTGATGGTTTATCAAACTGATTTTCAAATTAAGTAGCTGCTAATCTTAAACCATGGATATAAATGAGTGATAAACAAATAGTTGCACCACCTCAAAAAAACCCAGCCTAGTTTTATGAAAACTTGAAATTTGGCAAGCAGTACAATGTAAATCAAGATTTTAGACCCCTATCCTTCAAGGAGCTCTGCTTCATTGAAGTCAATAAGGCTCCTGCTTACTTCAGAAATCTGCCTCCACAGTGCTCCTTGGAGGATCAGGGCCATAGTATGGAGGGTGAGAAGGAAAGTATATGGATTTTAAATAATGGAATACGTATTATGCCAGTGGTCTTTTGTTTACTGTACAAGACTAGAGACTGTGCCTGGGGGTAAGTCTACACTACAAAGAAAAAGCTGTGGCTGGCCCACACCAGCTTACTCAGGCTACCAGGACTTGGGTTGCAGGGCTGCTTCATTGCAATGTAGACTTGCGGGCTCAGCTGCAGCCCGACCTCTGGGACCCTCATATGGGGCCATCTTGCAGTGGTGGCCTCATTCTGAAAGGATGTAAACATGTTTAGATGTGCAGGACTGAGGCCTAAGGCTCAAATTCTGCAAATGAACTTCAAAAGGGTTACAAGGATTTGCTTTAGCAGATATTAAAGCAGGATTGGGGACCTAAATGTGAAATCAAATGTAGCATGATACAACTTATTAAATCTTTATTTTGGGGAATGCTTTTCATTCATACTTCTAAAAAGATTTACTGTTAGAAATCACTTCCTCCCCATGCACTTTTTTTGCATGATTGAGAATGTTAGCTGCTTAAGGTAGCACATCATAATATTTAGAAGTGTCATTTGTTAGCATTTGACTAAACTGAATACATGTGGACACATACATATATGCATGCATGTATGCATAGACGTGATGTACATATATCGTGCTCTGTCTTGCGCACACAAGTCTCTGATTTATACGTGTAGAGAGAGAACTAGAATGCTGTGTGTATAGATTGCATCTCTGCAATATATCCTGTCTGTGCACAATTAGGTAAATACACACACACATGTACATTGAGTGTGTGTATACTCCTGTATTCAGGTTAGCATGGTGCTAACAGATGATGCTTTATTATATTCTGATTTTCTGCCTTCCAGCAACAAACATTTTTTATATTTATACATATACATGTGCATCTATATAGCTATAGTTAGATATCTATGTGTGTGTGAGAGATATAGTTACATATCTATATATGAGAGAGAGCACGGTAAGGAGAGATGACTGAAGTTTAAATGCCCACCAGGATTAAAACAATGAAGAGTGGTCAAATAATGCAATTCACTTAAATAGTTTTCTTTCGGAGTATCCATAGTGATATACTTTAATTATAACACAATTAGCTTAGGTGGAAAAATGAAATCCAATTATTGGAAAAGAGATGATGGAAGGAAGAGTTAATTCCTATTTATCCAATCTACATTTATAATTCCCCAGTCACCATGATATGGAAAACCCCTTGTTTACTTTATTTGTCCTAATGATAGTGAGAAAAAGAGTGAAGAAAACTTTAGTAACATGGCCAGAAATTACCTGATTTGTGTCTAAAAGTTGTGCATACAGATCTTGAATTTCATATTAACTCTTAAATGGACAACAGGTACAGTTTTAATTTGAAATAAGACCCAGTGTAATTAAGGCAGAATGTGCCAAAGAGAGTGAAAATATCTGACACATAATTGTGAATGGCAATTGTAAAAGTACAATCCAGACATGCTTTATAAAATAACAGATCAAATTTAGCAGCATTTTAAAAAATGTTTATCTTTTATTTTGTACTTGAGATCGTTTATTTCTAATTAAAAAATGAAATCGTCAACAGAGTACTATTACACCACTGAGAATTGAATGCAAGTGCATGTGGTGTGCATTAGAATACTGTTGGTAATTTTACTGCTGCTAACTTAAAATCCTCCAGGGGGAGTTAATTACAGGAAAACCTTTCTAAATATCAGCTGCATATTTTCTGTGACAGGACTGTTTTCAACTCAGGTTGAACAATTCCAGAGTCTGAGTTTTCTTTAGCTATATGAACTGATATATTTTAATACAAAATGTTGTTTCATGGGGTGCAATGCACTGAGTGTTTTCCAAGTAAATGAAATCCTATGCATAATGTGGCAAAGCAATTTGGTCTGGAAGAAATTGTCATACAAAAGAGAAATAATTTATAAATTAAACTTCCATTTCTTAAACTGAAGGCCTAAACATAAAGTAGGGCATTTTACTTTTCATTTAATTGGATAGTTTATTATTGGCAATGTACCTGTATATATTTACTTAAACACTTTAAGCCATGGTATGTTGCCACTAGGGATTGCGTTCTTCTGTAAATGTTTGCAGATTAAAGTTTTTTTAAAATAAGCCAGTGGACCCTCAAATCCTCTCTGGCAGTAATCAAAGAAAGCAGTGAGCAACGTGCTGAAGTTAGTTGATCATGATGTTAGGCATATGTTTCTTAAAAGAAGTGCAGCCAGGTATTCTCTCATTTAATCATTTATGTTTAAGATTATATACAGTTATGTGAATTTTGATAGCCAAAAACAATTGTATGATTGTACTCCTATTTCCTACTTTAGTATCTCTATCTGGACAGCACAGAATACCTTTGATGTATAATGAACCACTGCCTCCTGTCTGTTGCCTCTCTGAGCTTGAAATGTAAAGAAATATGTTTAATCATGGGAGTGTAGAGATAAAAATAGTGCAAATATTTCCCCCATAAAATTGGCCTTTCCTTGGTGTATCCCAAATAGAGAGAGGGAAGAAAACTGTTTAAGGCATGTTACAATTACATGTATTGTCACACTAATTTAATGTTTGCTTAACTATGACATAAAATATTTAATTAGAAGATAGAGCATGAAATATGCTTTCAGTTGGTGATGTTAAAGATAAGGATGATTTTTCGTTTTTGTTTTTTTATTTGGCATATTTAGTAATCCAGGCACGAACCTACTAACATCCTCTAGACTTTCAGAATTTGCTGTCTTCTCTTTATAGCCCCTTTTGAAAGCAAGTGGGTGCACACTTCGATAGATTTCTAAAAGTGATTTTTTTTAAAGGTCTCACTCATCTCCATGTCTGTAAGGCTTGGTGTGTGTAGCTGGTTAATAAAATTCGCATATAACTTAGTTTTTTCAACTCTTTATTTCCACTCCCCCTATTACTAATGGAAAATATAGGAGCCTGGCGTCTCGTTTTGCAGAGAATTGGCAAACGGTTTGAAATGTAGTATATGAAGCTCGAGTTTAGTAGTAATAAAATATGAAATTATAAGAATACTATTCCCAAGGATTAGCTTGCAAGAAGATCTAAAATAAACTCTCCACCTCAGTGACCTCTTCGAAGTGAATTTTCTGGAATAGCATGTGTCTCTGGCTGTTACTAGTTAGATTTGAGTATGTTAAACGTTACTAAGTCACAGCTGTTTTGGAAGCTAGTATCTAGTGTAGAGAAATTATTTCCATTAATTCTTTCATGGGACGCCATCAAATGAAACTGCGTATTGAAAGCCTCTGGCAACACCGAGAGTTTTCTAAAGTTTATTGGCTTGCTGGCCCAAGCATTGTGAGCACGCGAAGTTCAGATGCATGGCGGGCTAGCAAAAATGTGTGTGTGTTGGTTTTGGGGGGGGGGGGGGAGAAAAGGAGCGGTATAAAAAATTCAAATAAACAACCCCTATGTAAAGAATAAAAGATCAGGGAGGCGCTGAAGCGGGTTACGCTGAACAGGAAGATAGGATGGACGTACGATGTAAACGATCTGTTTGACTTTTGTCTTGAGCAAGTTTGCATCTGTAAAATGAAATCGTGTTGTCACTGTCTAGAATAGATTTGCTATTGTGAGCGCGCCCTTTGAGAGCCTATAGAAGCCAGTTCCTACTTCAGCTTCCCCCTGCAGGCTTGTCTCCTGCTGCCTCTTTCTCTGCTTCGTTTCTGCACTTGCTGCTTTTTGCAGCGTGGAGCCAGCAAGGCCAACCCTGGTCGGCTCGCAGCAGTTCCCCCGTTGCGTTCATCCAGAGCGTTAGCTCGCTGGCCGGAGGAGTTGTCGGGCGGCTGTTGGTGCCGCTCTCGCTTCCAGCCCGCGGCGCTGGGGGCACGGGTCCATCTAAAGAAGTTGCCAGAGCCGCGCAGGGCGCAGCAGGCGGGATCGCGGCTCGCGAGTTCACAACTGCGACCTGCTCCCGAAGCAGCCCTGCGAGGAGTGGCTGTTGCCGCCGCAGTTCTCTGGGTCAAATCGAGCCCTGAGCTTTTAACGGGGACTGTCCATTGGTTCTAGTGGGGAATTTTTCTTAAAACCTGGTGGCTGGACGTGGCCCTGTGGTTGGCAGAGGAATTGTGCCCCGTTCCTGTTCGCCTTTCCGGTATCGGCGCTTAAAATGTAGCTTTAAAGACGAGTTACTCTGCAGAGTCCAGAACCATCTCCAGCAGAGAGAGATCCTCTTAACTTCGGGAGAAATGTCTGGTGGTTTTCTCATCCCAAATGTTGGGAGGACTGAAGCGGCGCTAAGTCCTGCAGAGATAGCCCCGTGTATTTCAAGGCAGGTTTAATAGGATTAAAACTAGCTCAGCTAGCCACTTGTCGTCCCCCGTCTCTCCCAATGCAAGAGGTTTAAGGAAAGCTTACCTCGCATACTTAGTCCCAGCCACAGTTTCCTCCTCTCTGGTCTTCATCGCAAAAGGCTATTTTCCAATCACGGTTGCCTCTGAGAGCTGATAGACAACAATGTTTCTCTTTCATTTCAGCTCCAGAAGAAGACGTGCTTCTTAAAGGAAAGCAGTCCATCAAGAGTCAGGTTTTAGGAAATCAGAACTCGGAGAGTGAGATTCTCTTGGAAGGTGACGATGATACCTTGTCATCCATCGAGGAGAAAGATTTGGAGAACTTAATTGGTAACTTCAGCTGTCTATTTACTCCTCAGTTTCCTTACCCATTTAGCTCTATTTTCATACTTTTTTGCAGTGAGTAATGTTTTGGGATAGACAGTGATAGATTGTTCTTTACCATAATTGAGTTAATGAAAGATAATTTTCTGTGCACCTCAGGGTTTGAGACTCAGCTTTAGCACACCACTGAATTTTCTTTCTGCAGCTTTTATAACTCTATTGTTTTCACCCCAGGAATTTCTTTATTTGTTTTCATTTTCCTAAGAAAGCATATGTAGAAAAGTAGCATTTGTCATTAACAAGCGCTCCCTTTTTCTAGCTTTGACTAGTCTAAGTGCTCAAAATCTTGGGGGAGGGATAGCTCAGTGGTTTGAGCCTTGGCTTCCTAAACCCAGGGTTGAGAACTCAGTCCTTCGGGGCACCATTTAGGAATATGGGGCAAAAATCTATTGAATGATTTAATTGGGGATTGGTCCTTCATGGGGGTTGGACGAGATGATTTCCTGAGGTCCCTTCTGACCCTGATATTCTGTGACTAGTGGGCAATTTTAAGTTATTTACAATCAGAGACTTGAGAGAGCTTTATTTTTGAGACATAAAAATACATCAGTCACTTCTCTTTTGTTGAAGGGTCTGTTTACTGCATTAAAGAGTTCAACTCTTCTAACTCTTCTCCTACATCCTTTTCCCCCCAAAGTATCCTCATAGCTGATGTCTTTTCCCCTGCCCCAGTTCCATTAACTTGTTTCCATTAACCTGGTTACTGTGTTGGATCAAGCCCCTTTGTTAGAGTTTGCAATCAAAATGGTGTAAACCTACTTCTTTCACCTGGAATGTTTAAATGGTAAACAATAGCTCCATATTCAGGGACTATAACTTCTAATTTAGCTCTATTTGTGAAAGAGTAACACAGGCTTACGTGAAAACTCAAACTCCTTTGCACCATTCAACTTTACATGTGGATTTCTGTGTGTGCTCATAATCCACATCCATTAAATTTACAGAAGAATGTGCTCTAGTTAAATTCTAGCTCAGTAGGAAGCAAAATGGAAGATGATACTATGTGAAGTAATTGGAAATTGTATTTCACGGCAATTCAGTTACCCACTGTCTGAACTACATGCCACTTTTCTTTTTAGAACATTGAAAAGATAGCCTAATGTTAAGGCCATATACTAATCAGTGAAATAAAATGGAAGTAATTGGAGCATAATGCAATTTTTTTAATGGAATATGTTCCTGTCTATTGCTGGCCTCCACCTCAACAGCCTTCCACCCATTTCCTTCTCTTTTATTATGCATTGGTTGCTTCTAGTAATACATTCATACTGTAATAGAGGTGAAAGGGGAGTTTAATTATTTAATCTTGACAATGGCAGTAGGATTAAGAAGTAATCCTCACTAATAAAGTGGTGTGGGTTAGAAATGAAGTGGAAATTGTCAGGGGTCTTCTACGGGACCTGGGTTGCCCCAGCTTTTGCAGCTGTCTGCTCGCCTTGTAATTGAATGTCTGAGAGTGATTGAAAAAATGTTATTTCTCCTCTGGATTACATGCTAATGTACAGAGGGCAAAGGGAGACAGCAAAAAGAACACATAGCTGCTTATTTCAACCATTTGTGAGGATGAGCTTTGGGAAATCATGGCAGTTCTGAAGCTATCTGATGCCCATCTGCAAATACAATGTATTTGTACATTGGGAATAGAGGGCAAAGCTGCACTGATCTCAGCAGAGCATCTCTGCTATTGTCCTACTGGCACACATTAAGATTGATGTGAGATTAAAGACCATCATCCTCCTAACAATCGATGGAAATGACAATTCATCTGAGTTTTTTGGCAGTTATTCAACCATTGATTACCTGAATGTGTGTACCTCATTTGTAGACACTTTATTAATTCAAAATTGTACGTGTCACTCTCATATTTTCAATTTTTTTTACAAAGATTTACGACAATGCTGCCACAAAGTAGCTTAATTTCCCTCTCTCTTTTAATCAATTGGATAACAAATCTAACTTGTTTTCCCATTGTATGTGTACTCTTATATAATAGGTTGTGTGTTGTCAGATCTGTGCCGAGCCTATTGTTTTACTAGTAGTCTGATTTGTCTCTGTGATAAGCCCTGTGGAGATGTGATTATTCCAGTAAAAATTCATTCAGTTGGAAACCAACCCTCCAGCTGTTTACTCCCACAGTCCCCAAGCTACACTAACACTATCTGGAATCCTTGAACAGTACTTAACAATGGAATTGAAAGCATGTTAAAAACATTGTACTTTACAATCCCTACTATTGACTGTTTAATTTTAACAATAGATTTCCAGCAAGCATGGGAAGGAACACACTTACAAGGCTGAGTCAGACAATTTTGAACCCAGACTGCTGTGTTCATCTTTTTAGAATTTTATTGAAGCCCATTAAGTTCTTAATGCACACATTTGAAATTAAGATTTCAAGTCTTCACTTGCTGTATTATTTATAAGAGGAGGGATATGGCTATATACTTGTTTCAAAACTAAAATGTGTCAGAATAAAACTAGATGATCTAACAATAAAACCACCTATCTGGCTTATGCATCAGTTGCAGCTGCTTTGGTGTTTGGCAATGCAGAGAGGTTGAAAGTGACATGTATTTTCTGGAGTAACAACAGTTTGCTTTTTGAAACTAAGATCTCTGGTGCTTTTTACCTTATATTTTGAGGTTAGAAAACAAATAACCTATGCTTGTTTCTGTGCAAGGTTGTGTAATATGTTCTGATGTTATGATTATTGGTGTTTTGCTCCTTTGGCAGGTCCAGTTAGCCTGTGCACGCCAGCACAGCTTGTGGCCCCCTCTATAGTAGTGAAGGGCACTCTTTCCATCACCTCTTCTGAACTGTGCTTTGAGGTAGATGAAGAAGATCCCAGTTTTAAGAAAATCGACTCCAAGGTAAGAGATTGTTGACCTTCACCCTCTGGTGACAAATTACATGACCATTAATTCTCCATCCAACCTCTATAGGTCTCTGTTTTACTAAGTTTGTGACTGACTACATGCATTAGCAAAGTTCACTTTAAGGGAGGGGGAAAAATCCAGCTCAGATGTTAATTAGCTGGCTGGAATAAAGCTCCACGGAGGCATCCTAAATAAAGACATCTTGGACCACAAGGCCTGTGTGAACACTAGAAAGTTCAACAAAACTGCTAGCTGAATCCTTTGTTTTACTTTCCTGTTTTTTTAATGTAATGCCAATATAACATAATACTCTGCTTGCTGCACACTCTATTTTGCAGTGCTTCTGTTTCCCGTTATTATATAGCAGATTTTTACAGAGCATTGTAGTTATCATAATCAAGCAGAAAATGTTATTTCCCCTTTAAAATGTATTTATGAATAGCCTTGTTAATACAAGTGAACTTGAGTTACCTGAGTTAATCACCTGATTAGCAATTTTTTGTTTAAAATTAGATTCAGTTTGAGGGCTTAACTTTTCTCACATAGTATGAAATTAGCACTATAAAGATTGCACTTGAATGATCCCCATAATGTTAAAAAATAGTAATAGACATGCGGGCTACTTACTACACACATGCTCTTATTGTATTATAAACATGGAAACGGTTCATGGATTTTACCAGATCTATGTATTAAAACATTTACGGGGGGGTGGGGTGCAGATAACTGGAACTATGAATTTATATGGGTACAGTAAATTAACTTTTCAGACCTTTGGTTGTGCCAAAATATCTTTGAAGAAATTTACAATATTATGAAGAGATTTGTAAACCTTTGAAATCTTTGCCCCTTTTTGTGAGTAATTTTATTTTAAAATACACTCTTTTGTTTGGCAAAAATGATTTAAATATTAAATGCAAAACCACACAGCATTAATGTGTTAGTGTACTTGCAATGTCAATCTAACATCTTCAGAGTCTCAGCTCAGAAAATGTACTGATTTTGGTCTTCATCTTTAAAAAAGAAAATTGTGGCTCCCCTGTTTTGCATGTGTTTCGTTGTTCCATGTTTAGCCTGTAGGATCATTTAGTACAGATTGGAACATTCATCACTGCACCCTGTTTCACTTATAGAGGCTTCCCTAGGTTTAATCTGCTTTCTTTTTGGATGTATGGTTGTTCTCACAAAGTGTAAATGGGCATTCTAGACCAATTGTACTTCTAAATCTGTAGCAGGGAGATTGTTCTTGGATTCCTGTAAGAAAGGCAATCAGTCTTTTGGTGTTTGGAGTTAGCCCGGGGGAGGGGGGGAGGATTTAGTTTTTTGTTTTAAAGACTCTCCCTTGATCTCCCATTGTATAGTGGTCTAAATACTAATCCTATAATACTTTTGTTTTAAAGACAAACACAGATACAATTTAACTTTCCTTTCCTAATTGACACTTTCTTCCCCTGCCCATATTACCACAGGTTGATATCTGTAGCCAGAGTTTTGAAGAGTATGCCCTTGAAAAATCTCAATTTTGTATTTTCTCAGAATGCCTGTTTAATTAATGAGTCTTCATCTGTTTGATAAATTCAACTTCCCTGTATATTTGTCTGAACTACTGGGAAAGAAAACATTGTGACAAGTTTTTGAAGCAAAACCTGCAGTGGAGATAATATCAGTAGTGATAAGATCAGAGTTTATATTCTTACTCCAGGATTGTTTTACAAGGACACACTAGTCCTACAAGCACCGAGTTAAACCCATTTTGTCAGGTGAGCCAGGTTCAATGCTCAGAAAAGCTATCTGCTTCTGTTGTCTTTTTTAAAAAAACAAAGCCAGTGAAACATTTTAAGACTTTACAATCCCAGAAATTTTGCTTTTCCATAATTTTGAGCTGCTGAGAGTATGCATGCGTATATTTGCAGGTAGAATTAGACGATTTAACATAAGCTTTTTATAGCGTCATTATGTCTATTCCGCTGTGCTCACGCCGTAAACTAGACGGGATGTTTTTCGAAGTGGTTTCTGTTTTACTTTATAGTTACCTTTTAAGTTGTTTTACAATTCTTTTTATTTAAAAACAAAATCAACCCAAACTTTAAAGGCTATTTCTTTCCGGATCGTCCAATGAGAAGCGGAAGTAGTTCTTTGGAACAAGATTTTGCGTTGGCCTGAAAGGGCATGAAAAGCAATTTGAAATGCTCCAAACCAGTTTCAAAATATTTCGTGACGCTGAAGCAAATAATCAAAATTAATAATAAAAAAAATCTCCCAGTAAAGTTTTAGAAATGTAAACCTTCCTTAGAAAACTTGGAGCAAAACACTATAGCCGAAAATTAGGGGCAAATCAGCTAGCGGGGGCAGGGGGGCGAGAGGGGAGAGAAACGGGACCACGTATAAAGGGGTTCAGATGTTTGAACATAAAATTGGTTGGTTTCTTTTAAAACAGCGTATTTCCCCCTTGCCTATATACGCCCCTGTGCGTAGTGCTGCTGTGTTGCAGTTCTATGTTATACTTAAAAACCAGAGAAAACAAATATTTGTTAGAAAAATTAATTGTTGCATTTAAGCTTGTTTATTATTCAGAGAAGATTTATACTTTTTTCATTTCAAAGTAAAACTGATAATTGAATAACTCCTGGATACTGAAGCAAATATCTATGTATTTTAAAGGGGAAAAATAGGAACGGATTGTGGTATTTCAACAACTAAATTAAAAACAATAAAGATATTTTAAGAATTATATTATAGAAACACTCTGACCTAGTTCTGTCAAAATTGTGCCGAAATGCTATATGATGGTGCATGTATTCCTAAAACTTTTGGAGAGTAAGTTTCAAGTGACAGAAAGCAAAGCAACCAAAGAAGGAATGGGAATTATTTTTTCATTAAGTACAGTCTATTTCTAGTTTAATCGAAAATCATTGGAATGAACTTTAGAAAACGCTGATGAATTTCTAGATAAAGCACCAGTTCAATATTGTGATTAATCTGCGTTTCATTTTTGTTTGAATCCCTTTTTCTCTGAAAGCCAAGAAAATCTCTCTACTTGCCTGAATTTAAGAACAATTCACAAAAAAAGTCAATGTAAAGTTAAAGTAATGTTTTTATTTCTGTTTTCAACACTTAAGTTTGGGGCACAGTCTGACCTTGGCACTGAAATACATTTAACATCAGTAAAACTTTTTTTAAAGAGAATTTTTTACATATAGTTAAATAATTTTTTTCACTTGGTGACAACATTCAGGCAAACAAAAAGAATAAAAAAGAATGACTATACATTTATTTGAAAATGTACCTTACGTTTCGTTTGGATGATGGAAAGTCCGATCGTTTCTTTGTGTGACTTTTTAAAAATTCACATTGGAAGAAGAAAGGGGGAAGGGGAGTCTCTTCTCGTGCAACGAGGTGATCGTTTTGGCTTTGTAAATGTCTCTGAGTTTTTAAACGCTTAACTGCAGGTGGGGTTTGAGGTGTTTGTTTCGCCGCCTCTTTTGTTGTAGCTGCTTTGTTTAAATAAAAGTTTGTAAATGGGTTTATCACTGTGTCGTTAACCCTATAGCTTGTCCAGGCTTTTGGGATTAGTGAGGATCTCCCTGGCTAGCCTCCAGGTCTGTTTGGCAGCGCTTTCCAGGGCTGAGTGCGGTTTGCCCTGAAAGAGGTCTAGGTTGGGCAGGAAGTAGTGGGGGCAGCGCCGGCACTGCAGGCAGGAGATGAGCTGCAGCAGGATCCCGTTCAGCCGGTCTCCCAGGCACGCCTCATCCCAGTCGGTCTCCCGGGGGTGTTTCTCGCACTCGTACAGCAGCAGCGTCTTCATGTGGTAGTTGTTGAGCGGCTGGCCGGGCAGCTCCAGGTGCCGGTCGCGGAGGGTCTTCAGCACCGAGAGGCACTTGTTCCTGCAGCCGCCCATCAGCAACCGGTTCTCGGCCTCGCCGAACTGCAGCACCCAGGCGTCGCTCTCGGCGGAGCTCTGCTTGCCGGTCAGCGAGTAACACTCCTTGGAGAGCAGGTTGAAGCCTTCCGCCTTCACCTCGGCCACCCTGTTGGGACCGGGCCAGGGGATGTGGGGCATGGGCCACTGCGCAGCGCTGCGCGGCCAGATCCCGGTGCACTTGAAGGCGGGCGTGATCTGCACCACGTAGCGCTCCCGGATGCGGAGCTTTACCTCGCTGGTGTCCGCGATCATCTTCACCACGTCCCGGTAGCTGCACTTGTCCACGGCTTGGGCCACCAGGGTCTGGAAGCGGGAGCGGATCTTGCGGGCCGACAGGTAGCCCGAGGCGGTGATGAACTCCACCCAGAGCGACATGCTGCGCTTGCGGCCGTCGCTCAGCTTAAGCACGGCGCAGCCGGGCAGGGAGCCGTCGTCCACGAAGTTGAAGACGCCCATCTGGTTGAGGTAGAGCACCACCTCGAACTCGGTGGGCGAGATCACCTCCAGCCCCTCGTAGCGGGCGTCGATCTCGCTCAGCGAGCTGATGAAGCGGGGCTCCTGCACCTCCACCTCCTTCAGCACGTCCGACACCACCTTGCACACCTCCCGGATGGTCTTGGCGATGGCCGCCTTGCGGGCCTGGCAGCGCTCCGTGTAGTATTTGTTGAGCTGGTACACCAGCTTGGCCTGGGCGGCGATCATGTTGGGGCACAGGTCCGGGCTATAGACCGGGCTCTCGCAGTACGTTGAGGGATCCAATGCTTTAGCGGTGACTGCAGCTTTGCACAGGGCACCCGCCAAGTTGCAGCCCTCCGCCCCAAACACACGGCAGGAAAATAGTGAGTGATGGCGGTGATTTTAAAAAACAAGAACCGGGCAGCTGGCAGCCGACGGGAAGGGGCGATGCGGGTGACGGCGGGGAAATCTCTGAAGTGCAAAGTTTGATGTGCCGCCTTCTCGGAAGGCGTGCGCGGGGAGGGGGTTTGTTTGCAGCCCCTGCGCGCAGCCACCCACCCTCCCACGCGCAAATGGTTCAACAGTTCATTTAAAAACTTCTCTCCGGGCTCGCCGCGGGTCTCCTCAGCACAGCCGAGCAGTGGCGAAGTTGAAAACCGCACGCAATGAAAGAAGAATGCGAGAAATGCCAAGCGCGGAAGAGGAAAACTCTCTCAGACCATGGCACCACCACAGAGGTGCATGAGTTTGGCTGCTGCTCTCGCCGACTGTCAAGGGATGTTGTTGATTTCCTTCTTCCTGCTGGAGGCGTTGACTGAACCCGGTTCTGGCTTTCTCTGTCTTCAGGCGTAGAGTGCTGCCATTGGTCTGTGATGATTCATTCCTCTTCTTTAGGGTTTCTCTCTCTCTCTGTATCTGTATATATGTATTTCTTTGCATAGACTGTCTGAGCAGGGAGGGGTGCCCAGGATTTCTTCTCCTCCCCCCCCCCAGCCCTTGAAATTGCACGCAGAGACTCTCACTTTCTGCGCCTCTCCTCGGTGTGTGTATGTGTGTCTCTGGATTTGCAGGAGCGTTGTTTAGTTTATGAATGGTCCCAGGGCCCTGCCGAAGGGGTGGAGTTCCAGATCCTACAATCGCCTTCTGAGCTGTCACAGGGGCAGCCAATCACCGAGGCAGGCGATGTGCATGTTGGATGCCGGGCAGACGCCGCTACTACATATGGGATGGGGGGAGGGAAGAGGAGATATTAAGGAACATGCACAGAAGCGCGCGCACAAACAAACACACACCCGCCTCCCCATCAGTAGAAGGATAGGGGAAAAAAGAGTATGGTCTGAGTTACTCAGTGTTGGAGTTGGCGGGAATTTAATGGTGGGGGAGGGGGCATTGAATCAGAAGGCTGTGCAGCCTGTGTATGCATCCTAACGTCGTGCAAGAAAAAGATGCAAAGAACTGCCTATGAGCTGAATCACTTTTACTTTGAAGCCTGATGTGGGGAAATTGTTTGTTTTTCCACCCGGTTGTTGCAAGGAGAAGTTGCAGTAATGCTGGGGTCTTCTGAGGAAGAGGCGAGGGCTACTTGTGGCACTTTGCTGCAAACATAAATCTTCGTCCACTAGCGCTGGTCTGCAGCAGTGAAAGTGAGCCAGTCATTGGAACAGAATAGTACACCTTGTTTTACTACTCCTGATCAGATTAAGTTAGATAAATCTTGTGCAGTAAAGCTCAGTCCTCCTTCTAAATAGCAGCTTTGAACTATCTGAAATTGAAGCTAACTATATTTTTGCGGAAGTTTGTATTTTGTCCAAGTCAAATATACATAAAATTATAGTTACGCAGTTATGTATATGCAGTTCATTTTATATTAGAGTTCAGAAACAGGCCAACTAATATCAATATAATCAATGAAGTAGCTAAAATAAAAATATTACTTTAATCTTATTTTTGAAGTACAATAATTCTGTTTAATATTATGTTTTCTTAATCAACTCCTACTTTATACACCCTACTTAGTACTGTGCAAGTCAAGATCTCTTACACTACTGAGCTGTTTATAATAATTTTAGTAGACAACAGTTTACATTGAGCCTACAAATAATCAGCACACAAATGGAGTCTTTGCCTTGAATTTTAACGTTTGTCATGTGAGAAGAGTAGGTTCTGTTTATCTCAAGACGTTTCTCAAATATTTGAAAGGTTAAGTCAAAATTCGTTGCCTTATTCTTCCTATATTTCTAGAAGCCTAGGTGGACTATAAATATTGAACCTGGTCAATTTAAAAATTCTTAAAAGTGGAAGTTTTGTCGTTCTTTGGTTCTTTTGGTTTCTCTGTTTCTTTGTTAGACTACATAGACTGAGATTAAATGAAGTAAAATATCAGCTGTCTGTTTTTCACGCGTATTTAAATGAAGAACATGTCTGTAAGCGATAACAAACCTACTGTATAAAATATGTGTAATGTGCCCTGCTTTGGTACTGGTTACAACGTCTTAGGGTGACCAGATGTCCCGATTTTATAGGGACAGTCCTGATTTTTGGATCTTTTTCGTATATAGGCTCCTATTAGCACCTACGCCCTTTTCCCGATTTTTCACACTCGTTGTCTGTTCACCCTACAACGTCTTCTCCGGGGATAAATCATCTTTTTATTGCCCGAAAGCAGCAGGACCACGCTGCTTGTGGTAGTTGTAGGTTCCTTCTCCATCATCACCAATTCCTCGTATTCCAGGAAGTTTTTGGTGCGGAATCCCTCTTCTTCCTTATGGTAACTGGATAAATGGGATTCGGGCACGGAGATGCTTTTCGCTACGGGGGAGCTTACCAGGTGCTTCAGTCATGTGTTTCTCCTTCTCCACCCGATCCTCCTCGCGCTTGCACGGATGAAAGATATTTTTCGGATCTGAAACAAACCCAGTAAAGGCATCTAGCAGTGTAACTTGGGAGGGGGGCGCAAAGAAAGGTCGTGCGGGTTATAGAAAACAAGTAATAGAACTCGGATGAAGACATTTCTTTGGCGTTTTCAGCGACTCCCGGTAGTAGCTGTGTGTTTGCATATAAGTAATTAATTCTCCACTCTGAAGCTTGGGTAGGTGACACCAAAGAACCAGATCCACGATCTGGAGTCCGTAGTCCTGATGGAAAATATAGTTGATTAATAAAAATAATAAAGGACTTTACAAACCAATATATTGTTTCTTTAACTCCTCCTGACGCAAGGCATATCATGTTAATTACCTAGCAGTGAGTAATTGTCGGGTGGGGCGGCCGGCGGGGAGGGGGAGGGAGAAGAACATGAGAGGATGTTGCTTTATTTCTCAGTTTACCCTGTGGCTTTTTTTTATTAGTGGGGTGAATTTTAGAGGACCCCACACACAGTTCGGTCGCACCCTTGTGGGTTTCTGCTCCTATTCCTAAGAAATGAAAGGAGTGTTAAGAAATCCATGTACCAAACAAATGGCTTTCCTAAGCAGTTTGCCGATTTCTTTAGTTATCACACCGGGTTTTCCAGTAGCCGGTTCTCGTGTCCCTTTTCCGCCCCATTCCGTCGCATAGTTTTGCACCCCGATTCCATAAGCGTTGGCTGCTTGGGCAGGCGCCTCAGAGTTCCAGTCCTGAGCTCTCGCAGGGACTGCGTAAGCCACAAATGAATGTTTCGTGGGTCGGCTCTACGGGAGAAGTGACAACGGCATTAGGTCGCCCCGGGATATGGGGAGGGAGGGAAAGCACTTCTGGATCTTAAGGTTAAAAGAAGCCAGCGATCCCCTCTCCACGCACGCACGCACTTTTTAAGGTGACTGATGATAAAAGGTTACTAGTGTTTTGATTTAAAAACAATTCATTACCAATTTCCCTGTCTGGGGTCGAAGCTCTAGTAAATAATAAATCAGTTACACAAAAGCCGACTTTAATTTATTGCTCTAGCACTAATTAGAAACATCATTTGAGCAATAAACTTAAACACTTCCAGCAAATAATGCATGTGAACTCCCTTTCTCCTGTGCCTTTGCGTTTGCGGCCGCATTGCATTAAGGGCAGCTTTATCTTTGGCGGAATTTGCTCTTCCCCGGAATGAATAATTGAAGGAGGAAACAGTATCCGAGGAGGCTGTAATTGAAGAGCCCTTGTCACCTCTGCTTTTATGTATGTTAGTATAGAAGTCCATCAGCAGCTCCTTGATGATGTATAAAACGAAGTGGCAGCCCCTTGAAGAGCAGGAGATACTGTATTCTATTAAAAGGACCGAGTGTATGTGTCTGAGAGAGAAACTCTCAAGGCTAAAAGCCACTTGAAGTCTTCAGACGGATTGATCTGTATTCTCTTGTTATAATCCGTCTCATCATACTTGAGTTAATGAGGCAGGGGAGGGGGTGATCTGATGGTCCTTGACAAATTCATTAGGGAGGCTGCGGGACATTTTATTTGACTGTTAAACATCGTGTTTGTTTGGTTTAGGCAGTGCCAACATCAGCATGCTGCTGCCTGGAGCAATAGTGTTTGGTTAGCAGGAGCTTCTGTGAAGGATATTGGAAAGGGGACTTTGGGGAACTTATGCTCTTTTTTTGCTCTGCCTCCCTGTAGAAATGTAAAGTACATATACAGTTGTAACATTTTTAATAATCATGACAATGTTACAATGTGCTTAAATTTAAAAACAAACAAAATCTTTGTCTATTTAAATATATTTGTGTAAAAGTATTATGTGGGAGTATATGTATTATTTACAAATGTGAATTTTTATAGAGCAGAAGAAAATGAGGGGAAAATCATTCTTACAGTAGAGAAAAATAACTAGAATGCAAAATTGTTAACCTTTCAACTTTATATTGGATTATGATTTAATGTGCTTGTTTTTGTTTTACTGGTCAACTTATTAAAATAGCATGCCTTACATATTTCAAAAGGCTTTCTTTTCCTAAACAATTTATTTACAAGTTGACTTAATACAAAATTAATGGAGTGTTTAATTTTAAGTGAAGACATTGACATGGGACTATGAAGCTTCCTGATGTAAAAAACAAAGAGGCAGAAACAGGTGTTCACAGAGGGATGAGAAGTATGTGTTTTGTGTGTGGAGTGTGAACAAACACACACACACACGTACACGCAGTCTCTCTCTCTCATTCTAGACCAACTGGCATTTCATTAGATGATGCTCTGTGAATATATTCCAGTTCTTTAATACGTAATGGCTTTGGATTTCCTGTCCATCCTTTGGTTTAAAGAAACCACTTTTGGGGAAAATACAGTAATAGACTTGCTCATAGAACTTAATTTTCTGATAATTTTATATTTTGCTGAAGATCTGGCTCCAGACATTCTCAGCTTAAAATGCTTTGCAGAAGAACTCTATGCTTCCATTTATAGAAGAACACTATGGGAAAAGAACTAATGCCCTTTGCCTGTCATTTTCATACATTCCTGCACTGCTGATGGAGCTTGAACTGCTGCAGGGAATGTATGGATTTAAAAAGAAATGATTCAGTAGTGCATATTGTTTTTCTCAACAGCAGAACCAAGCTAAGGGTTACAGTAAATACTTATGGGGGTCTGACAGTTATAATCCTGTTTACATTGTAGAGAATACAGTGTGCATCTCCCCTTTAAAATTGTGGATTGATTTCATTATCTGCTGATCCTTTTTTGTGAGGACGTGTTCACTAAGTTAACTATAATGCACTCTTTATGTGGAAGAACAAAATATGTTTAATTACTGCAGATATCATGTATGTGTCATCAACTTTTAATGAACATATATAAATCTTGTTTTGTAAACAGATTGGAAGATATGCTAGTTAAATAATGTATACATGGCTATAAAACCTTAATTAGGTTACACTTGTGGATGGTGTGGTTTGCAAATATTTTTAAAGTAACTTTTTTGAGTATATATTCTTAGCTGTTCAATCTTAAAATGTAAACAGGATGCTTTTACATAATCTGGTGTTCATCAAATAACCATACATTGAGTCATACCTCTAATAGTTCCCAATAACTTCTGCCTACTTTAAATGTCTAAACCTATTGTTAAATTTAGGTAATTAGTTCTAATGAGTAGTAGTGATGATTTTTTTAGCTTTAAAAGATTTTTTGGCTACTAAGTTCTTTTTCGATTTAAAATTTGGTTTAGCTGGCTATCAGGTAAAATCAGAAGTTTGGTTGCCAGAAGTCAAAGGAAATATACTATAGAATAACGTTTCTAATACTCTGATAACATTTCATGCTTGTTAGAACATCCTATAGGCCTTATTTTCTTTGGATGTGTGGGTATGTGTGCACACACATCCTATTGGATTAACCATATTAAGAGTTTTTGTTGTTTTTTCTTAAAATAACTGATTAATCGTAATGTCCACTTATGTATAGAAGCATGAGAGCATGGATAATGCCAAGATTTTGTCAATTTGAGCTAGAATTGTATGTAATTAAAATTAGTTGAAAAAAGTGCTGATGTACATGCTGTATAGAAATATTGTAGGTCACGGTTCTTAAAATGCTATTAAATGAAAATGATTCCTTTTAAAAAAAAAATTCAATATGGAAGTAACTTATGGGTTTTCTGAGTAAATGGGGATGGCTTTCCTCATTATCAATTTGTGTATGATGATGATTGCATCTCTTATCTTCGATGCATACAGATATATAAATCTGTACGTGCAGATGCTTACACCCACAGACAGTAGCCTAGCTTGGTTTATGGTAGGACATTGATTTATTTCTAAGATCAGAACCTTCATGTAGCTGGCTGAGATGCAGCATTCTTTACTTCTGAATCAACCTAGAATTCTGAATCTAAAGCTTTAACTATTTGTCGGCTTCAGTTTCCAGTTTCTTTTAAAGTAAAAGCTTCTAATGTATGTACATATGTTGAACATTTTGAAAATATTGGGTCAATTAATGCAGATAGCATGAAGTACTTCTTTCCAAAACTACTACATAGACTAAAGCTGTTCCTGTGATTAAAATAATGAAATAATTTTCCATAATGTAGCTTTTGAGAGACAGATTTAGGGAGCCCAATTCTTCCCTGTAATACTATTGCCCATTTGTGTTCTGTGCTTAAAACATACTGTTTTTCACTGTTCAACAAGCTATTTTTAAGACGTTGCAATATTTGAGATATACAACTTTGACTAAAAAATCTATTTCTTTATAAGCTTCTGGCTTGAGCAGTCTAACAACTAAAATACTACAGAAGCAAACAAAACAACTTTATTCAGATATGATATAGTTTAAATGTTAGAAAGCAAAAGGTTACTTTAGTTTTTGCTTATTTTACCCCCAAATATTAACTTCCCTGCTCTCCCAATTATTCTCATATAAAATATTGCTGTTTATAAAATCATCACATCATTTTTGTTTCATGCTACTTCTAATGAGAGCATTAAGTTGTAGAGCTTCCTGTTGATACATATTTTGTTTCAAAAGAACTGGAGTATGATAATACAGAGATTGCTCTCTTTTTAATTTTATGAATGAGATTAAATTGATACGCAGAGTGTTATGTGCCATTTCTTCTAGAGTGGGGAGGGGAAACTGTATTGGCTCAAATAGTGAATAAAAGCCATCTGTATATCTAATTGAAATAATATTTGGTAATCTAAAGAATGGAAACTTTTCCTTTTCTTTAACCATCTGAAGTAAAACTAGGATGTAAAACAGCTGTTTTGGCCTATAGATATCAAGGTTCTGCCCGTCTGTTTCTTTTCTGCATTTTTCCCTTCTATCTTCCTTTATTATCTTTGGATCCTAAGGAGCCTTTCTTATTTTCTAACTGGTTTTGTCTACAGCAAATGGCTGGGTTGGTGGGTTTAAATCGACTCTGGATAGAGTGAAAAATCTTTGATCTATGGCTATGACTGCTTTCAAATGATTTGCTTGCTGGGACTGGACACTGTCCATGCCCTTCCACTTCACTATCAGATAGGTGCACAAAAAGGACTTGACATGCTCCCAGATGCATAGTTAATCATCACATTAAGCCTCTAAAGGGATCCATCCAGACACAATTAGGCCTACCATTTTTAACCAGTGTTTGCCCTGTAGTTCGTTTGGAATGCAGTATTAATTGTAGCTGTTTATTTAACTGTATTTTAACAGAACTGTGTACATAGTTGCAAAGAGCAGTGATTACTTTGCTTTGTTATGTATTAGAACCATTGAGAGATATTAACCTTTAAAAATATTCATGCATTAAAATTATATAGTTGTTTGGAAGTTATGGACTTCAGCTGCTTTCCTTTTTATTATAGAATAACCTTAATAAAGCTCATATGATATAACCCACATCCAGTTACTGACCTGTATTAAGATGATCAGAAGAAAATTTACAAAAGTATTTGTTACCAGCTAGATCTTAACTTTGGAAAGCCAAATAGTTAACAGGATTAGTAACATTTATTTAAATAAGTAATCATTTCAACTTGTGGTGTTGAGTATTTTATTAGGGGAGAAAAAAGGGGGTGCAGAAGTTATCGGGTTAGAAGCATCAAGTATGTTATTTCTTGCAATCTTAGTGTAGATCTTGGAGACTTCGTTTCATTTTTACACTAAAGGGTGTTAGTCATAGCTATTCAGCAGAGTGCATCTAAGTTGTAGAATTCACAGGAGTTAAAATAAAAGCAGCCTGCAGAACTGACTCATCCTTTTGTTGTATGAAGAAGTTCCAGTGTTCCATCTCCATAAATGGACCCTAATATACCCATATGGCTTTTCTGTGGCCTGATGGTGTTTATATAAAGATGGGTAATATCAGTGGAAGGACTAGTTGAGAATGAACACACCGTGGCCACCACATGAAAACTGATAGTCAGCAATCAGGGAACACCTAAGAGAAAATGTTTACAAATATTCTCATTTGATTTGAATCAATTGTTTTAGCAGGCATTCGGGTATTAACATTTTTCTAATTTACATACAAACAATTATTAAAGGTACTTAATGTAACTTTACAGAAAATCTATCTGAAATGAAGATCTGAACTAAGATTACATAATTTTTATTTCTTTGCTTCATATTTAATATTCTTTGAAGGAAAAGAGAATCTATTGAAACGTAACCTCTATCCTGAGTTGTAGTCACATTGGTATTCAAATTCCACTATTGATGGACCTCCAACATATGAGTAAAAATTACTCAACATGACAGTTAAAGAGCAATTTGGGGATTTTTAAATTAATCTGTATATATACTCATGTGTAAGTAAAATGTATAGGTGCATATACATATATAATTAAGAAAAAGAAAAACCTTGGTTTTTAACAGTTGTCACTGAATAACTTACTTATCTGTCATTTATGTGGAAGTTCATCATTAGTGGCATTTGAGTATTAATGTGACTATCTAGGGAATTGTTTATATGCACTTTGTGGGTTTCCAAAGTGCTAACTTGAAAGAAAGTGGGACTTGAACTGCATGGTCATTTGTGAATTTATGTTTTATCTCACTTCACTTGAAAATTTATGAGGAGGGTGACTTAGGGGTGCTTGAGTTGTGTGTTCCAGGGCTTGCCCCTACTGATAACACCCTTGTTGGCGTGAAAGTGCAATGCAAATTATGACAGTTACAACCTTCTGTTTTGTTTAACCTGTCAGTGGATTTCCTGGCTCAGTGCTGAGGGCAATGGTGTGTTCAGCTAGTCCATATTCACCTAAACTTAAAAGGTCAGGTTTCTACAGGCAAGCCTAGTCAAAGTCTAATTGATGAGGAGGGCAGGGAGACAGAATTTACTGTTCTGTTGGCTAGTTTCATATCGTTAGGTTGTCCTGAAAGCATCAGGCAGTCACAGCCCCTTTCATGTAAGTGCTGACCCTAGACAGGAGCTGACAATCAAAGGAGGCAGCCACAGGAACCAGTGCAAGTAGGCTATTGATTTTTCAGTTAGGTCTAAGTAGTTTGTAGTATGGGTAATGGGTGACAGAGGCAGGTATGTCATTATCAATGAGCTCCAGAACAGTAGCGACAACCCTCCCTCATATTTCCTTCAGCACTGACATTATGCATCCAGAGGTGGTCAATAAATCACCCAACCTTTTACTGACAAGTGACTTGGAGGCGGGAGTCAAAGAGCTAAACTTCTGTACATGAACTTGATATGGATGCTGGGAAAAGATCTCAACATCTGCACCTATGGCTTGTTAGGCTAAGCTCTATGGAGAACATGCAGGACAAAACTGGTGGCAAATTGATAGACTTGGGTGAGTGGGCGGGGAATCAAACATAGCGTTATTTTATGCTTTAGAAAATTTCAAAGTGTTTCTTTAAATCAAGGAGAATAGCTTAAAAGGGTCAGCACCTACATAAACACAATCTGCAAGGACAGTTAGGTAAGGTTACCATGGTATGGTTTTGTTTTTACTTTAGCTTTGCTCTGCATTTAATCAAGGTATACTGCCATAGCAGTACAGCAATCATAGATTATCATTCACAATCCACTTTTAATTCTTAGTTTCCTTTTCTTACATTTCATATGTGGTGATTATTTAAAGCGATCTAAACTTACTTGTAATCTGAACTGCTAGCAGTAACAGCTCTCTCTGTTCTGAACAGCATTTGCTGTAGAGTACCACACAAGCAAGGGAAGGGAAGCTTTTACTATTTGAATTTTGATTGTTATAGTTTCTGAATTTATTAAAAATGGAAGTGAATTTTAGATTTACACTTAATTAAAATAGAGCAAATGTATTCTGAAAGACATTTGGATAACTGTGTGCTTGTAATAAAAGGTTTATTTTTAATGGTTGTAAAAGAAAATCAGATAAACCTTAGATGAAACTGAACATCTTAATTTAATCCTAGTATGTAATTCTCTAATATTGTTGCTTTATTTGAGGGATGTAAATTACCCTGCTTGCTTTCAGAAGTTGGAATTCAGTCAGGTTGTATGCTGTGCACAGATGTTAACAAAATAGCATATGATTATAATTAAAAAAATCTTTAAACAAACTGAAATAAAACAGATAGTAAATGTTTTGAAAATCTTACTTAAAATAACTCATTGCTATGGTATCTTATTCAACAATGTTTGTAATGTTACATAGTCTCAGACTTCTGCTTTATGTATATTGAATAGTTGTTGAGTATCAACTATGAAATCTTTTCATTTGTCTGCAGCTGCTAAAATTACTTTCTTTGGCTTTTAACTACAAAAAGCAATGTTGACAGATTGAAGAAATGAAGGTAGAAATTTATGAAATGTTCTTTTTTTTAAAAAAAGAGTAGAAACTGCAAATCTTTGTAAATACATATTTGTGACTAATAGTGTTGCCTAACAAAGCTTTGGAAGATGCAGAATGTTCACTATCTTCAAGGGGGAAAATTTCTTTAGTTAGTTGGAGTTACTCAAGGAGAAGATGCATGTGGTGTTTGAGGCCTGGTTCAATTTTCCATAGGTTTTTTTCCTTTTGTCAGTAACTAGTCATTCATTATATCGTTGTAGTTTTCTTCTGTTAAACTAGGTGAAAAGTACAGCTGAATAATATGAATCTTTTTATCTTTTGTTATGAACAGGTACAGCATCTCTTTGCTGCATTTGCACTGTCTTTTCTGGCATGCTATGTAATTGCAGAAATGTAAAAAAGAGCTGCAGAAAGGCAACAAATTAAATTTTCATGAAATAAAACTCTAATCAGCAGTGACAGTGTAAGAGAAAGATGATTGCCATTTGGTCATTGTGTAGAGACACTTAGATTTGGTGTCAATGCTCCTGTTAATGATGACTAATGTCTTTCTTGGAGCAAACGCATGCTCAAACATACTGCTACAGTCCAGGGAGGAATCTGAGGGATAGGCAATAGTAAGTAAAAAGGTTGTGCATCCTAAAACAAAGGCTGTCAAACTGAATTACGCAAGTCTTCTGGTAGAAAAGAGAGAGAGAGCTTTCCTAATGCCATATAACCACAGTTTTTAAAACTGTTCTAGTTCCATGGTTGAAAAAAGGTGATCTGGGAAAATAAAAATAAAAACTCTGTTTACATAAGTGCTCTCTAGTCAACTGCTTTAATTAAAAAGCTATAGATAATGCTGACACATAAGTACACTAATCAGAATTAAAATGCAGTAAAAAGTCATGTTTTATTTCACATGTTAATAAACTAAAAATAAATATAAAAATGAGGTAAACCTGCAGCAATTTTCTTTTCAAAATCATCAATCCACATTCTGAATAAATCCTTTGTAATCAAATGCAGACTGTCTCAAAAGACCTTTGCAAATTTTGAGGCTTTGGCTGTTAAATATATTGGCAAAAAAGAGGTGACATATGTCATTTTTTTAAGCTTTTCCCAGAGTGAGACCTTTCAGAAGGGCATTTGCAATGCTTGTCATATTTTTTCATATATATCTTATTGGCCTGACAAGTCTAGAGGTCCATGAGAACACAGATGTCATTGCATTCAGACAACACTAATTACTCTGGGATTTTTGCAGCCTCAGTGCCTGCATGTAACCGTTGATTATAACTGTTTACGTGGTCTATCATGGCTACACATTGAACACTCAAATGGTGCCACTGGCCTTTTTGTTTCCTATTGTCACAAAATAGGCTATGAATAACAGCAACAAAAAATTGCTGTGTGTTATTTTCCCTTCAGTGTTACACATTTAATGTATGTTTTGGCAAAATATCCTTTGTATTTCTATACATTCTGCTCTTTAGTTTGATAAAATCTATTGGTATCTGTTTTCCAATCTTCCTGTAGCACTTGGGCTTCCAGTTTTCACAATGTTCCTTTATAGAGTACACTTTATATTTTGTAGTAGTCTTTCACTTGAAATTTGAAACTCTTAGGATCACTAATTGCCCTACTTATCTTGAAAAATTACATATGTCTAAGCTTCAGATGGAACTGATAGATTTTTGTGAACTAGCGTCCCAATTCAGATTAAAAAACAGCAATTGTGTGATTTGCTTTATAAAACATACAGTTAATACTTTGTTAAATTTTCTTTAGCAATGCAATCTTTTCAAAACTTCTTGTTCAGTTGCAGTTACTGGTGCATGATTCTAACACAAAGTTCAAATGATGATTACATCAGGGCCTTAGTTTTGTGTGAGTTTATGTATACATTTTGTAAGAAACACAATCTATGTTAATCACAGATTGGAAAATAAAAGCTCTGTTAATGTAACTTCACATGCTGATGAAGCAGAAATAGAAGCAGCTTTATCAAAGATGTATGATGAGATAAAACTGCAGTCTCTGCTGTACAGTTATAGTAATTATGACTAATGAACCGTCCAGTCTGGATGAAATGGCATGCCCGCAGGGACTGTGTCCAATCAGTTGTGACTTATGCAAGCTGAACAAAACATTGATGGCGTTCCAGATTCAATATTATAACAGGAAGTGTACTCTTTGTTTGTAACATCAGATTTGTCAAGTTATTTTCATGCAATTTAGGAATAACCAGTGTTAGTAAATAATAGTGTAGAGATTTAGGGTTTTTTTAAATGTACATATGGAGTTGCATTTCTTTTTCAAGTATATGCAATCTATGTAAAGTGTATTATTGGCAAATGCTTTTGGTGGTCATCACAGAGGCTTGCTCAACTGTCATAAAAATACACATTATCTTATAAAGCCTTTAATATAGTGAAAGCCAAAACAGAACATATAAATAAATAAATAAAAATAAACCTTTTCAGTCATATCAAATATCCAGTTAGACATACTGCAGCAATTTATTTTAAACACATTTCCATGAAACCTGGTACTTATGCCACCTCTTGGCTGCATCTTGAAACAACTTGACATTTTGCACATGTAAGAAGACAGTTACTTTAGCATTAGCACACAAAGAACAATTTCTTACAGCAGAAGGATTGTTATACAATTTAGATGTCCGAGTGTGGTGCTGAGTGAAGTGGGAATGAAAAGGTATTTGAGAATTGATAGGCTTAGCATAGCAATATTTAAGCTTTTAATATATTTAAAAACTGGACATTTTTATAAGAGTGACAGCCTGCATAGTTTTTATCTTTCTGAGAAATCAATATCTAGACATGGAGATTCATGCTGTTGAAAAATATTAAAAACTGAAGGTGAAGTACAGATTGTGTTGATACTTCCTTGAATTGGTTATGGAGAAATGAAACAGTACAAGAAATGCTACCCTAAAAATAAGCTTGTAATAAATCATTTAGGCCAAGATCATACAAACTCTTGTACATCTGTAACTTTGCTCGTGTAAATAAAGTTACATGTGCAAATGATTGCAGGATTGGGACCAAAGTTTGCAATAAGTTAGCTATCCTAATTTAATATCTCTTATACACCATTAAATAATTGAATAAGTAAAAGTTATATTAAAAAAACCCAAGAAACTTTGATTCTTAGTGCATTACGAATAAAAACAAAAGAAAAGTTTAAAGTATTTGCTAAAAATTGAACAAAATTAAATGTAACAATTTTTGGACTGAAATGCTATTGAAATTTAGGGCAAGCATTTTTTGTATTGAGGAAATGCTGTGGCTCCGTAGCATATTGTGACCTTCCAAACAAAGCTGAAATCATTACAGTGCTGTAAAACAGAGGTCTTCAAAGTTTTTCCTCCGCGGCCCATTTTTGCGGAGGAAAAACTCGCGTGGCCCCCGGGGGAGGGGGTATGTCCGCCAAAATGCCGCTGCAGAAAGCGTAAAGTTCTGCTTTCCACTGTGGTATTTTGGAGGGACAAAAATAGACCGTCTGGGAGTTCGGCGGTCTCCCTGGCGGGATTGGCGGTGGTGCTGGGGTCTCACGCACCCCAAAGTGGGATGCGCACCCCCCCCTCCCTCCCGGAAGACTACTGCTTTAGAAGAAGCCAAGTGAACTGAACTTGCTGCATATTTGTTTTTCTTCCATAATATACCTAACTGAAAGTTGTGTACTGCCTTTGATATGTCAACCTGTGCCTTTCCCAAAATTAATATTACATACGTTAGGAGCCTGCAGGGGAAGCCTCCATACACTTTTTCAAAAGCAGTGCTATTTTGAGTAATGTTTCATAATAAGAATGTAAAAGCTACCCTTGTTTTTTCCTGTATATTTGTTTTTTTTTATGAAAGTAAACAAATCACAGACTGCTCCATTTTGTGCACATCACATTGGTTCTAAACAGGCCTTCCAGTGCTGTTGCATACAAGATTGGTTTCAAATAGCTTTTAAATCAAGAATGTCTCTGTAGTTAATCCAACCTCTTTAGGACATCTTGATTCATCAACAAAACTGTCATGTTGGAAAGCTTAGTATGGAAATCCTGAAAACTGCACAATTATCAGTTTAAATTATTTCTATTGTTAGTATACAGAAGTCCCATTCAGGATTAAGCCTTCTCTGTGCTAACTCCTATGCAAACATATGAAACACAATTTCTGTTGAAGATCCATTTTTGGTTTGCGGCTTGGAGAATGAGAGACACCACTGTTAAAGATCATTGTAGACTGCTTCCCTTGTTAGACTGCAGTACCTTGATTCCAAATACATAAATACCCATTTAATAATAGCCTTTAGAAAGAATAAGATGAGTAGTAATTTATTTTAATAATTTCGTAGTCAGAGTTTTTGATCTATTAGAGATTATGGCTTCAGTCTGTTTCTTTTCTTTTTCCTTTTCCCTCCTGTCTTACACTAACATAGGTTCAAATCTTGGCCCCTTGAAATCTATGAGACATTTGCCATTGATTTCAATAAGACCATGCTTGTATAGGAGATAGGATGAAATTCAATAAGAATAAATGCAGAGTACTCCACTTAGGGCTGGACTACACTATGGAGGACAGGGGGGAGAGGGCGGGTAGACCTAAGATACACAACTTCATAGTGGTAAATCGACCGCAGCCACTCCCCTGCCGACTCCGTTTACTCCTCTCGCCATGGTGGAGTACAAGAGTTGATTCAGGGATCAATTTATTATGCGTAGATGAAACATGATGAGTCGATCCCCAATACATCAAGCACTACCCGCCAATTCGGTGGGTAGTGTAGCCGTACCCTTAGGAAGGAACTATTAGTTGCACACATACAAAATGGGAAATGACTGCCTAGGAAGGAGTACTGTGGAAAGGGATCTATCATAGTGGACCACAAGCTAAATATGAATCATCAGTGTAACACTGTTGCAAAAAAAGCAGTAATTCTGGGATGTATTAGTAGGCGAGTTGTAAGCAAGACACAAAAAGTATTCTTTCTCTCTACTTCTCGCTGATTAGTCTCAACTGCAGTATTATATCCAGTTCTGGGCACCACATTTCAGGAAAGATGTGAACAAATTTGTCAAAACTCCAGAGAAGAGCAATCAAAATGATTAAAGTTCTAGAAAATATGACCTATAAAGAAGATTGAAAAAATTTAGTCTGGAGAAGAGAAGACTGAGAGGGGGCATAAGTTTTCAAGTACATAAAAGGTTGTTACAAGGAGGACGGAGAAAAATTATTGTTCTTTACCTCTGAAAATAGGGCAAGAAGCAATGGCCTTAAATTCAACAAGGGAGGTTTAGGTTGGACATTAGGAAAAACGTCATAACTGTCAGGGTGGGTAAGCACTGGAATAAATTGCCTAGGGAGGTTGTGGAATTTCCATCACTGGAGATTTTTAAGAGCAGGTTAGACCAACATCTGTCAGGGATGGTCTTAATAATACCTAATCTTGCCCTAAGTGCAAGGGACTTGACTAGATGACCTCTCAAGGTCCCTTCTAGTCCTATGGTTCTATGATTTCACCCATAATTAATTATTTCTATAGCACTCAATTAAGAATTAATAGACTGGAATGAATTATGTATATTATAGTATTATACTAATATAGAAGGCTGTATTAATAATAAAACTATTTTAGCTTTTTTTTGTGGGGTAGTCTCTAGCAGTCAAGTAGGACAGAGCCCCATTTATCATAGGTGCTGTATAAATATACAGAAAATGAGTCCTTCTCCAAAGAGTCTATCATCTAAAAGTATTTTATGTGGCAAATATTTTGAAGAATTTTGCATCTGCCTGATATTGTGCCTATTATGTATGTCAAGATGAAAATGGTAACGTTAGGTTGTTTTTCAAAGCACTCAGCATTGGCCTAACTCTGTTCCAGCGAAGTCAATAGTGTAATTCCCATTGACCTAGGCCAGCATAGAGCACTTTTTTTTAAAAAAAAATCCCTACACTTAAAGTGCAGTTCTGCGCTCTCTGGTGATCTTGTAAAAATGTCATTGTGGAGTTCCATGTTGAGCTTTTATTTCTTCCCGATCAAATATGTTCAGTTTTCCAAGGCAAACATTTTTTTTTTCTCAATTGCCTGACCTGGAAGTTCCACTTGGTATCTGGAAGTTAATCTGTGTTGTGTTTTCCTTACACCTCAATACCACTAACAAAGACTTTGCATGCCCAGTTATGCCTTGAGGTTAAATTTGGACAGTCCCATTGTCTTTAGGTTATGAGCTCAGTTATACCTGTAATACCCTCATCTCTTTAGTGGTTAGTACACAAGACTGGATTTAGGGGCAGGCGACTGCCTGTGGTACTGACCTTGGGGATCTCTAGGCATGCAGATTTACAGATTCCAGCATGCAGATTTATAGCATGCAGATTTATATAATACATTTAGATTGTACATCCAAGTCCTGAAATGGGCTACAAATAAAAAATAAGGTATTAAAAAGTTTAACAAATGGAGGGGGGAGAAGGACCGCTGACAGCGCTCCTCACCTGGGGCACCATTTGGTCTAGGGCTGTCCCTGTAGGTATATGTGTAACCAGTTGGCCCAGTGGTTGAATTCTGTTGATTCACAAGGATGTGTATCTTTAATCTGTTTTGTATTTGTAGTAGTAAAAAGTAGCAAATTTTTATTCCCATTACTATGGTGAGCAGATCAGATTCTGAATACACCCAGGAGGAAATAATTTTTTACATTTTACAGTCACTTTTCAGAGTGGAGCTGTATTTTCTGTAATAATCCTTTCTCTGGTTGTCCTAGTGTGTCCATCTTTCTTTTGACTTTTAGATTGTAAATTCATAGGGAGCCAGATTGTCTTAATTTTATTCCCTGTACCGTTCTAAACCCTGTGTTGGTATATAAAAAGTAAAATACCACATGGACTAGCAGCTCTTTTAGGTATGTACATGTTTATGTAATAAATAAAAGAAAAGTAGGGAGTGCCGAAAAACAGGAGTTTAACTTTTTTTTGTTATAATATTGAAAATTAAGCAATTTGTACATATTTGTACATATTGTCATATATTTAAACTTTTTGCACTTCTTTCTGAGTCAGACTTCTATTTACTTTTCTGTATGTGAAGGCATCCTTTATGCATTTTTACAACTTTACAGTTCTTTGAAATAGCAGGAAGTTCTTAGAGTGGATCAAAT
This sequence comes from Dermatemys mawii, assembly GCA_007922305.1. Lineage (NCBI taxonomy): Eukaryota > Metazoa > Chordata > Testudines > Dermatemydidae > Dermatemys > Dermatemys mawii. Next base: position 66,596,724 of record ML677326.1, read on the forward strand.
GATATATTTAGTACTTAGTACCAGAGGATTGTCGGGTGACTTTTAATTTGTAGAATTTGGAGATGAGAAAAAATATAACGGGGCAGCAAAACTCAGAGATTGGCCTGGTGCTCTATTCTTTACATAAACAGAGCATTCACTGACTGACAGATTTACTGGGGTTTGTTCAGTTACATTGGATTATATCCCCAGTGTGGCCTTTGATATAGTGAGCAACTGTGTTGTTACGAGATTTTAAACTGAATTGAACATATTTCACTGTTGTTTGCTTTTCCTTTTCTACTTTTTGCTACTCTCCTAATGAAAGACACATTCCTAGATTTTTTCTAAATCCAAACGTATAATAATCCCAGAATTGAGAGGAGATACTGCCTTGGGAACTGGCTTAAAGGGGCACTTTTTAAAAGAAGAACCCAGTTGCCAGGCCTCCACTTTCTAGCAGTGCATCAGCTTAAGAGTTTTCTCATTGATCAGAGTATTGCTTTCTCGGTGACAATTTTCTTTTTCTTATCTAGCTCATTCATGGCAAAAGATTAGTTGTCTGGCTGGAGGCCTCTTTCACTGAGATTTATTATAAAGTAAGTAGTATGGAATTTCTTGGCTTCCCCATTCTGTGCTAGGATTGGTCTTTGTTCTGTTTTAGTCTGATTTGGTGTTCCCTCTTTGGGACTCAACCTTGAATCATGATTTCTCTTTGAGCTGCTCTCTGTCTCAGTCACTTGTGGGATAAAGAAAGTATGTCAACCTTTGGTTAGGATTGCTCCCAGTTTACAATATCAGATAACTTAGTTTTTTTGCCTTCTGCATATTAGGGGTACAATGGAATTTTTAAAATTTTGTCCTGTGTGTTAAATTGCAGATTTTGCCCATATTTTCGTATGAAATAAGGAATTGAAGTCAATAAAGAGCAGCAGTGTTTGTACGATAATAAATGGTTGTATTAGGTGAGGAGAGTTTTTTTTTTTTTTTAAAGGCTCCTTCTCTATATATCTGAGGGGCAAGTTTGGTGCCTGGGGGGGCTAAATTAGTTTCCAGTACAATCTGTAGAAGCTTCAGGACTGCTCTAACCTGGTCTGGCATGACACCAGCAAATATCATCAGTACAGTGTGTTCTGTCCCTGTCCTCCCCGCCCCAATATGCCCCCCCATGGTCCTCTTTGCTGTGGGTAGGCAAGATGAGGTGGCCATCAGTGGTCACAGTAGCTTTATGTTAGCTTAGGAATCCTGAGTTGTGCAGTTAAGGCATGTAAACGTCCCTTTGCAGAGATTTGGTGGTTTGAGTGCCTGTACTCACATTTCTCTCCCCCGCTCTCCTCCCGGGTCTCTGATGGTGTCTGCTGCAAATGAGCAAGACAGACTTAAGTGCTACCACCAAAAATAGAGAGGCTAAGAGACTGGACCTGTTAGGATGCAAGGTTTATTTGACAGGCAACCTCCAGTTATGTATTGCTAACCAGCAGGCTCTGTGGGGCTCAGTGGCCAAATTTAAGGACTCCCTGCCACAGAAGTCAAGGCAGGAGTTCTCATTATCCTGGAGGAGGGCAAGAGGGTGGCTAGGACCTCCCTCTAGGAAGCTCTAGATGTGGCTGACGCAGCAGCCAGTACTGTGGTATCAGCAGTCACCATGAGGTGCTGTTTGAGGCTTTAGTCACTGGGCCTCTCTGACAAAGTGCAGCAGTCCATCCAGGACCTTCCCTTCAAGGGTATCTGCCTGTTCTCTGAACAGACGGACTCCAAGCTTCACAGCCTCAAAGACTCAAGGCCACGCTTCACTCTGTGGGCTCATATAGATACCTTTATGATATAGATACCAGTCAGGCCTTTCTAAGGTACACCCAAGGATGGCACACCAGTCTCAACTCCAGATCCATCCCCCTTTTTGTTTCTGGACTGCTGTCGCCCTTCAGCCCAGAATGGTCATATATAGCTATGGAACTTGAGTGCTCAGCACTATAGCAGTTGGTTACATCCTCCAATTTTCTTCTGAAACTCCATCAGACTGCTGAGGAGCATTGGCTCCATACATAGGTGTTAAATGGGCCCTTGCACTGTATATGGAGAGGACTAAGCCCTTCCGCAAATCTTCATAACTCTTTGTAACAGTATCGGAAAGGATGAAAGGGTTGTTGGTGTCATCCCAAAGAATCTCGTCCTGGATAACCGCCTGTATCCATGCTTGCAATGAATAGGTGAATGTTCCATGTGCAGCCATTGTGACTGCTCATTCCACGAGAGCCTCATCATCAGCATTTCTCACACAAGTACCAAGCCAGGACCTCTGAAGAGCCACAACATGGTCGGCGGTTCATACCTTCATGTTCTTCTATGCCATCACCCAGCAGGCCTCCAATGATGCCAGTTTCTGAAGAACGGAGTTGTAGTCAGCACATCCATAAATTCTGAGCCCACCTCTTATGGTACTACTTATGAGTCACCTAGCTTGGAACGGACATGAGCAAGCACTCAAGGAACTAAAAATTATTGCTAACCTTTCATAATTGTTGTTCTTCAAGATGTGTTGCTTATGTCCATTCCATGACCCATCCTCCGTACCCCTCTGTTGAGTTACCCGCAAGAAAGAACTGAGAGGGTGCAGAGCCAGTGGTGCCCCTTATATGGGCACAAAAAGTGCACAGCTCCAGGGGCTTCTAGAGCCAATCTTACGGATACCACTGACAGAAAAATCTCCATCAATTGTGCGCACATGGTGCGCACACACCTAGCATGGAGTGCACGTGAGCAACACATCTCAAAGAACAGGTTATTAACCGTTTTTTGTTACTTGCGAATAAACATTATTGTAATTAATTGTTTTTGGATAGAAGAGGAAGTCCATAATAACTAGATTTCTCAGTAAATAATTTTCAACTTTTATGCTACATTCATGAAAATAAATAATTAAGGGTTGATGAGGGGTGAATTGATGTGCAAATATAAGCATTATATAGGTTTAAACCTTAAACATTACTATCTGTAGATTTTTTTTTCTAGATAAGCATGAAAACTTTAAACTGTGCCTCATATTTTTAAGTCCAGTAAGCTTATATGGTTTTATTAATATGCAGTAAATCTTATATTCATAAGCAGTGTTTACTGTAGGACACTATATTCAAAAGAAAATTTACACCTCAATGCTGAAGAAAGTAGAGTGGGTGAAAAATACAAGGGTGGATCTTGAACGTTTATTCTAATCTGACAGATTTTTGTTTAAAAAAACCAACAACCTCAAAGTGTAAATTTCTGTTGAGACTAAATGAAATGTGTTCTAAGACCGATTCCAATAATTTTCTTTCACTTTATATATATATATATATATATATATATATATATATATATATATATAATAATAACTTTTTTATTACTATGAGTGTTGTGCTTGTGCTTATATTAGAGTGACCAGATGTCCCAGTTTTATAGGGACAGTCCCGATATTTGGGGCTTTTTCTTATATAGGCTCCTATTACCCCCGATCCTCTGTCCCAATTTTTCACACTTGCTGTCTGGCCACCCTATAATACATATACAGTAGAATCCGGTTAATTAGGCCATCGGTTAATTGGGGCGGCCATTTATTTGGGACAAATCTTAAAGAATAAAAACAAATAAAAAAATAACCAGAATTTGCTTCGCGTATTTGGGACACCATGCTTCTTAATAGGGACAGTGACTGCTAGATGGCACGTTTGCCAGTCAGCTCCTGCTGCTAGCCTGGGTGTAGGGAACCCAGGCTCATAGCGGGAGCTGAGTGGGGCAGGCAGCGGGATCCCAGCTGGCAAGGGGCCAGCGAGGGAAACCCCAAAGCGGTGGCAGGCTGAGCGCTTAGCCTGCTGCCGCTTTGCGGTTTCCCCCGTTGGTCCCTTGCCAGCCGGAGTCCTGCCTCCTGCCCCACACAGGCTAGCAGCGGGAGCTGACTGGGGCAGGCGGTGGGACACCCCCGTCTTCCCCAGTCAACTCAGCTTGCTGAGTGCTGCTGCCAATCCTTTTTACTTACTTTGCATAATTGAGGCAGCCGCTTATTTGGGCCAAATTGTTCTGGTCCCGATGTTTCCCAATTAACCGGAATCCCTGTACATGAAAGAGGAACAAAGAAGAAGTTGTCCCTACCCTTGTAGGGAATGATAAGTAGTACTTGGCTTCTGAACTTTCCGTAGTTGTTTCCAGCATGGAGTAACATGGAGTAGGATGTGTTTACTAAAGTTATTCCCTGTTGGGAATTAATATATTTTCTTTCTGTGTCCACAGAACTTGTAGGAGGTAACAAGGCCCTGTCACCACTCTTTAAAATAAAGGGAAATATTTTTGGCCAGCTATGTCATCTTCTCGTATGGTAGAATGCATTTAAAAGCCAGCATTTGCCGACCATTATCACAAAAGGAACACAGACATTTCCTGTTCTAAATATAGGAGGGAAATGATAATTTCAGGTATAATTGGGTGGCAATTATCAGATACTGCTAACTTCAATGGCAGTCCTGCTGAATAGCAAAAATTCACTTTGAAGTACTTTGTTACTTTTTGGAAGGTGGGGAGAGAGAAGGGTTTTAAATGAAGGTTCCAGTAGATTTGGAAACTATAACTTACTCCAAAGAAATGTCAGTGTATAAATTTAGTGTGGTAGTTGAGCATAATGTGTATTTTATCACTTTGCATTATGTTTCCATGTTCGTGTAACTGTTCTGCAGCTATTTACCTGAGGTTGAGAGAATGTAAAGGTGCTAAATAGAAGCAGCAGCATCATGTGCTTCTTTGTTCTCTGCTAAGCCAATTTTTATTTTCAATTTACTTTGTGTTTTGAAGGACCAGTTACACTGCAAGGCAGAGTCTATTTATTTAGAAAGTTACCTGTTTAAGGAAGCAATTCATTATGTGTCGTGGAGCTGATGAGTTCAGTAGAGCCACCTCTTAATCCTTGATTCCCTGTGGGTTTTCTTTCACAATACCTTTCTCCTTTAAGTCCCTAAAACTACAGTCTTTCTGACTGAATAGGGGCTATTTTATATACCACCCTGCTCCCAATCCAATTAAAGGCTCAATAATAGATGGATTAGGGAAAGTTTACTTCTTAGCAGAAGAGAAGCTTTGGAAAAATAGTGTGTTGATAGCAAGAGGGAATGTGAGGGAAAGCGGAGAAAATTAAGGAGATAATAGTCAGTAATCTTAACTTGTCTGATGTTTGCGCTGTTCACAACATAGCAAGCTCTCAGAATAAGGAGAACAATGATTCAGATTCTTTAACCATTTTGTTGCTGGAGTTTGGCTGTCTCTTCAATTTTCTTCACTCTTGCTTTTGTTATCTGCATTTTACACAAATGCCACCTAATCCTTTACTTCAAGTCCCAGGCTGGTTTGATTTTTGTGGCATTTTCTTTTTCTGAAGGAGGAATGAGGGAAAGGGATGAGGTGATGGAAAAGTTAATCTGGAGAACAATCAACTCATACTATGTTATAAAACCAGATAAATATCAAAGTTTGCTAAATATATTTCAGTTCTGTTTTTTGTCAGAAGATAAGTCATTTAAGACTCTGAGTGTAGCCAATAATAAGCATGACTTTGCAATAATAGATATGAATGAAGTGGACAGACTTTGAAATCAGGAATTAGAATGTTTCTTCTACAGCAATTACTGAATAGAAAATCCATAAAAACTAGTTTTCTGGGTAATAAATGAATTAATTTGGCTAAAATGAAAACAGTATTAGCATACCTTTTTGTTTTGTTTGTCTCATTACCACACTTCATCTCTGTCACCTTCCTCTACAGTTTGACTGTAGAGCAACAGTAGTATGGTGTAACTCAAAAGATGCAAATACCTCAAAATTAAACTTGTCTGTCCTTTCACTGGCTTTAGAAGGACCCTTTGGCCATTTTGATCAGTGTCTCCGGTTAACAAAGTGTTAAAGCTATCCTCGTTTTTCAGTGTATTGAGCTAGGTAGCTGAGCAGGGAATGTTTCTTTGTGCCATCAAACCTCTCTTCTTCTTTTTTTGGCCAGATAAATGAAGCCTTCTCCATTTTGTAGAACAACCAGTAGTCATTATTTTCAGTTACTTTGCTACCTTATTATTGCCAAGTCTCTACAGAGCCTTTTTCTTTGCCTAGGATAGTGGATTGTAGTGGGCTAAATGTTTAATGAGTCAATGCGTTAAAGGCTTCACTTTTCTTCCAATTAACCCTGAGACCACTCTGGCATTTTTGTAAATCCACAGAAGTATTTTGTGAGGCCTAAAGGGTAAGCTGCAGGCAGGCTGTGAAGAATGTAAAAAGACTAACCTGCTAACAAACTCTGTGCAATAGGACAAAGAGTTTAATCCGTATTATGGTAAATGCAGGCTTAGTGTCCCAAAAGGGCTTTGCAGAGTGGAACAAAACAAAGAGGGCAGCATCAATAAAAATCCAGTGCTTTTATATTTATACACAAAATTGTTTCAGAAGAAAAACTGATAATAGCATTAAGAAAAGGTTTGAATGGTGGTTTAAAATATGATACTAAACATTGTAATTGTTCACGAATTGAATACTGTTTGTTGTACATAAAGAAGCTAAAAGCAACACAGAAGCTTGAATTGGCTTGAATATTCATGGAAATTGGTCAGATGAGTACCAGAATTTAAATCTGAAATATATGCCAATTGGTAAATAATTCAGAAGAAAAAATGATGTATAACATATTGTTAGTTTATTAGTGCTTGTCTCTATACAGATAAACCTAGACAGATATTTATATATATGAGAGAATAGTTTGTAGGGAGGAATTTAGAAAAAAAAACCATAATGAAATGTTAAGGGATTACATTTAGCTGCTTCTAAACTAAGAAAAATGATCAAGAACAGACAATCTCATGTTGCAAAAATTTTACTCAGGAAAGGAAAATGTATGGAATATATTATTTAAAATCCAAATATAAAATAGTGGAATGGGTTACAAACCCCAAATAATATTTTAAAGCATACATTAGATTATGGCAAATTGTAAAATGTGCTTGTACAAAGGAAATAAAATTTTCAAAGCCTCAGCACTAACAGATTTCAGTTCCGTAATTATATCAATAAAATGATAAATACATATTTAAATGCAAAAGTAAACTGAAAGAATTTTAACTGCCAAAACTAGAGTTCCCATACAGAGTGATGACATCCCAAACACCTAAAGTATAATAGGGAGCTACATAGAGAGCTTGACAGTGCGTGTTGAAGTCTTCAACTGTAGCAGGTAAAATACAGGCTTCTGACCTCTACTTATGGCAGGTAAGAAGAAAAGGAATGTTTTTTAAGCTACTTTGCTTCAAGATGTACTTAGGTATTTTAATTATAGTCATGTATGCTCTTACTACTAGTAAGTAGGTGATTTTTGCATTTTGTTTAGAAAAAACATTGCCATTAACTTTTTAATGTGCTTCAGTTATTATAACATAGAAATATTTCTCTTGAGCATGGTTATTTGTATCTAAATAGCAGTTAGGTGTGTGTTCGGCTTTTTTTAATGATTGCTGCTCAGTCATAGATAGGAAAGGAGAATGTTTGGGACAGTAGTACAAGCAGAAAGCCAAATGTACTTAGACATAAATATATGCTTGAATATGGAATGTAGATCATTGGACTTCAATTAGTTGGATAATTTTGCCAGGAATAGCATATTGGTATCCTTAGACTCCTTGGAAGTATGTTCAGACAAGAGGGAGATCTCTCTTAACTGATTATGAGTATTTATGCTTGTGATGATATCCTCTTTTGCATACTATATGGAAATGTGTATTAAGATAGGCCTGTACTGGTCTTGTGCTGTGCAATAGACATACGACCTGCTTATTAGCAGAATGAAAAAATGGAGCAATAGGGCTCTCTGCACGCATGACATGGAGTGTGTAGTAAACCCTTTTTTGGTGTGAAATGTTGTACTCCAACACTGAACAAATTCATGACAATATTCCCTAGATAGAAAGGGCTGTCTGCTGCCAACAAGATACAGGAGTTCAATGTGTAAACTGTGATAAGGATGACATGTAATTTGTGTTACAGTTTGACTGTTAATTGTGCATAAAGCTTCAGCCTTTACAAATCTTTGGCTGAGAGTAGTTAATTGGGAAAAGGAGTGAATGCATGTCATTAAGAACGCATTCTGTTAGGGGATGGAGTAACTCTTTGAGCTGAGCTGAGAATGCAAGATTTTTTTATTTAAATATTTTCCTTAATCCTCATGGAAGAAGACCAATAGTCTCACTTGTTTAGTAATTAAACAATTCTCCCCCTCCTCAGGATCATACATAAAATATCTGTAATGTCATCTAGATTATACATAATCTTATATTATTTCAGATAAACTTTAATTAAATTTAGCTTTCATTACCAAGTCTGTAACTGTAGTGTGGGATATTAGTAGCTGTATCACAATCAATGGAAGTGGAGCCTGAGAGCCCATGTCCATTGGATGGGCTGTTATGAACAAGACACCAGAATGAACAGGAAACGTCTGGAAGCAACTCAGCTGCGTGGACAGAGCAGTGGACAGTATTTAATAAAATTACACTTGTTCAATTTCATTTGCATTCAGCTTCACTTTCTTTACTGATGAAACATGGTGGCAGCATCTGAACTGTAAGCTTTCTGCAGTGCAGAAACTGGCAGTTTGAGCCATGGAACTCCGTCTGAAGCCCCTCAGAACCCTGGATTTTGCAGCTACAAACCTAGCCCAGCCATTGACCTAGGGAGGAGTTCAAGTGTATGCAGACCTGACCATATAAGGCAGAGTTTGGCAAACTTTTAGAAGTGGTGTGCTGAGTCTTCATTTATTCACTCTAATTTAAGGTTTCACTTGTGAGTAATACATTTTAGCGTTTTTAGACTATATAACTAAATTGTTGTTGTAAGTAAAATAAATAAGGTTTTTAAAATGTTTAAAAAGCTTCATTTAAAATAAATAGCACAGCCCCCCAGAGCGGTTACCAGGACCCAGTCAGTGTGAGTGCCTCTGAAAATCAGCTCGCGTGCCGCCTTTGGCACACATGCCATAAGTCGCCTACCCGATATAGGGGCATGACAGTAGCCAGAAATAGTATTTTACCTTATTGGAGAGCATGGCAGAAGGATCTGCAGTTCACCAGTGCCTCAAGCCTCACAGGAGCCCAGAAACTCTGGGGATGTATTGCTTCCCAAAGCAGAACAAAATTGTGGCATGACACAGGTTTTTTTTTACTAGAGACCAGTCTGAAGGGGGGGAATAGATCTGTGTTACTGCCTTATACATACTGACTGCTACATGCTGGTATGCATAAGGTATTTTGGGGGCTTCGCAGACTTCCTGATTCAGGACAGGATAGTCTGCAGCACTTGAGACCACCACCTGTGATAACGGCTACTCCAGGAAGGCAGTCTCACATTACACAGATGCTCAGACATGGGGTGTGCAGTAAAGGGATCAAGAAAAATGATGAAAGCCCTAGGATGCAGAAGGGACCCTAGCCCCCAGAAGTACATGCAGTGAGACAATAACAAAGGAGAGCACTATCCAGGGTTCCAGACTCTGAGACAGACACATTTACTATGGGAGACAGCATGCACTGGTAAAGGAGAAATGGCTCGCAGTAGGACAGCATTGCAAGAAATGTGGCAAGTTGAACCATTTTAGCAGGGTGTGAAAGAGATGAGAGAGATCCCAGAAAGATCCGGTCATCATTGTACAGGAGTGGGGGACACATCGAACAGTCATGATAACATCATCTTGTGTCCCAGAGTGTATCAGGGACAGGAAAGCAACCGGGGACAATATTAAACTCCATGAATGCAGCAGTGTTATTAGGGAAACACCCAGTGCACTTTCAGCTAGACATTGGGGCCTTCTGCAATGTGTTGGACTTGAATAGCCCCATTACAAACAGCTGTATAACACATATATTTGATATCCTCTAAACTGGAAAATCATGGAAGGGGAAATGTATAAATGGATTTAAGATTAAATTGTATGTTAATTTTCCTTAATATAATCATTCTTTTCTTCAGTCTATAGCATACACAGACACAACACTTTTCTTTTTTGTTCTCTGCTGGTACCTTTTTTTAATTTTCTGCGGAGTGATCAGTGTTTGTATATGGTATTCATCACAGATCGATTAACTTTTACATAATCAATTAAAAAAAAGTACAGAACGCATTAGTACCGAATTATGAAGGAACACCTTCAAAATCATTGCAGCACATAGATCTCCCTGTTTAAACAATCATAGTGTTTTGAAATATGTACAGGTCTGTGAAATATGGTTGTTAATATAAATCTTTAAATCAGTCTTCAAAATATGTGCAGTGTATTGAAATGAATAAGAATCATGTGAATGAAAAGAAGTACAAGTTTTGCTCCTTCAAGCCTGAGTCACTGCATTATCAAAAACAACATGTACTTCGGGTATACGATACTATGGTTCAGCTAGGGACATTGAAATTACACTATTTTTGGTTCTGTATTGAAAAAATGTACGTAAAATAGCACTTATATTCCGCCCCTACAATTTGGTTGTGATGGTATATAAAATGTTAGGCAGAAAGAACCCTGAATGTGTTAACTTTTTGTATATGAATAAAAGTAGCCAAAGTATTAAATACTTTAAGTTGCAGTCTCCCTTTAAATAATGAGATATTGTTTTAAGATGAAGGCAGGCATGCCACAGCTTTATTAAGAATCATAACTGGGGACATATGAGTTACTCAACTTCCATTCAGCTTCAGTGTGAGTTGGTCACTTAATGCTTCTTTGTAATTTGGAAAATTAGGTACATTATAGCTAAACAAGTAGTTACTTATTTGCCTTCTCTAGTCTTACCCTAGAATGATTCCTTTACACGGTCTCTGGATGGTTTTTTAGGATTACCAGTTTAAGGACCCAAGCCTAACATTTCCATGCTTTGATTCACATCCCTGTACCCAGCAGTTCCATTAATCCCCTGCACAAGAAGTAGGATGAGCTCTCGGTGTTGTCTGCCCTCCAGCAGAAGTCAGTATTGTTTACTGCTTCCTAAGTCTATGTCTAGATCTTGAAGACCTAAGAACTGCTTCTTCCCAAGTACCCAGATGGACACTGCTGATAAATTTCCTAACCATCTGTGCAGTAATACCTGTACAACAGCAACCAGCAATTAAAAGGGAGAACTTTTTTATATGGAAAAGAAATATCATTATCATTTAAAGCACAAAACCCTTGTAGAATAAAAGAAAAGAAGATTCAGATATGCATTCTGGTAAATGAGTTAGTGCTTGGCTGTATGATGTATATATGACCATGATTCTGTCAATGCCATTTTGGGGTAATTGTGTAATTAGGGGTCTGGCAGGTAAAAGACAAAGCTGTGCTATCTCTGTGTCACTTATTATTTAAATAACACTCCTGTGCTTAGCCCTGTACAAGATGCTCTTGTTGCCCTATGGAATTTAGTCTAAATAGATGATGCAAGTCTGACACAAACCACACTTGGAGACTCAGAGTCAGGCTATGTTTTAGCTCTATTTTTAAAAATAAATAATGGCAAGCTGATAGCATTTTTTAACCCATTTAAAATTGTTAACCTACCAGTTTTTTAATCCTTCACTCCATTTGTCTAGCCAATTGTGGCTCCTGCCCTTTGAAACTAGACTGCACAATAATTGGCTAGTCTTGGCCATCAGAAATTCCTCTGAGTGTTCATGAGCAAAGATTTAAGGATTTATGCATAACAGCAATGATTGGTATGATTACCATACTTGTTAGGTCCATTTCCTATTTCCTGCTGTCTGTGTTTCTGCTGCTCAGGAACCCAGAGTTAAGAAACAAGTGTTGGGACATTATTGTTCATTTGAAAATTAGAGTTAAATCTTTACTGTTTGTTTTTAACAAGAGACCAGTGTTACTTTCCTGACTCACTCCCAAGGCTGGAAAATATTTTAATTTACTTTGTATTTACACTAGAACATGGCATGTTTGTAAAATTGAGAAGCATGGCTATCTGCTTTTGGAAATTCTCTTGGCATACTCAAAGTAAATGAATTTAAGACCATTCCCCACTCTCCCCTCCACCCCCAGAATACAGCCTTCTAAAAGAATCCAAGAAAATTGTTCAAAGTTCTAACAAAATTAATTCCAGTAATATACACTGGGTTTCCCAAAGGGATGGGGATAAAGCAGTGATTTCTGCAAGCAGAAGCACCAAAAGGCCAAACATGGCTAATGCTGTCTAGTTTGCAAATACTGATTATCATTTCATGTTGATTAGTTGCAGGTAAATGCGCAGAAGGAACAGTGCTTTGGTGCTTTTGTCACAGTTGTATCAAAATGATTTTGTCAGCACTGGAGCAGAACCCTTGCCACATCAGTTTGAGTGCTCATTAGGCAGCCGATTTGTCTGAATCCTCATTAAATTGATGAACTCATTTACTTATGGGTGATGACATGTTATATTGTACAGAGATGTGGATATAGATTAGAGTCAAGACTTAAGTAGACTTGTTCACTACTCTTTTGTTCATGTATGCCTGCAATATATTGTCACATCAGAATACTGTAGCATCACTAATTTACTTTGAAAAAGCATAAAATGAGCCAAATGAGTTAAATTTGTGCAATATAAACTTAAATGTTTACTAAGAAACTTTAGCCAGCAGTTTAAAGGATCCTTAGGATTGTATCCTGCATTCTCTTATTCCCAGCTTATATCACATTTGTTCAATATTCACAAAACCAGCATCTGTCACGAGGAATGTAAATGGCTCTTTTATTTATGTCTTATTAAGGCAGATGTTCAAGAAATAGAAAGCATCTTGAAGATCTCTGTTACGTGACTCATTTAAAAAGAGGTGTGAAATCTTTTGAAACAGAAGATGCCTAAAGAAGTGACTTAACTTGTACCATTCTGTAAAGTGAGCAGACTGAAAAAATTACATCATTTCAAGTGATGTTTAGGATCTGTTTTAGTTACCATAATCCTTAAATCACATCCTGTGATAATTGGACCACTTTCACTTAGGTGCCTGAATGTGAATTTAGAAACCTAACTTTGAGCACCTGTATTTGAAAATTTTGGCTTTGGTAGCTATTAATGTTCTGTTAAATTCAGGCGCTCTGCAATGAATATGTGGCAATTGCATGTGTGGGTTTGGAGCAGGCTGGTTTGTTTTTAAATCAGGATCTCATATTGCACAGGGAGAACCAAGGAAGTAAAAATGTAGCTGTTGACACTTTCAGGTATGTTCATCAAGATGTTGTCCCATAACTCTTGAGTGGCAGAATTATTGACTTCGAAGGGAGTAGCACTTGCTTATGCCAGGCTGAATGTGGTTGCATGGTACATACAGAGCAGTGTCAAGATGCTCTATGCTCTAAGAAACACACCATTTATGGGGCAGGTACATTTTTATAAGGAAGATTTACTTAAATTGCATACATACCTCTGTTCAACATGAAAAGTAGGTGGTCCAAATATAAAATTTATAATAATCAGTATCACAAGAAGTACAAGCATTTATTATAGTAGTAATCTTATACCTAATATCTATACTTAACTCCCTCCCTCATTGAAGAGAGAATTATGGTCAGAATTTGATCACTGCAAGCCACACAGACAATGTGTAGTTAGAACTCTTAAGATTATTGAGAAAGGAAAATGACGCTGAGGAACATATCTTTATAGACCAGTAGCAGAAATAGCCTTCTTAAATGATTGTGGCTATATTTGTATAAAAGTACACAAGTTTTAATGGCCTTACCTGAAGTCCTATGCCTTTCACAGTTCATTGAGTTAATGGCCAAAGCATGAGTAAACACAGGATGAAATCCTGTACCACCGAAGTCTATCAGCGTTTTGCCACTGACTTAAATAGTGCCGGGATCGCACTCTTTTTTTTATTGTAAGAAACAATAATTAATTAACAGTGTCTTTCCAGCATTCATCTTCAGAATGTGGTTATTTTTGAGGACCCATAGTCCAGTTTAGTTGGATAAAAATGAATCATTGATTCACATCAAAGATGAGGAAAAAAAAGTTTATGAAGAAAGTTTCTAGACTGTTACTGGAAATTGTACAATTGCCAGATCAATTTTAGGATCACTGTTTATTTGCAAAGTGGACCTAGCACACTGTTAATTACTTCGAACTGTAATTTGGTGATTGAGGTATTAAATTATTGTGCTGCTGAATTTTCCAGTATCCACCTATTCTCCATTTTCACTTGCTCTGACAGTTATAGACTGCTTCTCTAATGGGGCTTGCATTTGAAGATAAGCCTGCATGTAAACAAATTAACTTTTCTTAAATGGAGAGCAATTTCATCTGCAATAATGTACCAATTCATAAACTACCACAAGCATAATTTAAAAAAAAAAGATAAATGACCCATTGTATAACTCTTACTATTAGGCAGACTAGATGTCTCCATGTTCTGGGAGATAAGGCTCTTGTATTATTATACCCTAATAAAATGAGTTAATGTTTTAGTATCAGAGATAAAAGGACAGTTGGATATATTTAATAACCAAACTGAGAAACACTTAATTTTAGTTGTCTGTAGCAATATAACACAAATTCCCTGGTAAAACAAATTGCACTTTTGGAATATACTTTAATGTGCATTCGACAAAGGAGAAAATGAGGTGATTGAACTTCAATTTGTAGAATGTTATTAACCATTTCTGCATGACTAGATGAGTAAAAGGATAATGGATGAGGGTTTTATTATTGCCTTTCTGCTAAAATGAAGTGGTATAAAAGATAAGGTGATGAGATTAATGAACATAAGGAAAAGGAGTAATCAATCAAACTCCAACATGGAGATGAGATGACAGTACTTAAGATTGGCAAACACATGTTTAAAACAAAGTGGACTCTATCAACATGGGCATTTTATTTGGGTGGAACACTGAAAAGGAGATAGTTGTGGTCTTTAGATGTTTTACTGCTGTCAGTGGGTTCCTTAGCTACAGCAGTCTACATCAGCGTTTGAGAGTTCCAAAAGCTAGCATTCATACTTGCTGAAATTGATTGATTGTTTTTCACCATTTAATTATATTATATTTTAAAATCCATAATATCATTAAATCAATCAGAAATGCAAAATTTGCCAACCAGAGATAATGTTATATCAATTGGTCAATCAATGGTTGCAGAACCTAGAAAGGAGTGCTTGAGCACGTTAATGATATTACTTGTGCTAGACACTGAAGTTGTATTACTTTACCACACTGAAAAATCCCAACCATCAAAACAGTAGTCCTTTGAATACTGCTGAAAGGAGGAACTAATCTCTTTGTCCCTTAATCTTCATCAAGCCCTCAACAATGAGGGTTTCTGCAACAGCCACCAAACTGACTGCCCTCACAGACATACCTATCCCCTTGTGAGGCCCCATCTCCCCTACACAACATCTTGTGCACAGATACTGATATCTTCATGGGTAAAGTCCAAAAAGTTTTTGATTGTGAACTTTTTTCCTAACCTGTGCTGGGAATGATTCACTCCTCTCCCAGAAATGAGGTAGTATTTCACTCATCTTCCAGGTGCCATAAATATGTAAACTACCTGCATATCCTGTACTTCAACCTGAAGACCACAGGAATGGCCATTCTGGGACAGATCATCTAGCCCCGTATTCTGTCTTCTGACAGTTGCTGATACCAGATGCTTCAGAGAGAATGAATAGAATAGAGCAATTGTCAGGTGATCCATTCCTTGTCCTCCAGTCCAAGCTTCTGGCAGTCAGATGCTTAGGGACACCCAGAGCACGGAGTTGCATCGCTAATCATGTTGGCTGTCCTTTCTGAACTTCTCTTATTCTTTTTTGATCACAGTTATACTTTTGTCCTTCATTATACCCCCCTGGCAACAATTTCCACAGGTTGACTGTGTGTTGTATGAAGATGTACTTTCTTATGTTTGTTTTACATCTGCTGCCTATTAATTTCATTGGGTGACTCTTGGTTCTTGTATTATGTGAAACACTTCGTTATTCACTTTCTCCACACTTGAATGTGAGATTAAAGATGTGATTATCCCCTCACATCTATCATATCTCCCCTTATTTGTCCGTTTCCCTAAACTGCACTGTCCCAGTCTTTTTAATCTCACCTCATAAGAAAACTTTCCTGTACACCTAATCATTTTTGTTACCCTTCTCCGTGCATTTTCAAATTCTAATATTTAGTTTTTGAGATGAGGTGACGAGAACTGTATGCAGGATTCAAGGTGTGGATTTAGCTAGTGGCATTATGATATTTTTTTGTCTGACTGTCTATCACTTTCCTAATGGTTCCTGACACTTAGTGTACCGATGTTTTCAGAGAAGTCTCCATGATGGCTCCAAGATCTCTCTTTTGAGAGGTAACAGCTAATTTAGACCTCATCATTTTGTTTATATATAGTTGGGATTATGTTTTCAAAAGTGCATTACATTGCATTTATCAACACTAAATTTCATCTGACATTTTGTTGCCCGGTTGCCTAGTCAACCTGTCATGGAAGGAAATGTCCTTATTATTTGAAATGACAAGAGATCACAGGTATTTAGGCACCTTGTGGAACTTCACTCATACTTCAGTCCCAACCCACTCCTGCATATTTGGGTTTTCAATTTGAAGTGTGATTCACTCTCTCATGTACACTCTATATCTTCCTAGTCTGCCACTGGACCCCAGTACCAATTGTGCAAAATTGTACAGCAGTTTTGTGATGTGGAGAAATACACAGAAGGAACCAAGGTCTTAATTCTGCAGTACTGGTAGATGCAGTACTCCTTGTGCAGAATTGCAATGACTTACATGGTATTCTTTGTTGTTGCAGGCAAGGCCAAATTAAAGCAGTCTAAGACCCTTGAAACACCATGATATTGTCTATAGACCATAGCCCCAGTTCTGATTCCCTGCCCCTGTCACTTACCTGGAATGGCGGTGGCAGGAAGGTTTCTCCTTTCTCAGAGATGCAGGGACAACATGAGGCCTCATTGTCTGTCTCAAGGGTTGCAGCTGGCCCCCCTTTTGTTTTGGGGGTTACAATGGTAGCAGCCCCTTCTTACCCTCTAAGAGGCAGGAGTGGTAACAAGGAGGCACCTCAGTACTTTCTCTGGCAGCCAGGTTGTATCTTCTTGGGTATCTCATCATGTCATACGGAATCCTTTGTTGGGGCCATGTAGGTGGCTTCTATTTCCCTCCTCCTCCCCGCACCTTCAAGCAGTCAGTCTCTGACTTAACCTCCCATTGAGATTCATTGGGCAGTTCACAACTTCAGAGCTGTTTTTTAAGGCTGTCTGCAGTCTGAGGCAGACATTGTTATGCTCGAGTTACATTTTCAGACTCTCCTTTTCTCCAATCATTTGGAAGATTGAAAGATGTGATTATCCCCTCATCACATAACTTCAGAAGCTCTAGTCGCAAGCCTACAGTGTTTGGGCATTAAACAGCCCGGAGAGCAAGGGGTCTGCATTAGCACATCTGCTTGAAGAATCAAGGCCTATTACATTTATTTTACATCCTACAAAGGTGAAAGCCAGCAGCTGTTATATTAACCCACTACTCCATATTGCCCTTAATTCTCCATGACTTTGTGACATGTTTATTTTTAATATATCAAATTATTTAATGAATGATCCCAAAAGGACAACTGCTGAGCTCCTATAATGATGGGCCATAGTAAAAACCTTAAAGGTTGATAGATCTGGTCAGTTCTCTTGCTCCACAAATGTATCTACCCTTTCAGGGCATGTGATTCTTACTCAGTTCATGTATGTTTGGTGGCTGTATTTCTTTAGTGACCTTAGGCACTGTATCTGGCCCTCCTCGGGTCTCTGTGTGCTGCTTTGGTGGAGCTGTAAATGAGCCACCAGGGTTTAGAGAGAATTCCTTCAAATGCCTGAGCAATGTAAGGGAACATAGATAGCACTGTGTTATTTCCCACTCTCTACAAGCCCTGGGGACAGGAACAGAGTTTGGGGAAGTGGAATTAGTAGCTGTTCTTGATGTTACAGAGAGTCTGGGCATAAGCATTCTTTGTCCCCTGCCTACCTTGCCCCACCAACCCCATCCACACGATGAGTGATGAATCATGTAAGGTGAGACATCACCTGAATCATCTGCATTGTCCAACTTCTCTGCTTCAAGCATTTGATGCAAAGAACTTAAGGAATTACTACTACCTAAGGATAAACTGGACCTGAAAAGCCTTAACAGATGCATCCTGTCTCATAGCCCAAGAAAAAGGGGACATTCAGTGGAAATGAAATTTCGCACTTTCACAGCTGATAAAAGGAAACACTTTTTCCACACAAAGTGTAATTAGCCTGGAACTAATTATCATGTGAAATCACTGAGGCCAAGGATTATCCCACATTTGCTACTGCACAGATCTTACACCTTCCTCTGAGGCAACTGGTGCTAGCCATTGTTTGAGACAGGATACTGGACTGGGACAGTAAGGAAATTCCTATGTTCCTCCTCCATTAATATAATCTTGTTTGTTCATGTTCATAAGCGTACACTCTCTCTCTCTCCTCCTTTTCCCATCTCTTACGTCTATACAATAAGCTTACAGGATTGTCACCATCTATGCCTCACTTGGAAGCCTAGAATATTTGTTGAGTCAGTGTGAAGCATAGAGACAGCTACAGGCAGGGTTGAGAGCTCTTATTTCAGCATATCACCAGGTTCAATCATCACTGGGATTTATGGTCTGTTACTGGCGGATTTTTTAGTTCTCAGCCAATTTTGACTTTTTTTTTTTACATTTTACGAATTACATGGGTATGACAGCATAGGTCTTCACCTAGTGTGTATGTAGATCTATAAACAAACTACTCTTGGTCATTCAAGCAAATGTTTTTCTGTGTATTTGAATCCATATATGATCATACATTTGTTCAACTTTAGTTTTGAATATGTTTTTTCCTCTAAAGAAAAAATGGTTCACATTTTAATGTGAAAGTCTCAATAGAGATCACCCAATAAATTAATTAAATGTAGTTTATTCCCATTAACTTTTGTTTGTGAATTAAGAGATGTTTTATTTAGTCTTTTTGCAGTTCTTTCAGTTTATTGGATATGTGAAGATGGTATAAGTAATATTGTGAGTGCTGTGACAAGTACTGAAGCGAAACGCTGTCAAACCTACATATAGTCACCATTCTTCTTCCTTGTGTATATAGGCTGCAAGTATAGTCTGACAGAAGTTTTGGTAGGGGTATCATAGTGTTTTGTTTTTTTCCTGATGACCCAAAAGCGTTGCTGCAATTTTTTTGCTGGTTACATATAGAACTGTGTTGTAGATAAGACAAACATCATTCTGTCTAAGGAAAAGAAAGAGGTTGCCTGGAGGAACTATTTGTCCAACATAACATACTAGAGAGCAGGCAAAAATTTCTTTGCTTTTTCTTTTCATCTGTCTTTGTCTTTCTTTCTTTCATAAAAAATGAATTTGCGTGTGGTAAGTGCTGCATTGACAGCTCTAGAGACTGAAGCTCTCTATCCATTCGGTGGGTAGAAGGATCTCCTGTTTTTCCACACCTCCTGCTAATATACCTCAGATGTTGAAGAGACCATCTTTTAAGGGATGCATTTAGTTGTGTCAGTAGTGGTAATTGTTAATTAGTATTCTCCAGCTTCAAAGTTTTTGACCTCTGAGCCTGAGCCAAGTGGTTGTTGTAACGTTCACACATGTTCATCCAGAAGCAGACTGAGACTACCAATTTGTTTCACATATGCCACTGAATAGCTGTTGGATAGGAGCAAGTTTGGTCACTACTTATCTGAGCTGTCTTTGAACTGGTGATGTAGAAACTGAGTGTCAGGAAGCCAGTGAAAATGGAGACAGAAATTAGTATCTTTGGCTAAGTAGCTGCAACTGTATTAAGCCTTTTGTTTAAAATTTGGTACTGTTAATTCCTAAAGGCAACTTGGTCTGGCAGCAGTGAAAGGTGGAAGGCTGTGCCATCCCAACTAGTTATAGACTTTCTCTAACCTTCGATGTGCAAACCCTACTAATGCTCAGGTGCCATTGAGGTTTTCTAAACCAAGGTCTCAGGCTGGTCTTATAAGAATTTAGGGCTCCCTGAAAATGCAGCTCCCTTTCTTCTTGAAGAAGCCTAATGTCTAATCTGCAACAAAGAGGTATAACTCCAAATCCTGAAGGAACCAAGTCTTTGATTAATTCTATTGTTGCTGAGAGAAATCGAACATCTTTTTCCCAGGACAAATTGTCTTAACTGTTATACCCCACTAGCAACCAAACCTCATCCTCTATTAAGATGTATATCTTGAGCACATTCTCTCCATATCCAAAAGGTGTACACCATCTTGATTAGGATGATGAGACCATGGCACTCTTAGATAATTACCTCATTCTTCATTCTCTTGGCCCAGCTGAAAAGTAAAGTCTTCATTTACTAGTCTGTATCCTTTGTCTTGGTAATCATCACTGCTCTGCTGAGAAAAGTTTGAACTGTTGATGTAGTAACTGAAGACTCTGTGTCCCATTATCAGTCATATGAAGCAGCCAATCCTTGTTTTGTTTTTTTCATATCAACCTCTTCTACCAATGGCAAGGAGTTTTACAGACCAGCTAGGGCATGGGTCACTTACAGCCTAAAGGAATGGTTCTTTACACCAGCTACTGGGTGCAGAGGAGGAGATAGGGCATGGTGCTGACATTTGTACTAAACTTGCAGACCCATTGAGGAGCCATTGTGAGGTGTTTCAGGCCAAGAAAACCTCACTGACTTTAAGAAAAGGTTCTGAATAAAATGTTCCTGTAGAGGGAGGGCGCTGGGGCTCGTCCCTCTGCGGGGCAGTGGGGCACCACACCGCCTTGCCTTCTTTGCTCTGCCGGGTTGGGGAATACCTGGCATGTAGCTCAAAGACTCAGAGCAGTCTGAGCCTCAATAGTTCAGTAGGCCCCGGCTCTGAGGCAGGGCAGGGCAACAAACACACAAAAGTGTCAGGGCTCAGGCCCTTAGGCAGGGGCTGAGCTGCAATAGTTCAATAAGCCCAGGCCCTGAGGCAGGGCGGGGTAACAAGCACACAAAAGAGTCAGGGCTCAGGCCCTTAGGCAGAGACTCTGCAGCACCAGACAGGTAGCACTGGTGTCTGGTTGAGGGGAGACTGCCACCCACGAGTAAGGGTGGCGGGGGGGACGCAGGCCCACCCACTCCACTGTGTCCCAGCCCGGGGACCTAGCAGCAGCAGATCCGCTGCAGTCAGTGGGGATCCTGACCGCAACAAACTGACATTGGCTCTGAGTCTCTCCCCAGGCTACTTCCTAACTCCCCCTCAAATGGTGGTACCTGGTCGGAGTCCATGTCCTCCATGGGCTCCTCGGAATCGCTCTCGGGGGGCAGAGGCGGCAGCTCCTCGGTGTATCTAGCAGGTGGTAAGCACGGCCCGTCTCCCGGGTAGCTGGCTTGGGGTAGGCTGGGCAGCTCCTCGGGGTAGCAAGCACTGGGTAAGCTCGGGTAGTCCTCCTCCGGGTAACGGGCGCAGGGTAGGCTCGGCCAGTTCATGGCTTCAGGCTGGGTCGCGGAGGCTTCCTGCTCAGGAGCTCCACCATTAGCGTCTGGCTCCTCCGGTGGCTGCCGCCCAAGTGAGCTCTGGGGCCTAGCCTTTATACTTCTGGTCCTGCGTCCTGACCTCCTGGGGGGCGGGCACAGGACTCTCTAGTTCCGCCCATTTTGGTCTCTGGGTAGGCTCGTCCCTCTGCGGGGTGGTGGGGCACCACACTGCCTTGCTACAGTCCCTATTCTAATTTAAAAACAAACAAGCAAACCCATGGGTAGGTCCTGTTCCTTGGGTTCTTTTCTGCTCTCAATGAATGAACCTCTTTACACACTCAGACCTGCCTTAATTTTTCTTTTTGAGTGGGGTTCAATCTCAGTAAACACAGCTGAGTATTTCCCTACCATTTTTAAAGGCTTACGGGTGTTTTCCACCTCATCAAGTACATGTCAGCCTCTGGGAGCATATAACTTATTTATTTTTAAAGAGAGGATTTTTATTTGTAAATCCTGTACTATGCAAATTCTTCTAAATATGAGCAGGATTAGGAATAAAGTCCTAACTAAGGACTCTGAATTAGTTACTTGCCAGGGGCTTTGAGGTGCATCAGGCCAGAACGAATAT
Organism: Dermatemys mawii; assembly: GCA_007922305.1. Lineage (NCBI taxonomy): Eukaryota > Metazoa > Chordata > Testudines > Dermatemydidae > Dermatemys > Dermatemys mawii. The sequence goes on from ML677326.1 coordinate 66,618,826, forward strand.
TATATATTATATAGGAATTTCAGTTTTATGTAAATCTGTAACAGTAGCTTAAAATCCAATAGTTTTACACGTCTAAAACAACATCAATTTTCCAGTCAGTGCTTCATGTATCAAAGTGTGTTCTGTGAAAATATCAATATCATTGGTTAATATAAATGAAATTAATTTTTAAAGCTGGGCTAAAGGTTGACATCTGAAAAATTGCATTACTTTGCAGAAGAGAAATTTCTGTCTTCTAGTGAAATTTCAGGTCATAAGGGCAAGTAATTTTCACAATCTTCAATGGGAACCAGTGAAATATGAACTTCATTGTCACCTAGCCCCAAAGCGATAAGATAAAATGAGCTGATACATCATTTGCTGTGGTTTTATCATCTCCTTCAGTAATTGGAAGAGAAAACATAAGAGTTTTTTTCACCAAACCCTCCACCACCCACAGCCAGGCTTAAACAATTTTAGTCTGATCGATACAAAGGTCACATAGCATTTATTTATTTATTTTTTAATTCTTTATACCAGCTAAAACTGCCAAGTGGAACATTAACGTAATGAATATGTTTAATTGAATTTGTCACCCATGAGAATGTGGAATAGAATGGTATATCAGACTGCAGTGGAGGTGGCGGAGAGACTGCTAGAATGCAGAATTCAGCAGCTGCTTGAGTAAATATTTGACAATTGATTAAAATAAACTATTTTCTTACTATTTACCCCCCATATGATTTGTTTTCTGTTTTGTTCTGGCAGTGTGTTAAATGAAAAATCTAAAATGACGCCAATAAACCCTATGATGTTTAAGAGCAGTTATGCATTCTTAAATTATCATTAGCATACTTTTTTGGTATTAGATCATTTGTGTTTGGACTTTATTTAGCAAGAAGCACAGTAAGACTTTGTTTTAATAACACGTCCTATATAACTATAAGCTACAATTTTATATGGCGTAGTGCTGTACATGTAGTGTAATAGTTTATATGTGAAAATGCAGAGTTTAATATTGTTAGCACAGCTTAAATACTGTGATCAAGAGCCTGTTGCACAGAAAATCATATGTCAGTTTTTGTAAAAAATCTGGTTGTTTGTGAGCTTGTGACTTTGTATACAAACTTGACATAAAAAGATTAAGGTTACTATAACCATCATACCTTGTTTTGTCAGAGCAATAATTTACTATGGGTTGTCTTTTGATTGCAAATGAACAAACAGAAATGCACACGTATGTCTTTATTCTGAATGCACACAATATATGGCTATTTTAGGAGTGGGTTTCAAACAGACATTTCAATTTGGAGTACAAAATATAAAAATGAGGCAGCTGCTGAAATCAGTTGTTTAGTTTTTATTTTACTTGTACTTAAGCTGCCTCGCACATAAAAATGATGTAATTATTCAATTACTATTTCAGTTCTATAACCCATTTGCAGACTTAATTACCTTCACAGTATTCACATTTTCAAGATCAATAATACTTTATTCTAAAACTGAGTATACGATAGTTGATTGGTTTGCTTAAAATTTAAAATTAAATGTTCTTTTAACCCTCAGTAAAAATACTTTTTTATTGTGGAATGTAATAGTACATCTTTAAAATTGTAACAATTTAATTAATATGACCCCATGTTTTAAAATAACATGGAGAGATACTGTTGTTGGACAGCTATGAATGTAATAAGCTATACTATAATGACTGATGTGGAGAAAGTAAATAAGGAAATGTTATTTACTCCTTCTCATAACACAAAAACTAGGTCACTAAATAGGCAGCAGGATTAAAATAAACAAAAGGAAGTATTTCTTCACACAATGAACAGCCAACCTGTGGAACTCCTTGCCAGAGGAAGTTGTGAAGGCCAAGACTATAACAGGGTTCAAAAAAAGAACTAGACAAATTCATGAAGGATAGGTCCATCAATAGCTATTAGCCAGGATGGGCAGGGATGCTGTCCCTAGCCTCTGTTTGCCAGAAGTGGGAATGGGCAACAGGGGATGGATCACTTGATGATTACCTGTTCTGTTCATTCCCTCTGGGGCACCCAGCATTGGCCACTGTTGGAAGACAGTATACTGGGCTAGATGGAGCTTTGGTCTGACCTAGCTATTCTTATGTTCTTAATCTTTCAAACAGTTCTTTTGGAAAAAAGAACCCTACTAGTTTTAGGGCTTTTTGTGTTCACGTTGCAAGATGGCAGAACAATGTAGTGGTAGCACTTTACTGCTGTGAAACTAGCATGTATAGATGCATAATTACCAGGCATCATTAAGTGAACTGTTTGTCTATATATGGTCTTAACTGGAGGCCAACACTGAATGTCCAGGCAACTCTAATTACAAAATCAGGGGCTAAAATGTAAATTCAAGTTAGAGGCTAATTGCCTCTCATTATTTTGTCTTCAGTTTCTCTTGTAGTGTCCTACACCCATGCAGAATAACATTGACTTCAGTAGGGCTGTGCAAAGGTCCACCCGAACTGATATGATTGTAGGATCAGGGCCTTAGTCTGTATTGTTTGAGATGACTTGAGGGTATTTTACTGAGGTGAAAATAAACTGAAAGTGTTTATTGTTGTCATGATATTTGTTTACCTTGTATCCCTAAAGCATTTGTATGTATCAGCTTGCACAGGATGTTTTTGTAACCATGGAATTTTGGAGAAATCCATCATTTAGCATAAGCGTTTTTTAACTTTTCTATCAAGTTGTGGACTCTTTCTTTAATGTCTGATAAATAATCTTTATTGCGTATTTAGCCTATTTTGAAACTCTGTGTTAAAGCCATTAAATGGTAAATGCCAAGAAATAGTTCTCCATTTCTTTTCTTGAGATGGGAGGTTATATCATTTGAGAAGATTAAATTAGAATACACAGTCACATTAGCCTCTTTTTTTTTAGAAATTGTTACTCCAAAATGATTGGCATTGAAGGAAAAAGCCTTAGAACCAATAATAATCACCTTGTAAACATAGGTTATTGTGCAACATTTAAAGAATCTTTCTTTACATTAACAAAATCCTGTATTATCTAGCATATGAGTGAAAGACATGTTAGGTTTTTTAAGGAAACTGTCTAATTTTCAAAAGTTGTGATTATGAAATTAAAAATTTCAAGGAAAGTAAGACACGAAATATTTTTGCTCCCTTTTTAATGGAATACAAATTCTGTTTACATTTGTTTTAATTATTTCTATAAATACTTCATATTTCTGAAATGTGAATTATTGGTAAAATCAAATGTTCTGAGGCTGGAAATGATTGAACAAATGAAGGGTCCAGGTTTTCATAAGAAATATGTAGTAACAAACATTGAAGAAGTGTGTGTGTTCTGTATCTTTCAAACTACTGTAGTTGGTGTGAGGACTGCAGAGCAATGGTAATGATGCAGTTTCCATAGCAACTGGTTCATTGGAGGGCTAGACCTTTGTCTAGGGTGCTGTCAGTATGTGTGGAGTTTCAGAGAACAGAAAGTCCCAAAGAAGGTCTGCTTCCACCTAATCCAGTTTTAATTGAACTCCAGAGACTTTGAAGTGAAGCTACAGACCAGGCAGATAGTATTCCAACAAGAAGCGAAGGTCTTGCTCAGCTAGGCCTCATCTGCTTCTCACTCCTGATAACCATTTGTAATGAATAAAGAATTGTTATAGAGGTGCCTGGTAATGTATCTGTAGTTGAGTCTGAATTTTTATTATAAACTTTCTGGGATTGGATTCAATAACTTTGTCATGACTGTGAAAGACATTAATATAAAGTATCTCTGAGGCTTGTTAGTTAGCTTTTAAAATCCATTTGTTTTTCATCGTTAGGTGTATTGGAAATTTTCCGTATGATGGTTTAATTGTACACACATTGTCATAAGTGACTCCAGTTGGGGGAGAGAAGACTATTTAGCCTTTTAATGTGATTGAATTGTTTAGGTTTCTGTTTTAACTCATAATATCTGAGTAATTAATGTTTGACTCTAAAATGGGTGTGCATACAACAGTGCTGGTTGTCATAATTATTTTTACTTTGCTTGTTTAAGAGATTTTGTGAATTGCACACTTGGATCTATCTACCTCCATTGACCCCCTTCTAAATATGATCTCTGAAAACAAAAGTCTCAATATGAAAATATTATTGGAAGTTTCATTTGAGTAAAGGAAGTGAGAGCTTTGCCTTCACAAGGTTTCAGGATTGACTGCTTTGTTTCGTGAACCAACGCTACTTTTTTGTCATACTTTCTCATTGGTACTTGTTATACATGTAATGGAACAATTACATGGTGTTTCCTGGATATACAACTTTGTCAGTTACATGGTACATGGTGTTATCTGGAGACACAGCTGTATCAGTTATCTGGGAGAGGTGAAGAAAAGGGTTAACATGGTCCCAAGTCTACTATATCTCAAATTTCATAAATGGTTTGGAACCATTACTAATCACTGTTACCTTTCATGTGCCTCTCAAGAATTTGATTTAAAAATAACAATTTTTGGAGATTTTTTCATTGTGAGCTCAGGGGAGGTGGGTGGTGTTGAAGAAGAAATGTGAGGAGACTTTGTACCTTGCAAGTTCTGTGCTTCTGAGCTGTTGCTTTTGCTTGTTTGTTTTTGTTTGCCTGTCTTGTATTTTGTTAGGTTGCAAACTCTTCAGGGCAGATATTGAGTATTATACTATGTTTGTATACAATGGCTGGGGACTCTAGATGCTGCTGGAATATAAATAATAATAATAATAATATTTGCACACATGCATATGTATCCAAGTAGGTGGCCAAATTCTGTCCTCACATGCTCATTGAAGACCGCTAATTTCATTAGAATTCTTGCTCATATTCTTGCACTGAATATGGCTTAACACTTTTAAATATTTGCAGAGGTTCTTAAAAAGTGATTTTAACATAATGTATTATATTGCCTAAGCAGAATTGTGGTGACACCAACTACCAGCCTTAAATTTACCTTCCTTGCTTTAGTGGATTTAAGTCAGACATAATTGTGTAATTGAAATTATTTTGACAAATCTAAGTGTTTTTTTTTCTTGTTTATTATGCTTTGTTAAAGTGGGGCAGAGAAGTGCCAGTCTTGCTGTCCCTTAACACCTTCATAATTAAGCTTTGAAATAAAAAGACAAAAACTGGTGCAGCAAAGAAACAAAGTGGTTGAGGACTAAAGATAGGATTAGTTTGAATTGTGAAGGCAGACTAAGCATCTGTGTCTGTCAGCTGGGTTGACAGGAATTGTAACAAGTTACTTTGACAACCGCTTACTCCATAGAGAGATTATGCTGAGTTCATTTGCAGGTTTGTGTTTAACCTTATCTGACAAAATGATACTTAACCTCTTATACAGTCAACCTTTATACTTCCAGAATGAATGAATATTGCCTTAACGATAAACCTAAGGAACCATTTTTAAGGTCATTTTTTTAAAAAAGGTATTTTTTTTCTTGTTTATATGTTACCAACGCTAAAATAAAATGTAGAGCAATCCAATGTCAAAAGTGAATTCCCTCCATAAAAATTACTATTTTTGTCATTTAATTCTGAAATTTAACATATTTCATACAATTTCTAATAATTTCTTGTCTAGGAAAAAACACACCAAAATTTTGGTCTTGAAAAACAATAAGGGCAGATTTTCAGAAGTGCTCGGCACCAGCAATAGGTGCCAGATTTTTCAAAGAGTGTGGCTCCCATTTAGTCACCTAAATGAAGTGGCCAGATTTTCATTGGGAGCTGTTGGTTACTGAGCACTTGTGAAAGGCTGGCCTCTAAAATACTAATTACAAAAAGTCTGATAGTGTAGCCTTTTAAATCCATTGCATATAGTTCTCATATTTTCCAAATTTGGAAGTGCATTACTGATGTAGTGATTGAATTAAGGTTTTATTTTCGTTTTCTTTTAAATACTACTGGAGTTACAGATTTAACTGTTTTTAAAATCTCCACATTTCCTGGATCAAAGGTACTTTTGAAAAAAATGTGATGGTGCCTACAATGATTGTTTGTTTATAATGTAATGTCTTATCTGCTCCTGAATACTTATTTCCCCTTTTTATTTTATTAGATTCTGGCTTATACTGAGGGACTCCATGGAAAATGGCTGTTCACAGAAATTCGGTCAATTTTTTCCCGACGCTATCTCCTGCAAAACACAGCATTGGAGATCTTCATGGCAAACAGAGGTAGCAAGGGATTGGAATGGAGAGATGGAGAATTTTGGTTTGACAATATGTGTTTGATATTTCACTTTTTGTTGCCTAGAATTTACTGCTGTTTTTGTGTCATGGATTTTTGTTCAAAGCTGTGTCTTTGATTTTTTTTAAAAAATGAAATTATATGTACAAAAATACTTCAGATTTTCAAGGATAACTTTTTCCTATGTAAAGATTTCCAGAGAGAAGTCTTATGGGTAAAACATCATCCTAACTCACTTTATTTTCAATTACGTTTTTTGCTTCTATCTACAGTCCAAATGCTGAATTGGCACTTTCTGTACGGTTACTTTGCTTAAAGCATGTCTGTGTTCTCATCTGTCATACTTATAGAGAGTATTATTTTCCTGTGGTAGGAAAACAGTTGCTGGTTATGCAGTATTAAGGACAAGGGAACATAAGAACTGCAGTACTAAATGAGACCAGTGGCCAGTATAGTCTGACATCCTATCTTTGTCAGTGGCCAGTTCCAGGTGTTTTTTAAAAAATCCCAGAATAGACAATTATGGAATAATCTGCAGGATTTAAATGTCCTAAATGAAAACAAATAATATATTCAATGAAACTCTGGGTAGTCTTCTCATGTATATAAAAAAAATCTAATCCTTTGCTAAATCCTACCAAGCTCATGGCCTCAATGACAGTTGTGGCAATCAGATTCACGTGTTAATTATTCGTTGTGTAAAAACCCAAATCTTTTTATCAGTTTTAAATTTGTTTTTTGCATGTCTCCTTATTCTTTTGTTATTAGGGAGGGTAAACAGGAATGCTTGATTGAATTTTTCTAAGCTAGTCATTATTTTATATACCTCTTTTATGTTCATGTAAATCATCCCTCTGTGAAGTCAATAGTTCAACTTTTCAGCCTCTTTTCATAAAGAGAACTCTTGATTCCTCTAATCATTTTCATCACCAATCTCTGACACCCTCTCCCCATTTTCAGCTCCCGTTTTTGAGATGGGGTGACCAGAACTAAATACAGATGAAATATATAATTGATTCTTCACGTCTTAACATTTTTTTCTCTTGAAACTGTCACTATGCATTGAGCCCAGGGTTTGACTGAATTGTCCAGTGATATCTTGGTCTTTATCCTGAATACATTTGAATCCAGCAATATTCAATCAAATTAAAATCACCTCTTAGTGTGTAACCAAACCTAGTCACGTGGGTGACGCATTTGGTTTTCATATGCTGCGTTAGAATGCTGATTTCAAATCTGGCTTTGCTCTTATAAAGGGATAGTCATACCTACCTGTGCAAAGTGCATGACAAGTAAGATTTTCTCAAAACTTCTGCAATTATACTGCCATTTCTGATGCCTTATACCAGAAGTACTCAACTTTTTCATACCAATACTCCACCTTTCCGTTTACCTGTATTCCTTTGTGCTCCTCGCCACCAATCTAACCGTGAGTAGAGTTGGGTGAATTTTTTTTTGTACAAATCTATTTTTTTGGCCAACAAATGCAGATTCAGTTCAATCAAAACTATTTGCTAATTTTGATGTCTTTCAATGGACTGTTTAGGTCGAATTAAAAAAAGAATATGGAAATGTCAGAATGGTTCATTTTGTCTTTCTAACATGAAAATGGTTTGACCTTTCTGTTTTAGAATGTCATTGTTTTATTTGAAAGCCTTATGTCTGTGATTGATTTTGTATTTTTCATAAACAAAAAAAAGTTTAAAACCCCTCAAAAACAAAAGAAAACATTTTAACAGATTAAAGGTTTTGTTTATCCCAAAGCAAAATTATTTTTAGCTTTGATGTTTTTCTGGAATAGGGATTTTTTTTTTCATTTTGGGTCAAACTTCTGTTTGTTTATTTTGGCCACCAAACCAAAAATTTGGTTATTCACAGAGCCATGATCCTGATTCTGTTAGCAATATGGGAAGGGTAAGATAGGTAGTCAGTCACAACTCAAATACCTAATGGGGAGTCACAACCTCCAGGCTGAGATCCCTTTCTTAAAGCTGTTTCACAGTTATTTTTACAGTATCAGGTATAAATTGTGCAGCTGACTTTCAGAAACCTTAACACTTTGTGCATCCTGCATAGATGAAGGATTTATTACTAGTATATGAAGCTTTACATCTCAAAGTCGACAGTATGAATCCATCCATGTGCCACACCATATGATGGCGATTTGATCTATGTGAAATAAGTTGGTCTGTCCAATTCCTAGCAAACTTACATTTGCCTCGCAAAAATCACCATCACACTGGTGGAAACATTTTTAGTATTCTAAGCAAAGAAATAAATTTTGGAAACTGATCTATACTGTTTGACACCTTGAGGTGTAGTTTTTAAGGTTGGATAATGAGGATCTAGGACCTACGGGGCACTTTCCTATCCCCTAGTCATGTGGCCTTATAAAGAAACTGCAGGGAGGAATCAGCCAGAGACTGAAACTGATAGAATAACTACGGAAACATTTTAAGCAGAGACCATGGGACACTGATGATGTCAACATACTGCTTTCTGTAGGTTTTACTCTAGACATTCTCTCCCCAATGCTCTTTGGCTGTTTACTCCACTTCCTCCCATCCATTTAGTCCTTGTGTCCTCTCTCCCTTTTTTTTGTTTTTCTGTTTGGCTCGTTCCATCCTAACAGAAACCCACCTAAATTATTTAAATAACAAAAAATATTTGTGGCACTAACATGATGTTTGCAAATCATGACTCTCTCTTATGCTAAAACATGACTCTTCTATGCTATATCATTTTCCTTCTATCTGATTTGTTTAGATAGATTAAGCTTTGATGAAGTTCTTTGAAACAGGGACTCTGATTCAGTGTGTAAAAGGTGCCTAGCACAATGGAACCTCCTTTTGGTTGGCCTCCTGGTGCTCTCTTAAGACATCATAATACACTAGTGTGGATTGCTGCCTTGTTCTTGTAGTTGCTTTGGGCCAGAGCTGCGTTTTTCCCTCCAAGTACTTTTTGAGCATGCATGTGTATCGTAATGGACTGCTCAAAATATCAGTGGATGAACACTGCTCTTGTATGTCTTTAGGAAAGTTCTTTGTTCTGCTATTTTCCCTTCTGAAATTTCAATTTAAACCAACCTATATGTGAGGCAATGTGTAAAGCCGCCTAAATATTAACTTTCTAGTGTTTTTGTACCTACGCTGGTCTTTTGCAAAGTGTGCATTGAATATTGTAATTTATACTGAAATATCAAAAAGTACATTTAAGGGTTATACATTTCCTTAAATAAAACAGATTTTTTTTTTAAAAAAATGATGAAATTAAAAGGTTATGTCAGATATTCTCGGGCTGGTTAACTTTTTGTTGGTGAAATGTCTTTTCTGAAATTTGTATGTTATTTAAAAGTGAAAGAGCAATTGTTAGAATTTTTATCGTAGCTTAAAATTGGCCTTGATCTTACCATGGGATCTGTGTGGGTTAAGACCCAAATCCAAGAAAGCATTGAGGCTCATGCTTAAATTGTAAGCACTCAAGTAGTTCCTTTGGATCTAAATTAAGCATATGCAAAATGGTTTGCTGGATTGGGGCCTTAAATGGGATTCCATGTTGGCATAAATGTTCACCTCTGAAGATCTCATTACAAGATCATAGTTTATAATTTTTATTTCCATCTGATATCTCAGAAAAGAAGAATCCAATTTTCCTATGAAATATGGAGGTTTTTTTTTTTAAAAAAAAGAATGAATATCTGTTTGAAAATCTGTAAATATTTCTCTGTTAATTCCACTAAAGTGGAAAATAGCTTTAAAAAAAATCCCAGCAGAAGTCACAGTGTGTATGATGCACTTACAATACAAACTGTGTGTACTTTTTCTTTTGCCAAGCTGAATTTGGAATAAACATAACTTTAATTATATTCAAATCAACCATTACCTATAGCAATTTTTTGTCTTATTAGCATGTTAATGCTAATAAGACAACATTTGCTGAAACTTCTGCTAGTGTTTACGACTAGAAGTAGCTCTAAAAATGCAGTTTTAAAAGTTAAGAAGAAATAACTTATGATGTATAAAAAAGTGACTTACAGTATATTATGGGAAAGGATATTTAATGCTACATCTTACACACCTGAATTCAATATTGTTTTATTGGGCCAGGAAGCCTATTGTAAATGACAGGAAATAATGTCATATTCTAACTGTTCTGTTTGTTCACAGTTGCTGTCATGTTCAACTTCCCAGATGCAGCAACAGTAAAAAAAGTGGTTAATTGTCTACCACGTGTTGGCATTGGCACTAGCTTTGGGCTGCCACAGACCAGGTATTTTACTATGAAAGATATAAGCTACAGTGTGATTTTTCTTAATTATTTTCCTTTTTTAACTAAAGGGTTTAAAAACACAAAACAACCCACCCACTCTACACAATTCTTTCAGTTTAGTTGTACTGCAGAATTTCAAAGACAGATTGGAGCTCATCTTTTTTATATAATCATATGAACAGAGAGATTGAGTTTTGAGAGTTTTGGATTTCTGTCATGTTACGGAGAAGGTTGCCCTCTCACTGGCTAAGACACAATCAGTTTCCCTGTTTAAGGAGGTTAAGTTCCTTTATGCTTGCCAGCTCTCTGAAATGTAGGAGTCTGGTTGGAGGATTGATAAGCTTTTGTAGCAGTTTTCAATTATATTAGGTTGACTGAGACATTCTTCAATTCTCCACAACACTTCAGCCTTGCTGAAGATGGCAATTTCTCATCAGTAGAAGACTGTACACCTGTATAAAAGTGTATGAGTTAACGAAAGTCTGAGGAAGCCATTTGATGCATTTGCCTTTCAACTCTGGCGGCCAAAGTTCGAACTTGACCTTAGGTCACAGGTGAAATGAATTTGGTGATCTCAGGCTATTTATCTGCATCCTAAAACTTTATCTGCTCCAGAATCTGGCTTAATTGACTGAGTCTTTTTAGAAGGAGCTAGGCCTAGATTATCAAGAATGTTCTGAATGAAACAAAGGGGTCCAATCCCATGTCTATTCAATTACATGGGAATTGGATTAGGTCTCACGTAAGTGGTTCCATCGTCGTCTTGCAGGTGTATTTAGTCATAATCAGTTATTTTACTCCATCACTTTCAATGAGTAAACTTTTAAAAAAAATGAATTTCTAAGAATTGTCTTAAGAAATGGCAATATTGAGTTAATTGTATCACTATTCTTTCTTTAATTTGTGAATGCCATAGTTTTGTTTCCTATATGAATGGGAAGAAATGAAGTGGTGATAAATATTTTGGACATAGTTTTCACAGTGATCAGAAAAGTTCCTCCAATCTCTTAAACCTGATCTGTAACCGTAACAACTGTTATACAATTGTACTTTAAGGGAAATTAGGAACTAAACTGTGATATTTCATTAATAATTTGGATTTTACCGCTTGAAAAATGTAATTTAATGTGTACACTTTAAAAAAGGTACAATTAGTGCATATGCAGTTGTAATTTAATGTAATACTTTTACTATAATGATATGAAGAGAATAGTCTTATGGAATTTTGGGATCAATCCTTCTCTGCTTGATTTATAAATTTCAGGGAATAGTTTTATATTCTTTCTCAAACTTCGAGAAATCTGGCATCAAACTCCAATAGTTTAATTGCTTGAGTTATTTATGGCTAAATCTCCAAAGTTGCTCAGAATTTAAATCTTAAGAAAGTAAATTTTATAATAAAAGTCCTTTCTTCATCTGATTGTGTCTATTGTTCTCAAGGGACTTAGAAACAGACACCAAAAGGTGGATTTATTCTAAGGTGAAAATCTTAAATGCCATATAATAATTTTCTTATTCAATAATCTACCATCTCTATAAATCATGTAGATGTAACAGATTTCAACTTCTTGGATTGGTTGAGCTTGCACAACTATAGGGTTTGTGTTTAATTTTCACAAGAATTCAGATCATGGCACATGAAAATATCCAGCTGTCAAATGATTTTCAGTCCTTTGTTCTCATTAGGTTATAAAACCATGAAAATAAAACTTTAGAAATCTCCAAAATAGCAACTGGACCTTCACCTGACACATCTAGCTGACCATTAATATAAAACATGTCTACAGTTGCATGTTATTGAATTTTTCTATGTAAATTACATCTGATTTAAGGTCTATTTTCATTATAGGGAGAATTGTCTTGAAAGTGCATAAGAAAGATTTGTAAAGCGCTCTAACATGTTGTGCTGTAATTGCCCAGTGTAGAACCTGCTGGCATACTCTAAAAGGTACCTAGTTCATGTTAAGATTAGAATGTTTTACAAATCATACCCTTCTGGCGCTCTTTAACATGCCATGTAGACAAGCTCCAAGCCTGTTCTCATTTAGTAATCATAAACTAAAAAATTAACAATAGTCTATGTGCTATATATGATATAACAATTTAGGTGTACTTACCCTTCCCATAAGATTATTTTATGCGCTCAAATATTCATATTTCTACACGATCCCGCTCCAAAATTTAACAGTTATGAAATCCAGAAATAAAAAGTGTTCCCCTGTTTTGCAGTAAAAATAGATATGTACAAAAGAAATGGTTCCAGTCTTCTTAAAAGGTTTCATAATATTTTCTCACTGTAATGAGTTTGTTTTCCAGACGCATCTCTCTGGCCAGTCCACGCCAGATTTTCAAAGCTTCCAATATGACCCAGCGGTGGCAGCACAGAGAAATTTCCAACTTTGAATATCTGATGTTTCTTAATACCATATCAGGTAATGTAAACTCCTTCAATTATCAACTTCAGAAAGGAAAATATTAGTGGATCAGTTACCGGTAGCACAGTCTGTTCAGGACATGAGGATAATAACTCAGTGTTAGATTCACTCCTTTGTGTAAACTTCCTAAAAATAGGCCTTTTCCCATGCAGCTTATAGATCATAATTTTTCAAATTAAAACATTTGAGTGATCATCCAAGTTCCCCTAAAATGCATTTTCTTAATAATCAGAGAAAGAAAAGTTTACACTGAACTGAACTTGAACAGGGTAGCCCAAAGTGCAGAAGGTCCTTCAGTAATGGAAAGGCAGAGGTGAGATAGTGGCCTCTTTACTATTACCATTCTTTTTTCAATACTCACAAAACTATCTAGCTCTACCTATGACAGAACAGGCTCACCTAATCACAAGGTCTAAACATGACTGCAATCTCATGTTTGTTGACGAATCATGAACCCTCAATTGGAGAGACTGAATGCTCCCAGGGGCAATAAATGTCATTGTTGTTTGGAAAGGGTTTGCCAAGTTCACAACCACTGCAATGCTGGGAGGCCAATCATATCTTCCCACAGTTGATTTATTCCTCAATCAGGGAGCTGATCTAACCCCTGCTCTAGTGTCTGAAATACTGCTTAGCTATGCTTAGTATATGCTTTGTTTAGTATATATTCTATCCCAGTAGATTCCAGCCAAGCCTTAATGCAAGTCACTGTTGCTGAAGTAAGTTGTCAGGGATAAAAGAACAACACATCATTAGAAGAACACAGGCTGGGACAACTATGTGGAATAGTATTTCCCCAAATATCTTGCTCTCAAAGTATTATGAAACCCCTCAATTCCCAGTCACCATTATTTGTGGCTTAGACTACACTGAAAAACCTGCTAGCATAGCTCCAGACCTAGATAATATGAAAATAATGGCTAGGGATAAACATCTCAACTCCTACAAAAAACACATTTCATAAATCAGTCTGTCCTTAATTAATCGTTGCCTCACAGATGCCAAGATGCTGGCAGCTTTTATAAATAAGAGGATTTCACTGTAAGCTTTCTATCCAAATGAGATGAGCTGAACTCTTTCCTGAGGCAAACTAGCTTGGGATCCATGACACAAATTTTGTGCATCCAGTGAATGATTCCATGGGCCAAAATCCTTACTGTTGAGGAAAGGGATTGCAATGCAATATCGAGAGAACAAAGTACAATAGTGCTACCTGTTATTTAACCTAGAAGGAGTAAAAAAGATAATGTTGTGGAGCAAAGGGAAGACTAAACTATCCATGTTTGGGGTATCAGAGCTCTCTTTACCTTTATTAAACACACACCTACACTCATCAGGCAAGGTGGCATTTCAAAAGGCCTGAATCTGGAGCTTGGCTATCGGCAGGGCTGTGCCTATCTATAACAATGGGCTCTGGAAGCTCCAGTATTCTGACCAATGTACACCTACTCCGTCCCAAGGCAGTCAGGAGGTGGTAATGTGTGAAGCATCCCATTCTGCAAGAAAGAGATTAATGAAACTGAGAGAGTTCATAGAACAACAAAAATAATCTTCAGGGGACTTTGAAGGGAATGCTTAATAAGGAAACAGTAAGAGCTAAATAAATATTTAAATGTGTATACATCATTGGGAAGGGTTTATAACATGGTGTGTTTGAGTTATTGTTAAGGGTAATGGGATAAAACCAAGAAAAGAAAATTTAGGCTGAGTATTAGGAACCATTTTCTGACAATGAGATAGATTAGGTTGTGAATTAGTCACCCTGGGAAAGTGGTGGAAACCTGTCACTTGGGACTTTTAAAAGAAGACTGGACAAAACACTAAAACATGTATTGTTGGAAGTAATCCTGCATTGGCAGGAAGATGGTTTGAAGTATCTAACTTTTATGATTCAATGAAAAGCAAAGACTATCATTTCATGATATATAAACATAATAACATATCTAAAACTTTGCAATGTATCCATAAAAAAGAGAACTAGAAATAATTTTGGTAGCATATTTTGTTTTCACTAGTTTAGTCCAGTTTAGTCTAACTAAATTAAGCACAAATGTAGAAATGAAACCTAAATACTTCAGGCCACATTTTCCAGTCTGTTTTTAAGTGTTCATATGGTCAGTGGAGAATTCCCTTTACGCATGTGAGCTTTCTGAGGATGAAAAGCTGGTGGATGTGACTTTAATTTGTGCCAGTGTCATGCAGCTCAGAATCTAAGAGCTACATCTCTTCCCTTCTCCAGTGCACCCAAGTGTTGCACAACTGGGAGGGAGAATCTGCCACTTTATTTCTATGCACAAAGGTCATTGGTCTTTTCTATTTCTATTGTCAGTTCAGTTTAGAGTAGCCTTGAAGATTAGATTATAGATCTGTACAAAAAATAAAAAGATACATATAAAACGGAATGCATTTAACTGTCACTTTTTATAGCGTGCAAGAGAGTTGACAATTAAAATTGAATGAACTGCAATATTTAAAATGGAATACTGGCAATCCAATAAAACTTTTTCATATCCTTTTCAACAAAGAAAATTCTGACATTGCATTTGTAAAATATTTATAATAAAAAAGCATTTATTGTGGTAGTTATCAAATGATATAATACATCATATCTCCAGGTCAGTATTTTGTATAACTCTATTGCCTTTAAATAAAGTGTTGTTTCTGTTTTCACTAGGACGTACTTACAATGACTTAAATCAGTATCCTGTATTCCCCTGGGTTATCACTAACTACGAATCAGAAGAGTTGGACCTTACGCTTCCTAGCAACTTCAGGGATTTGTCAAAGGTATTTATCATCAGAGATATGTTTTCAATAACTGTCACACCAGCTTACATTTTTTGTACATATCTTTTTCCATGTTTGAGAGCTATGTTAATATGTTAAATGCACAACCATTAGCAGAATATCATATTTACACAAAGGTACTGCTAATAGGTAGAGGGCCAACAGTGTTTTATGGGGAAATGAATTATTGATATATGCATATGATTTCCACTGATATCATTTTAAGACTATTTTTAATAAAAGATGCCTTCAGTTGTAGAACATACATGCAATTTGTTTGAACATTTTTTTATGTTTAGAAGCACAAACAGAGAAAAGCATGGATGGTAAGGACTAAAGATCAGCCAAATTCTCATTCATTGTGTTTTTGATGAAAATCCCTTCTTCTTAGTAGATAGATCCTGTGATGGTGTTATGCCTTAATATTTCCTGGATCACGTCCTTATTCCCAGTGTGTTAATAAACTTTTTTCTCTGTCCCTTTGGGTGTCTCCTTCAGGTACCGTAAGTACCTACTATAATGAAGGTACCTTTTTTCCTTTCCCGAGACTGAACTTTGTCAGTTCAATATGCTTTTCTTCATACAACTCTTCCTCCATACCCATACATTACTCTTGATGATTTTTTTGTACTTGATTCAAACTGTTAAGGTACTCTGTCTTAAGTGAACAAATGTGGGTACAATGTTGCATTTTGCAAATGTGGTCTTATGCTTTATATAGTGGAGTCATTATCTCTCTCTTGTTTTATACTTGTTCCCCCCATTTATTCAGTTTTATGGACTAGAAGATTTATTTGCAACTTCCATACCGTAGACTGTAACTTTCATATGGTAGTATAATATCCTAAGCTGGTTTTCTGTGTGTCTTGGTTTTATAGGACTGACTCAAAAAATTCTAATCTTATTTAAACGTCTTGTGCATTAGTTTATTGAATGTTTTGGTGAGATCTAGATAAAAATCATCCCTTTATCCACTGCCCTTCATTCAAAGTTTTGTCATGTCATCAAAAGAATTCTGTCAGATGATTCTGACCATAATCACTGTTGGATATCACTTAACTTACTTGTAGAGCAGTTAGTATGGTTTGCTCCCATTATATCTTCTCTTCTGTCCCATCATATAGATTCCTAAGGAGTGTAATGTGGTCCGAGAATCCTTCAGGATGTGGAGAGAAAATTTGCCCTCATCTTTCAATAGAACAGGGCCCAGTTCTTTTCCCGGTTTCCTACTCTATCCAAGATTCTGGTGAAAATTCAACAAGGCAAATAGAGAGTTATTCTGATTGCCCCTCTTGACCATGACAGGTCTGACTACCCCACCTGACAGAGATGGCAATATGTCCTCCAGTGTGCTTTTGGAGGCTATTACCTGCCATCACAGCTTAAAACAACCCAAAAGCTGCTTTAACTTATTCTGGGCACTATACTAGCCCCCATCCCTCTTAGGGATCACTCTTGATTATGCATTGAGTGATGGTATGGTCTGTTTACTTTTGACGAAAGTGATATTGAAGATTGTTAAATATTTTTTTTAGCCCTGGGTAAACCAAAGAATTCTCTTTCTGGTTGGATGGCCAAATGATACATGTCCAAAGGGAATGGAGGTCTTGTGTACTAGGCATACCTCTTTACTCTCTTGGGCATAAGCATTTGAGAATATTTTAAGAAATAGTCCCAAAGGATAATAAAACAGATAGATTTGTTATCTAGGGATGATAGTAATGTGTTAATTAAAAAAGAAAAAGTAAAAGTAGTCTTGTTCATGTTGTAAGCCCACTTTCAGGTAACATATTAAATTCTTAGTAACATTTTACCCTTGAATGGTGATTTATTGCCGTTGTCTCCCATTCACTATTTGGATAGTGTGTGTATGTATATACCAAACATGCATCTTCCCTTACCTATCAATGCTTAACTGCTGTTGATCAGACAACACTTCTTTATCTGTTAAACTTTAAGTGCTGTTTCTGATGAATTCCAGTGCTTTTGGTATGCTCTGCAATAGATACAGCAAGAATGAATATGCCATCTATATGTCACAGATGCAGTAATTCAGATTTTTTAGATATTTATAGCTGCATGCCCACATATAGGTTATATTTTGTACTTTTTCTTTCTATCTTGTGGTAGGTTCACAGCAATTGATTGAACAGCATTAACCAGCAACATTTCGTTAATAGCCACTATTTTAATGAAAGATAATATGGGAAGACCTGTACATTTTGGATCTTACAGTGCATGTCATTCTTTTAATTTTTGGAAGGAAGATTAAAAATCAAAGCATAAGTTATTTTTTACTTTTATAAACTTTTAAACTCTTAGACTTTTGAAAATGTTTCAAGTTATGGGGTTCTGGTAACACTTTTCATTTAACATTCACGTGGTTTTAACAAATAACTACAAACATTCTAAAGTTGTATTTTGATACAGAAAAAAGAATAAACAAGGTGAATTTTTGTTAAAACATGAAAACAAATAAAAATGCAAGCTTTGGACAAAGGTTACTAGAAGAAGGGATATTTTGTAACTCTTGTATATTGTAAAAGATTTATTGGTCCACAACAAGTTATTAATTACCCTTTTTTTTGTTTTGTACAAAACACTATTGAATTTACAGTGTTAGTCTGAGTAATGCATTGAAATAATTGTAATTTAAAATGCAAAATAATACATCAGTCAGTGGATTTATGTTCAAAACAGTTTTATTTTTTGGTACTAAAGTATATATGACTGTTTATATTTATTACCTATTATATCCATGCCTAAATATTATAACTTCAAATGTTTATCACTTTGGTTGACAAACCTAGGTGACGGTCTTGTTTATATATTAACTAATTCTGCACAGTTAGTACAGATTTAAATAACTGCAATGTATAGGTTAAACCCACACTTTATATAAGCAGCTTCTGATGACATTGTTTTGAACATCAGTCACACAATGATAAACCAAAGCAACTGAAATGGATTGTGGTTAATATTACTGTCAGTGTTGAGAATACTCCTGACAAATACCAGCAACATTCCACCGGTCAGTTATCCTGCTCCAGTGTTTATTCCTTAAGAAGCGATTATGGTTAGGAATGAACATTATATATTCTACTTATAAGCAATACATATTTTATTTATGTAGCACATAGTGTTTTACACCAGAATGATTCCCATCTTCTATATTATTTCCATCATCCAAAAGTACATTTTTTCCTTTTCCTTCTTCAATTCAGGCAATAAATTGTGATGTGCCTCTGGGCTTGGGATAGAGAGAGAATATAGAAATAACTACTACTTGGAAAATTCTGAGATACCAAAGGAGGACTCTTTATGGATAAAATCCTCACTAAGTGTTTTTATGCACAAGTAAGCTGAGGTGTTGATAACTTCTTTGTACGGTACACACTACTTTTGTAAGACTATAAATTTACCTCGTTAGAGGAGGATTATTAAAACTCTCTTAAATCCTCATCTGTCTTCACTTCAGGTGCATGTGTACATCATAATATTTTACTCTTTATTATCATTTTCATGTAGTATGGGATAATTGGATAATTATTTAGATTTCTGAAATTTTTGTATTTTATAGTGAGTGCAATAACTTCTGTTCCATCCAAGTGTACAAAAGTAACAAATAGCTTTCACATTCAGTGAACTGAGGTGTTTAATTGGTATGTGGGAGCCATAGATAGAAAAGATGGACTAGAAGTAACAGATTTTTTGGTGACCAGTTGTACCTGTTCCATTGTCCTAGCATAAACTTCAATAATGGGCATTTCTTCTTTGATGCTATTTCAGTATCAATCTGTAAGCGAGTCCGTAGTGGGCCCCCGGGCCACGGGGGTGGTGAGGAGCTACTGGCTTGCTTCCGCCCGTCGGCCCCACCTCCTGTTCACCAGGGAATTAGCGGCGGAGGTGGGGCGCCCGCAAAGGTGTCCGCGCGCGCCCCTCAGGCAGGGGAGCGCCC
>ML677326.1:66638454-66716478 GCA_007922305.1 Dermatemys mawii
GAGCGCCCGCAAAGGTGTCCGCGCGCGCCCCTCAGGCAGGGGAGCGCTCGCTAGAGTTTAGGGTGTAACTCACAGTCGAGCGGGCACCAGCAGGAGTCAGGGTCCTCAGTAAGTGGGGGTTCTGGATCCCCGTCAGCGGCCGCCTCGGCTGCCCACGGGTCACTGTCGGGCTCCGGCAGTACCTCGGGGTCTTCAGCTGCTAGCCACTGGGGTTCTCCTGCAGCTTCCGCCTCCGTTGGCCACGGGTCCCAGCTGGTGTCTGGGAGCTCCTCGGGGTACTCGGCAGCCGGCAGGTCTGGAAACCGCAGGCTGTCCCCTAGGTCAGGGCTCCCAGGCTTGGCAGCAGGGGAGGGAGGGAGCAGCCCGCGGCCTGCGTCTGCCTCCTTCCCCGGGGCAGCCCTGACTGAGCTGCGGGCCCTGCCCTTTGTTCTTCCTGCCCCACCCTTCCACTTCCTGGGGGCGGGGCCAGCTTGGTCAGGGCCCGCCCACTCCGGCTGCCAGGGGGGTTCTGTTCCCTCTGGCTCAGAGGGAGGCCACCGAGCCTCCCTACACAATCCCACAGTAGGTGTACGTGTGTTTCTTGTGCATAAGGTCAGCTTCTTTTGAACATCAGTGTCAATCAGGGCTGCACATATGATCTGTGCCTACTCATGTTCCTATTTGAGGGCATAAAGGTTGGAGCAGCTGTGACCCTCCCTTCGTTCCCTCTTACCACTCGTGGCTGTGAGATTTGACATCTAGCAAATGCCTAACCCATTTCTTTTCTTGGAGACTTGTGAAGAAAATTTCACACTCCATTTATTTGGACAATTCGCATCCCTGAAAAAGGGAAGAAAAGTTACTCCACTGAACACTTCTGTGTACAGCAGAGCAAGGGGCTCCATGACAACTGCCACGTCTAATCGCAAATGCCAAGCCTTTAAAGTTTCCTTGTGCCAGGGGAGAGCTATATCCCAGAAGGTGCTCCGTGTGCAAGTCCTTCTCTGTCAGGTTCTGCAGATCCAGGGATGTTTGGCTCAAGCAATGTTTGCCAGAGCATTCTATACAGACCCAGAGATGACTGTCGCTACTCAGACAAACCTAATAAACCAACTTCAGCCAGTGCTACTTTGCATATACATCACACCCCGGGATTGGGCAGTGAAAAGAATATGGAGAGCTCACCTTCAGGGTCAGAGACTTCAACACTGACCACTTCAGCATCTGCAAAGTCTGCAGCATCAGAAACGTTAGTATTGACAGTGCCAGCTCTGGAACCTGCACTGACTGCTGTGGTGCCAGCGCCATACGCAGTAAAATCAATACCTATCCCTATAAATAAGGATGATGCTCACTTATGGAGCCAGATAGAGCCAAATATAGTTCAAATGTGAAGGGTATCTCAGAAAGAGGACACACAATATCACTCCTTGGAGAACAGGTCATCTGAGTCCTCGCCCAGCCCGAGAATGGCACAGTGAATGAAGGACTTGGTGCTGATCATGAGGAACCTCACCAAGGGCCCAAGTTACGTGCTAGAGGAATCTAAAAGAAAAGGGACCTCCAGAGTTGTTTCCTGTGCTGAAGATATGGCCAGCAGTGGAACCGGCCTCAGTGTCATACCATCTAACAGCAACACCATTCAAAGAAGAAAAGTAGGCTTAGTTGCCAGCGTTGAGTAGAGATCCCTTCAGAGAGTGACACCAGGTAGCTGTCATTCAAAACTCTGTCCCAGATGGGGCATGAGTGCCACTACTCTCAGCCAGGCCAACTCCTATACATCATGCCAGCTTAGACATAATGGCCTTACTGGGGACCATCATCACGCAGATCCAGGAGCAGATCCCCCTCCCATGTTTCCATAAAGAGGAGGCAACCCCATTCCACAGTGGCATCGTTACCCAAGCCACCCATAGTTGAGCCAAAGAGGCCCTCCAGGAGCAAGAGAGATCTTGCAGCCAGAGGGAACAGGGGATAGACTGGAGAATTTCACCACCCACCAGGAAAAGGAAGGTCTATGTGATTGGGAACTCCTTAATGAGAAGAATAGGCAGGCCTGTAACCAGAGCTGATTCAGAGAACAGAAAGGTGTGCTGTCTGCTGGGTGCTAAGATACGGGATGTGGACCTGAGGCTGAATTGGATCATAACGGGAGTGGGAAAGAATCCACTGATTGCCCTTCATGTGGGAAAAAATGATATGGCTAGATTCTTGCTGGAACGTATCAAGGGAGACTATGCCAGGCTGGGAAAGATGCTTGGGGAGTCTCAGGTGATCTTCAGTGGAATTCTTCCTGTTCCTAGATAAGGGCAACAAAGGAGTGACAATATTATGATGATCAATGGATGGCTCAGGCACTGGTGCTAGAGGGAGGGCTTTGAGATGTATGGCCACTTGGAGGCATTCATGGACAGAGGACTGTTCTCTTGGGATGGACTTCACCTGAGCAGGGAGGAAAATAGACTTCTAGTTGCTAACACAACTGATTAAGAGAGTTTTAAATTACAAATTTGGGGGAGATGGTTGGGAGATGTCCAGGTAATTTCCATGCCAGATTTTAACATTGAGAGGAAAGAAAATGAAGTAAAATCGAATATAGTCATGGGTAAGAGAATAGATATAAGAAGGATGGGTAGTGTAGATACTAGCCTAATAGGTGATATTGGTGGTAGAATGTCTGTGCCTAATCAGGTAAAGAATGTGAGTGAGGCCAAACAGCAAAAATTAAGATGTTTGTACATCAATCAGAGGAGACTAGGTAACAAAATGGAGAACTAGAACTACTGGTGCAGGAAGTGAAACCAGAAATTATAGGGATAACAGAAACATGGTGGAATAGTAGTCATGACTGGAGTATAGGTATTGAAGGGTATGTGCTGTTTAGGAAAGGCAGAAATACAGGCTAAAGTGGTAGAATAGCATTGCATGTCAATGATAAGGTAGACTAAAGAAATAAGAAGTGATGGAATGGATAAGACAGTCTGTCTGGGCAAAAGTCACATTGGGGAATAAAGTTACTAGAGCCTTTCCTGGGATAGTGCTTGGGGTGTGCTATAGACCACCAGGATCTGATCTGGATATGGATAGAAACCTCTTTAATGTTTTTAATGAAGTAAATACTAATTGGAATTGTGTGATCCTGAAAGACTTTAACTTCCCAGATATAGACTGGAGGACAAGTGCTAGTAACAATAACGGCTCAGATTTTCCTAGATGCAATAGCTGTTGGATTTCTTCACCCTGTAGTTTCTGAACCAACAAGGAGGTTGCCATTTTAGATTTGGTTTTGGTTAGTAGTGAGAACCTCACAGAAGAAATGGTTGTAGGGGACACCTTGGTTTGAGTGATCATGAGCTAATTCAGTTCAAACTTAATGGAAGGATAAACAAAAATAGATCTGTAACTAGGGTTTTTGATTTCAAAAGGGCTAACTTTAAAAAAATTAAGGACACTAGTTAGAGAAGTGGATTGAACTGAAGAACTTGAGGATCTAAAGTCAGAGGAGGCCTGAAATTACTTCAAGTCCAAGGGGACGTCTGCAGTACAAAATTGTATCGAATTTATAGAAGTTGATTTTTCTGAACAGATTGTATACATTCGATTGTGTGTGTTCCTGCTAAAAGCGCTAAATCGGCAAAGTGTGTTTACAGTACTGAGGCTACCATCGTCTCTCGGAGCGGTGCACTGTGGGTACCTATCCCACAGTTCTCGCAGTCTCTGCTGCCGATTGGAATTCTGGGTTTAGCTCCCAGTGCATGATGGGGCAAAAACATTCTTGTGGGTTTTCCAGGGCGCATCTTGTCAGTCGTCCCTCCCTCCGTGAAAGCAATGGCAGACAATCGTTTCACACTTTTTTTCTGTGCAGACCCCGTACTGCTTTCAGAAGACGGTGCAGTACGACTGCTTTTCTGCTCTCCTGATGCCATGAATCCAAATCAAAAGTCCTCTCATCCTTCTTAATAAATATCTGTTCTTGTGGCATCGTGCTCTCCTGCTCTTGCCTCGATAGTGAATTTTTCCATGTTGTCTGTCATGGGCTCCCAGGTACATGTGTTCTTCATTGGGAAACAGTTGTCATCCACCGCTTCTGCTAGCACTCTGCGCTCCCGTTCTTGCCCTGATAGGGAATTTTTCCAGGTTGTCTGTCATGGGCTCCTGGGAACGCGTGTTCCTCATTAGAAAACCGTCGTCATCCACCGCTTCCACTGCCGCTCTCTTCTCCTGCAGATGCCACGGCAAGCATGGAGCCCGCTCAGCTCACCGCTGCTGTTGTGAGCATTGTAAACACGTCATGCATTATCCTGCAGTATGGGCAGAACCTGCAAAAGCAGATGAGGTGGCAGCGACAGTGACTTGTGACTTTGTGACTTTTTTGCCCCTGCCCTGAAGCACAAGAATACCAAGATGAGAGCAGCTGTCACAGTTGAATTACCGTTGAGGATGTTGAAATGCCTATAGTTATCCTTGGCGACCCCACCTACCTCTTAATGCCATGGCTCACGAAGCCATACACAGCCTCCCTGGACAGTGGTAAGGAGCAGTTCAGCTATAGGCTGAGCAAGTGCAGAATGGTGGTACAATGTGCATTTGGATGTTTAAAAGCTCTCTGGCGCAGTTTAGCTTAGACCTCAGCGAAACTGATATTCCCACTGTTATTGCTGCTTGCTGTGTGCTCTACAATATCTGTAAGAGTAAGGGGGAGACATTTATGGTGGGGTAGGAGGTTGGGGCAAATCGCCTGGCAGCTGATTACGCTCAGCCAGACTCCAGGACACCCTGCGCATTAGAGAAGCTTTGAAACCCAGTTTCATGACTGGCCAGGCTATGGTGTGATAGTTCTGTTTGGTTCTCCTGGATGAAAACCTGCGCCCTTGCTCGACTCTTCTTCCCTGTAAGTCAACCAACCTCCCCCCTTCGATCACCGCTTTCTCCAGAGACAATAAAGTCATTGGTATTTCAAAATCATGTATTCTTTATTAATTCATCACACAAATAGGGGGAAAGCTTGCAAGGTAGCCCGGGAAGGATAGGTGAGGAGGGAGGCACCGGGTGGGATGGTGGATGAGGGGAGAAGACAAGGACACACTAAAGTTCAAAAATTATTGAATGCCAGCCTTCTGTTGCTTGGGCAATCCTCTGAGGTGGAGTGGCTGGGTGCCCGTAGACTCCCTGTCCCACGTTCTTGGGCATCTGGGTGAGGAGGATATGGAACTTGGGGAGGAAGGTAGACAGTTATATAGGGGCTGCAGCAGCAGTCTGTGCTCCTGCTGCCTTTCCTGCAGCTCCACCAGATGCCTGAGCATGTCAGTTTGCTCCCACATTAGGCTCAGTAGCCTCTGGGACAGAGATGAGAGAGCGAGTGTAGAAACATTTGCAGCTGCGGGAGGAAAAAAAGGAAGAGTAGTATTTAAAAAGATATATTTTAGAAAACAAAGGGAAGACTATTTCACACTGAGTCAAGCGATTCACATTATATAGTACACTTGCTTCACTTCCCCTATCCCCCAACAGGTGGCTAGTATCAGGGAAGATCCCTCTCAGCCAAACAGGAATGTGAATGGCAAATGCTTTCAGAGTACCTCCAGGAGAGCTTTTTGGAGATGTCCCTGGAAGATTTCCGCTCCATCCCCAGACACATTAACAGACTTTTCCAGTAGCTATACTGGCCGTGAATGCATCCCAAGTCTTCAGGGCAAATTAAACATGCTTGCTTTTAAATCCTGTACTATATTTACAAAGCTACATGCACCAGAGATGCCTTCTCCAGGAACCTGCCTTGGAAGGGTTGGGCCTTCTGCATGGATTCTTCTCCCCATACAGCGATCAGATCCAGTACCTCCCCTTCGGTCCATGCTAGAGCTCTTTTGCGATTCTGGGACTCAGTGGTAGTCTGTGCTGATGAGCTCACCACTCTGGCCAAACAGGAAATGAAATTCAAAAGTTTGCGGGGCTTTTCCTGTCTACCTGGCTAGTGCATCGGAGTTGAGAGTGCTGTCCAGAGCGGTCACAATGGAGTATTCTGGAATAGCTACTGGAGGCTGGTAATGTCAAATTGCATCCATAGTACCACTAATCCAGAACTGCAATGTTGATTTTAGCGCTACTCCACTTGCCAAGGTGGAAGTACATGAAAAATTGAAGTTTGTGAAAGATCCATGTAAAGACAAAAATAAAAATAGATTCAAACCCTTTAGAGCACAAAGCATATTTATCAATTTCACACTCTCCAGGGGGTTAACTCCCAGGTCCTGGTTCCCAAATACTATTTCCTCACTTAGTAGCTGTAGCAGTCACTGAGACAGGCCTTGTGGTTCCAGGCATCTGGCATACCACATGAGGTACATACCCCCATGACTCAAGGGCTCAAGGGAAGTGCTGAAGTCCTTAGGGATTTACACTTTGTCCCCTTACAGGAAACCTGATAAGTACCACCTCCAGTAGAGCAGAAACATCATCCTGCTCCTGGGATTAACAATGTGGGAATACCTACAAAGATTGCAAGCCCAGGTATTCAAAGGGGTGCCTGTCTTCCACTGCCTCAGCTAACCTGGTTCCCTCTAAGAAGTAGCGGATTTGACTCCAGTTTAACTCAATGCTCACATCAGTTTAGAGCCTGTGTCCACCTTTGAGAATTACTTTGTCCTTTTCCATCAGGCCTGGATGGCCTTTACAGCTGACATATGAGCGATAGATATCAACTACAGCTGCCCTATCCATTTCCAAATATTATCTCCACCACTATCCTTCCCTGTTCTCTTGAGGGACTCTCTATTATAAATAGAAATGGTCTGATTGCTTCATCTAGGGCTGTAGAAGAGTTCCATAGGAGTCCCAAGGAAGAGGCTTCTATTTCTGATACTTACACTTCCCAAATAAGAAAGGGGATGTTTGTCCTATCCTAGACCCGAGGAGACTGAAAAATATATATGCTGCCTCAGATTCAAGCTGCTAATGGTTGCCTCTATCATCCCATCTCTTCAGGGTCAAGACTGATTC
This sequence comes from Dermatemys mawii, assembly GCA_007922305.1. Taxonomy (NCBI): domain Eukaryota; kingdom Metazoa; phylum Chordata; order Testudines; family Dermatemydidae; genus Dermatemys; species Dermatemys mawii. Next base: position 66,645,430 of record ML677326.1, read on the forward strand.
AAGTCCTTTGACTTGCAGGATTCATATGTCCACCAAGCCATCCATCTGGCCCTCAGGAAGTATCTAAGATTCACAGCCTGTAATCAGTACCCATACAAAGTACTGTCATTCAGACTCTGTGAAGACTCTCAATGCTGTGCAAAATGCCTGGAAGTAGTATTAGCATCTTCTGAAGAAAGGGCATTCCTATCTACCCTTATCTTGATGACTGTCTGATTTAGGGCAGACCCTAATGGGAGACAGTCACAGAAATCATATAGAATCATAGGATTGGAAGGGACTTTGAGAGATGATATAATTCAGTCCCCTGCACTCATGGCAGGACTAAGTGTTATCTAGACCATCTCTGACAGCTATGCTCTCTTCCTGTTCTCTCAGCTGGGCCTTCTAGTGAACTACAAAAAATCATTCCTTTTCCCATCATGGACAATAGAGTTCACTGACACCATCATCTCAAAGAAACACAGTTACTAGAGTTATTACTACAAAACTGTTTTTGCTCTTGTTCCTGGGCATTGCTGCTTTTAAAGATGAATATGTAAATAGATAATTTATCCTTGGGTTATGGACTTGTTTGGGCAAATCATTGAATTTTATAAATAGCACATCTCTAGTGAACTGGTCACATGCTTTGCTGTTAAGATTCTGATTCCATTATCATGTAAGGTGATCGGGATGTAATATTATTCTTTGTGTTTTCTAAACTACTTAGCATAAGGTATATGTAAATCTTTTGTTTTGCTTATTTACCACACAATGTACAGTTATAATCGGACTCCATCCAATTGTCAGCCATTAGAATCACTTAAATCAATATTTCAGATTCCAAATCAAATCATGCTATTGGCTGAGTGGAAGATTACATTGCTGCTGGAACAAGTAATTAGGACTAGATTACAGGCAGGAATAATAGTTAAACCTCGACTTCCTTTAAAAGAACTTCACTCCATATTTAGGCACCTGAAAAAGTGGCCTGATTTTAAGAGGCACTAAAAATACATGATTCTCTTTGATTTCACATATAACAATCATATTGCACATAGGTGTTGTGGCTCAGACTGTACTTCATCGTTGCCATAGCCTTTGCAGAGAGTTTTGGGATCAACTGCTTCCATCTGTCTGTTCCAGGGGTAGAGCCTCTAGATCTGTTGCAGATTCTCATTGTTCTCAAATAAAAGCAATTGTGTAACAGGAATGAGGGTAGGCCTTATAATCTTAGGTCAGAGAAGATTTCAGTCTCATTAGTCAGCAGTGCTCTGATTCTCATTGTTTGGTCTGAGGAGCTTCCAAGGAAGGCTTGGTGTGCTGCCATTAAGCCAGCACAAGTAGATAAATGCAAGAAAAGTTGTCAATCAGTAGGTATCCAAACATAGGTTTGAGATCACAGTACTTACGAACAGTTATGAAGGGATCACCCAAGATTCTTTAGGGGTGATGGATTTCATATGTGTATGAATCTGGTACTGACATTGTCAGTTTGTGTCTTTGATAGAGCAGTAGGGTGAGGGATACATTCATACTAATTGCTCATATTCCATTGCAGCCTTTCTTATCTCCTATCTTACCACAAACCAAAGCACAGTGCAGGGCATTGAGTGGGTCACTGATGCAGTGGCAGAGATTGCATGTGATAGTGCTGTAATGTTGAGCACAGATCTAGGGCACGCTATATTAGGATCACATTCTCCTTTCTGGAAAAAGGCCAATTAAGGGAAATGCTTTATGAAACTTAATCCCAAATTATGGTGTCAAATCCACTTGTAGTGAGGCTCTGCCTTTGTGTCACACACCAAAGTGGGGGAAGCATGTAGGATAGCATGTACAAAGCCATGACCTGTCCTCAGGTGGTTGCCTGAGTAGATGCATCTCATGATATTACCCTGAGGCCCTAAAAATTTGATGTAACATATAAGAATCATATTGCATTTGGGATTTGTGGCTTTCAGGGTTCAGGAGGCAGAATACGCTTATTTGTTTCCTGCTCTGAACAGGAGGCCCAAATGCACCAGAGGCCATGATGGCTCATACTCCACCTTTGAACTAGACTCTTTCTTTTGTGTCTTGGATAGCATGAGGCTGTTACAGAAAGCACCCCACTCCGCTTCCTGGTGACATAACCCTCTTCCAACGCCATTGGTGATACATATCCACCAGGAAGGGGAGCTGGTGGATATTCAAAGAACTGCAAGGATATAAAGTCACCAGTCAGAATTGTTTGTCTTCTCTTGCTTTCTCTTGCACCTTCCAAGACCAATCTAGAGAAACCAAAGCTAGTCTCATGAGTTTTTGATGAAGTATGGTGATTTCTAGGCAAGCCCTCTCATGCTATGCTGTGCAAGTGTGGATTTTTTAAAAAAACTTATGAACTTTGTCTATACAAGGCAGTCAGATGTGTCATGTGCCATGTGTGACAGTCAGTCATGCTGATTGGTTGATATAAGTAACATAAAAGCATGCAAGATCACTAATGTTTTATTTTAGCATCGAAGTTTGAAGCTGGGCTATGCATTGTGTTTGAGTATCTGTTGGAGATGGAAGTGAAAGCCTTACAGAATGTTGGAGTGCATTATCAATAGTGTTGTAGGCAATATGAAGGTGGAATGAAATGCACAAGTCTTTCCCCTTGATTTCTTCATTCCATTCTTTTAATATTCTCGATGGATAAGGGGTGTCCCACTGCAAATTTAGCTATATAATGCTATTTTGCTGTTTTGAGCTAGAGGTTATTGATCAGATATCAACTTCAGACTTAGCTTCTATATTTTTGCATAATTAAAAATACTTTTATGTGGACACATTCAAGCTTTTTAACCTTAGAGCATTTTTATTAGTGGATAGCTTTACATGACTAAACAATATATGTTAGCTTTTAGTAAGAATCTCAATTAATATTAGTTTACATACACAATGTGGGTGAATGATAGTAACGTGACTGATATGTAAACAGTTATAGTTACCTTTTTATTTAGTTCCAAGATAATTTACTTATTTTGCCTTTGCCATTTGAGTTGCTTTTTGTGTTCTCAGTGGGCCATATTGTACCATAACTGGTGAAACAAAATTTCCCATTGATTTGAAAAGCAAATTTTGCTGAAATATTGAAGGCATAATATGGTCCAGTGCATTTTCAGCACTATCTAGGGTCACTTCAAACATATATTTGTGAGAGATACAAAGCTTATTGAAAAAATCGTATTGCTAGATCTAAAACTCAGTGGCTTTGGTATTTTTTAGATTATATTACATTTAATTTTAGAATATGTTGAGAGAATGCTATGCCATGTTATCCATGTGCAGTACATGAAAAAATATCCAAAGAGCCTGGATTTGATAAAAATGCTGATCACAGTCTGTTGGTTATTCTTGTCAGTTAGATAAAGGAGCTGATGAGAAATAGTTGTCTGTACCCTAAACAGTGCATACGTGTGTTAAATGAGCCCACTGGAGGCCATTTATTTGTCTCTCTCTTCACCAGGATAAAATAAAAAAATGTTTGAGTCAAAAATTAATTTGCATCTGAAAGTAACAGCAAGTTTGGTGTAGAGGAATGCCCTTGACTGGCTTTTATGTCTGGGCATACACACATACTTGCATACACAGGAAGATCCTGTGCAGTTTCAGTGATCCATTTATGTGATACAGTATTTTTTCTTCATTCTTTTTGTGAATTGTTTTAGTATGGTGTGCTTTGGTGTATATATATTTTGTAGATGATACTTATTCTCACTTTCATGTGAAACCTGTTTATATTTTGGAAATTATTATTATATCAGCATCTCATAGGCCTGGTCTACAGTACACGATTATGTCGAATTTAGCCACGTTATGTTGAATTAAAACTAAATCTGGCCACACAACCAACCCTGTTTGTCAACTTAAAGGGCTCTTAAAAATCAATTTCTGTACTCCTCCCCGGCAAGGGGAGCAGCGGTAAAATCGACCTCGCTGGTTCAAATTTGGGGTACTGTGGACACAATTCAGCGGTATTGGCCTCCAGGAGGTTTCCCAGAATGCTCCATTGTGACCACTCTGGACAGCACTTTCAACTGAGATGCACTAGCCAGGTAGTCAGGAAAAGCCCAGGGAACTTCTGAATTTCATTTCCTGCAGTCCCAAAATCACAAACGAGCTCCAGCCTGGACCAGACAGGAGGTACTGGATCTGATCACAGTACGGGGAGAAGAATCTGTGCAGGCAGAACTCCATTAAATAAAAATGGAATGTCAATGGGCAGCAGAGACTGTGGGATAGCTACCCTCAGTGCACTGCTCCGAGAGTTGATGCTAGGCATGGTATTCCGCCGACTTAATGCGCTTGGTGGGGACGCACACAATCAACTGTATAAAACAGGAGTCGGCAACCTTTCAGAGGTGGTGTGCCGAGTCTTCATTTATTCAGTGAAATTTAAGGTTTCGCATGCCAGTCCAGAGGGGCGGGACTTCAGGCAGAAGGGGAGAGGCTGAGAGGGTCAGTCCGTCCCCCTCAGGCTCCCGCCTGCTGGGGTCTCAGCCCAGTGCCAGCCTGGGTGAAGGCACTGAGTGGGGCATGTGGGGGAACCTGTCAGCTGGGGGAACCCAGAGCGGGGGCAAGCTGAGCGGCTGAGCCTGCCGCTGCTTTGGTCCTGCCAGCTGGGGGTTCAGCCCGCTGCCAGATTGGGTTCCCTACACCCAGGCTAGCAGCGGGACCCTGGCTGGCACGGGGCCAGCAAGGGAAACCCCAGAGCAGGAGCAGGCTAAGCGCTCAGCCCACCTCTGCTTTGGGGTTTCCCCAGCAGGCTTCTGCCAGCCGGGGTCCCGCCACCTGCCCCACTCAGCTCCCGCTGCTAGCCCGGGTATAGGAAACCCAGGGTGGCAGCGGGCTGGCAGGAGCCTGCGGGGGAAACCCCAAAGCAGTGGTGGGCTGAGTGCCTAGCCTGCCGCTGTTCTGGGATTTCCCCCGCAGGCTCCTGCCAGCCGGGGGCTCAGCCCGCTGACAGACTGGGTTCCCTACACCCAGGCTAACCAATGGGAGCTGACTGGGGCAGGCGGTGGGAGCCTGGCTGGCAAGGAGCCAGCAAGGGAAACCCCAAAGCGGCAATGGACTGAGCCCTCCGCCGCATGCCAGAGGAAATCGGCTCGCATGGCACCTTTGGCACGCGTGCTGTAGGTTGCCGACCCCTGGTATAAATTCTCTTCCAAAAAACAGACTTCTATAAATTCAACCTAATTTTGTACTGTAGACATACCCTTAATGTTTAACTGTTCCCTTAAAGAATTACTTTCACTATTGTCTGTTGAAGTCACACACACACCCTGTTTGTTGAACTGTAATGCTAGGTACCAAATAATTCTTTGAGATGCCTTTATTCCAAACCATATGTTATACCTGTCATCATGTGCATAATGATATGCCTGTGTCACAGGGAAAGAAGCTTAAGTAGAGGGAATGTGAACAAATGTCATACGGATACTCACTTGATTGGTGTCAGATGTTAAAGGTACATATCTCTGCTTTATCAGCATGACTTCAACGCTTAATATCTGGGAACTAAGTGCAAGGTTTTCACACCTGATTCAAAGGTGACTTAACAAATAAAACCCTGAATATCTATTCAGGATCTTAATATAGACTGTGTTTTAACTACGGAGTTACTGTGCTTTAAGGATTTGCTCTATACTTATGCCAGTCATTTCAGTGCACCAGAAGTCAATTCAGTGCATTAGAATACACTGCTATTAAGAACTGCCAGCCTGCTCCAGGGCTTAATATAAATTAGGAGTTTTCACAGGCACTGTGAATGAGACCGTATAGAATAATGACAACAACTAAATATGAAATCACTGCTGATAAAATTTGACAAAGATTAGCAGACTGGTATGTAGGGAAAGTCAGCGTAGTCTGGAGTGATTGGTAAGCTGGGCCCATTCAAACAAAGTGATTTTGGCTGTACTAAAACACAAAGTTTTACTTGCATGGGGTAAGGAATGTAGGCCTTACCTACAGAATGTGGGGACTGTGTCTTGGAATGCAGTGGCTCTGAAAAGTAGTTAGGAGTTGTAGGGGACAAGCAATTCAAGATGAGCTTCCAGTGTGATGCTGTGACAAAAAGGGCTAATGCAATCCTTCAGTGTGTAAATAGGGGAGTAGTGAATCAGAATAGAGGTGTTCTGACCTATGTATACCACAATGTTGCGGCAGACACTAGACTACTATGCACAGTTCTAGCATCTACATTTTAAAAAAAGGTGTTGAAAAATAAGGATGGATGCAGAAAAGAGCTACAAAAGTGACGAAAGGCTAGAGAACATGCCTTACAGTGAGAGACTTAGGGTCCAATCTGTTCAGTTTATGAAAAAGAAGACTGAGAGGTGACTTGATCAGAGTGTATAAATACCATAATGGGAGAAAATACTGGGTACTAAAGGGCTTTTTAATTTAACAAAGGCATAATAAGAACCAATGGCTGGAAGCTGAAGCCTGTCAAGTTCAAATGGTAAATGATGTACACGTTTTTAACAGGGAGGATGATTGTCCTCTGGAACAAACTATCAAACTACCATCCATCTCTTGATGCAGATTGAGGGAAGTGATTGTTCCCCTCTATTCGGCACTGGTGAGACCACACCAGTGCCAGTTTTGGGCCCCCCCATTACAGAAAGGATGTGGATAGATTGCAGAGAGTATAGCAGTGGGCAACAAAAATGAACAGGGGCCTGGGACACATGACTTACAATGAGAAGCAGAGGGAACTGGACTTATTTAGTCTACAGAAGAGAAGAATGAGGTGGGATTTGATAGCAGCCTTCAACTACTTGAAGGGGGGTTTGAAAGAGGAAGGAGTTTGGCATTCTCAGTGGTGGCAGATCACAAAACAACAAGCAATGGCCTCAAGTTGCAGTGGGAGAAGTCTACGTTGGATGTTAGGAAATACTATTTCATTAGGAGGGCGGTGAAGTACTGGAATGGGTTACCTAGGGGGAGGTGGTGGAATCTTCTTCCTTAGATGTTTTTAAGGCCTGGCTTGACAAAGCCTTGGCTAGGATAATTTAGTTGGTGTTGGTCCTGCTTTGAGCAGGGGGTTGGACTAGATGACCTCTTGGGGTCTCATCCAACCCTAATCCTCTGTGATGTCTTCAGATCAAGACTGGATAGTTTTCCTGAAGATTTGTGTTTGACCAAACAGAAATCTCAATAATGAAAACAGAGAAGTGGTCTAGGAACTACAAAGCTCATACCTGGCAAATATGCTGAGAAGCGTAATTCAACAGTGCAAACAATTAGATTTACAAAACTTCAGATAGTGGGTAAGTTCAGGCAGAAAGAGATGAAAAAATCCAGAGGAGAAGCAAGTTCAGGATCAGATTTTATTTTTTAAAATTTATGATCACTGATCCTTGGACCAATGCTTAGTGGCTTTTTGGTCTGCCAAAGTATTTCTTGCCTAATTAATCCTCCAAATTTTGCCTCAGTAAAAAGTATAGTCAGTGAAACAAAAAGTGTGTAATTTCTTTAATAAGGAAAAAGCTTACATTACAATATGAAAAGGAATTCAGTTATAAAAGTAATGTAAAGATGATACAGATGACATCAGAAGATGACATCCTTAAAATAAGGCTAGCTAAAAATCAAAACTAAGTATATAGGGATGAAAGCCACTACATACCTTAACTAGGCATACCACCATTCTTTCCTTGTAAACCTTAAATCTGTTTAAATAGGACTTCAACAGTTCGTTCTCTTAAGTGAATGTCTTCCATTATTTTTCTTTGTCATACTCTGGAATGTATGCTTATGTGATAGACACCATGAAAAGTCTTATATTTGTCTAGATGAGAGAAGTGTACAAATGGCGTTCTGATAGTGGTCTTTGACTCTGAGACAAGGCTTCTGTGTCTGAAGTTGCAGGCAAGATGTGCAACAGCTCTAATAAGTACAGCATATAAAGCATTATAATCAACAGAAGATTCATAAGTAATGAATAGAGCAACACATCATAGTGCCGAGGCATATTTTAAATTAACAAAACCACAAAATATCAGCACATTGTAATTGATTGTTTTTCAACAATTCAAATCTGCTTTAGTCTTTTTTAAAGGAAGGAAATGTAAAGTAGTCCAAATACTGGGATTTGCTATATTCAATTCTAGACAAAAAATTATGTTTAAAAATAATACTGCTAAACCAAGAACACTTTAAGAGTTTAATATTCCTGGAGATTGGAGTCTCCATCTTCACCTTATAGGTAGCTTTTCTACGTACCGCTGGTTGAGCACAAGATCATTAACTCTTAAAATAAGCAAAACAAAAAATTACTTACCATATTTTTGCTTCTCAGCATATACTAATAGGAGTATCTGCTCATTTAATCTACAGACTAAGATCTACTTCTTCCATTCCATCCATTGCAGCAACAAAGAATGGAATTACAGAGGATGAAGGCTATAGCTTTCAGTTTGTCATTTTTCTCCGATTTGTAGCCAGAGGGAAACCATGTTGGCTAGTGAGCAACTCTGCTCCCGTCATTTCTATTAATACATTTACATAGCTTTGTGTGAATTTCCTCTTTTTGCCATCGGGAAGAAGAATCAGCCCTCATCCCCAACCTCACTAGTTAACAACGGTTACCTATTTATTTCCATATGTATGCGTTACTAAGAAATTTGGATTAACATTTTTAATCAAATTCAGCCTTGGGAAGGATTTTTGAATAGCCACTATACAATGATTTCCTCTATGGCTCAAGCTTAGTTAACGGTTTACAGCACTTTATAGCGTTGGTGAATCACCTCGTCTGCTAAAGCAGTTGTCAGAAAAATATGGGCCAACATGGTAGAATGTATTAGACCAATACATTGTCTCCATTTTATTATGAAGCTGCTGAGGAAGCTGTGATATACAGCACTGTCATTACAGATCTATTGTTAGAGGGGTTCCACAGTGTTTTGTGCACTGCCATTAATTTATAGCAGTAAACAATATGTAGCTCTCCGACTGCAGCAAAGCAGAATCTTTTAATGAGGTGGATGTTATTACCACAATAAATCAGTGCATTCGTGTAATGTATAATTCAATGTGTGTATTCCCACTGTAACTTCTCTGAGTAAGCTGATAGTGTATCATTGTCAGTGCACAGCTCTGTGGTTCGTTGTTGTTGGTTTTTTTCTCCCCCTCCCTAAGCTTTCTGTCGTTTGGGGACTTTTTTTTTTATTTGCTTGAAAATAAATGTGGCAAGTCTTGATGGTTGTCCTGTTGCAGGCTTAAGAAACCAACTGTAACAATAATAGTGAGAATCAATACTGTGGATTTTAGCTGTATGGATCTCTTCATGATACCATATTTTCAAAAGAGAATGAAATCAATCCTAATTGGTTTTAGCTTTATATTCAAGGAATGTAATTCTATAACTATTGATTTGCGGTATATGCATTTGCAGGGTAATAAAAATAGGAGCAAATTAAGTGAATACTTAAAATACTACAGTACTATACAGATACAGCACTGATTCTATTTTTAATTCATAGGTTTTTTTACGAATGATCTTATTTCTCCTTTTATTCCCTCCAGCATAGCTGAGTCTTTAGGGAAAATCTGTGCAGATGGAGATTCCAAAATGGTTCTGAAACAAAAAAAAAGAGTTTTTTGAGTCAGTTTCATTTTTCCCTGGAATACATTTGCTAAATCAGATAAAATCCTTTTCTACAGCAGTCACTCCTTTAAAAGGGTTACATTTCAAATTAGTGAATTGCAAAAATAGTAATCAACCTAAGATGTTTTCTTTATCCAATTGCAAAGTGAAAACTGCTTTAAGTACGATTAGATCTTAAATCCTTGTTTGATCTGTTATCTAGAAGAGAAACTACTTGCAGTTCATATAGTATATCTGCAAGTAAACATATACTTTGATAGTAGTAATCAGATAATACAAATATTTCCAAAATTCTAAATACAACAATGGACATTATTATTTTTTTTTTACTTACATTCTAAATTATTTTTTACATATGACCAAGAAAACCTCTGTTTTCATTGACTGAGAGTTGAATTGGGTGGGAGGGATAGCTCAGTGGTTTGAGCATTGGTCTGCTAAACCTAGGGTTGTGAGTTCAATCCTTGAGGGAGGCATTTTGGGATATGAGGCAAAAAATCTACTGGATGACTTAATTGGTGATTGGCCCTGCTTTGAGCAGGGGGTTGGACTAGATCAGGTCTGCATGACATGCGGCCCGCATGGGCTGACTGTGCGGCTTTTGGGGGGTGAGTACGGGTGGGGCAAACCAAGTGGTGGAGTGAGAGGAAGTGGATGGGGGCAGGGCTTTTTGGCCTGCAGCTGGGTTTTTTGCAATAATATGGCCCTCGCTGCTTTCTGAGTTGTGCAAGCCTAGCCTAGATGATCTCCTGAGGTCCCTTCCAACCCTGATATTCTATGATTCTATTAATTATCACTTTTGCTTAGAAACTTTATCTTAAATGTTTGTTTCATCTTGTTTGTATTGTTAAGTATATCTGTTAATTTTGTTTTAGTAGGATTATAAATGTGAAAATATCTTTTCTGCAGGAGTATTCTTCAGTTATAACCAGGCACTTCCTTAGTGTGTTTATATGTGCATCATTTAATGCAATGATATAAGAAAACACTATTCTATATCTGTACATATAGTAGAAATGTATCAAATATTGCCCATATGTACCAAAATATTTCAGACTTAAAGTATTATGCATATGCAACTATTAACATCCTGATATAGGAATAATCCCATTGAAGAAACACAGGGCATGTATACCAAAACTTCATACTTTGCGTTAATTAAATCCCAGTTTAGCAATGTTTATAAAAATTTAGTAAGTCTTTTTGGTAATTTTGCATATTTAATTAATTTTTGATATCAATACTTTCTAATATAATTTGTCTTTCTCATTTTCCTGCATTACATGCAGACATATCTTATTCTTTAGGTCTAATTTCTCTTGGGATTGGTTACCATTTAAAAAAACAAAACAAACAGCACCAACAAGAAACCAAACAAAAAATCAAACACTAGTACTAATATTAACATTTCAGCAACACTGTTGACATTCTCTCTCACGGTTGGTCAGCCTGACATGTTTCCTAAAACATCAAGGCCCAAAACCTTGTTTCTAACTGTTGCTCACAACTCATTCAATAGCCTGCAAAACACAGCTAGGACCCACTTCATGTAATACAGTCTGCTGTGAAATGCTTGTTAGTGATGATCAGTGTTCATCCGAAATTAGACTGTACTGATGAACGTAAAAGCTTCTTCCATCACCTGTGTGTATATGTTATCCAAGTTTGAGATCCACATCTGTCTTCACCCACATACCAACTGTGTCTTTTTTTTTTTTTTCAAAAAACAAACAAGAAAAAAAACCCTAGACAACATATTTGCATGCATGCTAATAATTCTGTTTGCAAAGACTCTGAAAACTGGTTATGATTATGATATAGTGATTGTCTGCTTTCTTTTAGCCTATTGGTGCTCTAAACCCAAAGAGAGCAGCATTCTTCGCAGAGCGACATGAATCATGGGAAGATGACCAGGTTCCAAAGTTTCACTATGGCACTCATTACTCAACTGCAAGTTTTGCACTCACTTGGTTGTTGAGAATTGTAAGTACAATCCTTAAAAATACATTTTCTTTTAAATAATAACAAATAATCAGAAACTATGAGTAAATTAAAACCCAACAGAATATAAGGTAATTGAGATTGTGAAGTAATTGATTATCAACAACTTATTTCAATTTCCAAGGATAAAGTCTGAACATCGTGTTTTAATTTTTATGGGGTAGCCTTCTCAAATCAGTATAAAAGCTCTTTTTCCTTTAAAATATGCTTTTCAAGTAGACTTCACTGTATTATATAAAACAGGCTTTACTTCTCTTCCTCACATGATTTTTTTCATTGGGACATACTCTGAAAAATAGTAAATTTTTATGAATGTATTTAATTTTCATCCCTAAAAGTTAAAATGAGATATCTTTAGATGTTCCTAATATTGTACATTGTCGTATTTTGTTTCAAATGATGTTGCAGTATATATAGAGGTAACACTGCGGATCCAACGTATTGATAACATATTGGTTAAATAGTACATGTTTCTGTAAAATTGAAAGGTGATTTATCTTCTAGAAAGTAATTTCTTTGGGAAAGCATTAGCAGCACATCATTAATTAAAGCTTGTTAGAATGGTACAAGCATACATAAATCCTAGAAGTAATTTATAGTGCTTAGCTAATTTCAAGCAATTACCCACTAATATGTGCTTAAGTGTTCTTTAACTAAGAGGAGACTTTTAAATCTTTCAAACATTTTTCTTTTCTAAATCATTAATTACATATTAAGCCATAACAATGGTAAAGTTACATTAAGTATTAAATATTTATTTGCATTAATAGATAAACTTAAATAAAAGAAAATAAATTAGCTGATTAAGTCATGCAATTATTTTTGGAAAAACTTTATTTTTTAAAAAAACCACACAAACCCTCAGATAAAAATATTCAGCTTTTTCTTCTTAATCTGTTTAAAAGCAATTCATGTCACAACTGATCTATAAATATCTCCCTTCCATTTTTACAAGCTTTTATTTGTCTTAATTTACAGTGAGCACAGCAGAGTAGAATTAAGGGTTACTCATACACATAATCAGCCATGTTTGAATTATTCATCAGGTGGGTAGCAGAAATAGCCTATCCCAATTAACCAGTTATGCACCAAGAAATTAAGTAAGAGTAACCGTAAACTTCAGACATGCCAATTGTCATTTTTATTACATTTCTTTCAAAAAGCATCACTTCATATTTTTTTCTTTTATAGGAGCCCTTTACAACATTTTTCCTACATGTACAAGGTGGGAAGTTTGACCATGCAGATAGAACTTTTTCATCAATTTCAAGAGCATGGCGCAACAGCCAGCGTGACACTTCTGATATCAAGGTAAAATACTGTTTTTAGCATTTGTGAAAGCTGTTAACGCATACTGAACTGTATTATATATTATGAAAGCAGACTTGATAAAGAGCTCTGTTTTGCCCAAAAGTTTGTCTCTTTCAGCAACAGAAATAAATAAAATAAATTACCTCATCTATCTTGTCCCTCTGATCTCCTAGAACCCCCAAGCTAAAATAACCATGCAAACTTTTTCTTTTTTTTAATAATAAGCAGGCTGGTAGTACTGCTTACTAAGGTTGCCTGACACGTCCCATTATTAGTCTTTGTTTTCTGTTCCTTGTAACTTTGCCAAACTTTAATCCTTTGGGCTGAAATTTTCCATGCTGGATGTCTGCCGCTGGTTGAATTTTTTTGAAAAATTGCAGCCAAAATTGAGCCATTTCAAAGAACAGGGCACGGAAAAAAATGTCGTTTTGGCCACATCAAAAAAATGTGGTGACCTTTTCTTTTAATGCACCTTTCCTTTGAAACAGGGACTTCTGTGCCATCCCCAGGAAAATCCACCAAATTGGGCCTAATTATAAGCCTTTGAAAAATCACCTTTCACACCATAGGTTTTATCATTTAAATTCCCAAAAGATTGTCTCTGTGCTGAGCATGTTCCACTCTGGGGCTCAGAACTACATTCTCTGTGACTGCAGCTCTGGTCTTCTGTGGGCTCAACTAGGTTTGGATGACTGAACTGAGAGTAGAATGACTCTCCCTTGTGCTGCCAGTGACACTCTTTCCACCCTCCCTCGGACCGGACAACATGGAGGAGAGTGCTGCCTGATTCAAATGCAGAGAATACAAGAGCTGGACCTGTGGAGGAGAGGGGAAGGGTTGGAGTAAGGAGGGATATACGAATACTTTGCCACTGTAAAATATAATCTGTCAGAAAAGTGTAGCTCCTGACACTTAATGTTGTGGAAAAGATTTTTTTTGTGCAGTGTGTCAGGTTTAGGTGCATAATCCATATGTTTTCAATGATAATATGAATAACAGGTAGAACTGATCCTACGTCTAATTTTTTAAACTACCCGCTACAACAGTTCTACTCTTAATTCACACCTCTAATAATTTTTGTGTAGATAATGTTTTTAAAATAAATCTTTCAGCATTAAAAAGTAGGACTGACATGGAAATATTTCAGCCAGATCCCAAATTCAAAGACTTCCTATTAAAAATCTATGAAGAGAGAGCAAACAAAAAATCCTCAGAAAATTCGAAGGGCATAAAACTATCCCGTGTGAAATTTCACATAAATTGGCCATCTGCTTTTAGAGAAAAGCAGGAATTCATGCCCAGCTTTAAGCTGATTTTAGGGTACAATCCTGATATTAAGTTGTTCCCAGGCACCTCCATAATGCTTAGATTTTTCTGAGAGAAGGGTGTCCAACTAATGAGAAGTAGGATATTTTGAATTGTATATACCTCATCAGTAGGGCCTACCAAATTCATGGCCCATTTTGGTCAATTTCATGGTCATAGAATTTTAAAAATAATAAATTCCATGATGTCAGCTATTTAAATCTGAAATTTCATTGTGCTGTAATTGTATGGATCTTAACCCAGAAGGGAGTTGTTAGAGGAGTGGGTCTCAAGGTTATTGTAAAGGGTTTGTGGTACTGCTATGCTTGCTTATGTGCTGCTGCTGGCAGCAGTGCTGCCTCCAGAGCTGGGCAGCTGGAGAGCAGCAGCTGCTGGCAAGGAGCCTAGATCTGAAGGCAGAACTGCCACCAGCAGCAGCACAGAAGTAAGGATGGTATAGTATGGTATTGCCACCCTTACTTCTGTGCTACTTCTGGCAGGGTACTGGCTTCAGAGCTGAGCACCTGGCCAACAGCTGCCACCTCTTCCTGGCCACCCAGCTTGAAGTTAGCGCAGAAGTAAGGGTGGCAATACTGTGACCCCCCTAAAATAACTTTGTAATCCCCCTGCAACTCCCTTTACTGTGGTACAAACAGATATAAATAGGTAATATTAATAATGGAACATGCGGCCTACAGGAAAAAGCTTCTAGACTGAGCTATATAAGTCTATGAAATAGTGTCCCATGGAATATGGTGGTGAAGATAACCACTTGAGGCATTTGAAATTAAACTGGACACTACTTATACTTCAGAAAACTTGCCTGCATTGGTAAGCAAATTGCCTGGATAAATGTAGATGTATCTTGAGCACCATTACCATCATACATAGCTGCTGAATACAGGATTTAAGAGACTCAGAATGACAGTCACGGTATGGAACATCTTCACTGTTCCTCCTTGGATAGAATTGTCATGTTTTTAAGAATCATCCTAGGTGTGTGTATGTGTTGGGGAAGTCTAGGGACAGATTAAGGAAGAAACAGACACACTTTACATTCTTCTGTATTAAGAATACATCTCTTAAGCTGATATAAATTAACAAAATAATTTACTGGAAGGAGCAGTTCCACCCTTTTTCTGTATTTTTAAAAAGAATCTAAAACTCTAGTGTTCTTAGTAAGGAGATGTTATCATGTGCTATAATGTAGGTACCAAATAATTTTACTTCTATTTTAGTATAACAACCCTTTGTAACATAGTATATGAGTGCAAAGGGCATATTGAAAATGTCATATTCTCTTAGGATCTGTTTCCGTTATTATACCTGTGTGTGCAAATTATACAAAACTGAAATGATGAATAATTTAAATTTAAATAATTTAAACTAAGAGCAACAAAGTAAATGGTGATCTTGCCCTTGCAAAATTTCCCCATATTTCTTCATATAGCAACCTACATTGTGTTCTAGCCTCTGCTCCTCTTGGAAACATTTTGCAGTGTTTAGTAAACTTCTGAATAGCTCCAAAATGTTTATTTCTCCAGTGTGCTGTGTGCTTTCTGAAGAGAGCTTACAAAAAACTTTTTCACACATTATAAATGATGCCCCAGGGCACTTAATATGACTGGCTTGTGCACATTTAAATGTATTACAGTAATTTAAGTGTTCTTCCTTTATGTAGACTACGTTTTACTGTGGGTAAGATTGTTCTGTGAAACTTTTTTTTACTGTATTCAGTCCAACAAACAAATTCTTCATCCTTTCTGCCTCAGTTTCTACATATATAAAATAGGAATGATACCTCATTCACAAGGCTGATTAAATTATTTGAAACACATTGAAAAGGAAATATTTGTATATGTATATTAACTGTTATTACCGTGACTGATCACAGAAAAGGGTACAGGATTAGGATGGAGCAAAAAACTCTGTAATTAAGGAGACCATCTTATATTACTTCATTATTAAAAATATATAATTTTTTTCAGACATTCCTTACTTTCACTACTTTGTGTGTGAGATTCTAATCAAAGTCAAAGGCTAAGGCCAGACTTCATCTGGAATATTCATCACATTTTCCCTTTAGATTTAAAAGTTTCTTGTGCACTTGTCACAGGGTATCTGGCCCCTTATTGTGAGATGGGCAAATTGCCTTTCTTCTGAGGCTGTGGAGCTAGAGTCAGGTGGTAACCTGAAAAGTCCTTATAAAGGCCAACTAGAGCTCATTTGAGCAGGTGGATTTCAGGAAAGCAGGTAGCTTCTGTAGTAGGCCCTAGTGTGGGACCAGCTGCTAAAGATTGGATCCATAAAAGAGACTTAGACTCAGCATTGCAATGCTAAAGTTTTAGGTGACCTGCTGCCTAGTGGAATCCACAATCCCAGGCTCCCTGCCAACATGATCTACTTAACCTAGCCAATAGGCAGGGGTGGGACCTAATGGGAGGAAGTTAGTTGCAGAGGTACTGCTCTCCCCTGGGGACTCCTCTCTTGAAGATAGGCATCTAAACCAGGTCAGTGATTTCTCACAAAAAAACTGTGGAGGAGGAGGTCTTTTACACAATAGCCCAGTGGTTTGAGCACTCACCCAGGATGTGGAGGAGACAGATTTAAGTCCCCACTCTGCTGGATATAGAGCATGGACTCACACCAGTTCTTCTGCCTTTCAGGACAGTGCCTTAACCATGGAGCTATGAGGTATTCAGGCAGGAAGGTAGAGTCTCTGTCTTTGCTGTTGAAGCTGTTCCACTTTGTATAAATGCTTACATATTAAATGGAACAAGGTCTTGCAGTTGGGAGTCTCACATCCCAGGAAAGTGTCCGAACCGAGGGCTATAGAATCAGTCCGTCACCCATTCACTCTCTCTCATTGACTGATTATTCATTTAAAGTGGAAAAGCTTCAACAGGAGATACTGAACAAAAAAATAAAAAGGATTTACTCTTCTTCCTAGTTGAGAAATTAGTGAACATTTTGAGCCATTGAAAAGAAACATAAGAACATAAGAATGGCCATGCTGTGTAAGACCAAAGGTCCATCTGGCCCAGTATCCTATCTGCCTACAGTGGCCAATGCCAGGTGCCCCAGAAGGATTGAACCTAACAGATAATGATCAATTATTCTCTCTCCTGCCATCCATCACCCCCTCCTCTGACAAACAGAGGCTAGGTACACCATTCCTTACCTATCCTGGCTTATAGCCATTAATGGACTTAACCTCCATGAATTTATCCAGTTCTCTTTTAAACCGTGTTATAGTCCTAGCCTTCACAACTTCCTCAGGCGAGGAGTGAAGAGAAACTTCCTTTTATTTGTTTTTAACCTGCTGCTCATTAATTTCATTTTGTGGACCCTAGTTCCTATATTATGGGAACAAGTAAATAACTTTTCCCTATTCACTTTCTCCACACCACTAATGATTTTATAGACCTCTATCATATCCGACCTTAGTCTCCTCTTTTCCAACCTGGAAAAGTCCTAGCCTCTTTAATCTCTCTTCATATGGGACCTGTTCCAAACCCCTAATCATTTTAGTTGCCCTTCTCTGAACTTTTTCTAATGCCAGCATATCTTTTTTGAGATGAGGATACCAGATCTGTATGTAGTATTCAAGATGTGGGCATATCATGGATTTATATAAGTGCAATACAATATTCTCAGTCTTATTCTCTATCCCTTTTTTAATGATTCCTAACATCCTGTTTGCTTTTTTGACTGCCGCTGCACACTGCATGGACGTCTTCAAGGAACTATCCACAATGAGTCCAAGATCTCTTTCCTGATTAGTTGTAGCTAAATTAGCCCCCATCATATTATATGTATAGCTGGGGTTATTTTTTCCAATTTGCATCACTTTACATTTATCCACATTAAATGTCATTTGCCATTTTTTTGCCCAATCACTTAGTTTTGTGAGATCTTTCTGAAGTTCTTCACAGTCTGCTTTGATTTTAACTATCTTGAGCAATTTAGTATCATCTGCAACATTGCCAACTCATCGTTCACCCCTTTCTGCAGATGGTTTATGAATAAGTTGAATATAATTGGTCCTAGAAATGACCCTTGGGGAGCACGACTAGTTACCCCTCTCCATTCTGAAAATTTACCATTTTATTCCTACCTTTTGTTCCCTGTCTTTTAACCAGTTCTCAATCCATGAAAATATCTTTCCTCTTGTCCCATCACAACTTAATTTACGTAAGAGCCTTTGGTGAGGGACCTTGTCAAAGGCTTTCTGGAAATCTAAGTACACTATGTCCACTGGATCCCTCTTGTCCATGTTTGTTGACCCCTTCAAAGAATTCTAATAGATTAGTATGACATGATTTTCCTTTACAGAAACCGTGTTGACTTTTGCCCAACAATTTATGTTGTTCTGTGTGTCTGACAGAAGTTGAGAGAGGGAATTATGTTGACTTCCTTATGAAAATAAATACAAATAATTCATTGGTATAGAACTGTTTTTATCTGTTGCCTTTATGTAATTTGGTAGCCATAGTATCTTGTTTGGAGGCATAGGAAGTTACATGAAAGAATCATATGCATTAGCTTTGGTGCAATTTGTGTCAGTTGGTATCACACGTCAATAAAGAAAACTAAAGCATATGTGTGATCACAACCAATCCTTGTCATTATGCCATGAAAGCCTTGGGATTTGTGATCAAAGCATCAGACTAATCTTGAATTGCAGTATAACCTTTAGTTGAACCTTTCAAATTTTGATTTCAAGAGGAGATGCATTGTATTAAACCTTGTTACCTAGCTCTTCCCTACCTTTATCTTTAAGCAATGCAAATTAATACTTAGTTGATAAATTAGAAGAAAGTGCAAATTGCTAATGCCAAGCTGCTCTGTCATTGTGTTTTACTTATCAGTTCAGCACTGATGCTTTTAAAAATGCGGAACATATGTTTTTTATCCAGAGCTGAGTATTCTGTTCTGATTAATAAAAAAAACTTATTTAATTTTGAAAAACTTCCTTTAAAGTATTGGACAGACTTGAACTTTGACTCTGTTAACTACAGTTAGACTGTCTGTGCAGATAATTTTGAGCTGCTGTATAAAATAGCAAATAAGAATAGTTCTGCAGTCTTTAGGAAGGAAAATACTGTTCAATTGGGATTGCATAAAGTTGCACAATGCAATATCAAATACAGCAGGTTAGATTACCTTTTCTGAGGCATGCCTGTAGCCATGTTTGTTTTACAAACAAGTGAATGAATACACCTGTGTGTACAAAAAGATTTGTCATCTTTTGTTTCTGTAGCTACGCTATAGCAATAAATCAATATATCTTGAAAATTCATAATATAGCATGACTTCAGTCTGTTTGTTAATCAGTGCCTGGTCTGCTGTTAGCTGTGAAGAGTGAAAGGGATAATTAGATTGACCAGTCTTCCTCAGTTTTATATATTATACAACACTGAATTCTAATAGTTAAAGACTGAAAGATAATATAAATCTTTAGTAATTACTTTTTAAGCCACATTACTTTGTACGTATTTATAAAATACACTCAAATTTGGTTCTGCTGGTCCTCCACAACAGTGTAAGCTCTTTGGAGCAGGGGCCGTCTTTTTGTTCTGTTTTTGTACAGCACCTGTCAAAATGGAATCCTGATCCATGACTGGGGCTCTTTGGGGCTCCACAATACAAACAATAATAATAGTAATTAAATATTATACATCATAAATACTGCACAGTGCTTTGTGGTATTTTGAAAGATACACTCTCCTTTGATCAGCGGGGTAGCCATGTTAGTCTGGATCTGCAAAAGCGACAGAGTCTTGTACCACCTTATAGACTAACAGATCTTAGGGATCATGAGCTTGAATACAAGCTTGATCAAGAGTCTGAATGCAAGATCTGTTAGTCTATAAGGTGCTACAAGACTCTTTGTCACTTTTGCACTCTCCTTTGAGTTTCCTGATATTTTAAAAATAGTATTTCTTCTGGATGTTAAGACCGTGTGTGTGTGGGAGAGAGAGCAAGCAAGAGAGTGCAAGCATGCACAAGCTGGAAAAAGATAATCAAACTCCAGTGCCACTTGAAAATAGCCAGCATCAGGGCACTTCCATCTTTTTTCCCTTTATACCTCTCTCCCGCTATCTCCCTGATAAATTTTAAATGTATTTAAAATATATCTGAAATTTAGCTCTAACTACATCCCAAAATGCACTTTCTTTAAATTGGTTTTCTGGATGAGCATTTGATTTATTGCATGGAATCATGGAGTTATGAGACAGTCTGTTAGCTGACCCCTAAGCTTTGGTGACCAGCATGCGTGTTTTGGAGTATTAGGGGGAAAATATATAAAAATACCATTATTGTATATTTGTGTATAAAATTTGGGAATTCCACCATCTTTGTGGGCAGATTATGCTATATAAAATGTATTATTTTTCATGGAAAGGACAATGAAACATTGCTCCAATGATGGCTCAGAAAGAAAAAAAAAAGAAAAAGAAAAGGAAAAAAGAAAATACAAAATGGTTTTACACAGATTCAAAATACTATCTAGTGTGTGTGAAATGCTCTCTGCCAAAGATATGAAGCCTTCCACATCACAATCCAATCTCTATTTGCTGAGACCTTTAATAATTCATCATGGGTGGAAGGCTTAATCTAATTTACTGACATCTTTGGGCACCTAAATGAACTGAACTCTTCTCTAGAAGCAGAATAAAATATGTTCTGTTTATGCACAACAGGGAGATGCATCTATAAGAAAATGTAGAAGTTGGTCTTCCCACATGCAGGAAGGAAGCTTGGCTTCATTTATTCTTGTTTGTGCTATGAGGGAGCTGAAGAACCATTTGGGAACCATTTAGAATTTACCTACTGTGGGATTATCTTTACATAATCCACAAAGGTGAAATAGGTGGAAACCTCTTCATGAAATGTACTACTCACTTGGTAACACTTATTGGGCTACTGCAAGACAAACTTGCCCTGGTACAAGATTCTGCAACTTAATTTCTCTAGATAGCTAATGTCTGCTTAGTTTCTGTTTCTAAAGGAGTGCCACTCATCTTTATTTGCAGAAGTCTCTAAAGTTCTTATTCTATCTTTGCCATCATATCTTTGTATCACAACCTGCTGCTGATTTAAAAATAATTGTAGGTTGTGTATTTTGTGCTTTCAGAATCATGAGGAACATCTTCCAGTAGCAAAACAACCTTATCTATATATTGTTTTTATTTTAATAATTTTGGGCTTCCTTTCTCATCAAAATTTACTTTTCAAAACTTTATAATTAGATGCTATTCTGGTCTGATTATGATTACAATTTTTTTTTCATTCATGGTTAAGGTTAATCTTGGAGTTTGTTTTGTAGCTTGGAAGGAGGTCACTTGCTCTGAAAACTTGAAGAAACCTTTTGAGCCCACAGTATTAGCAGTACTGAGGTAGCATACTGTAGCATACTATGCATTCTGAACTTTTGTCTGGGTATACATTTTAAGTTCTTTCATTGTTTCATGTTGGCTTTTGCTCAGCCCCAAGAAGCTCCGCCAAGGTCTTGGTAGTGCGATTGGTGATATGTCTCAGGTAAAAATAACCTACAGTCTCAGTCAGAAAACCCTAATTTTTAGTGAGTGAAATTTCAGTCAGGAGGTATTAGACATCAGCAGTAAATTAATTACTTTATACTCAATGCACACAGACACTATCAATGAAGTGTGCCTGGTTTTGCACTTGGGTCTTTGACTTCTACATTAACGTGTTGTGTTGGGAATCAATGGTGCTCTGAGACCTGCTGCCTCCTTTTGCTTGATCTCATATGCTCATGGGAAAATTAGGCCTAGTATGAAGTACTATAAGACATCCTTATAGTACCTCATTGCCCTTATCCTAGATTTATGGATATGATCGCCTATGTTCATCTGGATTTCCTCATGCAAGTTCCAAGTCCTTTCAGCTGTTCCAAGGTTGGTCTGATAGGATTGCTGAGACCTCAGAGGATGCGTGAGGCAATGGGAGTACGAGGAAATGTTGCTTTTAAGTTACTTCTGTATGGATAATTGTTGCTAAATGATACTTTCCAAAAGAGAGCTTGTCACTCAAATATTTGTAATAGTTCTTATTTTTTTATTTGGGTCAGATAAAGCTGTTAAGAGTGCAATTGACTGCTAGTTCATGTGTGATGTAGGCTGCACTTCAAGCCACTGGGAGAAGCGACTCCTTTAGCAAGATTCACTATTTAACCTTCCCTCTCCCATGTTAAGCACATAAAAATCTGATTTCACTTGTAGTTTAATCATCTTATCTGCAGTTTGTCCATGGATTGTAGCCCCTAAAAGTTTCGTGTTAATGTAAATTACCATTTTGGTTTTCTTAGGATTCTCTGTGAATAAGAATCTTCATAGTTTAGAAATTACAAGGGCTAGCATATTTTATTTCCCCATCACTAATTATTTTCAAAATCTAATTTAGTCCACTTTTTAAATGACTTGGAGAAAAAGGCTGAAATTATATATTCAACCTGTTTTTTGTATTTTTGCCTCTCTTTGTCTGGTCAATGATTAGCATTACATAATTTACCCATTCATCCTCAGTATATCCTACAGATTAGAGTAAAATATTTGCATACACATAATTGGTGTTGGCTAGCAATGTTTAACTGCTAAGTAATCACCACTTAAGTACATAAGTGTTCAATGGAAATATTCATCCAGTTCTTATTAAAACCATAGCAAGCCATTTATCAAAATACATATAATGCCTTTGTATACATTTTAGTTTTCTATAATTTTCATTAACATAATTAATATGTTAGTTTAAACGAACTATATTAACATTCAGAAAAAGAATCACACTACATAAAAGAGAATTGCAACAGGATGACAATACAGTGATAAAGTTAATTACTTTAATTAAATTAAAAACTTAAATGGAAACCTGATGGGACTTTTGGGGAGGGGTGGGGTTAGTGCAATTTGTTGAGAGCAATAACATATGTTAAGGACACAACAGCGAACTGTCCCAATGCAAAGGAAAAATAGGAAGAGTAGTGAGAGGCCAATATGGCTCCCTCAGGAGCTCTTTAATGGTCTAAAAATCAAAAAAGAATCATATAGAGAGGGAAACATGGACAAATAGCTGAAGATGAAGGAATAGCACAAGCGTATGTGGACAAAATGAAAAAGGCTAAGACACAATGAGTTACATTTAGCAAGGAAAATAAAAGGCAGTAAGTGGTGTTAAGGTCTGGAATAGGCTTCCAAGGGAGGTTGTGGAGTCCCCATCACTGAGGATTTTAAGAATAGGTTAGTACTCCTGTTGGGGATGATCTAGGCCAGTGGTTCTCAACCAGGGGTACATGTACCCTTGGGATTACCCAGAGGTCTCCAGGGAGTACTCAACTCATCTAGATCAGTTTCTCAACCAGGGAGTTGCAGCCCCCATGCAGGTTCTGGGATGGGTTTAGGGGGATCACAAGTGCAGGGCTGGCATTAAGGGGTGGCAAGCAGGGCAATTGCCTGGAGCCCCACACTAGAGAAGGCCCCTGTCAGGGGGCGGCACAGACTTGCCTTCCCTAGTCCCTGTGCCCCGCGCTTTGGCTGGTGAAAGAAAGGTCTCCAACACTCCACTCCGGTGCTTTACCCATACTCTTTTATTTACAGTGCTTATAATAGTCCCAACTTCCCCAAAACCAGGCCCCTCACAAACCCCTCAACAAGTCCTCTGGCCCCTTGGGGCTTGTCTCAACTGGCAGAGACAGGTGCCCCCTGTCCTCCTGCCTGACTAGCCTCTTTCTCTGAGCTTTTCCCTCGGTTTGTACTCTTCTCCAGTCATCAGCCCCAGTGCTCCCACCTGGCTCAGTAGGGTGCACTGAGCCTGCCCTCATTAGTGTCTGCAGCTGGGCTCCCTGCTCAGGGTTTTAGCCCTTTAGCCCAGCCCCGTTGCAGGGAAGCAGGGTCTTTAGCAGGCAGCAGAGGTTTTTAAAACCTCTGCCCTGCGACAGCCCCACAAAGCTAAGCTACATTCTTCAGTCCTGCTGCCTGGGTCTCGGGCTTCAGACAAAGCTCACAAGTGAAAAGTAGACTCAAGTATCACACTGAAATATAATTATGATATTTCTATTCCAATTGATTTATTTGGCAATTATATGGTAAAAATGAGAAAGTAAGCAATTTTCAGTAACAGTGTGCTGTGACACTTGTATATTTAGGTCTGATTCTGTAAGCAAGTAGTTTTTAAATGAGGTGAAACTTGGGGACAAATCAGCCCAGGAAAGGCTGAGAACCACTCACTGAGGCATATTTGTTCCTGCCTTTGTGTGAAAGGATGGACTAGATCAGAGGTCTTCAAACTCGGGTGCGCGCACCCTGGAGGTGTGCGAGACCACCCCCAGGGGTGCGCGAGACCCCAGCGCCGCCACCGCCAATCCCGCTCGGGAGACTGCCAAACTCCCAGGCGGTCTATTTTTGTCCTGCCGAAATGCCGCCGCAGAAAGCAGAAGCTTACGCTTTCTGTGGTGGCATTTCGGCGACATACCCTCCGGGGGCCATGTGAGTTTTTCCTCTGCTAAAAGGGGCTGCGGAGTAAAAAGTTTGAACTCACGAGATCCCTTCCAGTTCTACATTTCTATGTAACAAAAAAGATATGATGCTGTGGGTACTTACAGACTAGTTGATACGGCCAATTGCTATGGAAGAAACAGACATTGTATGTAATGCTTCTGAAGTGGTATTTTAACCAATTGTACCAACTGCACCATTTAGGTCCTCTAGCAAAGGAAACAAATCATGGCAATGAGAGTGCAGGACTGGACTTCTGGTGCGCATTTTGTAACTTTTGTTAGTGCATTTTTGGCTGGTGATAGTAAGACTTTTAATATTGCTTAAAGCAAGGGTCGGCAATCTATCGCACGCATATCCAGCCTGCCCACTCTTCTCTGCACTCCGCTCTCCCCCGCCCCCTGCTCCTCATTGATGCTGCCTAATAATAACAAAATTAATAAAGCAAGTTTCCTTAGAAATCAGTGTTGTCCATTTGGGAAAAGACAGTTATTAAAATAGGTTGCATTCCAATGTATATGGAATTAGGAAATCATTGAAATGAAAATTCCTGACACAGTAAGCCCTAACATCTGAAGTCTATCATAGAAAGGCCTATTTAAATACGATGTGCTAGTTTCTATCACCTTACTCATATTGAGTAATACCTGACTTTCTCAGTAGTTCATTGATGTCAATAGCACTACACAAGGAGTGAGACACTACTGAATGTCAGTGGAAAAATTTACCCTGTAGAACTGATTTTCATTTCACTATTTTATTCCTGTGTTTCTAATCCCTGAAAATATTTTAATAAAAAAATGCTTTAATTGATTTTCAAGATGAATGTTTAGGACTACCATATGAAAATAATCAGACAATTTTGCAGTCCCCTTTGAAATCTTACAAACAAAAGAAGATTGAAACAACTCTATAGTAATTTTCATTCAATAGATAAATAAAATACTATTACAGTGTGGAAGTTGCCCTTGTAGTATGAAACTTGGGGGTGAGGGAGAGGGAAGTGAACCAAATTTAAGTCCCTATCACACATGGGTGTGTGCTTTTATTCCATGAGTAGTCCCATTGTTGTCAGTAGAACTACTCACATGAGTTAAGTTTCAGAATGGTAGCCGTTTTAGTCTATATCAGCAAAAACAACAAGGAGTCCTTGTGGCACTTTAGAGACTAACAAATTTATTTGGTCATAAGCTTAAAGTGGGTTCTAGCCCACGAAAGCTTATGCCCAAATCAATTTGTTAGACTTTAAGATGCCAAAAGGACTCTTAAGTGCAATCACCTATGTGAAAACAATGATGTGCACACGCTATGATCCTTTAAGAAAGAATAAATATAGCATAAACAATGTTGTTGAACTTGCTTTCAGTCAGAAGTAAATATTTATGGCCAAGTAAGAAGTCTCCCAGAATAGGCTTCTAGTAGCAGCACAAACAATGCCATTATTTTAAAATACTGAGCTTGCTGAAGAGGCCATAGTCAGAACTGTAATGGTTTGTAAGCTTGATAAAGATGTAATCTTTGAGTATTGTCCTTTAACATGACTCAGTTGAAATGATCTTGAGATTCTGTGTTGCCCTGCATTGTGTGTACTCTTTTACACCAGTGCAAAGTGACTGTAAAGCAGGTATAAAGTGCTACCAAATCAGTAGTTATCTCCTGTCAGACACAGATATCCATTTCAAAAGGTACCTTTTTCTCCTGCTGATAATGGCCCATCCAAATTAAACAGCCTCTTAGAGTTGGTATGGTAATTTACAACCTTTTTTCTTTTTTTTTTTCTTGTTTTCTAGGGGTACGTCCTCACTACCACGGGTAGCCGACCATCTTTTAGCGATCGATTTCTCATGTTTTGTAAAGACACGAAAAATCGATCGCCAGCGCTGCCCTCGTCGACTCCGGAACTCCGGCTTGACGTGAGGCGTAAGCTGGAGTCGACGGGGGAGCGCGCCGCCAACTGCCGCCGCCATGAGGACGGCAGGTAAATCGGCTGCAGATACACCAACTTCAGCTACATGATTCACGTAGCTGAAGTTGCGTATCTGCAGCCAATTTCCCCCCCCCCCCCACACACACACCCCAGTGAAGACCAGCCCTATGTGTATAAATGCATCTTACTTCTGTTTCATTCTATTCATCTGATGAAGTGGGCTATAGCCCATGAAAGTTTATGCTGAAATAAACTGGTTAGTCTCTAAGGTGCTACAAAGTCTTCCTCATCTTATTTACGGATACAGACTAACAGGGCTGCTAATCTTATACCAAATCAGAATGGTAGTTTACAGCTACTTTGCACTCACTTTGCCTCTGTGTAAATTTACACTTGGTCAGGGCAACACAATCAGGCCCCTGATATTTAAGAGAGGCCTTTGCTTGTTATAAAGAAAAACAGGTTTACTATGGTACAGTAGTGATCTTCCTGAAAACCAGTAGTTGAAGTTATGAAATCATTTCTATAAAAGGTTTTTTAACTGGGGAAATTAACAGAAGTAATTGCTTTTAAGTTGTTATCTTTCAGCATAGCATTTTTGCATAATTTAATGAAAGCCAAGTGTATTCTACAAAGCCAAATGTTTTCTGATCTTGCAGAACCAAATAAGTAGTTGTTTTTATATATTTAAAAAGTCATCAGTAACATATGTGATGAACTTATGTTTAAAATATTTAGCATCATTCAATGTGCTAATATTTGTGGTGTAAGTTGATATATTTCTCTGCTATTGAATTAATAGTAGCCTTTTTTTCTTTATGTGAGATGTAAAATGATGAAATTGCTGAAACTTTAGTATTAGACCTCTTTCATTTAACTTTGCTTACAACCCCCTTCCTTATTTGTCCAATTAACTGATTTCAGACTTCTTATTATCAGGTACTTGTCAAGCATTTGGTATACAAGCTCATTTTTATCCTGCTTAGTTAATTAAGGTGACTGTAAACAAAAAGATGTACAATTCAAAGTCATGCATGTTGCACATGAGGATGGAGGTGATAATAGCTTAATTCCTGCTAGATCTTTCCTGTCTTTGCTCTGGCTACTTCAGACTGACCTTGTCCACAATCTGATGACCTCCCTATTGCACTCAGCTGTTTGGAAAGTGCTCTGCCATAGCTAGCCCTGAGGGGGTATCTGGGAGACCACTGATCCATTGACCCATGTCAAGACTGGGTTTCAGTTCTAATCTACTTGGGCCTCTGACATAGCAACACACAGGTCCACTGCACATAAAAGCCAACAGAAGAGCCTGTATTTTTCTGCTTGTTAAGTGGTGTGCAGTTTCCACTTGTTAAACGGAATACCAATTTTACACTAGTCGCTTGCTATGAAATGAATTTCCTGAAGTAATTACAAATATTGATCCGTTCCATTCAGAGGAGGGAATTCTCCAATTTAGCAGCATACTTTTTTCTAAATCTATCAAATTATCACTTTTACGTGCTGTGTTTCCTAAGACTGAATGTTAATGTCCCCTTAAAAAAAAAAAAAGGCTTTAAAAGGTTAAAAAAACCCACCCATAATTTCTACATAGGCATTTTCTAAATAAATGTAATGTTTGGATCACCAGGTTAAAATTACAAAAATCTGGAAATAAAAAAATTAGTTGTGGTTCTAATAGCAACATTAACTAGACCACATTGTATACATCCTATATATTATGTGGTAAATATATATTACAGAATAGACCACAATATATTAAGTTACACATTTAATTAAAAAGGGAAAATATGTATTACATATATGCAGTAGGTTTGCAGTTTTGTTGTAGCCATGTTACTCCCAGGATATTGGAGAGACAAAGTTGGTGAGGTAATACTGTTTTTGGAGTAAGAAGTCTAACATTTGCAACTGTACTATTGAAACTTAACTTTTCCTGACATTATGTGTTTAACTGTGCCCTTAATGTTCCATTGTCTGCTTTAAATTTCCTTTGGTTTTTTGTTTTTTTTTTTCCAGAAAAGAAGTGCCTCTTAATACTAAAATTGTTTCAATTAAGGTTAGATATTCACACTTCATTAGCTGTGTATGTATGAAAGTTTTTCTGAAAAATTCCTGCTGCTGTAACCACTGTTGCAGCTCTGCTAGTGAGAGCACTAGTGTAGACAGGCCACTGCTGTGTTAATCAGTGTGTCCTAATCCCAGTCAGAGCAGTTACTGACAATGATAGAACAGCTAATTTCAATCTTGTAACAAGCTCTGTGCAGAGAGACCCCTTTACTCCCATGGGAGCCCCTTTGACTGCAGAGGTGCTCTGCCTAGCTGCAGGGGTCTGCCCGCATGGAGTTATTGCAGGATCTGTCTTGAATGTTCCAGATGTTGCCACCACCAGTTGAATTGTACTGGAGTGGTGGGATACTGAACAACAGCAGACTTTTTGACTTGTTTCCTTTGTTTGGTTGGAGGCTGTTTTTTTGCAGGACTCAGCAGGATTTTGAAATGGAAAAAAAATTGATGGCCTGATCCACCATTCAGTTTTTACTTCATTACTCTAGTTTTAATCTTGTATAACTCCATAGATTTCAAACTTTACAGAAAATTTACTTTTGAGCAGGAACCAAACATGGATAATTTTAGCCCAAATGGTGAATGCTTCAGACATTATGTGTGAGTGAATGGAATTATTCACCAAGGCTATGATTCTGTCACTGATGTCACAGATTCTGTGACTTTCTGGGACTTCTACTGGAGCAGGGGCTAGGGCAGCTGTCGGCCTCAGAGCAGCTACTGCTGGAGCATCAGCCAGGGTTGGTTCAGCCCTTCTGAGGCTGGAGTAGCAGTAGCCAGCCCCTGTTGCAGGAGCAGCCGGTGGGGCTGGAACATCTGCAAGTGCTCTTTGTCCCCAGGCTGATTCCTCCCTAGAGAATTTTTTAGTAAAAGTCAGGTATAAGTTGCAGGCTTCCATGAATTTTTGTTTATTGCCTGCGATCTGTCCGTGACTTCTACTAAAAATATGCATGACAGAATTGTAGCCTTAATTATTACTAACTGTTTTGCAACATCATAACAATTATAGCAGGCACTACTTGTGTTCAGTGTTATGATTACCCTTATACACTTAGTAATTATTCTTTTAAATGTGAGGATTGGTATGAAACTTGAAAGGAGTAGTTATGCCTCAGGTTTCAGCCAAAATTTGTTTGTACCATGAGGTCTTAATTTGTTCCTCAGCTAATGGTTTTAAAAGATTGTTTATGAATATTTGTCAGATAAACCTGTAACCAAAAACATTTTACATATATGTTTTAGTTAACAAAATATATTGTGAAATATTTCCTGAAAAATGCTTATTTTCATTGTGTTAAGAGCATGATCAGGGCTTTCCAAATCTAAGAGGCTTTAAATATTTGTGAAGTAATGAGAGAGGATTTCTACCTGTGAGTGTTTAATGTTCTCAGTATTGCACTCTGCCCCCATCATTAATTCTTTATGTAACTGTGTTGTATGTTAGAATTTACAACATGATATTGTTTTCCTTTGTATACAGGAGCTGATTCCTGAATTTTATTATCTCCCAGAGATGTTTGTCAACGTCAACAATTACAATCTAGGTGTGATGGATGATGGAACAGTGGTATCTGATGTTGAACTTCCGCCGTGGGCCAAAACCCCAGAAGAATTTGTTCGCATAAACAGGCTGGTAAGATGGTTATCTTTTGTCAGTTCAGGGCCAGTTCTCGCCACTTCTCTACTAAAATACCTTATGACCATTTGTCCTTTTTCTCTGTGTATAGCTAGAATTTACATTAAACTATTATTGAAAATGATAATTTGATGCAATATAAGGGAGTAAAGGTTTCTTACAAAGGTGGGTGGGATGGGGGGAAGGCTTGTTCCCTCACTCTTTGCTTTAAACTTTCTTTGTACATTGTAAATATAAGTATTTTCGTGCGGGAATATTGTAAAGAAAAAATAGAGTTGAGGGTGGCTACATAATTCATTTTTATATTTAGGTCTTGTATACCTTCAAAAGACTCGATGATAGGATAATTTCATTAGTTCTTCAATCACAAGAGACTGAAAATTGATAGATTTTTCAGTCAGGCAGGCTGTTTAAAACTGTTTTAATTTGATTTTTAACACTTATTTAATTCCAGTATCTAATAAACATTTGGGAGAAGTAGTGTCTTTCTTAAAGAGTCAGTGCCCTTACCCATTTCGTTAAGGGAGTGTTTTTCAGACATTTGAAAGCTGAGCTGCCCTTCAGGAAAATAACGCCAATCACCCCCCTCACCCTCTTGTAATTGTGCCAAGTGTTTTTAAAGGCTTACACATCTTAATTTATACACCTTCTATGTCCCACCTCTTCCTCCAATCCTCCCAGGGAGTCCTTCCCTTCTAAATGTTGGGAAGCCCTGGTGTTGGTCTTCATAATAAGTATTTCCTCTCTTTCTTCTATGCTTGGAACAGTGAAATAATGAACAGAGCTATTTTGAAAGTAATATCATTGTTTTCTGAATTGGCACCCACTGAAATGAATGTAGCAGTGCACACCTCAGAGCTATTATTTCAGGCTCTCTGCAGACTGAAAGGTCTCTCCATCAGCTACACTCAGGGCATACTTTTTTGCCAACCATAACGTACAGAAACTTTAAGAAAAAATTAAAGCTGAGGATTGAGATAATAATTGATAGTCTGTCCAGCTACTCCTTTGCAACCCTTATAGAAAATATTTAATTCAGATATGAAATCCCACTGTACATTTCAGATATGCTATAGTGTCTTCCAAGAAGATCAGAAAACACCAGACTTGACTATCCTAATATTTCTTAGGTTTAAAAAACAAACAAATCAGAAAGAATACATTTATTCTGTTGTTGAGAGAGAAACTTAAAGCTTATCTTCATGAAGAAGTAAAAAGGGCATATGCAGTACATAATTTAAAAACATCTTTTACAGGTTGTCTTAAAACTTTTTACTTTGTTGCAAAAGAACTTATTCAACAGAGGTTCCTCTCTTTAGTAATTGGTCATTAAATGTCATTTTACTAGTGAGGTAATCCTGTCATCGCCTTTGGAAATACTATTGGGTGTAGGCTTGGGCCTGTATATGTTAGGGTCATGAAAATCAAGAATATTGATGCTTGCAATATTTATAGGACAAACTATAAATATTTTAAATTATAACAATTCAGGTAAAACAATTGTTTTAAGGGAAAGTACATGTGAAATTGATCCAAATTAAGATTATAACATGCACAGACTTCAGATAGCAAGGCTACTATCTCTTAACAATGCAGGTTCAAGTGCAACTTTGGGTGTTACAGAGCTTGATGAAGTTTGATGTATTATGAATATGATATTCAGACTCTTCCAGTTCAACATGCGTTGATGATTCAATGCTATTCTAAGAACAGAAAACACTATTGCAGACTTGCTGACAGGTTTCAGAGTGGTAGCCGTGTTAGTCTGTATCAGCAAAAAGAACGAGGAGTACTTGTGGCACCTTACCAGACAGTATCTACACACAAGAATTAATGGACACAAGTCAGATGTCAAGAATTATAACATTCAAAAACTAGTCGGAGAACACTTCAACTTCCCTGGACACTCAGTTACAGACCTAAAAGTCGCAATTCTTCAAAAACAGACTCCAATGAGAGACTGCAGAATTGAATTAATTTGCAAACTGGACACCATTAAATTAGGCTTGAATAAAGAATGGGAGTGGATGGGTCATTACACAAAATAAAACTATTTCCCCATGCTTATTTTTTTCCTGTTACTCTCACCTTCTTGTCAGCTGTTTGAAATGAGCCATCCTGATTATCATTACAGAAGGTTTTTTTTCCTCCTGCTGATAATAGCCCACCTTTCATGTGAGAACATGAAAAGATGGGGTTTGTCATACCAACGCTAATGAGTCAAATCAGTTAAGGTGAGCTATTAACAGCAGGAGGAAAAAAACCTTCTGTAGTAATAATCAGGATGGCCCATTTCTCTCTACTGTATTTCCTATTGTATTTTCCATTCCATGCATCTGATGAAGTGGGTTTTAGACCATGAAATCTTATGCCTGGATAAATTTTAGTCTCTAAGGTGCCACAAGAATTCCTCATTCTCATTGCAACTTGTTCAATGTAATTTGGCATCTTGATTTGCTCTATGTCCATTTTCTGTCATTGTAAAGACTAGGAAAATTAGGGCCATCAGTGGAGGGTGTAGTTGAGACAGGTATTTTTACCACCCCATAATCTAATCTTGTACAATAGAAGATGTCTTTACACTGGCAAAATTCAGAACCACAACCCAACACTCTAGCTCCACTTCAGGCAACTGATCTACCTTGTCCACTGCTAATAGGGTTGCACCAATGATAATTACAAATCCTAATTTTCCTACTGAGGACATGAGCAGTACTCCCCAACTCCTTTCAATTTTCCAATATTCGAGCATCCACTATTTCTTTTTCTCTTCCTTTCTGACCCCAGCATCCATTTTTTCTCTCTGCCTTCAGGACTGCCTTTTTTCCCCCTCTCTCATTTCCCAAGGCTGTTGCTGATAATCTCTGTCTTTTTGCAGCTCTACTTGATGTCTCTCACTTATGCTATATTCTCAGATGAAGTGCCTGATCAATGGGCAATAGATGCTTTTTAATTATTACTATTAAACTCTTAGGCACTAAATATAGTATCCTCTTAGAGTTATATCTTATATAGTAATACTCTCAGTCTGTATTCAAAGTAGTATTCTTCTTCTTTATCTATTTAGGATCTATATAGTAAGTGCTGCTTTATTTTGGTACTCCTTGAAAGATCATTTCAGAAAAAAAGAACTAGAGTGAAAAATCATGTTTCTTGTTATATAACTAACTGTCTACTAAGCAGAAACATTATTTCAGATCTGAAAGGAGCAGCACTTTTCTAACCTTGGATCATTTGCACTTTCAAATTTTAAATTACTTTAAATATTTTTCAGATCGTAAAAATTACTTAAATATATTCTTACAAGTCTAGATTCTTGTTCAGATGTAAATATCTCTTTTGTTTCTCACTTGGTTTAGTTTTCAAGTATATGTTCACCAATGAAAGTGACTTATTAAAATTATTTAATTTAGAAAGGTATTATGTTAACAAATTAGTTTAATCTGGGTGTGTATTACAAGTGAATGTATTCTGCTAGTAAGGCTTGGTTCTGTTGTGAATATTTTTATGGGCAGTGCCATTAGTGAGCTCCCATTTTACAGTGTGAATAAAAAACAACTTTTTAATATTTGTGAGTTTAGCATAATGAACAAAATGGCTATTTTTAATTAGAATAAGTGTATTTACTAGCAGTCACCTGAAACTCAGTGCCTCTGAAATATTATTAAAACGATTGTTACAATACAGCACTGATTCATTTAATATTTCCTTACAACTTTCTGTATCAGACTAAATTATGATTATAGTATTGTAATTGCTCTTTTTTTTGTAAGCTATCACACACAGATTTTTCCCTCTTGCATTTCAGTTTACCTTTTCAAGACCACAGATTTTATGCATTGATTGGAGCTCATGAAATGCATACTGCTTTGATCTGTGACCTTTTTGTGGTGCTAATCAGGTTCCTGATATCATTATACCTTGCTCATTAATCATATTTCCTGCAGCCCGTCAGCCAGCCAGACAGCCCAGGCCCCTGTTTTCAGCTTTGTGTTGGCAGGTTTCTGCTTTTCCAGATTATTACAGTGTGATACTTTTGGCTTCTCATAAGCAGACCCACATCAAGCTGTGTGCTACAATTAAAGTCAG
The DNA here is from genome assembly GCA_007922305.1 of Dermatemys mawii. Classification (NCBI taxonomy): domain Eukaryota; kingdom Metazoa; phylum Chordata; order Testudines; family Dermatemydidae; genus Dermatemys; species Dermatemys mawii. The sequence goes on from ML677326.1 coordinate 66,679,911, forward strand.
ATGGTCCTCAGGTTGAACAGGGATATAGTGTTGCAGCTGTCTGTTTTCCTGGAACAGACCAGTACGAGGAACAGATGATATGTAAGTCAGTGCATAATAACAGATTGTACACTACTGGGTCAATAGCAGGGGTTCAGAACATTAATTGACTGACAAACTTATTTAAAACTGATTCCCAATGTGTTTTTAAAAACTGAACGTACGATGTGTATTAAATAGGATAGATTGCATTTCTGGCTGTCTTTTGTGTGTACTGGTGGGAGAAAGAGGAGAATGATAATACTACATTTTGATTGATACAGTGTCATAAAGTCAGCTAAATGAGTCTAATAATGTAATATAAACTACATTTTAGAATTGTAAAATACAGTTTTTACTTGCAAATTTATTTACTCTTCATATCTTGTATAGTTTGACAACAGAAAGCATGAATCAGTATTTTTTGGTAAAAAGACTTTATTTGATCAAAGTAATAGTCTTTCATCAAGTTATAAAATAAATTATTTTTGTTCAGTCTTCTCCCCCCATAGATGGAATACAAATGTATTTGGCCAGTATTTTTCAGCGGTTTTAGATTATTTAATTTAACTGTTTAAAATGTGTTCTAATTTTTGTTGATCCTGTGGAGTAGTCACAATTTTGTGTCTGACAACAGTGTGCTGCTATTGTAATATTATATCACATCAGAAATTCAGAATTATTACTTCATCGACATACCACAAATGTGATAGATGAGCTGTGAAGGATCAGGACCAAAAAATTAGGAGACACATCTGAAAGTTAAATGGATTTCAGTTTTAATCAGACATAATTCAAAGTTGTTCCTACTATTTAAGTCCCTCTGTAAAGCTAAAAAAGTAATCATTAATAAAATTATGAACCTAATGTGTGCTGTGCAAAATATTATTCAAATAATCAAACTGATTCAAAGCTTGTTGCATATGCTTAGGAATAAAATACTCATAATAGTTAATCAAACATTAGCAGTACTTACAGCCGCATATTAGCGTCCAAAATATTTGAAAATTTTTTCTTCAGGTGGGGTAAAGTAATATCTTTTATTAAATCTACTTCTGTTGGTGAGAGAGAGAAGTTTTCGAGCTTCACAGAGCTCTTCAGATCTAAAAAAGGTAACCAGTGTCACAGCTAAATACAAGATGGGACAGATTATTAAGATTATGGGGTTAACACATGTTGTACCACAGGTTTTGCATTTGTTGTCTTGGCAAAATCTGCAGACATATTTCTACGGTTACAATGATCAACACTCCCCACAACACACTTTCAAAATCTATAGGTTCTACACATTCCTGACACAATACGTGGTATAAATCATCCAGTTCATTAGTGTCCCAAGAACAAATATGTGGGTGACTAGATAATCACTATGTTCTAGAATGAACTCTCACAGAAAAATGATAAAAGATAAAAAATTCCTGACACTTGTGGCAAAGAGGAGTTCTCTCATTAGCATATGTATTCATCTTTGCAAGAGAAAGTAGTTAGGTTGATGGAAGAATTTTTCGGTTGACCTAACACTGTCTATGCTGGAGGTAGGTCATCTCAACTATTACACCCAAGTGTGTGTTTTTTTCCCCACATCCCTGATCAACGTAGCTGGGTCGACCGAACTTTTAGGGCTTGGCTACACTGACATTTTATAGTGCTCTAACTTTCTGGCTTAGAGGGGTGAAAAATCACCCCTCTGAGCACAGCAAATCTGAGCCCTTTAAAGCGCTATTGTGGACAAGCTCTGAGTGCTAGGAGCTAATCCCTCGTGGAGGTGGATTACCAGGAGCTCAAGCACAACCACACTTGCACTTCAAAGCGCTGCTGCAGGAGCGTTTTCACGACAACGCTTTGGAGTTTCTAGTGTAGCCATGCCCTGAGTGTAGACCTGTCCTAAAAATCATGATCTCAATAGAGACAATGGTTTTATAGCTCATTATAACCATTTGTAACATACTAACCCTCCTTTGTCCTATGACTGCAGAACTGTTAATTGCCCACTCCATTTTAATTGGTTCCATGCAACATGTGTTAATCCCTTTATGTTTAACAATCTGTCCCACCTTGTATTTAGCTGACACTCTGGTTACCTCTCTTTTAGACCTGAAGAAGAGCCCTGTGAGATTCAAAAGCTTCTCTCATTCAGCAACAGAAATTGGTCCAATAAAAGATATTGCCTCACCCACCCTTGTCTTTCACATGTCCTGGGACTAACAAAGTTACAACATTCCAAATAACTATGAAAGATAATGAATTTCTTCAAGATACACCCATGTAATTGCCAGCTGCAAACAGTGCTTCAGTAATAAAAATACCAACAGATTTTTAAACTATACTCAGGGTTATCGTTCAAATCAACAAAAGCCAAGAAATACAAAATGAAGGCTGTCATTTCTTCATTAACTTAACTCCTTCACGACATTGAAGTATGTGGGGACAACTGTGCAAGGAAAGAATGTTGTCTTTAAATAAGCATCAGTTTGAAATCTAATGAACATCAAAAAATAATTTGAGTATTTTCATGTATTAAACCTACTTCTGAGTCCCTCTACAGTTTTTTTTAGGTCTTTTGTTTTTCCCACTCCTCTTGTTGAGTGAAAGACTTTTGCAAACAAGGAAATACAAAATAACCAGAAAAAAAGAGACAAATATTTTAATATAGTGTGTAAATATTCTCAGACAAAACTGATATTTAAATGGAAGGTTTCCTTTTAACTACTGATTTCCTGTTTTTGTTTGTTTCAGTATCCTATAAGTATGTAAACAGGCATGTGTTGTAATTGTTTTACAATTGTTATTTTACATTTAAATTCAGTTTTTCTCTTGTTGAAATAACTGTTACACTGCCCCACTAATGCTAACTTTGGAAGAAATTTTCAAAGCCCTGCCTACTGATCAGATACCATACTTGATTAGTTATGATTTTCATAAGGAAACCAGAAACCATTGTACCAGAGAATCAGTGATTTTTTCATTATTGTACATTGAATAACTTAAAACTGGCCAAATGCTTTGCAAATATCTTCTTCATTAAAATAATGCACTTCCCAGTGATACTTTGGGAGCAGTTATAACTACCATTATTATAAAAGTAGGTCACTTTGCTCCAATATGGAGAGGATGTATATAATCTTTCAGCTAGGAGCTGATGTCCAAAAAGGCAAGATTTAATTTTGCTGTGTTTTATAACTTCTGAAGAATTAAAAACAAAACAAAACCCAAACTGGCTGGCCTTGATAAGTCCAAGTTCCAATTGTACACCTTAGTGTGTTCGCTGAATTCTAGATCTTGCTGATTAATAAAACTATTGATCAACTGGTAATATAAATCCAAACATTTCTATAGCACCCTCAGCTTTTTGATAATTAGAATATTTTAGAAATAAAAGTATTGTCAGAATCAGTTATGACAGTTTTCCATAATATGTCTTAATTGAAGTATTTTTAGTTTAGTTTGTTACAGAATTATCCCTTTCATAAATTAATAGTTTAACCATCTTGTTCAATTTTGTTAAAATGTCAAGCAAGTTGTAAAAATGCTGATGCAGTAACACAATCGTTAGGAGTTAGAAATCTGGTGAGAAGAACAAAATAGATCTTTTACCTGCCCAAACATAAATCCTAGTGGAGAGGAAAAATCAGTATTATAAAGCACTGTTTGGTAAAAAGAAGTCCACAACAAAAAATAGAGAATAATTATTGGTCACTGTGGTGCATTGTTCCTTGGTGCAGGCTACTGTGCTTTATTCCAGAAAAAATAAAACAGGCAACAGTCCTTGCCAACTGCCATGGCAACAATACTCAGTGCTGCTAACCACAAAACCTGTTTTCTGGTGTCTTCACTCTCCCTATCCATAGGAAGTCAATTTGTTAGAGAACTGACTGACATTTTTAAGGCCATTATGCTTCTTGCAGCCTATTAAAATTCTTGGTACTTGTCGAGTTATAGAACAGAGATACGGGATAATCTTAAAGTTAAGGCACTAGACTAGAACTCTGAAGGCCTGAGTTCTTACTATCTCAGTTGCTGTATTCTGTTCCTGACTTAGGCCAGGTCTACACTACAAACTTTGGTTGATGCAAATTACATTGGCACACATCTGCCAAAGTTAGTATATTGCTCAGCTGCTTTTGTCAGTGCTGAACAGATTACCTGTAGTGGTTATGTCAATGCAAAGTGCAGTGCATCCACAGGTAGGTATCCCAGGGTACCCTGCACCTCTGTCCAGTGCAGTGCCTTTTGTGAAATGTTCTCAATGAGTTGTGGAATAGAAATTAATCGCTCAGGGATGTCCTTGAGCTAGATGTCAAGTTCCCAGCATGCAACTTTTTCCATCCCTTTTAATGACATCACTATCCCACTATTTTCAAGCCTTTTTTAAAAAAAAATTCCACAAACCCCTGCAGCACTTTTCACTGGCCTCCATCTCAGACAGAAGCATGGAGCCTGCAGACACAATAAGGCTGCAAAAAAAAAAAAAAAAAAGCAAGATTTTCCAGTGTTTGCAGCCTGCAGGAGGAAACACAGCAAAGGGGGACATGATGATTCCTTGGAGTACAGGTTACCCAGGGACATAGCAAAGGCCAATTCAAAGTAGCTGGTGGTGTTCATAGAGCAGCTGCAGATGGTGGAATGCTGCTTCTGGACCTGCGACTGAGCACATTGATGGGGTTGTATCATAATTGAGGTTTGGGGCGATGAGCAGTGGCTGCAGAACTTTCAAATGAGAGAGTCCACGTTCCCACATCTGTTTGCTGAGCTTGTGCCAGGCATTCAGCGCTCAGCGTCATTCAGAGAGGTGGTTTTACTGACTCTGTGGCAGGGCAAGGGTAAAAACCCTGTGAATGGCGTGCCCCTGCAGGCTAAACCTTGCCTTCTGCCAGAAGGGCCACGGGAGGAGGCGGGGAGCAGTCTGCAAGGAGCCCAGCTGGGAGCCCTAATGAGGGCTAGCTTGGAGCACCAAGCTGGGCTGAGTGGGCACAGCTGGGGCGGTAAGCAGAGAGGGCTAGAAAAGCCCTGGGCTCTAGACAGTGGGAGGCAAGCCAGGAGGGGGACAGGAGGCTGTTGCTCTGTTCCCTCACAGGGGGCCAGGGGACCCTGAAACTGGACTGAGAGGGTTGGGGACGTGGGGAGCACTTTGCCTACACCAGAAGCACCAAATCTGTACTGTAAATAAAGGACACTGGGAAACACCAAAAAAGGGTGTGGACGCCTTTATTTTGAGAATACAGAACACAGGGCACAGGGAGCAGCCTGTGTGGACCCTGTGACACAGTCGCATAATACAGTCAGTGAGAGACAAATCTGAGGGTAGACACATGCATGAATAAGTCAACGCATGGCCAGGCCTTATTCACAGACTTTGTGACTGTTTTGTTCCTTACCTCTTCATCTGTAAATATTTCTCTAGCTTACAAATGTACTAGGATTCTAAAGTGGTGAGTGACATAGAGAAATGATCAGCGCAGATTATTAGTATTAAATGCAAACTTGTTAAGGGAATGGATTTTAGTGACAGTGCTATATTTTGTAGAGCACACATAGTTTGAGGTGCCAATTTGAGCTATTTTAGATTTAACCTTAAGGAATCAGAGTACACATCATACTGTTTACATTCAGAGGCAATTGCTACTGGCAATTAGAGATGGTCTGAATTTTTTTGACAGAAATGAAAATCCAGTGAAAAACAGAAAAAACTTTTCAGCAGTCATCCACCCCCTTGTATTCCCACCCCTCTTTTCTAATCAGTTTTATTGACAATTGAGACAGCTGGTCAGCCAGAAGAAAGGTAGCAGACTCTGATGAAAATGGGGAGGAATTTAATTATCAGTTCTTAAATTTGATGAAGTGGAAAGTAGGGATGCATTGTTTAGGTGTTACATCCATTTGTCTTTCTGCAGATAGGAGATTTCATATGGCTTTTTTTGTTTTGAAGCTGTCGTCTACACGCAACATGAGGGCTGAGGGGGAAGAATGTCTGTAAACTCCATAATTGTTTTAATGGTATCAAAAATCACTTTTCAGACTGGTAGCCATGTTAGTTTGTATCTGCAAAAGGAAAGTGGAATACTTGTGGCACCTTAAAGACTAACAAATTTATTTGGTCATAAGCTTTCGTGGGCTAAAACTCACTTCATCAAATTATAGAGTTTCCATTCTGTACCTCTGATGAAGTGGGTTTTAGCCCATAAAAACTTATGTCCAAATAGATTTAAAAATCACTTTGTGTTTCTAGACAACATATAGAGTGTGAGTCTGTCTGTAAACAAATGAGTCTGTTTAAATATATAGTGTACACTGTCATAAAACATGTATTTCAAGTTTTTGCACATTGATGAGGTATCTTAAAATAGTAAACTACACTTATTTGACTGTGCAGTGAGGCTATAATTTTAACAAAAATAAGTTATACAAGCGCTGTGTTCATTAATCCATGAGAAGAAAGGTCTTCTGCGTTCATTGCAGCTCAAGGAAAGTCTTGCAGCCCAGACATGCAAAGTGCTGAGCATCTTGTGTTCTATGAAAATCAATAAGAGTAGGAAGTCTGAACATCTTTCAGTATTGAGTCCCTACTCTCTATGAATCTTGTGTTTTTGCATGTTTTTAAATGTATCAGTAAAAAGTTCACATTCAAATTTTGAGTACATTCCGTAATCTTCCTCATACAATTTTGTATATACCTGGGAAATCTTGGCAGTATTGTGAAGAGATTGTACGTTCTGAAAGGGAGATTTAGAGAAGGCATAAAATATTTTAAACTTCACAGAATTGTATCTCTGTGGCTGGCTTATTTTGTTCAAAGTTTAGTAACATTTTCCATGAGTGTTCCAATGCATTTCCCATAATCCAGGACTATTCTATATAACATATTTGTGCTTTTTTTTTTCTTTTAAACAAAACCTTTCATTCAATATACTTGTTGTTCTTAAGTTTACTTGCAGCTGTTCTTTTTGGTTTTTTTACACATTCCCACTCAAGCAAGGGGATGCTGCTGGAGCTTAATTTCCTGGAGAACAGCATCTCCTTTTGTTTGTTCCCATTTATTTAAGATCCATTAGATGAGAAGGAGAAATGGCGATTTTTTTTCCCTGTGTTGCATTGTTTCTTCCATCTTCTGTTCCATTAGTGCCTTCTTCCCTACATTTAGTGTATCAGTGCTATGATCCTTAACCATATATTATAGAATTACATTTTTTCTTAGAAAAGGTTACAAGAGTGTAGAATGTTGTGCAACGTTAATTTGCGGGAAGCATAGTCCAGTGGCATGATCCCAGGACTGTGAGTCAGGAACGACAGAATTCCAACTATGATGCTTCTGAAACAGATACCTGTGTGAGAATGGGTAAATCATTTAACCCTTCTGCTTCAGTTTCCTCCTGTAAAAAGAAAATGCTTACCCAAAAGGATGTTGTGAGGATTAATTGGTGATTTGAAATTAAATCACTTTACCTGTAAGTATAAAACAATATGTACCTCTAAGTATAAATAGCAATAGTTTAGAATGCATTTTAAAATGGAGTAAAAGCAAGTACAAATTAAAAATTACATTGTGTAAAATTGCTTATGTTCTTATCCAGAATAATATTTGCCACACTGACTTGATAATTTAATATATTTAATTGGACTCATGAAAGTCCTATTGATGTCAGTTGACTACTCGCATATGTTATGATTAACTGGGTAGGGACTACAAGACTGGCCACTGGAGGCAGATTCATCCTGACATAAGCACCAGCCCAAGTATAGAGGATAGGCAATCTGTGCCCTCTTTAATCATTGTGCCTGCAATATAGACCAGGGCAGCCCTGCTAAGTGGTGCCACTGTTGCACTGACTACTGTGGATCTTTCTGGGGACTCAGAGGTACTGGGAGGTAAGAAAGCTTGGCCTACTTCCTCTGCTCCTCTCCAGAACATCCACTGCACTTGGGACTGCTATGAAGCTATTGGAATTGTCTCTGCAACAAGGCATAGAAGTTATGCGCAAGGTATTTTTCACTGTGGCTCTTTTGTATCAGCCTAACTGCTGTAAGGAGGTTGCAGAATGATGACGAATCTGGCCCCTGCTTTGGAAAATTCCTGGTAAGCTTGCGGATAAGCTACCTTACTGAAAAATACATGTATTTTACAATCAAAATACGTAGTTAAAATAGAAGATCAGTGTTATAAAATTAGCCTGCCTTTAGGTAATACAAAACCTGGTGAACTGGAGGAAAAAAAGAAAGAGTAGAACACCAGATGTGGAAGTGTGGGGAAGATGAAACAAAACAAAAAACAAAAAGCTGGAGTCTGGTTAAATGGTGAAAGGAACCAGGATGTGAATGAAGGAGTTCTAAAAAAAGAAAAGAAAATGTGTTTGTGGTTCAAAGGGATGAAGAGAGAGCCAGATTCTGAAATGAAGGGTGATACATATAATGCAGCCAAGAAGAATATTAGAACGCGGAGAATGATGATATGCAGTTGGGAAAGAATGTTGTAAAAAGTTGAATGACAACAAAGTGTGAGCATATTAAGTTTTTTAAAGGACAAATGTTGAAAGGAAAATAAAAGGCAGATAAATGTCCTTTAATCTATATGTTTGATTAGGACCAATCTAGGCTACTCAATTTGGTTTCAGCTGTTGTGTTGTTAGATGTTTTTTAATTGGTGTCTGAGAGCAAAAACAGGGAGGACAAAAATAGTGCTGTGTGAAATGAAATGGGAAACAATGTTACTTGAGCTATTTAATAGGTGTTCACTAAATCTGCCTGTCTCACATTTGCCTGATCCTCTAATGTCTGTGACTGGATACTTCCTGTTAAACGGTGTTGAGTGAGATTGAAAATATATGAAAAATTGCAGTAAGAACTGGGTTCAGGTGATGGAAGAGACCGTTTGAAAATGCTGTCGCAACTTCTTACTTAATTTAGTGAAAGGTGAGCACTGTGAAGAAAAAGTTGCTTTGCGGAAAGAATACTGAAACTTGCTTTATCCTCTAGTATGAAGTGATGGGGCAGTAATTCCAAGTAATAGAAATATATTAGTGAGAAAGACTTAATTTGGTAAGTTTACTGTTGTATTTCTTGCAAGGTCAGCTGAAGTCATTTATTGCTCATATCGGAAAGTACACTGCCAATTTTGTATTTGAGAGGTGGGTTTTGTTTATAAATGTTATGTTCATAATCTAATAATGGCATAAATAAATCTGTATCCTAAAGGTTAAGAAAATGAAACCTTTTTTTTTAGGATTTATATATGGAGTGATGGAGAAATAAACTGAGAATTTGTGGCCTTCAACTGAACTAGGAGAAGGGAAGCAAAAACATGGCCATCTGTGCCCTATATGGAAAGATAGAAAAAACACTTTACTTTAAGTGCTTTTCCCTGGCAACTTCCTGCTTTGAGAAAATCCAAGATGAAAAACAATCTCAGGTTCAGAGAAAACTGATGAGAATGACTAAAGGCTTGGGATGACTCTCATATGAAGAGAGATTTGGATTGTTATTCTAGAAAGAAGAGGAGGAGGAGGAGATGCAATAAGAGTATGTACAGTAATGAATGGTAGAAAAGGCAGATCAGGAACTTCTGTTCTACTTTTCTCATAAGGACAAGGAGATTGATTACAAAAATAAAGTTTCACACAATGCGTAATTAGAATACATTGCCACAGAATGTCACTGAAACTAAGAATTTAACAGGATTCAAAAAAAAGATTGGACATTCATATGAATTTCAAGACAATCCAGGGTTGTTATAGCCAATGCTAACAAAATTTTTAGCAGGGATATACAACTTCATGTTCAGGATTTAAGACAAGCTCTAACTATTATTGACTAGGATGAGACTTTTAGAAATGACGGACTATTTCACGTTTCCTTAGGGCAAGGTTTCTTGTACCTTCCACTGAAATAGATGGTGCTCACCCTTGTGAGAGGCAGGATTCTTAACTAGACAGACCATGGGTCTAATCCAGTTATTACTGTGTTCTTATAAAAGACCAAATCTAAGCAACTTAGTATCAAGGTCAACTCCCAGGTGTATTCACAGAACAGGTTCCTTATTTTATTTTGGACTCAAATTTTCCTTTTTCCCATCTAGAAGGGAGAAGTTGGAGGAGGGTTTATTTTTGTTTTTGGATTTTTTTGGCAAACTGACTCTTGAAATTGGAGCTATATTAATAATTATATTAAATATGTTAATCCTTCTGCATTTTTCTTGTCTTTGAATCTTGGTCCCACATGTGGGTCTTTCTTGACTGGAATACTCTTGCTGCTTTAAAAAAAAATTAAGGAATGGCTAGAGACATGAACAATGGAGGCAGTGTAACCAGTATCTAAATTGGTCATTAACAGATGAAAGGCTGAGCAGAATTTGTGTTCTGTAGATAAGCAGACATAAAATGTATTCTTGTGAGATTCTTCAGGTCCCCGGGATATGATGTGTTCTGTTTCTCTGAACCAATGTCTCAAAAGAATATATAGTGCAATCCAACTGCTCTTGTCTTTGATAGGAGTTGGATTAGGTTGGTAAAAACTTAGAGTTCAGTAGCCTACAAGTCACTGTATATGGAAGTAATTTAAGAGGAAGTAAGTCATTTAAAATATTAGGTAGTCCCTAATTGAAGATAATGACAAGTTTTTTGGCTTCCCAAATTGTACGTTATTTTCAGTGTTGAAATTTATGCTTTTAGTATTTATCTGTGTGATTTTAGAAACAATGTTCTGCACAATTAAACAAAATTATTATTTTAATAAATATTTTTAGAACACATTTTAAAATGTTCAATATGTTATGTCCAATAATATATATTGTAAGTGTGTATGTCTATATATCTAACAAAACTGGGAAAACCATTGTGCTTCTAAATCTTTATAGAAAATATTTGAGGTATAAATTAGAAGAGTCCTTAAGACAGCAGGCAGTGCATCCTTCTAATCACAACTGACATTATCTCTTGCCATCTGCTTTCTGAGGAGACTAAAAATTTTGTAATGAGGCTTGGGAATGAAAGATGGAGTATAATGATGGTCCAAGAGTTACTGAGGTGTTCTGTTTTCATTATACTTTGCAGGAACAAGTAAACCTTTAAAATAATGGGAAGTAAATATATTGTACTGGGAGTGTTAAAATAAAATGACTAGGAGTTGATTAACTCTCTGAGATACTGATTTGGAAAATAATCAGAGTTTTATTAACCAAGTTTTAATGACTTTTAAAAGTACTTGGCTGCCTGGATTAATCATACAACAATGGACCTGCTGTCTGCACCCTCTAGGTCCTCTTTCCTCCTGGGGCCCTGTCTATATGAGAAAGTAGAGAACCGTGTTTAAAATCTATTCCAAAACCGTGTTCAAACAGACCTCCTATTTAAATATTTTTTCACATGCTTTGGCTGCTAGTGTGACTAGGCTCAAGACTTGGCACAGATTGTGTTCAGACCTGGCTTTGACCATGTTTACTGAAATCTATTCTAAGTAGAGTTTGGCCTGCATATACTGGCAGCTAAACTATACATGGAGTCATCTTAGAGGAGAGCTGGGTTTGAATTTATTTGTTAAAAATGTTTTAAAATTAATCTCTCACTAGTGTAGATAGGTCTCTGGCCCCCATTTGTACCTAAGCAAGTCCCCGGAATTGCGAATAGAAGACAGTATGTAAGACAGCAACACAGAGTTCTGTGCTCTATAGTGAAAAACCATTGTTGGTCCACTTTCATTCTCATTTAGAGAGCAAAAAGTTTCTAAGGCTACTCTGATGCTGGTCTCTCTGGCTTGTTCTCCAATAATATAAAGGAGTTTTATTTTTGTGCTATTGTTATCCTCCTGCATGGCCAGGTCTGTGTAGAGCTAGAACTTCTCCTTTTACTGGGTCCATCACTGGGCTAGTCTGGTGCCTGCAAAATCCAGGGCTTTAAAGAGCTTCATACTAATTGTCATGGCTCACGTTGGCAGCTGCTGCACTTCATAGAACTCACAACTGAGATGCTGCCTCCAGGTTTCATTCACAAAGACTGAAGGTGAATGCAGTTAAGCTTAACAAGTGGAACTTTACTAAACGCTGTGGGAACTGAATTGTTTCCAGCCTAACTCCTCATGTATCCTGTTTTCGTGGTGTCTAATAGGGAACATGATCTCTCTGACTCCAGTTCCACTGATCATAATACAAAGCCCAGGCAAACAACAATCAGCAAACATTTTATTGTATAAACTATGGAGTTCCCATGATACCAAGCCCCATGCTAGCAACCTGAATTCAAAAGTAAACTACAGACTACTGGTCCTGAAGGATTTCTGTCTGAAGAATGGGGCTCCATAAGAACTAGAAGCAGAAGGATGACTCTTACCTTTCTTTTTTTAAAAAGGTTTCTAAATCTTTTCCTTGTGAACACTGTCTTGGAAACATAAACCTTTCACTAGGGTTTAAAGGATAAAGCAGCTGGGAGATTAAAACTAAAAATGTTCCCTGCCCCACCACTACACCAGACACATTTGTTGGATAAAATGAGTCAGTGAGATGTATCCTGTGATCTTGGTAGCCAAGAATTGGTTATATTTTGGTGGCAAAAAAAATTGTTTTATAGGACTGCCCAAAAAACTATTGTTTCAACTATATGTGGATTTCTAATGTGCCCAATATCATAGTGCTTAGGCACAAATGGGGGCCAGAGACCTATCTACACTAGTGAGAGATTAATTTTAAAACATTTTTAACAAATAAATTCAAACCCAGCTCTCCTCTAAGATGACTCCATGTATAGTTTAGCTGCCAGTATATGCAGGCCAAACTCTACTTAGAATAGATTTCAGTAAACATGGTCAAAGCCAGGTCTGAACACAATCTGTGCCAAGTCTTGAGCCTAGTCACACTAGCAGCCAAAGCATGTGAAAAAATATTTAAATAGGAGGTCTGTTTGAACACGGTTTTGGAATAGATTTTAAACACGGTTCTCTACTTTCTCATATAGACAGGGCCCCAGGAGGAAAGAGGACCTAGAGGGTGCAGACAGCAGGTCCATTGTTGTATGATTAATCCAGGCAGCCAAGTACTTTTAAAAGTACTCCCTACTTTGGGACAGGATATTGTGGTGCTTGGGATCACCACTTGCAGGAGCGGCTGATCTGGGAAGGCAAGCTCACACTGGGCAGAAACTTAGTCACGGGGTATGGAGCAGAAGCCTCAGGAGAAAGGATTGGAAATAGCTCTTTTGCAGGATAGTTGGTCACTTATTCCACACAGTGTCAGAGACTGAACAGGGGTATGCCCAAATAGATAAAGAGCTTCTGACTATAGTATTTTGAGGGGAGTGATTGCCACCCAGTAATAGTGCACTGAGACCACAAGCCCACAGAACAGTGGTTCTCAGCCAGGGAGATGCGTACCCCTGGGATACACAGAGGTCTTCCAGGAGGTACATTAACTCATCTAAATACTTGCCTCATTTTACAACAGGCTACATGAAAACCCTAGTAAAGTCAATACAAACTAAAATTTCATACAATGACTGGTTTATACTGCTCTATACACCAAAATGTAAGTACAATATTTATATCCTAATTTATTTATTTTATAATTATATGGTAAAAATGAGAGAGTAAACATTTTTTCAGTAATCGTGCTGTGACACTTTTGTATTTTTAGGTCTGATTTTGTAAGCAAGTAGTTTTTAAATGAAGTGAAACTTGTGGGTATGAAAGACAAATCTGACTCCTGAAAGGGATACAGTAGTCTGGAAAGGTTGAGAGCCACTGCCATGGAGACAGTCATGGAAAAGCTCCTTCCTAGTGCTTCAAGGAGATTGCAGTGCACATTGATAGGCCTTCATACTACCAGGGGTTTTTCAGGACAATTACTGGTGTTAACTGACTCCTTAGAAGGATATATGTACCCAGAATCAGCGAGTTGGAAGAAGGGGATCAGGACATAAACATGCTGTGCTGTCTCCCGGTTTCAACTGCAAAACTAATGGAAATCAGAAGCTATGGTATGAGATATCCAAATAGAGGCAGTCAAGAGAACGATATTAGCAGGATGACCAGAAGACAAAAGCCAAATACTGCTAGGAGCAAAACCATATCTTCAAATTAAAACTGAGCTGAGTGTCCACAATGGAATAGTATTTCAAGGAGAAAGAGCTGTTATCATCATCTCAGAGCTGCTGTTGTCATCTCAGCATGTTGGGAAAATACATGCCTCATACCTGGGCATTCCTTAGTAGAAGGATGTGATACCTGCTGGTCATGTGATAACCATCAGCAGAAAGAGACTTTGTTACCATATGAGCTGCTCACCCAACTCTGGGAAAAGGTGTGAGTGGACTTGTTTGCCTTAAGGAATGAGGAGTACTTGATTACAGTGCACTATTATTCAAATTTATGGGAGGATGATGCCCTGCCTGATAGAAGAAGCAAATCAGTGACTGGCAAACAGAAGGCCCACTTTGTGAGATATGGCATTCTGGACATTGTATTCACTGACAATGGAGCCCCAATTTGTCTAGGAAGAATTCAAGAAATTTGCTCACAAATTGGTGTTTGACCACAGCACCTCTTCCCCAGCATAGCCACAGAGTAATGGGGAAGTGGAATCAGCTGTGAAAAACACAAGGCTGTTTCTTTTGGTTCAGAGACCTTGTTAGCATTTCTTGCACAATACCCCATCAAAAGAGTGCCAAAATAGTTCAGAGTAGGCTCTGATGGGACAAAGGACCAAAACACTACTAACAATTAGGGGAGACCTGTTGCAGCCAGAAGGATAGGTACGCTATCAAGTAGAGATGGCCAAGAAGCAGAGAAAGAGGGCACTAGAGTCTGACAGACCAGCCAAGGATCTACTGTCATAGTTCTTAGGGCATCCAGGGATGAGAGTTACCTTGTTACTTCCTGCCCCCAGTGAGAGGGATTCTTTCTTATGGTAGTAAGATGTCAGCTCCCTAATACCACCAGTCTTTCAGCCACTCAAGCACTCTTCTCTGAGCTATGCTCGTCCTGTCTTCACCTTGCAGGTTAGCAATAGACATGTCCCAGTCTTTTCAAGTTGTTTTCCTGTGATATCTAGCCCCGGACACTGGATATTCAGAGAAATCCTATATCCTCTGCCCCCAGAAGTGCTGTGTACCCCAGTTTACCAGTTTTACCTTAAACCACCACTCCTGTAAATCACACAGCACTTGTGAGCACTTATAATAAAACAAAGTGAGAGAAAGTGATGGAAGTGGTTACAGTACAAAACAAAATCACAAAACACAAACTTGGGTCTAAATTTATCAATAGGTACCTTTCTTATCTAATAAAGTAGATTTTCCCTCCAAAGTTTGGTCTGTTGCAGAGCTGTCTGGTTTCTCCAGAACCATGATACAAAGGTTCTTGAAAGCGCAACCATTCTTGAAAGCGCAACCATTCTTGAAAGCGACGATTCTTGAAAGCAACCGTTCTTGAAACCATTCTTGAAAGTGCAACCATTCCACGGGGGTTTTCTTTGGTGAATGGATAAAAAGGGCTTCTCCACCGTCTGTTATACTGAAAACAGCCATTTGTCTCTATTCACAAATAGGATGAATGTCTGTCTTGTTGTAAAGTTCCTTTTTAACATTCAAGTGGTTTGTTATTTGCAGTTGAAAGTTGTGTTAGCAACCTCTGGCTGACCGGATAAGGAATGAGGGCTTGGTTGTCAATTATTTTGTATTTCATGTTTGTTTTCTCTATTTTACAAATACTGGAAGATGTATCATGATCAGTGGAGCTAGAGTCAGACGGTTCATGTTCCCTGGAGAGACTTTTATGGATGTGACTCCAGTGGAACAGGGGACATAGAGAGCTGGGCTGGAAAAAATTCAGCCACATGGACACAGCAGTGCACAGAGTTTTAATAAAGTTCTACTTGTTCAACTTAACCTGCATTCAGCATCTCTCTTTATGAATGAAACAAGTATGAAGGAGATTGGCTGGGGTACTGTGTTGTGGTTGTGCTTCTGGCTCCTTGTTTTTGACTCTTACTCCCTGATTACTGTTCTCCCGTGTCCAGGAGAGATGAGTACAACACTCCCTGGTGCCTCATAACCTCTAAGTCTATGATCATACGTGAGTTTGGGGACTGTGCTCTATACTATGTCTCTGTCTGTGGAACCATAGAAATCCCATACAGAGTGTGGCCGTACCATAAAGAAGTGGCCTAAAATATTTTCTCATCTCCTCCAATCAGAAGATTTGTGCTGAAAGCAGCTAAAACCAAGAGTCACCTGGCCAGAAGAGGAGACTCACCAGGTCTGTCACCCCATTCTACACCAAATGTTTTGCTTCCTTTTTCAGAGATACTTTCATCTTGTCAACTTCTCTGTTAATATAAACATGAAAAATTGTAAAATGTTAGTTTACTTTTTGTTTTTGTATTTTTGCTAGAATGTGGCTAGGGGAATTGGAGGGGATTGGAAAGAGGAAGAACAAGTTAGGACTATGAAGCTAGGTAGCTGGCTGGGCATTGTGACAAGAAAAATGATCTAGGGAGGAGATTTGAAGACAAATGTGCAGAGAGGGCTAGTGGTTCAGTGGGGAGCTCCATTGACCTGCCTCGGTCATTAGTCCTAATAGTTATTAATAGTCATTAGTCCCATTAGTCCCTCTGTTACTTCCCATCTGTGCCCTCTGTTTTCTTTAACAGCGCTAGTCCCAGTGCAGCATACCTGCTAGGGTCCTTCTAAACAGAGATTCCCTCAGGTGAACAAGAAGGGATTGCCAGAGGACAACTTTGCCCCTTAGGCAATTTTGGCTGAAAGTCTCCTCATTCTCCTGCCCCCAATAGTGTATGGCTCAGACATGGTGGTGCGAGGTGGGGCAGAGAGACAGGGAGAACTACAAAGTATCATGAAAACTGAGCTTACAGCTGTGCTATAAAGACAGCTTCTAAAGCCAGTTTCAAACCTCTTGTACGTTTCAGGGTAGTAGCCATGTTAGTCTGTATCCACAAAAAGAACGAGGAGAACTTGTGGCACCTTAGAGATTAAAAACTCTCTCTAAAAGTACCACAAGTACTCATTCTTTTTGCAAACCTCTTGTAGTTAGCTAGAGCACAATGCTCTACTGGAGCTTTGCAGGTCTTTCATACCGGGACTGCTATTGTCAAAGATTAATTTGTTGAAGGGAGCTTAGAGAGGGTGGCACATGAATGCTGGTGGTAGAAGCTTAGAATGAATGCTGGTGGTAGAAGATATAGTGGTAGGTAGGATAAAGGGCTGGTGTAAATTTCAGGCATGATTAAAAGAGGAAGATAGTGGCTAATAAGGTGGAGAAGCAACACTGAAGAATATAAATAGCTGCAGGATCTGGGCAGTTCTGCTGAGCTTTTTACATCACAAAATTCAGTAAATAACGAAAATAATTTATTTTATGTTTAAGTGTAAAAAATTGAGAAGTGACCTGTATCTGATTGGGGTGGGGGTGGGGGAATCTGTATATATGTGATAAGTGGGAGTTTGTGGTGACAGTTCTTAACCGCTAGAGGACAAGCCTCCCCCTATCTCAACCCCCGCATGCACACACCTTAGAAAACTTTTCAAAAAGGGCTAATTTTTAGAAGTTTCCTTTGTAAAATGGTAAATATTGTAACAGACAAATATTATGGAAAATGCATTTGTCATTTGAAGAATTATTTTATTAAATTGGTTAACTGAATCAGTCATTAAGGTGTAAAATAATCTTCACAATGGAGTTACTGTGATCAGCTACTTAATATGACATATAGATATTAAAAGTTTTAAATATATTATTATGTGGCTAAAAGCTAGAGCCACTGCCGAACAATGTAACTTAGCACTGGTAGTTCTTGTGTAGTTTGTGCTAATAATACAATCATGTCACATTTATTAGCAAGAGGATTGTATGTAAACCTTTAATTTCACTGTCCTTCAGAACTGTGTTTCAGATTTGAAATGTTAGATTTCTGAAATACAACTGTGTATTTAGAGTTATAGGTGATTTTAGATTACCTTTTAGTATTTGCTCTGAGATGTAAAAAAAATTATACTCAACTGTTTATAAAATGAAATGTTATAAAATGAAAAGGTATTCTGAAAGAGGAGACATTTTCAATAAGCAGTTTGAGAACTGATAACTGCTTTTTCACTTATCTGATCATTTCATGCATGTTAGCTTTCTATTTCTGAAGCAGTGATGTGTAAACAAATTTCAGGAATTCTGAATGTTTTTGGAGTGGGCTGCACATTTGTGACCCAAGGATTAGTAGATAAAGGGTAATACCTCTTAATTTGGGGTCATGAATGCTTAACAGTCATGTGCTGACCTTACAGTCATTAAATTTCTAATTCATGACATTCAGTTGCTTGCTTTGGTGTCTTGAAAGACAATTCCAAAAGTCTGCAATAGAAAAACATGAAACACTTCTCTAACATGATAGTACACTGTTCTGAGAAGGAGGAGACCTGGTTGTAGCAGCTATGAGTCATTTTAAAACCATAATTATAGTTCATCTTCTGCTTTATATTCCTCTGAGTTTAGACATCAGTTACATTTCCTATTTACTCTTCTGGTTATGGACTTAGTAGGGACACACTTGACTATATTGCTATACTGTCCTTGTAAGTATTTTTTTTCTTCTTGTATTACAAAGTTTTCGGATGTATTTATCTTTTTTTAATTAGACTATGGATAGACCAATTGTTCTGCTCTTGGCAACATTGTGTATTTTAATTATCTGACTTTTAAATTAATTTAATTTTTTAAAAAAACTTTTAAAACAATTAATTGATATGAGAAAACTGACCTCATTTCTTCAACATTTTGTTTAGAAGGCAACGAGAAAGGTGCATACATAATAGAAACCTGATTATTTGAAATTCACTAAAGAACAAAAACTACTGTTTCCAGAACTGTTGACTCTCCTGCAGTCTCTGTTGTACAGTATAAGTCCAGAAAAAAATATGACTGTATGAATATATTTGTATGAATTTGTATGTGTATGAATGTATTTGTGTACTGTGGCCTTGATCAATAAGGTTGCAAGGTAACGTGTCACAGTGCTTTTCCAAATCACTGGATTGTTTTAAAAGTTTTAAAATTAAATAGATAATTTAAGTCATGTCAGTAACATACACAGTATTGCCAAAGAGCAGCCTGTGGTCTATCCACAGTCTAATTTAAAAAAGAAAAATACATCCCCAAACTTTGTAAAATAAGGAGCAAGGAATGGGTAGGAGACAGGGTGGGACAGAGACAGGTTAAGGAAGATGAGATAAAAAGATATCAAGCTTGGGGAGCAATGGTCAGAAGAGTCTGTGCCCACTAGAGCTTGATCAAACCTCTCACAGGATAGTGCTCCCAGACTCTGTGCACCAGTCTCTCACAGTTCTTACATGTCACTGGACTGTGCATGCACCACTCCCCTGGGGAGCCTGGAATGGAACCCAACATACCAGAGTCTCTCCATTCCCCTGCTGTCAGCAAATATCTTACAAAGCACAGTGGCAAAGTGAGTGTCTCCTCCCTCTCCAAAACTGGTGCACATATGCTATCAGTTATTCAAGTGATAGACGTGTGTGTGTGGTGGACAGCTGCTGATGGCCCTTGTGTATCAGTATGATGCCATATAATGGAATTTGTTTTTTCAGTGTGCTTTTTGAAAAACCTAGGAAACTACACATGAAAATAACGTTAGAAGAGCATGATTAAGGTTGCAAAGCGAAGCATTCAGAAGTTAGAAAATGCAAGACTTGAGGCTGCATGTGCAACCTTAATTCAGCCCCTTGTGTGTATTCATTATGACAGTCTTTAATTACATGATCACATACAAGTTTTTTCTCATTGAGTGCACAGGATGGACCTATTCTGGTGGTTAACCAAGGTTGTGTAGTGAAGAACGTAGTTGTCTTTAGAACCCCTGCTTCATTTGTTGCAGAGGTTGGAAGGTATGTAGTGGCTAGAACTGGGTAAAATATTTTTGTCAAACAGTTCATTTGTTGAAAAATGGAGTTTTGGTTACCCCAAAACTATTTACAAATTTGCCAAATTGTTTCATCCAAAACAAAATATTGAGGAGGCAGCCAACTCCCATATACCCTTTAGCCCAGTCATTAGAACACTCACTCAGGATGTGGGGGACGTGTGTTTATTCCCCCCTCCACCTGACGTGGAGAAGGAATTTGGACTTCAACCTCCCACTTTGTAGGAGTGTGTTCTAGTCATTAGGATATGGGATGATCTCTCCTGTTGAAACTGGTCCACTGTGTATAATTAATGAGAGAGTCAAGGTGAGTGAGGTAATATCTTTTATTGGACCAGTAATCTTTTCCACCTTGTATCTAGCAGTGACATTGAGTACCTTTCCCAGACCTGAAGAACAGCTCAGTGTGAGATCAAAAGCTTGTCACTTTCACCAACAGAAGTTGGTTTAATAAAAGATATTACTTCACTTACTTTGTCTTTCTAATATCCTAGGACTAACAGGGCTAAAACATTATAAATAAATAGCCATTGGAGCAGGACCTACCAGGCAGCAGAGTCATTCTCACTCACTGGCTCTTCGTTACCATTCACAGGGGCAATTAATAATCATTCACAGAAAAACCCATGAGGAAACTATTAATTCTGTCTTCAGAGCTGGGTTTGAATAATGTGCAGTAAATATGGTGTAAGCCACACATTGACCAATAGGGAGAAAAAATACTGAATCATTGCTCATTAAGTGAGCACCTCTACTAGAGATAGGACTCTGTGGAAAAAATTAGTATGTGATCATGTAATTGAAAACTGTATTAGAGTGCATAAGCACAAAGGGACCAAATGATGGTTACGCATGCATCCTTAATTCTGGTATTTCTTAACTCTTGAGTGCTTTAATTTGCAGCCATAATAATGTTATTTCAATGTAGCGTGTGTGTGTAAGTGTAATTAAGTCATCTATTTTCTTAATAACAGGAGAATCAAAAAAGAGAATATGAAGGAAAAAAACCATAAGTATGGTTTGAGTAAAGATAACTAACTAGATGCTTGCAATTTCTGTTTATGCACGTGTTTTCTGTGCTTCCAAAACTAAATGTGTTGCTGTACTTAACTGGACAAGTTCAGGAGGCCCTTGAATATTGGTGAAGATCATTGTGTGTGTCCTGGGGAGAATAATTTGAACTCTATTCACATTCACAATAAAGTAGATGATGATCTGATATAGTGACTAAGATTTTCAAAAGTGGCCTGTGATTTGGGTGCTTCAAAAACTAGGCTTCTTCAAGATGTCTCAGGATGGGCACCCATAGATTGAGGCTATGTCTATACTGCAAGGAAGAACCCCTGGTGCAGTCTCTCAGTGCCCAGGTCAGTTGACTTGGACTCGCGGGACTCAGGCTCCAGGGCTAAAAATAAGAGTGTAGCTGTTTGGGCTGAGGCTGGATTCCGGGCTCTGAAACATGGGTCTCAGAACCTGATTCCAGCCCATGCCCAAATGTCTACACTTCTAACTGCTATTGGTAGCCCTGCAACCCAGCACCTAAAGTCACTAGACACTTTTTAGAATTGTGACAAATTAGTTTTCACTACAGTATTTTGAATAATCTTGCCACATTGCAAGTGGGTTACACACTGTAGAACAACTACTTTATTGCTAATGTAGATGGTATGTAAATATATATACCCTATGCCTGCTATTACCATTTAGCATCCTGTGAGCTATTAGTTCACAACCTATTCCTTTTCTGAGGGGAGAAGGTGTTAAATATGAACATCAGGTTTTGCCTTGTATAGAACATACATACGGTTTATACCACATGATTTTTCTACAATAGGTAGTACCAGTTGTAAAATGTTTATAGACATATTATTTATATAAATTCTTCTTCGTATGTCTTGGTTGAAGAGTTTTGGGGAGGAAGTTGTACATTTTCAGAAGGTTGAATGGGGAGCTAGGATTCCTTTCAGCTGAGAATGACAGCATCTTTTAGCATATCTTCCTACATCTCTAAATTCTTTGCGTGAAGGAATTTTGTCAGTCCAAGGTAAAACTGGAAAATCTGTCAACCAGGGTAGGAAGTGTGCTATGGAGGTTATTCTGAGGCTTATGCTGTCAACTTATCTGTCTTACTAGATGATAATTGTATAGACCTGTTTTAGCAGCCACAAACATGTGTCAGAACAAATAAATTAAAAGAAGATAATGAATATGTCAGACCTTTCCTACAGAGGGTTCCCTCAGAAAGCAACCTGTATTGAAATCTCTTCAGTATATAGTTGTATGGAGTTTTCAAACTTGCATTTACATGAGTTGGGGGAACTATATGTCACCTAGAGTTTGAGCAGCTAAGAGTTGAAAAATTATGTAGAATTCTGAGCTATGGTTTTGTTGGGAGAAGATGTACAAATTATCTAGGGAAATGGCATGATAGTTCATTGAATGATATATGTCATTGTAAAAATCAGCATCACTTCAGTCCTTTGAATAACTGTTTTCTGATGAGCCTGGTGATTTTTTTTCAGGATCTGTATTAGGACATTAATTACCAGTCTACCAAGGTTAACATTTTAAGTAAAATTTCTGGAATTATTTTTAATCTTGGCTGTGTTGCCATTTCTTTAGAGTCAGTTAATTTTTTTTATCCCGATGACAGAATTGATATATTAAGAGAACCCAGCAAAGCTCAAAATCAATTATGTCCTGAAGGAAGATATTTGAACTTTGTTAATTTATAAAGGACAGATTCCATGCCAGATATTCCCCAGGTAAAATGAACCCTATCTTGTGGGTGAGAATTTGTCAGAAGATTAGGTCATTAAAGTTTGTATGGTATTTGAAATATGTAAAACACTAAGTATTTGTCATAGTAATTGTATAGGATTTACTTGTTGATGCTGAAATTAGACTTGGATTACATACCCCTCTCATTTCATTGCAGAGTGCTGCAAGTTGTAAACTACGGATAAGTCTGTTGACACAGGACAGTAAGAATATACTGTGTGTGCAAATATTTCAAAAATATGCATCTTGGAGGCAATTATAAGAGTTTTGTGTGTGTATAGGTTTTTCTGTTCTTCAGGACTAAATAAATTAGTTTATCGTTAATCAAACAGGGAAGAGTTTGTGCAATGTATGATTGGAATCTATTTTGCTGTCCTTTTCCTTCTTTAGTAAGTTGTCAGGTTGCCATAAAAAAAAAAAAAAAGGAGCAAGGAAGCAGAAGAGCAGATTC
This sequence comes from Dermatemys mawii, assembly GCA_007922305.1. Classification (NCBI taxonomy): domain Eukaryota; kingdom Metazoa; phylum Chordata; order Testudines; family Dermatemydidae; genus Dermatemys; species Dermatemys mawii. The sequence goes on from ML677326.1 coordinate 66,703,076, forward strand.
ATGTAAATTAATAACTGCATCCTTATGGAATCTCCTGTTGGGCTTGTGGCATATTTGCACAGTTCCCAACAAGACAAATGTTTAGAGCAACTGTTTCTTTGATCACATTTGGGGCAAAAAAATTGAGTGGATATCAATTAAGTGGATATATTATGGCAAGCTCAAAAACAAAGAGAGACATTTAGATGATATATTACAGAATTATGGAATGGAAAGAGTACTTGAGCTGAAAGAAACCTTATAGTGTCATATCTTTATGCATAGCCAGATTGTCAACCTATAAGGCACTAACACAGTAGGCGTTTGGTTATGAAGTCAATAGATCTTGCATGGTACAGCAAAGAAAGGGAACCTGCCACATGGCTGATTATACATAGTGACTATGTCAATGTTTGTTGGTATAGAAAGATTGAAATGTTTATTGGTGACTCAGGAATTAGTTTCCAAGAGTCAGCAAACTGTTGATCAGTCTGATAGTGAAAAGTACTGCCATTTTTAATGCTTCTGGAGCAACTCCTTTCCCCTGAGGGAGGTGATGAGGAAGATAGTCAAAACAGTGGTGACCTTGTGGAGGGCATGTAATTTATTTTGAGGTATTTCATTATTTAGATGGCTGGGGAGTAACCAAATCCACCTGGTACATATGTGGGGATATGGTAGTTTGGGGGCAGATAAAGTTTTATAATGCAGGTTTAAATTGGAATAGTGGAATGACTTAAAACAGCTACAACTTTTTCCTAGCCAATATAAATGGGTCATTCAGTTTGCAGTTGTATTCAATTATTTTAAAGCTAGTTACAACATATTCTATTGTAAAGCTATGACCTTTGATCTCCAAAATGGGTTGCATGTCTTTTATGGGAAGCAGGAAGTCTTGAGGCAACTGACACTTGCAATGCAGTTTATTTCACTTGAGAAATTTAATTTTTTGTTTTTCCCCTTCTAGAACTGAAGACAAATCTCTGTTTCTATTGGATTATAAATAGGTTCTGGATAGTTTCAGATGCTGCATAGTGCAGTGATATTTTAATTTGCCGGGTAGACATGTTTACTGTGTACTGTGTAGTTTATGAGTGTTACCATAAGTGAGGTAATCTTGCATCTTGGTTTCCATGTGTGAAACATTACATGAGCTAAGGCAGCTGCACCACTGTTTGCTGGAAGTTAGACTGTATTTGGACATAAACTTTATGCTGAACTGTTTTAAATATTTGTACTAAAATTGGAAATGTTGCTTTTAAAAGTGTTTTATATGACACTAAACTCCAAATTTCATTAACTAATATAAAAAATTACAGAAAATGTAGTAAATTTCTACTTTGCACCACCAGTGTTCTCAATAGTGGTGGTTCAAGAATGATATAAAATTCATGACAAAAGTGCTAATTTATGTTAAGTTAGTGTTTCATGGAATGGTTCATATTAAGTATAATGTCTGAACAGTAGCAAGCATAGCATACTGTAGCTTCCTCTCATTCATGTTTTATACAAAAACTGACTTTAGAATTTGAAATGACACATGGGGGGAATGGGGAGAAGGAGAAGCTAAAAAAATTTTGGTTATTTTTTCTGCATATTTAAAACAATCTTGTAACTTTTTCCCCTCAGTCTAGTTACTGCTGAGCAAAACACTTGGAGCATTGTATCTCTGTTTATTCACTGATTTTTGTTTGCAGATTTTTCTGTAATTTAAAGTAGAGTTCACACTCTTTTTTTAACAAGCACTTAAAATACGAAACCTGTGATAAATGGTAAACAGTATAGAATGTCAGTATATTTTCATTAACTCTAGTACTGCTATTTACAGATACCTCGTGTTGAGCTACATTTATATTATTTTCCATTGTTCAGAATAATAAATATACTGAGCCTGTGTATATGTTGGATCAAAAATGGCACTAAAGATATTGTTTTCCAAGATTAAGCACTCAAAAGTAAGGAAACACTAAGGAAATAATAAAATTAAGGTTTCACATGCAACCTTAACTCTGCCCCTTTTTGTATGCATTATGATGCAACAATTTTTTCTCGTACGGTTTCTCAAAAACTATAATTAAATAAAACCCTTGTCTTAACTGTAATTTAAGAAATTCTCAGTGTTACTCCATATATAGAAGATATATATTTAAACATGTTTGGAAGAAAAATATAAATCAAGTGTGAACATTTATTTTAAAACCATGGTAATCATTGCCTAAATTGATAAGCCTGTAGCTTTAACGTTTAAACTAGTAAATCTCTCTAACAGACCATGAAGCATATTCTGGATTACTAACACAACAATCATCTTTAACTTTACTTTTGGGTTTTATGTTATTATTTAAAGCTTGATCCAAACTTCCATTGTTGTTTATGGCAGTCTTTTTTTTTTTTTTTAACTTTAATGGGAGGTGGACCTTCATCTCATATGTTTTCTTCTTATTATACATTTGGATGTTTGAGTATATGTTTATTTCATTTGCTGTGTTGTTTCAAGTTTGTGATTTGTTATTATATGATTAGCTCCTGGTTTCATGTAATAGATGTATTTTTATGATCTGGCATACTTATACTTAGCCCATAATCTTATAATAGCTGGGCCACTATTACTCATCTGATTAGGGGTAAATTGGATTATTTTGCTGTCTGAAATATTTTTATTGATTTTATGAAATTTTGCAAAATTTTACAAGCTATGTTTGACTAAGAGGAAGACATTGAAGATTTAGGTACAGCACTGACAGGAAGCTATCCTATATAAGAAATGGATATGATTAATTTATGCTTTCTGGTTAGCGCTTTTACTACCTACGCAGAGTTAAGGTTGTTTCAGTGCTGATGATGAAGAATGTTATTTAATCTGTGTGTGAAATGGATATTAAAATGGCTTTTAGAATTGTTTTATATAACCTTAGCAGACTGTTTCCATACTTTTAATAGAGATTCATAATGATTCATCTTCCCTTGTATAGCATGTAACAATTGTAAATTTCTTTTGTTTTTAGTAAATTTCTGATTTAATATGATGCCAGGCTCCTGCAGCTTTCTGTGAAAAGCTCTTCATGTTGTTTAGTGAAAGTTTGAGCTGATTAGTGAATGTTTGAGTCCACCGCTGCACTATGCTTCCAATCGACTCTCTCATTGCCTTTTCCACATTCTAAAACCAGAGTTGCCTACCTTGCAATCTTACTGCAAGTCTTGCAATATTTAGTGTTTTTCTTAAAGTCCCAGCTTCTGGAGTCATGTGATTCTGGAAGAGACTCCCTTTTTTAAAAAAAGTTACTAATCCTCATGATATAAAATAAAAGCATGACAGTGTTAATCCCCTCCCCGCCACCCCAAAGGCTCAAAATTCAGAAGACCAATAAAAAGAACCCCAATGTGCTTTTAAAAATACCATACTTTTAAAGCTATTTAATATTTTTAGATCTGACTCATGATTTTTTTTTTTTAAACTGTTGGGGTTAGCAGTACAGGAGTATAGTCCGCTTTCCTTCTTTGCCTATATCCAGAAGCTGATACCTTGTTCTGTTGGATGCTAGCATGTCTGTTAAGTGCCGTAGATTCCTGCCTATCAGAATTCAGAGCTCCCACCATACCCTGCTCTTTGCTAATTCACGATCAGCTCCATTGTGGAATAGGGTTAAGTCCTTAGTAATAAAATTGTTAAATGCTGACCAGTTATTAATTTAAAAACTGAATCTTTATAAATTAAACACTGATACGATAAGAACCTGGTGAAGCACCAGTCCATAACTAAGCTTCCTTAAAAACTTTTTTACATTGGCCATTTTGCACAAAATTACTGTATGCTTCTCTGCACAGAAATCTATACGATGTGAAATTTGTCATGCTTAAATATTTCTTCTGCTCTGAGGAAAAAGGTGGCCAGACAATCATGACACTTGTAAAATTTAAGACATAACTAAATTGTGACTAAAAACTATTTAATATTTGTATTTTTTTGTAGCTGACAAAGTGGGTATTCACCCACAAAAGCTTATGCTCTAATTAATCTGTTAATCTATAAGGTGCCACAGGACTCTTTGTCACTTTTGTATTTTTTTGTTACCAAATTATCAGGAAAATTATTTTACTAATCTACTTTAACCACACCAATTTTCTGGCAAAAAGCAGACATTAGAAGGGTGTAAAAAACATGAAGATATGCAGTCTTAAGTACGGATTTACTATCATGTTTCCAAAAACACACATGTTTTCATAACCTTAGCTACAGTTTGTATCATCTTGTAATTTACTTTTATTCTTGTATACTTACACAGTTTTCATTTTCTGGTAGTGTATCTGCGGTGTCTTGGACATTTTATTTTGATAAGTTTTCTTCTCTCCAAGATGCATATTTTAATTTAACCAGGAACCATATACTACCAAAAAAAATATTATTTCAATCACCAATACAACTTCTTTATGTACAATTTGAGAGAGAAGTCAATTGGCCAAATACATTTGAAGCTAATTAATGCAAGAAAACTTTCAGTATTTTCTGTGTAACTATACTTAATCTGATGTCGTGCTAGAATTGTACACTGTGTAGTTGAATATAAAATTGACTCTGTTAGCAAGTAGAAAATAGCACAGAGCCACACACATCCAAAAATATAAAAAAACATTGTGTGATATATTGAATTACATTTATTAAGAAATATTTTTGATTGTGTAATTAAGGACTGTTGTGTATGAACACAAAGGGCAGAGTTAAGGTTATTTCATGCCACTTTAGAGTTAAAAGGTTTTTGTTAAAAGTGCTAAACACTTATGGACAAAGTACTGTGCACATAAAATGTACCTATTTTAAACCATTATAACTGATCAAATTGACACCAGTTTTCATCAGAGCACTCAAGCGTTCTGCAATGAGGACTGTTTCCCTGCCAAATTTAAACATTGTGGACTCTGCCATTTTAGTGCCAATTCTGTATCTCTTCCCTCCCCTTTTTTAATAAGGAAGAAGTGCATTTTTCCTATTCTTCATATTCAGGAATAGTGGATCTGTTTTTGCACAAATTTTTAAAAATCATCTTTGGGTAGAGGAATTCACTACATGTGTCACCTATAACAATCATATTTAAGGATACCTAGGTACTTCTCTTATAACACTGTTTTCATTTCCATAGTTGTTTTTCAGGTTCTCTATCTGGCTGAAATTTGGTATGCCTGCTTTCAGTAAGGGAACAATTATTTTCTGAACATTTAATCAAAAATAGTTAAACCATTTTCAACCATGGAAGGAGTAACAGAGAAAACTTCCTCTATATGGAAAAACATTTTTCAGCCTCTTTTGTTCTTTTGTGAACAATGCTAGCACCTCATGGAAAGGCAATGGAAACTTGAAAATTGACCTATCTTGCAGATGTGCCTTTTGTTGGTCCAGTGGAAATCAGGTTTGATTTGACTGAATAGGGTATAAAAAATGTACTTAAAGTATATGCACTGGCGTATGTTTCATAGTAGGACTAGCAAAACTTCCAGTATCTCAAACCTGCACTGCAAGTACATAAACTCAGTGGAAACTTCCATTGACAATACAACGTTTCATGGGATATGCATAACAAAATGGATCAGATTTTCAGTTTTTGTATGTTAGGAAAGCGATTCTGGAAAATAGTCTGTGAATCTGGTCTTGTCTCCTTCCAGTTATATATTTAAAGAAGACTGTGTATGGAATGAATTATGGGTTCCTTTCTCACTGAGCGCACATATTAAATCATGCAGAGCAGTCTGCTTTTGTCTAGTAAATAGCTGAATGTGCTGTAATTTCTCTGTGTATGTCTGTTTATGGCTTAGCAGATTGGGGTCCCAGTCCTGAATAAAATCTCTGAGTACTGTTGTAATAGAAATTAATTGTGTGTGTGTTTTGTGTGGAGCAGTCCATAATAGAATTTAAATCAGATATATATTAGAGAGAGAGAGACAGTGTGTGTGTACACACAGTAGTTGCATGTACAGATGGATCTGGGAATAGAATACTTAGGCTATGCGTATTGGCACAGAAAGTGGTACATTTTATGTGTCATTCACTTAAATTGAAAATGGTTCTACTAAGTATCTTATCCCACTGAGGTTCTCCCTGTGTGTATAGGATAATTGGAGTTGCCACACTATTTGTAAATATTCAGTGATTTCATTTTAAGGTGCTACTTGTATCTCATAAGGTGACAAGATTTCCCTACAAGCGACAGAGTCTTGTGATGCCTTAAAGACTAACAAAAGTATCGAAGCATAAGCTTTTCCTGGGTTAATACCCACTTCATCAGAGGCATGCATCTGACAAAGTGGATATTAGCCAACGAAAACTTATGCTTCAGTACTTCTGTTAGTCTTTAAGGTGCCACAGGACTCTTTGTCACTTCTGCAGATCCAGACTAATACGGCTACCTCTCTGATTCAAGATTTCTCTAGCAAGCTTCAATGTTTTTAATGGTTCCTAATTAGTAAACAGTAACCTAGCTGAAAGCTGACTTGTAAATATTTTTTTCTCCTTTTACTTTGTTTAAAATTTGCTGGGTTGATTTTTAGGTAGGGAGTGTTAAAAAAAAAATAAAAAGTGATTTAGACACTTTGTTCTTATTCTTTTAGACCACAGATAAATTTTCTAGTAGCTAAAAATCCGCAAATCATAACTCCAAAGTGTGATTTACAGAACCGTGATACTAGAGGCAAACTTTCAGAATGATTTTACTTAATTTCTATGCAAATATTAAAAGAATCTTGATCTTGTAGACTTGAATGCCAGGAGATTTAACATAATAGAGCATACTGCTTCTCAAGGATCAATTAGTCTAGCTTATCAAAAATCTACTTGTACGAAAGTGGCTAGATACATATTTCCATTAATCTGTTGTCTGTTGATTCATTTTTTAAAATGACAAGTTGCTATGTATTTACATTCCTACTAGAGGAAAACTCAATGAAAATAAATCTTTTATAACTGAATAATTAAAAAAGATCTGTAGTATTAAAATGTTAGTCATAAAGTAACAAAAGTAAGGATATTCAAAATTAAAGTTGACACACTAACACCATTTTTTTTTCACAACCTCTTGAGTGAAGTATAGTCTTAACATCAACTTTGGTTTCCTTTAGATCAAAATAAATAATGTAATTGATTTTTCACTATATCATTTTCTAATTCACAAACACCCATATCCCATATTTGCCTGATAAGGGTTCTCCTGTCAGTTTATCACAGTATTAAAGGGAAACTGTCAACTTAAAATCTAGTCAGTTTTAGCAAATGTGCTGGAAGTTGCTTTAGGTACTTAAAACTGCTTCATTCCCCCTGGAAAAATCTGTAGTTTTATACTTATATTCTCCTAACTTTTGAAAATATTTACTCTGCCCATTGTCTGGGATGTACACAAACAGGAAAAGAAACTTACTATATGCAGAATAATGTTGTGTCCACATGTAGTGAACATAATGAAAAAAATAGATTTTTTTAATCCAGTCTCTGTTCTAATAATTTTAAATTGTAACAAAAATTAAGTTTTAAAAAAATTCAAACGAGTGACTTCTGAATTGTAAGCTTCTCTTTCATTTCCTTAAAAAAACATTAGGGGCAGAGCGTGGAAAAGAGGTACCTAACTGTATGCAGAATGTACACCCAAATCCTTTGATTAAGCAAAATATTAATTTATAGAACCATATTCAGCCTGGATATAAGCAAAAGCTGTTCCACTGAAGTCAGTGTTCAAATGTATCATTGCAGAAATCAAGATGACATCTGCAATTTGATGTGTAGCTATTTTTCCATTTACTTCAGTGAAGTTCTGCCTGCCTGTACACAATCTGAATTTCTCCCATCTATTCATACATTTCTAACAAAACTCATTACACTGAAAAAGATCTCCATATATCATACCTAAGAAATACATTTAATTAATAGACTGTTGTAAGCACAGGTTAGTTCTGATCTTTGGTTAATAACAATTGCATCAAAATTGCACTTGCTGTATATTTTCACATTTTGATTTGGTTTTTGGGTCCTCCTCTCTGTTTTATGAGCTAGAAGTCTTTGGCAAGGCCAAATGTACAAAATAAATATAAACTACACTAAAAGTATGAGTTTCTCAGAGACTGTGGGGGTGGAGGGATGATTTAATGCAATGTTTTTAGATGTATACAGGCATTCCGTTTTTGTCTCAGTTTGTTAAATTACCTGATGTCTGCATGTGTATTTTAAACAAGATTTTGTTCTCTAGTCTTTCTTTCTTTTGAGCTATCTTCTTAAGGAGAAGGATGATAAATTGAAACATAAACATAGCATGAGAATGTGAACTGGTTCCCAAACATTTCAGTAGTTTTATAAACAACTGGTCATTGTTACCTTTAACTGGATTACAGTTTCCTTCAGAGCAACAGTGCTCTTCAGCTGCTTTACAAAGTTGATTCTAAATGTTTTAACATATTTGCTTAAAGACTTTAATGTTTAAATAATGGTTATATAATTATACATTGTTTAAACAATGTTTTTCAGTTCTGCAGTAATCCCATGTTATATACATACTCCCAAAAATGATAATTAAACTGCATTTTGAAGATATAAACTGACCTCACAGTGAAAAATCATAGTTTAAGGACCATTTGTTTTTCCTTTTCTTTTTATGAACTATTCTCATTTTAATTATGCTTGGTGAATCCCACTTAGATGATCTGTGAGGATACAAATGATCAACTTCAAGTTTTTCTGATTCCAAACTCAGTCTTTAACATTCTTTATGCATTGTGTTCCCCCTTCTCATCCATAAAAAATGCCAGTTTTAATCTCGCTGGTCTACATCAGCACAAAGGGTCGTCTGAGTCTTGAACCAGAGTCCTTTGGAGAAACAGGATTAACATCATCGTGCATTATTGGTCTGCTAAGCATCATGACAGCTGTAGATCTGTATTTTTAAACAACTGAAATATCAAAAATTGCCTAATAAAATACTACTTAGTACTTTTTGGGTTTTACTCTGAAAATTTTCTATTACTATTTTAAGTTTCATTTCTATTTAAGTTATAGGAGTGTTCTGATTATTTTTAACATTATCTTATGTAAAATGATCTTTGAAGGTGTCTAACTATGATTAAAAGACATTTATATGGAATATTTTATATACTATGCTAGAAAAGATAAGAGGAAAAATATCTGAGATGTAGAAATTGCATCCAATTTTTATCCATTTTTATAGGGGCATTTTAAAAAAGAGGTTTAGACATATTGCATTTTCATATTTGATACTGCAGTTTAACAGCTTTCAAATTTATACAGTTTTTGTTTAATTGTCAAAATATTTAATTATATCATGGCTTGAAGGTTTAAAGCTGTCAAATAAATCAGAATCTCAGCATAAACATTTGGTGAATTGCTTTCGCTACTATACTGTAGTTGTTACAGGGCAGTTAGTGAAACTTTTTTTAAAGTCATTTACTCAGCAGGTACAGGACAACACTGGTACAATGAATTGCTGATTGCTTGTAAAACAGCAGGTAGTAATACCCACACTCTTTGTAATTCTTCTTTGTAAAATAAAGTGGCAAGATACTGTGGTAGATTAAGAGACTGTGTATGCTGCCTAAGAGCTGTTGAAGATTGCTTATGCCATTTCAGAAATATGTAGAATTTTTACTTTTTTTCTCAGTGCAAAAAAAGAAGTTCTTACCACTAGAGGGAATAAACCTCATTCACACTTGAGGGGGAGGAAGGAAAGAAATGTTGGTAGGATTGACCTGAAAATAGTCCAAGAAAACAAGAGGGATGAATTTCTTTAAAGCCTTGATATTTTTATGTAAAGAGAATGACAGATATTTTAATTAAATAATTTTACATTGCTGTTTTCTTAAAAGGGAATATTATATTTTAAAGCGTATGTTGGAGAGTTTTTTTTTTCTGGTGATAATACAAACTGCATATTCACCAAAGGGGTTTTAGGGTGAAGTAAATTAGTTCTACTTTGAAGCTTTTCTTTTCTTTTTCGTTCAAAATGAATGGGGAGGCCCTTGAATGAAAGCTGCTTTTCATTAGTGCCACCAAATACCTATCTGAAAGGAAGAGCTCTTCTAACACACACAAACACAAGAGCAAAGGAAAGCTTCCTTTTTTAGCCAGAAGACCATCAGCTAAACAGCTCCTAGCATCTCTTTCCAGTCAGGTGGTTTCAAATCAGAGTTAATTACTCCAGTCATTTATTCTAATCACCTTCCTCTTATGGCTAGCCGCATTCTGTCATGGGGTGGCATCGTTTGAAGCCAGTTAGGTTTGAAAGCCACTGCAGGGTACTTGAGGCTCATTAGTGAGGCCTATCCATGCCTGGCTCTGGATATGGTCCCTGATTAACTCTCAGTTCTCCCTCCTCCCCCAACACACACTTCAGTTTCAATTAACTCTTGCATTGCTGCCCTGCTTGCCTTTTACTCACACAGGAAAAGAGAGGCATGAAGATATGCCTTTATGAATCTACTTTTATTTACAAAGAAATGGCAACCTTGTATTATCGTGCCAGTTATCTACATTGTTGCTTTTATGTTTACAAACTGGTTCCTACATGTGAAAAAGGTAAAGTTATAGTCTGTACAGGAGAGAGTCAGTGACTAGAGCAGAAATTGTCTGCAGTCCTCTGCATAACATGAGCCTGTTGTGGGTAGTGTAACAGTTTTCCTTGTTCAGCTAAGCTACTGAGAAGATAAATGACTAGGCCGCACTACCAAGTCAGACTGTTCCTCCAAACGATGACAGGGGAGTTGTGATTTAGTCTCCTGGGGCTGGCAGGTCCTATCCTTACTTAAACCTGTATAGGTTAAATTCTGAATTAAAGATCAATATAATATTTGTATATATGCACATATTCGTTCATGTTCCATATTTGAAGAGGCTCTTTTACTCAAACATGCAAAAATATTTAATTCAGCTTTTAAACCTGATTTAACAGTGCAGCCCTTCTCCAAGATGAAGGGTGGCTAACCATAATAATGTATAAATTTACACTAATAAGAATAAGTAGTTTTTCATTAAAAAAAATTGTGTTAATTTCCCTACTCATTTGAGGATTCTAGTTAAATAATTACATTTGAACTTACTTAAGATTTACTTATAGGAGGTTTTAGAAATCGGAAGGAATCAATAACACATGCATTAACTATTTGTTTGTTATCATTGATTACAATAGTGAGGCTCTCCAGCCTTTCAGAGGCAAATATTTCAATTAGTTTGTGTTCTTGGTAATACTGAACTTCAGACAGAGAATTCAAATTATCCTCATGTTTACCTCCTGAGTTTGGATGTCAAAGCTTGTATGCCAAAATTGGGACATTTAATTTCAAGGAATTAGGATGTTGGTATTCCCGGATGGTAGTTCAGTTACCATCAATCATAGCAATTGTTGTTTATCTTTTATTCCAGATTCAGCTAGAAAGTGAGATTAAAATCTTGTAACTCTGCTGCTGTCAATTAAAATGGTGTGAAAGAGGGCTTTAAAAATTTCTTTTTAATGATTTGGATCAGCTGGCTGGTTATTTGCATGGCAAAAATTGAGTTTTTCATTGGATACTGTCTGTTTGAGTTTTTCATTGGGTACCATGTTTTTGGTGTCTGTTCTATTGTGGACAGAAGGTTTATAACAGCCTCAGTGTTGGTGAAAACAACTCTATGCTGTTCTATTTGTAACTTTGGGGTTTTTTGTTTGGGGTGTTTTTGTTACAATTGTATCTGTTGTAATACGTTTATTTAAAAATATTTTTATCTAGTAGTTTACACCACATCTTATTTGTTTATTTTTGAAGCTTTAGTGGTCTTTTTTGCATAGTAAATCCCTTCATGGATGTGGCTTTGCTGACCTCCCTCCCCTCGCCCAAGCATAGACAGTGCGAGATCAGTGGAAGACTTCTATCATTGCCCTAGCTACTGCCTCCCAGGGAGGTGGGTTACCTACACTGAGGGTGTGTCTACATTTACCTCTGGAGTGATCAATCCAGCGGGGGTTGATTTATCGTGTCTAGTGAAGACGCAATAAATCAACCGTAGAGCGCTCTCCCGTCGACTCTGGTACTCCACCAGAGTGAAAGGCGCAGGCGGAGTCGACAGGGGAGCATCAGCAGTTGACCTATTGCAATGAAGACACCATGGTAAGTAGCTGTAAGTAAGTCAACTTCAGGTATGTTATTCACGTACAGCAGTGATTAAGTAGAGACATGCTCTAAGTTTGGTGCTCTTCAAGCAAGCCTGTACTAAATGCACTGAGAAAAGAGTCTGCTGAATTTCAGAGGAGGGGAGCTCCTTGCCTCTCTTCAATACTTCTTGCACCAGAAATAGAAATAGCAAATGATATGTTTAAAGGGATTTCCATCCAGCCTTCGTTAGCCAGGGGTGGCATGTAGTTACCTCCTCTTGAGGTCAGAACAGAAGTCCTTTGACAACAAAATGGAAACTGTTTTATATTAGAGATGTCCAAGTGTTGCACAGAAACCCTTCAATTTTTTGTTCCATATTTTAAACCAGTTTTAGTTTTAAACAAGCCAAGTGAGGTTCTGTGCTCAATGACATTTCTTTGTGGGTATGTCTACGCTGCAGCTGGCAACGTGCCTCCTTGCCCAGCTAGACAGACATCTACTGGCTCTGCTTGAGCTAATGTTCAAAAAATAGTAGCATATACATGACAGCACAGGTGGCAGCATTGGCTAGCAGCCTGTGTACAAGTTCATCTGAACGTCTGAGTCCGTACTGGAGAGGTTAGCCCACACTCCCATCTAAGCTGCAAAGTGCACACTGCTATTTTTAGTACATTAGCTCGAGCAGAGCTAGTACATGTCAGCCTACTTGGGCTGAGAGGCATGCTGCCAGCCGTGATGTAGACACACACTCTGAATGTCTGTGGAATCTGAGATTGATGGTTGCCAGTAATACTGTAGAGCATAACAACACAAACTTAATTATTCACACAGTGATTGTTTTTCCTGTCAGGACACTTTCACAAACTCATCCCAATCCATTTTACTCCCACCTTCATCTTCTTGGACTTTCCTCTCCCTGCCCAATTTCTGTCCAGCCAGTTAAGTGAGGCCGCTTTCAGTTGGCTCCTGAGGATTGTCTGTTGTTTCTGTGGAAGCTGTTGCCTGGATTTCACTTACTCTATAGCAGCACAACTCGGAAAGCAGCGAGGGCCATATTACTGCAAAAAACCCAGCTGTGGGCCGAAAAGCTCTCCCCTTGCCCCGCCCCATCCGCTTCCCCCCACTCCACCGCTTTGCTTGCCCCACCCCTACTCAGCCCCCGCGGGCCGCATCGTGAGCCTGTGCGGGCCACATGTGGCCCCCGTGCCGCATGTTGTGCAGGCTTGCTCTGTAGGGTTGCCAACTTTCCAGTGGTGCAAAACCAAGCACCCTAGCCTTTCCCCTCCCCTGCCCCGGGCCTTCCCTGAGACCGTGCT
>ML677326.1:66716488-66772330 GCA_007922305.1 Dermatemys mawii
GTGCGGGAGAGGACTGTGGGTTGAAGCGGGGTTAGGATGTGGGAGAGGGTGAAGGCTCTGAGCTGGGGATGAGGGGTTCAGGGTGTGGGAAGGCTCGGGGTTGGGGTGCTGGAGGATGAGGGCGCTAGGCTGTGGGCTCTGGGCTGGGGCCGGGAATGAGGGGTTAGGGTGCAGGTGGGTGCTCTGGGTTTGGGGGGGCTTAGGGGTTGGGCAGAAGTTGGGGCTCAGCTTGGGGCATGGGCTTACCTCGGGTGGCTCCCAATCAGTGGCGCAGCGCGGGGCCTACATCAGGCTCCCTGCGTGTTCTGGCACCATGCTACATGTGCCCCGGAAACAGCCAGCAGATCCGGGTCCTAGGTGAGGGGTCCAGGAGGCTCCACATGCTGCTGTTGCCTTCAGGCACCACTTCCAACCCCCAGTTCCCATTGGCCGGTACTAGGCAATGGGATTTCAGAGCTGGTGCTCGGGGCAGTGGCAGCGCAACGAGCCCTTGGGTCTCCCCCCTCTGCTGCCTAGGACTAAGAGCTGCTGACCACTTCCAGAACACAGCATGGAGCCAGGACAGGTAAGGACTAATCTGCCTTTTAACGGCCCGGTCAGCAGTGCTGACCAGAACCAGCAGGGTCTCTTTTTTTGATTGGGTATTCCGGTTGAAAACCGGACACCTGGTCACCCTATTATTCTGTTCCAATGAGGAATTTATTACTGTCACAACTATTCTAGTTTCAGCTTCCACAGCTACATTCTGAGTTGGTGCTGCAGGTCTTTTATTGCAGTGTAGACGTAGCCTATGAGCCCATTCTGAGTTTTTAGAGGCAGTCAAGTTCAGATTCTGCCCCTTGGACAACTTCTCAGGTGATCCTTAAACCTGTAAAGCCATTTCATTGAAAAAGTTGGTTGACACACAGCACTGCACCTACATGGGTAGCGAGGTGTGTGACCCTCTGGAACACCCGCTATGTGTACTCTTACAACAGACCTCTATGTGTTAGGTTTATTTCCATGAATATTTACAGAAAGAATTTTAAGGTCGCACCCTTTGAATCTTTGTGTACCAAATTTTAAAATTGCTTTATGGGAATATTAGCGTCAGAATTCTGAGTTTGTCATCCAGTCAAAGGAGCAAAAACAGTATCAGGTGATGTGTGAAATCACAGATAAACACTGCTCAGATTCAGTATTTTAATTGGCTAACCATAAACAAAATCATGAAGAATTTTTAATAATTTTGTATAACTAACAAAGAAAATTGATGTTCCACTAACTCAGCAGATACAGATTTAATGTTTTATTGGCTATGTGGGGTGAAAGGCTCTTCTCTCATACAGAAGAAAATTATTCAAATATTTGGATTTTAGAGTGGGTATTTTGGTATTTTGTGTTTGTACAGGTATGTCTACACACTGCAAAGAAAAATTCCTGGTACCACGTTTCAGAGCAGACTTGGGGTCGTGGAGCTAAAAATAGAAGTGTAGCTGTTTGAGTATGGGCTGGAGGCTAGGCTAAGAAATCCTGTGAGGAGGGAGGTCTTAGAGCTCTAGCTGGAGCCCAAACATCTGCACTGCTGTTTTTAGCCTCTGCAAGTCTGAGTCAATTGACTTGATGCTGCAGGTCTTTTATTGCAGTGTAGACGTACCCTGTGGGTCCAACTACCTGTCTCCCACTAAACCAAAAAGAAATCAAATATCCATGCCTTTCTTACAACGGCTATTTTAAGTGTATGGCCTTGATCCGGGAAACATACAGATGTTTTACTTCACTCATGTAAGAAATTCACTGAAGCCAATGAAACTGTTCACATGAGTAAAGTTAAGTATCTGTGTAGATGTTTGCAGGATCAGTTTGTAAGTTTGAACATTATAGACTTCATAACTAGCTGCTTAGGTGAGGTGGTGTTAGTTAATTGTTGAAATTTTCTTTGTTAAAAAAGTAAAATTGTAACATATGGTTGCATATATGATTGTGTACGGTGTTCATGCTTAAAAACATACTACTTTGTGCCTTAGAAAATTATTTCAATAATTTCAGGATTACTTACTCCTCCCTATGATTACTTAGTGTGCTGACAAAATAGAACCTAGTATACTAGGAAATAACTAAATAAGGCAATTGGCAAGTTTTTGAAGTGACCACTGTGCCTAGTAGTGCAATCACTATGAATACAGATTGAAGACAGTTTTGCAAGTTTGCCTAATTCTTTTGATCTTGGCATGTAACAATACATGCTTCAGTTAATATTAGAACTATGAATTTCAAAGGAAATGCAGTCCTGAATATATAAAATATGTAACAGCTGGTTGACTAGTCCATTTAAAACTATAAAATAACAGTTGCAGAGAGTGCTTGCCTTGCCAAAAAATGCACAAGTGCTTGAAAATTTTATCAAAACATGGTACTAATTAACATTTAGGTAATAGATTATATAGATTTAAAAAAGATCTTTGAGGTACTAAATTCCAAAGTGTCTTTTCAATGCAGTGCTGCTTGCACCAAAATTGCCACGAAACCACATTTTATTATGTTATGCTATTCCAACAATGGGTGATTTAAAATAATCTGTTATAAAGATCTTTTAGTGTGATTATTTTCCACAGTCCACAGCATTATATTATTCTTTCTAGAAAAGCTACTTTTCTATTTATCTCCTGAGTTAAGACTTGCATTTTTTTAAAAAAGCCAAACATACCCATTATGTATTCCCTCAGCTGCCCATTTCTTATATAGTTCTTTGTCTTTCTTTTGGTAATAACTACCTCTTTTACAGTGCTTTTCATCAATAGATTTCCACGTGCTTTACAAAAGAGGTTAGTATCTGTATCGCTGTTTCGCACAGGGAGAAAATGAGGCACAGAGAGGCAAAGTGGTAGTGTCAAGAGATGTGAAGTAAAAGAAAAACTTTAGTTAGACAGAAATATGAATAAATTGTCAATGCATTTCTAAACATAATTGTAAAAAATTAGAATGAAAACTGAGTACAATAATCACTCATAATGCCTGCAATGTTTCATGTCTGTAATAAATTACAAATACAATAAATTAATAAAAATCCAAGAATTTACTGGTATGGAAATTAAATTACTTAAGAGCAAGTTAGAGACCATCAGTTATATGCAAAATTTTAATATCAATTTCATACTTGTGAAATTTGTATCAATCCATGCAGAATGTTGACTTTTGTCATTAATAGCAGATCTACTCTCTTTTTCCTTCCTGCAATACCTGCAGGGCAAGCTTTAGTTTGATACATGCCTAATAACAGATTAGATTCTTTTTCAGTTTTCTCTTTTCTCTTGTGCGCTCAGAAGATGATATGGGAAAAATTACATTTAAAATTGAAATATAGCTGGTTACTTAAGGTCAGCATTTAAAGAGTTAATATCTTATTGGGAGGACAGGAAATCTGGCAACTATTGCAAAAACTAGACCTAATGGTGCACACAAACAATTTGTCAGTCTTTGTAAATGTGAGTAGCTTTCCGCAAAGTGGCTGCTCTTGCTTTGTTGACCAGGCTAAACTTTTCCTTTTTGGATTTTAAATCTTAGAAGTGAAATGTGATCCACACATTCAATCAAAATCATTTAATTCAAAGCATATTTTGATTGGAACAAAGGTGACATGGAAAGAAACTCTAGATTAATAAAAAAAAAAAACGGTTGAAAGGATTTTCTATCATATATTTAGCAGGAAAATTTGAAACAGTTCTAATTAGGCTGAAAAAACCAGCCTTCTTCGTTGTAAATTACAAAGGTCATATATCAATGTTAAGGAAACATTACTACTAGTGTTTGAAATCTGGCACATGCAAACATAACAAACCAGTTGGTTTTTGATTTTTGTGTATGTGCAACCTAAAATATGCTTAACATATTTAAATTAGTTGTCTGGCACTTGAGTAGTGTTGCTGTTACCTTTGCAATACTCAGTATGGGTACATTTTTATAAATTGTAAATCAAAATATCTTATTTGTGTTTCCAGTCTCTGGAACACCTAATTAGAGCTTTCCTATTCATATATAGACTTTTTCTTTGATTAGGAGTTGGAGATTTATAATGAATTTCATAATGACTCAGTTTTATTTTGACTCATAATGGTATCCCTTGTTTCAAAGTGGTAGCAAAATACGTTAGCCCTTTGGAGACTCTGGACATTTATTTGCATTTGTACATCTGGCAAACACCAATGTTTTAAGAGGTTTGAAGTTATTTAATTTCTGTAAATGCCAAATTAACGTATTCCTAGAAAAATGTACAGAAGTAAAATACACATACCCAAGTTCAAGAGTATGTTCAAAAAACAGTTTTACTGTCCATCAGATGTCTTCTTTTATTTAGGTTATATTAAAAGTTATTTAATACTCATTGGGAGAGTAAGGCAAGCTGGAACGTGGCCTTCAATTTCTAAATAGTTTCACTGTAAATAAGTTTAGCTAAATAGTACATATACTGGTGAAATGATGCATACTTAATGTATTTGTCTAAATGAAAAATCAGAATAATCCTAATTGCCAATATTTGTTTTTTAAAATATATACTATTTCACATGCTGTGTACTGTTACCTAGTCTAAAATAGAAAAAAAAATTATCAGGGAAAAACCCTTGAGGTGGTTATTTTAAGTGTATCAGAATCTTAAAATATAATGGTATTTGGGATGGTGAGCAGCTTAACTATATAAAGAAAATTGTTCCTAACCATGTTAATTTAGCATTTTTGTTGAGTTTTGACCACATTTTGCCTAATGCTTTTTACATAGCGCCTTTAATATATATTATATATATAAAATACAGTACTCAATATTTTTTTCTGTTCATTCTTTTATAAAATTGGCAATAAAAAGCCACATAGTAAATCACAAATTTCAGAATTATATTTGAAGAGATAGTTAAATTGCATTTTATTTAATAACATTGCATTTTGCATTTGAAATATATTTTTGAATAATTTGAAATTTCTTTTGTAATATCAAAGCCTCACTTGGTTAATGTTTCTGACGCATTTCTGTCTTGGGAATGGACAAATGAAAGTTACTAATAAGTGTTTGCGTTTGACATCTGTATACTGTACTTTTTAGCATATCTCAAGTGTTTTAGTCTCTGCCTAATAGATCTCATTAAAAAAACAGCTATGCCCCAAGACAGTTTGTCAAAGCTAATATGGGTCCCACTGGACTGAACTGACAATCTGTGTGTAGCCTCACATGACAGTCTTTTCATAGTCTTATTTGATCCTTAACAATTGGACATTAATCATTGATTTATTTTATAATAACTCAATAGACCTGAACATTACTGTATTGAGTTGGACATTGTAGCGGATTTTCTTTTCTTTTCTTTTTCTTTTTTACAAATTTTACTCAGAGCACACATTGGGTGTAAATGATGTATCTATTCTGCTATGGGAGTACTAACAATTGATTGGCTAGTTTTAAGAGCGGCATGGGAAGAATGTTAGCATCCCATAGCGGCCCACCGTATTTAACTCTGGCCTTAATGAGGACTGTCTGTCCTAGTGGTCTGAATAATCCTAAATGTTTAGCATTCCATGGCCTCAATTTTATTTTTTGAATGGGTAAATATTGAGAGAATAATTTAAAAAAACCACACCTACAAACTTTTAAAAGGAGAAAAATTGTTATGAATATAGGAGATTTATTTTAGGATTCTGAATGTTGTATTTTACATTTTTCAGTTTTTTTAAAGTGGTTTTGATTTTAGTTATAGTCAAACTGGATTTTTAGTATTATACTGTGTTGTCTTCCTTGAAAATTTATTTTGTTTTTAATCATTTTGAAGTTCAATCATATCTCACTCTAAGTCTAATTCATAACCACACAAAGACCATAACGGTTAACCTAGAATGACAGAAAACCTTATTTATCTTTTTGAAATTGTATGTTATATTTGGCCTTTCCTGCAGTTTCCTGAGTACCGACATTCATCTTTTTTCTTTTTGCCCTCATATCTGTGTCCTGACAAATGGACAAAGATGCTAAAAATGTCCTAATGTAGTGTAAATGATTAAACAAATAATCTCTATAGTTTTTCCATTGTTAGTTTCCTGTTCTTATAATTCTAAATATATGTAACATAAGAGAACATTTTTATATTAACATTGCAAAAGGGAAGGAAATTCATAATGGCCACCAGCAGTTCCATGAATAAGTGGTGAGACTGTAATTTTTAAGTTATTGTTAGATTTGTATGTTTGATAACCTGAAGACATTGTAGAACAATATTACAGTAGTTATCCATGCCCATGTGTTTTATGGGTGTAATATGGCTGTTATAGTATGTTTCACTTTGCATTCCTGTTAGGAATTTTTGCTCATGAAAAATAGTGAAACACAGTTTGTTTAGTAAACATATAAAATCATATGCCCTTAAAAAAATATCTAAAATGAAATAGATAAAAGAGAAACTAAATATGTTCTAATGTTAAAAGGTTTTGGCAGGATAGCAAGAAAATTAATTCACATCATTGTCATTTGCTGAGCCTTGTAGAATTTTATAGCCTCACATTGTAGCTCTATGGTCACTCATGAGACTCCTAACTATTTTTATCTTATTAAACAATTTTGAAGTCATTAATTTTTAATTTGCTTGGTTGCTGTTTTTTATAGTTTTAATTGTGGAATGTGTGTGAGAGAGAATTAAAAGTAATTTGATATATATTGTAAGGTTTTTTCCATGTGGTGGTGGTCTTTTTTTTTTTTTTTTTTGGGGTAGGACATGAAATACTATCTGGTAATCCATTTCAGAGGATATTTTCAGCACATCAGTAGCTGAGAATTCAAATTAAAAAAAAAAAAAGAACTGGAAGATATGTACAAGTCTTTTCTTGATTGAAAGTTCTAATTAAGTGAATCGAGGAAAATTAACTGAAATTAGCTGTCAGAAAGTCGCATTTAAATGAGTGATGAGCTGGTCTGGCAGTAAACATTTAAATGATATAAATTGCCATTTAAGTGTATGGTTTAATGTTTGTCATGCATTAATGTGACATGAGACTGCAGTGACAATCAAGCAGCTTGCTCTAATTTGAACATATTTAGGGCTTTTGTGTGGAGTACACCACACAAATTAAGACAATGACTGTTTTTATGTGTCAATTTAAATGTTGTTTTCAGACATCAGTTAATGAAACAAACCCATCATTTTGTGTACAAATGCCAGAGCAGTTTCTTAGGTTTTCAGATTAATTTTAACTTCTGCTGTTCAAAATTAGAAATTTTCTTTAAATGAAAAATGCTCTTAGTTTCTATAGGTCACATAAAATAATATTGTATTTCCCTGTATTGTTTTATCTGTACTTATTAAAAATAGAATTAAATTGGATTCTCCACAAGATTGATAAAGCAAATCCTGCCAGTCATTTAAAGTAGTTGTTTTAAATATTTAGAAATACAGTAGATTCATTCTAGATCAGTGGTCTTCAAATTGGAGTGCGCGAGACCACCCATGGGGGTGCACAAGACCACCCACGGGGGTACATGAGACCCAGGCATTGCCGCTGATCCCACCCAGGAGACCACCGAACTCACAAGTGGTCTATTTTTGTCCCACCAAAATGCTGCAGAAAGCGGAAGCTTTCTATTTGGCAGAATTTCAGCGGACATACCCCGGGGGCCGCGAGTAGAGGCGGGACAGCGAAAAGGGGCTGCGGAGGAATAAGTTTGGGGAACGCTGTTCTAGATAATAACTTTGAACATATATTAAACCTAATTTGCTTGGTCAGGGATTCATTTTCGCTAATTTAATTGTGTGCTTTCTGTGTATTGGCTTGTGAATTAGCCAAGTATTTTCAGAATAGTGTTTTAATCTTCCAACATACTACAGAAAATGGTTCTGTATGTGTATATCCAAAGTGTATGTGCTCAGTGAGCAGTGGTAAAATATTTGTTTGCTGCGCTGCAGTGTTTTCCTATATCATGATATTTCAGTATTCTCTAAATTTAGAATAGGGAGTATGATGATAAACTTAACTACAATGACCAGTAATGTCCACATTTTAATGGCACGGTGTCTTTATAGAAACCAAAAGAATTTCATTATTTTTAAGTATTGATCTATACTACTACTAAATTTAACTGGATTAGAAGCTGGAAGTCCTGGCAGCTGTGAAGAGGGGGTGGAGGGTGGGGTTCATAGTTTTCTTATACCTAAATCTGCTAAACCTTCCAGGGAGACCCACCCACCCACCCACCCACCTAGTTTATGATTTTATATAGTCCTAGAACACAAAAAGCAGCCATCTAGCTGGTTCCTGCTATTAGTAAAATATCTGATCTCCTGTAGAGAAATGCCTTCACCAAACTCTTATAGCTAGCCTCCATCCCTCAAGAGAAAGTTTCTCTCTGCAGGAGACACAGACCTATCTGCCTACATCCCACTTGCTGCGAGTTGACAGCCGCTACATATCCCTGGGTATCGATGTGATGCTACAGTGATAATTAAGCAGCTTGTTCTTATGAACATATTTAGGGCCTTTGTGTGATATGCACCAGATAACCATCAGATGGTCTGGATGGTGGAGTCCTTTGGGCACAGAATTATGTGTCCACCAAGTGAAAGTCAGTGGTGGAGTGAACAAATTTTGTCACCTAGAGGCCAAAATGAACTATTCGATGTATACCGGTGGTATGGGACAAGCAATGGATAAACTCTCTCTCTCTCTGAGTGTAATGCAGAAATTTATTTAAACTTTACTTATAACTTTGCAGAATCCTTAAAGGGCAACAAACCAGCTTGGTCACCAAATCTTTCTTGCCAAATTGCCATTGGAATATTCTGTCTCTCTCTCTCAGCCACTGGCTAGCTTCTGAAATCACTCCATGTCAAAGAGAGAGAGAATTTGTATTACCTATCTCTATCACACACTGAGTCCTGAAAAAAATGCTATACTGTAAAAAATCTTGTGTAGTGTCATAAACTGGAGGGACCTAACTGACTTTTCCCAGCATTTATACTATCCTTGATCTCACAGATGACATGTAATGGTGTGGCTGGGAGAACTCATCCACTACAGAATAAAAATGTCAAAAGACCCATCTTGAGGCAACATTCCTTTAGGCAAAGGCCTGCAAGCCCAGATGGACCTGGAGCTGCTTCAGGGTCATTGTCTTGGCTGCCTATAACCTGGAAAACAGCTCTCTAAGTCTACCAACTTTGTCCTGTGTGAGGCAAAACTTTCTGTCCACTCCATCTAGATTGTGTTCCTTAGTAGGCTAGCTAGGTAAGATTTTTTTTTTAACTAGTGAGTGCGATTTGAAGGACCTACAGCCCCTGAACAAAAATGTTTCAAGTTCTAAGCATTGTTGTGAACCTTTTGCTCATTTGAGGAAATAACTCAATGCTGCAAAGATTGCACATGAAGAAAAGTAGATCCATAGGCATGGCCCACTTTGAGTAATATTGGCCTCTGAATGAGAAACCAAATATCTTGAAGTCATTTGGGTATACTGGCAGCAACTAGCAGTAGATTTTTCCACTTTTGTACTGCTTCCATGTTAAGGAGGCCTGACTTGTCTGTGTGTCTGAAAGATGAGTAGTGCATGAAGGAATTTTACAAATTAACTGACTTCTAATGAGAAATGCTAGTGGCAGAATGAATAATTATATATTCACCAGAGACCTTATTGGGTATGAAACTAAGGGAGAGCAGATGGAGGTTACCCAGAGGCGTAAATGGGACGGAGATGCTAATATGACCAGTCTTGCACTTCTGTTGGAGCTTTTTGTGATAAACTTGAGGCACAGAGACCATGGCGTACAGGTTCTCAGCCGTAAATATGCAACACACTGGTTAAGTCTGTTACAAATGAATCTTCTGATCAGCATGAGAAATTATGAAATGGTGTCCAATTCAGTAAGCAAAGAAGTGTGATGATAATCTGCTAGTACCATTATGGACCTTCCTTAGCTTCTTAGAAGTTGCTGCTTAACTATTCTCCATGCACTCATGGGTAAATCTGCAGGCATGTGTCCTGAGGTTTAATCACCAAAAGACTTAGCTCCCCTTACTTCAAAACTGGGACCTACAAGCCAATCACATGCAGTTACCTTGGTATTTGAACAATCCCAGCATCCAGTGTCTAGATGCTATCCCAGGTTTCTTTCAGCTATATTTTAATTAGATATGTTTATTTCATTTGTGTATGTAATAGGTAATATGCATTTTTTCTTAATCTTTTAACCTTTGTCTTACTATTTTGGCAAAGTATCTTCTGCATGTCACAATTTGAGAAGAGGAAATTAATTTGAACATTTTTAAAAAAAATTCTCTTTAGAGTTATCTGAATTGCAGTCCTTGGTTTTCTAAATTAACTTGTCAAGAATCAGAGGGGTAGCCGTGTTAGTCTGGAATTGCAGAAGTGACAAAGAGTCCTGTGGCACCTTAAAGACCAACTAAAATTTTTTAGAGCATAAGCTTTCGTGGGCTAATACCCACTTCGTCGGATGCATCTGGATGCATAAATTAACTTGATAACTGATGCCTTATGGAACATATGGTTCTAGAGTATTATGTTAAATATTAACTGACACCTTACGGAACATATGGTTCTAGAGTAGTATGTTAAATATTAACTGGTTTATATGGAAGAATATTTTGTTATTAATTTATTATTTGTCTTACTGTAGTTCCTGGAGGCCCCAGTCAAAACTGAGTACCTGTTGTGCCTGATACCATACAAACACATATTAAAAGACAGTCCCTGGTTCAATAAGGGTATTGCTACACTGCAGTTAAACACCAGTGGCTGGCTTGTGTCAGCTGACTTGAGCTCACAGGGTTCTGGCTACAGGACTGTAAAACTGTGGTGTAGACAGTTGGGCTTGGGCTGAAGCTCCAGCTCTGCAACCCTGCAACGTGTGATGTTTCCAGAGCTTGAGCTCCAACCCAAGTCCAAATGTCTACAGTGCAATTTATTGCCCGCCAGCCCGAGCCAGCTGAAACAAGCCAACCACGGGTTTAATTGCAGCATAAACATACCCTGAAATTACAATCTTGGAGAAGCATAAATATACAGACAAAAGTAATAGCAAACTAATATGTATGCAACACGTGTAGCATACAGATCTTTTTAGTTGCATTTCATCTCATCCAGGGCCGGCTCCAGGCACCAGGAGAGCAAACAGGTTCCAAAGCGGGAAACGGTGAGGGGCGGCATGTTGAACGGTGTCAGGGCGGTGCACTCAGGCAGCTTTCGGTGGCACGCCTGCGGCAGCTCTGACAAAAAGGCAAGAGTGTTGAGCTGTCGCAGGTGTGCTGCCAAAGCAGTTCAACAGTCTTCCTTCTTTGGTGGAGCTGCTGCAGGCGTGCTGCTGAAAGTGGCTCTTCCCTTTTCAGAGGCAAGCCTGCAGCAAGTCAACCATCTTCCCTTTTCAGCTGCTTGGGGCAGCACAGAACGTAGAGCCGGCCCTGACTTCATCACCCCCAATTTTAATTTTCCCAAATCTCTCAGCCCTCTGTCCACATGTCGCAACTGGTCTAAGATACCCTCCATTTCACCCTCCCCATCCCACAAGATGAGGGGCAGGCTCATTCTGGCTGTTTGTCTGCCCTCTTCATTGATAAGATGAGGAGCAATTCTCGCATCTGGACTTTGAGGGGTAGGCAGGTGGTCCACATGTCTGGTCCTTTCCACCTTAGTATGCTTTTGTAAGTGTTAGAAATTTTTGCACACTTTTTAAAATATTAGTAGCATTGGCACAGGGGAATTACTAAAGATGATTTCATGTCCTATTTATGAATATTCAAATTTCTTAAGAAAGAATGATAGCAGAAGTCAGGATAACACACTTTGCATTATGTTGCAGGCCTTGGAGAGTGAGTTTGTTTCGTGCCAGCTGCACCAATGGATCGATCTAATTTTTGGCTACAAACAGCAAGGACCAGAGGCAGTCCGATCCCTGAATGTATTCTACTACTTAACCTATGAAGGAGCAGTCAATCTGAGTTCAATAACTGATCCTGTATTGAGAGAGGTAAGCTTCCTTTAAATATGGAAAGGGAAAACCTTTGTTAAACACTGTCATACTCAGAATGTAATGGATTGTGTTCTGCCTAAGTGCATCAATAAATCTTCATTGCTCTAGCTTTGAGAGTTTGGTTAGCACAAGCCAGTGGGGAACCCAGTCTGATGACTCTGTTGCTGAGGCATACAAAATTGGTGGACATTTCTGTAAATGTTGGCCTTAATCTCTTTGTGTCTAAGTTTCACACACATTGAATGACGAGGTAAAAGTAAATGTTGAACAGCTGCTTAATTTGCTGAGTACTGTCCATCTTACTGTCCATTCATACGCTGGCTACTGAGTGAGCCGAGAGTCTTGTGAAAAAAGTAATATGAATAATCTTAATTTTGTCTGTTCCTAATTTTTGAGTGTTCAACTTTGCAACTTTAAAAACTTTCTTTTAGCATATTTTAATGTACTGTTGCATGTATACAAAATACTGTACAATTATATTCACCATTATTTTTATTTGGCCTTTCCAGAATGTCAAATTAAAATTAAATTGTAGTGCATTTGTTGATAGAAAAAGGTGAAATACTAAATCCTTAAAATCTTTAGTGGTACTACCATATATCAATGTAGTAGAAGTCTTGTATCCAGGGACAACAGTTCCATTAGGAAAAAGCTATTTTCTAAAATATTCCTTAGAACTCCTGCCAAATAGTACTTTGTGAGCTTTCAGGAAACAAAAAGTATGGCTTTTGTTAAAAAGTATAAAGTGGTTCATGATGGGTTTTGCTTCCTCTATTCAGAGCTGTAATTTAAAACCAAATATATTTATAATTATTTTAATTCCAGAATAAATTTGACTTTATCATATGTTTTAAAATAAAATATTTATCACTGAGAACAGATTACTACCAATATACAGTTAAAATAGTTTTATTTAGAAGCATGGCTTGATATATGCCACAAAGAAGCAAATGAAGAAACATTTAAACTATGAAATTTTCATTTCACAAATGTGAGGTTTGATGTTCACTGTATAATTGTAGACTTACATTAGGCTTCCAGTTTTTGTCACTTTCTATTTGTTGAAAAAGATATTAGGGTGGAGACTTGTAGTCATTTCAATCAGTGAACATTCTTCCACATAGCCCTAATGTCCCCTCAAGCTGCACTTACATAAAGACAGTCTGAGCTCCAGCATGAATTTGTCTAAGACAGACGTGGGCAAACTACGGCCCTCAGGCCACATGTGGCCCTCCGGCCATTTTCATCCGGCCCGCGAGCTTGGCCGGGGGGCAGGGCCAGTGCCCCCGCCCTCCTGGCCCCAAGCTGAGTGCGGCAAGCCCTGCAGCCCCGCGCTCCCGTCCAGGGGGCTGGGTCCAGCGCCGCAAGCCCCACGGCCCTGTGCTCCCGGCTGGGGGGCCGGGCCCAGTGCCGCAGGCCCCACGCTTGGGGCCGGACGCAGTGCGGAAAGCCCCGTGCTCCCGGTCGGGGGACGGGACCCAGCGTGGAAAGTCCCAGGGCCCCACGCTCTGAGCAGGGGGCCGGGCCGAGTGCGTCTAGCCGTGGGGCCCCATGCCCAGAGTCAGGGTGCCTGGCCGACCGTGGCAAGCCGCGAGGCTCCGCGCTCCCGGCCCGGGGTTCTGGGCCAAGTGGGGCAAGCCGCGGGGCCCCGCACTCCCAGCCCAGGGTGCCGGGCGGAGCTTGGCAAGACGCGCAGCCGGGTGGAGCGCTGTGAGCTGCGGGGCCCCGTGCCCAGCTGAGTAGGTAAGCCAGTTGGGGCTTAGGCGGTGGGGTCGGGGGTGGTGGTTAGGGTGTAAGGGATCTCGGAAGGGGGCTGTCAGGGAACAGATATCAGGGGGGCTAGATAGGGGGTGGGTTTCTGGGGGGCAAATAGAGTGGGGCGGGTCTAGGGGGAAGGTGATCAGGGGACAAGAATGTGGGAGTTGGATGGGTCAGAGTTCTGAGCGGGATAGTTAGGGGGTGGGGCCTTCCCTACCCGGCCCTCTGCACAATTGTGAAGCCCCGTGTGGCCCGCGGGCCAAAACGTTTGCCCACCCCCGGTCTAAGAAGATCATGAAGCTGACTTATACGGGTATGAAAGCTGATGGAAACATAAAACATAGAGGAGGACTTGTGGCGAGAGAGATTTATACCTCCTCTTCCCTACAAATTCACATTATGAACCAGCAGGTGTTACTCTATAAGTATGACTGTCAATTGGACAGTCTTGTCTAAGTTCACAGAGAAGTTGCCAAAACCCATGAGTTAAGAGTTTATGGCATTCATTGCAGTAGTCTATGTGATGGCCAACACTTCTTTGCAGGCAGCTCTGGATGAGGTAGATGCCTCAGCGAGATTTATGGCATAGGTTGTGATCATGAAAAAGGCCTTACAGCTGCAGGACTCTGGCATTATGTCCGACATGCAGCAGATCACTGAGGACTTACTGTGTGATGGTCAGGTTTTGCCATGCAGTCCATTTCTGCTCCCCACCCTCCTCCAACCCCAACATGTCCCTTTTCAGGGACCTCTCTCATAAGACAATGTTCCTCAAGCAGGTTCAATCTCTACTGCCTTGGGGGCAATAGAGGTGGTTCCCCTGCAACATTAGTATTTCCTGGTCCCCAAGCCCAAGGGAGTTATATGACCTGTTCTCCACTTCTGCGATTTCAAAATATACATTAGTTATGTGAAATTCCATATGGTTACCCTACCAACTTCCCATCTTGAATCACAAGGACTGGTTTGCTGCCCTGGACCTACAGAATGCTTATTTCCATATAGCAATCCTCCTGAGCCACAGGTGATTCCTCACATTTGTCATAGTTGGCGGGCACTATCTTTCAGCCTGTCTTCTCCTTTTCAGCTTCTGCTCTTCAGTAACAGCATAGCTCAGAAAGAAGGGAATTCATATCTTTCCATATCTGGACTCTGGGTTACTGAGGGGCAAGTCCAGAGGGGAAGTCCTACCTTATGTTCACTTCACACTATGCCAACTTGATCGTCTGGGTCTCATCATAAATAGCACAAAATCCACGTTGGTTAATTGGGGCCCAGATAGATTCTGTGAGTTTGAGAATGTTTCTGTTGATTGAGCAATTGCAGGTGATTCATCACTTATGTCTGGAGTGACAGTCTGAACCCGCAGCCCAAGTATGCCTGAGGTTGCTAGGCCATATGACTGCATGGACATAAGTATTCCAAAATGCCAGGCTGCGCTTTTGAGTCTGGACTGAGATCCCACTGAGAGCAAAACCACCACCATTTCTTGTTGCCTCTCGTGGTGCACAGGTTGATTGTTGGAATGAATGGCCCAAACTCCAAAAATGGACCACAAGACTCTGCATTTCAGAGACCATTTGTGATTCAGAGAGAAATTTCTGTTCACATGATCTGCCAGGTGATTCTGGATCCCAAGTAAGGGATCAGCCACAGGGATAATGTTTTCCCTGATGCAAAACTGCCAGAGCCTGATCAGATCCTGACTTTGGAGTGTGCACATTCCTTGACCAAAACTTTTCACCTGAGGTGGGAGTTGGCATTCTGGTATGCTTTTTCTCCAATTCCAGTCATCCTGTAGGCCATTCTCAAACTGAAATTGGACTATGCCATCCTCATTCTCATTGCTCCAGCGTGGTCAAGACAATGTTGGTTTTCCAACCTTTCTATGTTATCAGTTCAGACTCCCTTCCTTCAGCTCAAACTCCTGACTCAGCATTGCAATCAGATTTTTGCATTCAGCTGCCTGCATCTCACAACACTGATGCTGCATGGATAGATGAGGAGGAGAAACAATGTTTGGTACTGGTCCAGCAGGTCTTGCTTAATAGTAAGATGTCCTCCACCAGGGCGGTCTGTTCTTCCAAATGAAAGTAGCTCTTGGAATGTTATTAGCATGAGGAGTTCAACCGACTCTGGCTAGTATCCAGGATATCTTGGAGTACGTGTTACACCTTCAATCTGCTATCTTGCAGTTAGTTCAGTGGGAGTCCAACTGCTGGTGACTTTGGCATTTCATCGACCCATCCAAAGGAAATTAATGTTTTCAAACTCCATGGCAATGAGCTTCTTGAAAGGAGTCACTCCTCTGCTCCCACTAGTAAAAGAGCCAGTTCCTTTAAGGGGCTTTAATAGTGTATTAGCCATTATTATGGGACATCCATTCAAGCCTCTGGCAATTTCTTCTTTTTCCCTCCTCTGTTAGAAAACTGCCTTCTTTGTGGCGATCATGGCGAGGATGTGTGAGTCACAGGCTTGGATGATGGAGCCTCCTTATGCACAATTTTCCAAAGACAAAGTTACCATACAACTACACTCTTAACAGCTCGTCTGAAGTGATTTCACAGTTATATATCTACCAGTGTTCTTTCCTAAGCTGCATTCAACCCCAGAGAAGCAGCATCTTCACACATTTGATGTCAGGCAGTGATTACTTCTATCCAGACAAAAAGCTAAACTTTTCTGTTCTTCGCCTCATCTGTTTGTTTCATATGTGAACCGAATGAAGGGTCAAGCTGTCTCTTCACAGACAGTCTCCAGGTGAGCAACTTCCTGTATTATGACAGCACCCGAAGTGGTCCAAGCTATGCTTCCACAATGGATACGAGCTCATTCCACGAGAGCTTAGGTGACACCAATGACATTTCTAAGTGAGCTGCTTGTATCGGACATTTGCAGGGATGCCATTTGTTCTTCTGTGCATACTTTTGGAAACCCCTGTGCCATTATGGCTGTGTCCAGTTCAGATGCAAACTCTGGTAAGGCATTTGTTCTTCCAGATGGTATGCAGACGTGTATTCCATGACCCTCCCTCCATCTCATCTGCACTGGAGTCTACTTGTGACATTCTGCATGAAGGAACTGAGGAGTTCTGGGCAGTGCTGAATTTATACGGCCAGAGAGGAGCTATGGCTTCAGGGCATGAGCACCACCCCCGTGGGTACTGCTAAGCAAAGTTCTCTGGCACCAGTGAGCTGAGTGTGCATGCACCTATATGGAATATACGTCTGCATCACATCTCAAAGAACAATAGTTTCAGGTAAGTAACCATTTTTTTACGTGAGGTGATAGTATTGTCTTCACTGCACATTGTCTAAGAAATACCCCCTGGGAAGATTGTTTATCATACTTGAAGTACTAGAAAGATTAAAATGTGAGGTGGAAAACAAGCACAAATGCTTGGAACTATTTGTATTGAATTTTTAGTGTAGCTAATTTTTTATTTTATTTATTTTTTATTTTTATTGTGGCTTGTTTTGGGTTATACAGAATTTGTGCAATATTGTTTCCAGTATAAATGGATTTTTGGATATTTTTTAATTAAAAAAGAAAATACAGATTGTGCTAAGTGATTTGGAGTTTTTTGGTACATATAACATGCTATAAATCTTACTTTTTACCATGTTTTTTGTCTACCAAGATATTTCCCCTCTTTTCCCCGCCCCAAAGCTAACATCCTGAATGGTTAATACATGTGGCAGAAAAAGGATAAAAATAGTCTCTCTGTAAAAGGACATTAAACGATGGAAATAATAACTGAAGTAGGAATAATCAGTGTAACAGCCTACAACACATTAAACTTTTATGTAGTTTTTAATTTTTCAAGAACAGCTGCATTATCAATATAACCGTGATCTATGTTCACTTACACTGTGGCCTGGAAAAATCATTTAAGAGTAAAGAAGTGAAAAATGTGAGGTTATCTCATGTTGAACGGTGACATCCACTTTACTTAATACATTTCTAAAGATTTTACTCTTCAATTAATTCTCTTGATTTTGTACTATTCTTATCTATTTTCATTCTCCTGAACCTGCCTCTCTCATTTTTTTAGTTACTCCATACTATCTGCAAGATAGAAATGAGTGGTAAAAAAGACAAAAGGGAGGAAAAGAGGAATTTTATCAGAACTACATTGATGAAAAGACTTTTTTTATCTAAGGGATGGTGCAAAACAAGTATTATCAATCCGTGTTTGTTCCAAGCTTCATTGCTATTTGCGGTTTCCTCCATTGCAGCATTTTCCTTTAATATTTTTCACCTGAGGACAAGATATTCCTTCTGATACATATTTATTTAGTGTAATACATAATCTCTATATTATACTATACTATATATGTGTGTGTATTTTATAATAAAAAATAGGTCAAGGTTGATCATTTGGGGTATGTGTTATCAGTAGACATGCAAAGTGAAGTCTAGTGTCATTGCCAATGGTAAGTTATTTTGTCTACTCATGAATGAATATTAAAGTAATGAGAAATCAGATAGTGTGTGTGTATCTATGTGCATAATCATTCTATATCATGTGTTAAATGAATCTATCACGTACCTCTGACAACCGCACCTTCTGCCTGCCCAGTAATATATCTCTCTGAGGACTTACACTAGCATGCCCAACCTCTGAGCTTCTTCAGTCAGCTGTTGGTTTTTTTCCCCCCTTTAATCATCTTGCCTGAGAAACTTTTTTTTCTTTTCCCCCCTAAGTTTCCACAGCCAGATGGCCAAGATAGGCAGATATCCACTCTGGACCATTAATGGGTTTTGTAAATATAAAAAATGCCATCAATGTAATCCAATTTTTCATTACTCTACAGATCCAGAATCAAGTGTTTTATACCAGTACAGCAGGGAGATTCCCAGCTTCCTGAGGGGCATAGTGCTCTCTTGTAGTTTTGAAGGGGTTCAAGATATTGAATTTTAAATAATGACAAATATAGGTAGGAAGATATTTTAGGTTATAGACTTAAAAGAACTAGCAGCTTATGCGTATTCAGAAACGTACAGCTTACTAAGAGTTAATGATCTCATGGAAATAGTAGATGTGTATTTAAACCATGGAAATATCTCTAGATATACTGTGTGTCAGAATACATATACCAACATCGATGCCTCATTGGTAACTAAAATGTAAGCTTTATGTTGTATCCTCACTTGTATGCAGTCTGTGTATTGATGACTTGGCTCATCATGAGGCCACACACACAATAATAGGGTGAGGAACTGAAGAGGAGTTTAGGTTAATACAAAATTTCCTTAGAATTCCTAAGCTGTTCCACCTGACACCATTATTTTTACAGCCAGTCAGGTTACATATATTACAAGAAGGAAGCATTGATCTAGAAGGAAAACCTACCTGATTAAAACCATATTTAAACATTCTTGTTTATCATTAAAAATGTAGAACTTTTACATCTCTTCATACTGCAGTGAACAATTTTTCCTGCCATTCTTTCTGCCTGTGGGAATAAGGGAACTGAAGTATTTTGAAAGGCTCAGACTGCTGTAATAGAAATTCTTAAACTAAAATGCGAACCATGGGCCACATGTTACCTTCTGGCAGATAAACCCCAGGGAATGAAGAGTATGCTTAATTTCAAGGCAAATCTCTGGTTGGGGTTGGACAAGAGGAAGAATTTGAACCAGTGCAGGGAGGAAAGGGGCCACAGCCAGGAAAACCAAATGAATCTGTTGGCATATCCTTGAACACCCTATCCTTCCATCTAGGGGACCATGCTCCACTCACCTAACTCTTTGTACCAACCATGCCATTGACTAATCCCTGTGCTTGCACATCTCTCTCAGAGAGGATACAGGTGCACAGGGAAATTACTGCTGAGTCAACCAGCAATAACCACCAGGTAGATCAGCACTGGGAAATCTGTGATCTGTTAGTGGGGGTATGTTGCATTTAGTGCCCTGTCTTGAGAACCCCATGTACATCTGTGGAGTCCCAGATCCATATATTTTTTGAGAAAGAGCTTCCTTAGTGCCTGGATGCAAATCGGTGCAGCTAGGCTCCTTGCACCGATTTGGTGAATTTTCTGCACTATTTCCTCACTTGCTTTCACAAGTGCTATTCTGTGCCCATAATGTTGGTACAAGAATGAAAAATTATAAGTGATTGAGTCTTTGCAATCAGGCAACTGATCAGTGCAGTTTCAATATTTGCTGATTTGTACCAAGGAGTCTGAGATCATGAAATATTACCTCAGAGGGTATGTTTACACTGCAATTAAAAACCTGTTTGGCCCGTGGCAGCTGACCCAGGCTCGTGGGGCTCAGGCTAAGAATCTGTTTAATTTCAGTGAAGACATTCAGATTTGGACTCTAGGACCCTGCAAGATGGGAGGGTTGCAGAGCGGGGGTTGTGGCCTGAGTCCAAGTGTCTACATCACAATTAAACAGCCTCTTCCCCCAGCCCCAGGATAGGTGGCATGGACTAGTCACAGGTATCTCATTGCAGTGTAGACATACCCTAAGTCACCTTTAAGAGTGTAACTGAAATAGTGTTATTACATCTGATATTTCTGGGGGGAAATGAGTTAAAAGCATTTCCATTTCTCCATGATGCAAGATCAAAGGGGCTTTTATTAAATATGATACAGCAGTTATTAGAGAGGGGAGATAACAAAGATTGCTTCCTTTCCCTCCCCAAGTTAGAGCTGTGACAAAGCTCTGTCCTTATCTTTGTGGATTCTGCGTTTCCTGGCAGATTTCACTAGCCTCAGAGGCTCACTGTGACCCTCCACATAGCTCTTCTCTCTCTAGAGACAAGATCACAGCCTATTGAGCCATTTCATCATAAGCCAGTGAGGAAAAGCTATCCTTCCTGGCACAGTCTCTGTTGTCTCCCAAACTCAGTGGTTAATTAAGGGAGGCAGAAAAGGGGGAGCCCAGGCTCACCCTCTACTCCAGGCTCTAGCCCAGGGACCCTAATAGTATCAGCTAAAATGGCTGACCTTTTAGTCACAAAACACAATATAATTCCCTGGGCTACTTCCCCACAGCAGTCCCCGCTTCTTCAAACTCCACTTCACCCTTACCTCAGGGCCTCCTTCCTTGCATAAGATATGTTGTCTATCGCTCAGTCTCACCAACAGCATAACTTCCTCTCACAGCCCCTGACACCCACAGCCCGCCTGACTGACTAACTGGGAGGTTTTTAACTGGTTTCAGCCAGTTCCTGATTGGCTTCAGGTGTCCCAATCAGGCTAGCTGTTTCTGTTGATTTCTAGAAGGTTCCAGTGGTACCAGGGATTTGTTTAGCCTGAGATTCACATATCTGTTCCTTAGCACATTCCTATAGCCATCTGGCCTTGCCCCATCACAGAGCACTAATACAAACGTTAATGATAACTACACAAATACAATGTAGCGCTCTCACTAATATGATAAGCTAGGTCACACCTTTACTTCAAAACCCGAAGGGCTTAACAAGAAGACATAATGGTGTGATAGTGTGTTATGGAGAAAGGGATGAGAGAGCTAGCAGCTTGCAGACACTGAACTGAAGAAATGTGGGCATCATTGGATGCCTCTTCTGAAGCTTCAAGAGATTGGGCCCATTTGGACAAGGCTAGGCAGTGGTGCTGTAACATTTTTAATAGTGGGAGTCCTGAGAGCCAGCCCCCTTACCTGTGTCCACTGCCACCCTCCTGAGCTGAAATCAGGAGCAAAGTCCTGGGTGCAGAGCAGGCACCCAGGAGACTGGTGGTGCTGCAACACTCTTGCACCCCCAGTTCCTGTGCCTATGAGCTAGGGAGTTCTACTCCTAGTGTATTGGTACCACTGTTTCTTTTTGAGTTATCTCCATCTCCTCTTGGTTTTTGAACACACATTGTTTTATTTAAGCTATTTTGGATCTTAGTCTGTTTCAGGGATTTCCACTACAGTTCATCCCAGGGAGAGAGGTAAAATTATCCTTCATCTGTGCAGAAATCTAACAGAGGATAAATCTACATGTAAGCCACTCGTAGATTGGGTTTTTGGTTAAAAGTCCTATTCAGTGCATAACTAAGACTATATAAATCTTTATACTTTATATCAAAATGTCACATGTAAACCATAGTAAAAGCAAGCAAAGTGGACTGAAAAACTGAATCAAAATAAGTAAAAACATAAAATCATAAAATTGAGAAACATTCTTTTCAGTAAAAAAAAGTTTTCATTTTTATACTAAGGTGACTAAAGATCTTGTCTATTGATTGAATTTTCTCCCTTTAATGAGACAGCAACATTTTATACATAAATGGTAATCTGGATAATAATGAGGTCCAGTTTTCTCCATTACATTGACTATTGCTATTGATTTCCTTACAGACTCCAAAGTTTCAAAAATCATGAATTATAATCATCAGAGGGAATCAGTGTGGACAAAGTATTTGACACGTTTTTAGAATGTGCCTATTGTAATTGTACATATAAAGAAAATTATTCTGGGTTTTTTCTATCTTAAAAAGAAAGAAACTTGTGACACATCCACAATGAGCAGTGGCGCTGAAATTTAGTCCTAGCTTAGGGTTCAGTATCATCTGTTGGTAGGTTTTGTGCATCTCAGATCTTCCCCTTATAAGTGTAATTTTTATTTTTAAATATTTACAGTTTGAGAGCCTTCTGTGCTTTCCAAAAAGAGCAGCAGCAGTGTTTAGTTTACATGACCCCAGTTTCATGACAGCAGTAGCAGATCTTGATATCTTATCCCAGGGAAAGCATTTCTGGCCTCCCTTTCGGTTACATTCATGGTGGGAGTTAATAGCATATTTCAGCTCTAACTCAGCTGGAGAACAGAGACAGCAGTGAATCTTTCACAAAGTATAAACACAGTTTGTATTTATAGCATAGTTAACGTTTGCTAAATAGTTGGGAAAATGATCTGCATGTCTCTTTTCAGCAGGTGGGGCACAATCTTTGTTGTGGCTGCAGTGGGTTTTAAAAAATGGAATAAAGTGATTACACGACATTGTCATGGAATAGTAAATTTAGAAGTGGTGAATACAATAAGTGAAGGATTCATGCAGACACAGTTCAAAGTATTGTAGAAGCAATCTTTGAAGCATCACTGGCCAGAAGTGTGCTGCACAGATGGTATATTTGACATAGTGCAGCACAGGAACTGTGTGTGAAAAGCCAAATAAATGTTAAGGATTAGTCTAGTTTTAATTGAAAACTAGCATTAAAAAAACCCATAAAATGATGCCAGATTTAAAAAGAATAAAATCAAAACCAAACACATTGTTTTCATGACCAGTCAGAGACTGACTTGTCAACAGTGCTGTGTGCTAGGCTCTGATCTCTTCCTCTGAAGCTTTGTGGAGAGCAGTCCTGTTACAGAGGTAATGATTTCATGGGGAGGAGAGAGATGAATTATTTGCTATACAAGTCCCTCCTGCTGGCCAGGCCACAAAGGAAAAGATTATTAGTCATGGTTGGTGGATAGATGCTATTGTGATATCAAGTCATGACTGAGAAGTACTAAAGGTGGAGAATCTTCCAGGTCAACTTTCAGTTGTGGCAATTGAAAAACATTTTCTTTAGAGCTTGGGAAATTTAGTTTTAAATGTAAAACTCTTATATTTAATTGAAAGATAAACATTTTACTCTGGTAATGGGAGCATTACTAGTGTAAGAACATAAGATATGCCCCATGATTTGGACACTTTTCCATCAACTCTAGTATTCTGGCTCAGTCTGTGGCCAATATGTGGTGCTTCTGAATAAACAGACCTAATGACTTAGACAAGAGTGTACACCTATGCCTGGGAGCTGTGACTCATAGACTTTAACGCCAGAAAGGACCATCATGATTGTCTGACCTCCTGCATGTCACAGGCCACAGAATCTCACCGACCCAATCCTGCAGTAGGCCCATAACCTCTAGCTGAGTTACTGAAGTCCACAAATGTTCATTTAAAAACGTCAAGTTACAGAGAATTCACCATTTACTGTAATTCAAACCAGCAAGTGGCCTGTACCCCATGCTGCAGAGGAAGATGAACAACCTCCATGTTCTCTGCCATCTGACCTGAGTAAAAATTCCTCCCTGACCCTGAACATGTCAGCAAGACCTGCCAGCCAGACACCTGGGAAAGAATTCCCTGTAGTAACTCAGAGCCCTCCCCATCTAGTGTCATTAAAGATGTTTGCTAACAGTAGTTGCAGATGGGCTGTACAACACTGGAAGCAACATCATCATGCCACCCACTCTGTACACGTATCAAGCTCAGTCTTGAAACAAGTTAGGTTTTTTTGCCTCTGATGCTCCCATTGGAAGCCTGTTCCAGAAATTCATTCCTCTGATAGTTAGAAACCTCCATCTAATTTCAAGCCTAAACTTGTTGATGGGCAGTTTATATCCATTTTTTAATTGTGCCAACATTGGTCCTTAACATTGACTTAACATTATTATGTCATAAAAAATGAGTTGTTGTAGCCTTTGACTTAACTTTAGTAATAAAAACAACTCTTTGGACTCTGAATATTTGCTTTATATTTCGTTCTGTAGTGCATTTACCTTAGTTCTGTTCTTCTATTATCGTTCCCATCCAGCAGAAAAGAAGAGTGTCATTTACAGCCAGCCTAAGAGGTCTGGTTTACAAGGGTTTAAAATAATATCCCAACACTAATGCTCTGGGAGTAGCAAAGCTTTCAGAAAGTATGGAGCTCATGCAAATTAGCTCTTCAACTCTGAGTGTTTTTCTCAGCCCTGTGTAAAATTCAACAGGGGTAGAAATCTTCAGCCCAACAAATTCTCTTGCCTCTTCCTGCTTGATCTGACTTGTGGAGCTATCAGTACAGGAGAGGGCTTCAGACCCCATAGGGTCTTCATATTTTCATTCCTGCCTGGCTGGTGAGTTTTAGATATTCACAATATATTTGTTGCCAGTTTTAAATAAGGCAATAACCCAGAATGTTGCCCACCTGTCCAAAAATGATAAATATGTTCTAATTTCCCCCATTTTTTCAATTGGCAGAAGTGATAAATATGGGAATATCATAGCCACATACTGCCTCTATCCCTAAAACCAAACACTCCAGTAGAGTTCTATGTAACATTAGACTGACTTTTTATGTCATGTCAACATTCTGGGGTTATTTTCATTTAGTTTAAAATGTGACCTAATAAAAAATTATGTAAACTTTAAAAAAATAATACCAATTAAAATATTAAAATAACATAAATAGTAAAACTTTAAGAAATAGTCATGACATTGTTACCTTTGTTTGGTATATTTTCCTTTTCAAATTGTTCATTATGAATGAAAAAACCTTCTCCAGTATTCATTAGTTTGTTTACAAAAGCAATAATAATTGCATCAGGGACGAACCTGTTCCTTGAGTGAGTAAGTCACCCAGACTGAAGATGTTCATCCCCATGCAGTTTCCATACTGGAAATCGTAGTGGGTGGAATTACAGTTTAATGTATTTTATCAGATGATTAAAAACAGTTAATTCAGTGCAGTGGAAATCTCTGTCCAACATTATAAAAAAATAAAAATTACAGCTATCCAAACGTTTGCAATCAAGAGGTTAAACTATCAAGTAATGCAGATGTGAGATTAAATAATTGTATTTCTCTATGTACTAAAATGTTTGACTTTAAGAAGTTTGTCTTTAGCTTTCACAGATGCTGAAAAGTCTGAAGCTCCAAGTTAATGGCTAGTATTTGTACTTACAGTTGCGTAGGAACTGGAATTTTCAATTGGTGGAAAATTCTGCTATTTCAACATTTGTTTTTTTTATCCAAATCAGAATAAAAAATGGAACATGAAACCAAAGAAGCTCAAAAATAAAGTAAAATAATCCATAGATTATCATCATATTATTATCAATGGTGATGAGATTTAGTGCACATGAAATGTAAATATTTGTAGGAAGAGTGAAAACTACATTGTGAGATTAATGATCACATTTTGACTTTTTATTTTATAATTTATAAAATAAAATTTTCAGAACAAAGTCATTTCAAAACAAAAAATCAAAATGTTTCATTCTGATAAGGTCAAATGTTTTTGACCTTCTGCTTTTGACAGAATGTTTTGACCTTATTGAAGTGCTTCATTTCAGTTTTTTCAAAAGAAAATTAGTATGTTTCAATTTTAACAAATCAGCATCTTCTGATGAAAACGTTTTTTCTCTGAAAAGTTTCAACCAACTCTAGTTGTAACTAGATTCTGACAGATGTTGGGATGCCCGGGACTGAGAGTCACTCCCCACCCCCAGCCATAGGGAGACTTGCTGGTGCTTAAGTCGGTGTCACCTCCCTGATACCACCAGCCTGTTAGCCACCAAAAAAATCTCCTCTGGGCTATGCCAGCCCTTATATTGTTCTTGCAAGTTAACAATAGGTATATTGAAGTCCGTATATCCCTTTAAAACATTCCCCTGTAGTATCCGGGCCTTTATCCACTGAACACTTACAGTAATAATAGGTTTGCTGACTCCAAGGGAACAGGGCATACACCAGCTTGAATGATTCAATTTAGGATCATCTCCTTGTATAATACTATAGAACTGAGATATAGTTAGGGTGAAAATAACAAGTTTATTGTCAAAGGTTCAAAATTCAAAAATAGTGAAAAAAGATAAAGGAAGAACAGGGTTACCTTTAAAACAAATCATAATACGAAAACTAGAGACTAAACTAAGAAGCTAATCTGTCTGAAGGACTTTATTATAACCCAAATGTCCTTTGCAGCATTTCAAACAAGCCTGGTTGAGATTCTGTTTTCATTAATGTAAATGTGCTGTCCATTTACTACTTAGGTTCAGGATAAAAAGGTGCATTCTTTGCCTTCACCTTATGTTCTCCGAAGTTCATTGTTCCTAAGAGTCAGGATGGCACCTCCCCTACCTCTACCCTGATTATTCTCTGATGTGTTGCCTTCCTAGTGACTTCATATCCCCCCACTGATTTTGTATGTAAATGATTCCCCATTGTGTTAACTTACAAAGCTTAATTTACATATGGACCGATGGAGACAGATGATAAACATCTTTTGTATGGCAGAAACCTGTTTGTCAATGCTGCAATAACATGGGCTTTAGGAACATATTTTTAGTATACATACATAACTCCTTATATAGTGTTTGTACATGCATGTCACGACAGTATTGTTGAACCAGTGAGATCCTGGCCTTTGTTTAAGACCTCACATAATATTCTTTGGTGAACCAGAATTTACATATCAAGCTATTCTTGTGACCTCATTTCCACTTGGCATTGAGAGATTCTTAGGGTCTTATAGATGTATTGTTTTTAACATTTAAGCATTTTTTTTAATTGAACCTTTTAAAAGAGTGGTTTTCATTAAACTGAGTGATTAATACTATAAATTAGTGAGATATTGGGGTTTCTTACCTGCACAAATTATGTTATGGATGGTGGTGTCCATGTTTTTCAGAAGAGCAAAAGGTGTGACTGTTTTATACACAGACTCTTTCCAAGTTAAGCAAATCTAAGATATGCAATTTTGAGCTTACAAAAAAGGTTCCATAAATTAAAAATAGAAGAGTTGGGTTTTTGGGGTTTTTTGGCATAATTGATGGAAATACGTTTCTGACTTAGGCATAATCCAAGTTACACAAGGTGAGCATCTGTATATAGATATGGTGAGCACTAATCTCTTGATGTAGTCTGTCTCATTTCCACAAATATTTACATTTTTGTGTGCACTAAATCTAGTTACTCTTGCCCAATCTATTGGTTTTTAACTTAGTGTTTTTTTGTTTCTTGTACCATTTTTTCTCAGTCTCTTTGAAGTACTACCAGACTCATTTTTCTAGTTCTGCTTTTTTATCTGCTTATTTCCAGTAGCCAGAGATTTAGGTGTTTTGAATGAGCACATCAGTGCTCCAGACAGAGATACTGTTTGAAATTATCCATGAACCCAGTGCCTCTGAACATTATTGAGTGACATTTGTTTCTCTTGGTTGTGTCTGCTCTAACTGGTTTCTTTCAGATTGGCAGCTGGGATTACATTGTAGTAGATGGACAGCTGCATGAACTGGAGATTGCAATGAGGCTGTGCTGTGCCTCAGTTTAATATGCCTGGAATGTATAAACTCAGATTGGAGCAATTTACATGACCCTGATGGGGAAATCTATTCATATTTTCACAAACTGTGATTATTTCCTGTATTGCCTCAATGACTGCCATGTAATTAGGTTCAATAGTCTACTAATAATTTGTCTAGCTAAAAATATATAACTTTCTCATATGGTTGCTTTGTCACAGCAGACTTTTTAATGTATTTTAAAGTAAGCTTAGAGTGTTTCTTTACAAACTTCTGAGTACACCATAATGCTTTTCTTTCCCCTTCAGTTACAACATATATGCTTATGTACAGCTCTTTGATACTAACAATACCAGGTATAAGAAAAAGCACTCAACAATGCAAAACAGTTTTGAAAAAATATTTAGGCCTTAATATTTAAGTGTTGAAAAATAATGCTCAACTAGTAAAGTTAGTAGTTTCCCAAGAGGCAAGTACAGAAACTTTTCTGAGCTAAGAGAAATAATTGGAGTTTCTATAAAAGCTTTATCTAAGGCAACACCAAGTATGTGGTGTGATTTTGGTTGGGGTTTAATTTAGTTTTGTTTTTGTTTTTAGAATATAAGGAATTTTTGCTATAATCATTGTGGTCCATTTGACATTAGTTAGTTGTCATTTCTGCTTTTTGATACTGCTTTCAAATGTAATGTGGCTTGCACAGTTTTTTTAAAGCATTTTATCCCCAATGCAGAATGTCAGCCATAGACTTTGGGCATTTGTAATATTTTAAATGTATAGCTGTTTTGATGAGAGTGTTATTACCAATGAACTCTTAGAGGTTATCAGGAGGGTTTGAACATGGTTTCCACGTTCAAGCACAGACCTCTATTATTTGAACTGAAATGGTAACTCAATTACCTGGCATCAGAGCAGGCTGTTATCCTCTGTGTTGACTAGATATTGGAGGGAGGACATAACACATGCTTTATAAGAATATCACAAAGCTATGGAGAATACAGTGTAACTCTTGATCTGTCATCATTTCTTTCCCCCACCCCTTTCTTTTTTTCTGCTTGTTAGCGTTCTACACCAAAATATGTAAATTCTGCATTCTTTTTAAAACAGCAAAATTGGGTGAATAGTTAAGCTGTTCCAGGTAAAGGAATTATGATTAAAATAAAAGGTCTGAGTTACTAAAAATAGAACAAGGAGTACTTGTGGCACCTTAGAGACTAACATTTATTTGGGCATAAGCTTTCGTGGGCTAGCTATGCATCTCATGAAGTGGGTTCTAGCCCACGAAAGCTTCTGGCCAAATAAATTTGTTAGTCTCTAA
This sequence comes from Dermatemys mawii, assembly GCA_007922305.1. Taxonomy (NCBI): domain Eukaryota; kingdom Metazoa; phylum Chordata; order Testudines; family Dermatemydidae; genus Dermatemys; species Dermatemys mawii. Next base: position 66,745,566 of record ML677326.1, read on the forward strand.
GGTGCCACAAGTACTCACCATTCTTTGGGTGGATAAAGACTAACACGGCTACTATTCTGAAATGAAAGCTGCTAGAGACCAAGTGTAGCATATCACCTGGACTGGTATACAGCAAATATACTGCTTATTTCTGCCAACTATTAATGATTGAGATCTAATCAGGGAGAGGGCAGTCTCTTCTTTAATCTTCAGTCTGTTTCCAGCACGTTTATCAAATTGTTGTGAATCATTTTTGTTCTCCATGGTTAATGGTATCTAGATTGTAGTCCATGAGGAATTTAACTAAGAACCTTAACTCAGAACCTTTAAATAACTATCTGATCAGAATGGTTTTTCAATCACTATTATGAAAGCTTGATTTTTAATCATGGTTCCAGAGGGAAGCAAAGCTAGTCAGTTAGCCATTAGTCCACTCAGTTTCACTGTCTGAATGGAAACCTGTCCAATATTCAGTGTTCTCTAGTGCTGTTAAGCAACATCTGGGTGGAAAGAAAGGAAAAGCAAGCAATCATAGTTGAATATTGCTCAAGCCAATAGAAATCACTGAGGAACATGTGCATAAATTTTTTGAATATTCAGTGATGAGATAAGAGAGGCAAAAAGCCAATGTAATTATTTTTGCAAGCACTGTTATATCCTGGGCATAAATGCTGGGTGGAAAGAGGAAGGATGAATCCAAAGCCTTTCCTTGACTTAACACGTGTGATGTTATTTCGCCTAGTCTTTCAAATGTTCGGCATTTAAATCTTATTGGTATAGTAGTAACTGAAAATGCTTGCAGTTAGATCTATAAAAGCACACTTTCAGAAAGTGGTCTCCAATTCTATTTTTCAGTACATTATCATATAATAAGACTAATAGGAGTGTAACTTCTGTATTGTAATTGTGCATGCAAAGTGGGTTGCACATTTTCACGTGGATGTGCTGTTCTGTTGGACTCAGATAATTTGTTGCTATGTGATTGACTGTGCACTCTGTCATAAAACCCAACTCTTGTTTCCATAAGGGACTTCACATTTGAACATAATCTAATGTTATAACTTGCCTTTTCATTTGAAGGGCCTTCATCATTTTCATGATTCCAGTTTAAAACTTGAGTGCTTACATTCTTCCTCTCTTTCTCTGTATCCCTCCATTTCCCCTTCCACTCTCTTTCTCTCATATTCAGTTTTATAGTTTTCAGACATAAACACGAAAAAAAGCAATTTTGACTTCATTTCTGAGTGTTTCTGCAAAGAAAAGTAACAAACATCTGTTCTTACCTTAACTATATCCATGTGTTCAACCGCCACCCGCTTCCCAAAATAATTTACAGCCCTACTTGGTGGGTACTGCATACTATTAAATTACCTTTTTTCACAGTTAGATCAGGGAATATGTCCAGAGACTGGAAATATCGATGTTAAACAGTAGCCAAAAACTACATTTTAACCAAGCTAAATCATCATTTGTTTTTCTCTTCTCTCTCCCTCTCTTTCAATTTTGCCAAAGAAAGAGGTGGGGGAGAAAAGGAAAGATTGGAAATTTATAGCAAGTGGTTTCCATTATAAACAAATGGAATCCACTGACTGGTGAAATTTTGCTCATAATACTTGTGTTTATAAATTAATTTATAGGTTTTCTCATTAACGTGAAAAATCCTTTGTGCTATAAACTCAAAGTGGTTTGAGCGACATATCAGGTGGATTGCTGTAAAGGACGTTGTTTCACATTATTACTACATGTTACAGCATCTGGAACAATTATGACCATACCTAAGTTATTTATTAGAAGATTAACAGGAAGAAGGCTATTTTACTAAGATATTTGAGAAGCAGTGGAACAGAATATTGGACAATGCTAATTTTTACTTTGTATGCAACATGTCTTCAGAGATAAAAATGTGTGGTACTAACAGATATTTTTCAAACAAAGGTTGTTTCTTTCCAGTTACATGACACCTTGTAGAAAGTTTCACCATGCTAGCTAAACAAATTTCATCTTACTTAATGAATAAATTATGGGAACTTGATAACTAATATCTCACAATGAAAGCTTTAACACCTAATAGCACCCTAAAGCATCCTAAAATTATAAATATGAAGATATTTTAAATTATCTATCATTTCCTTAAATTCTGTTTACAATAGTTAATATCCATAAATGTCCACATTACTATATGCCATGGAGAGGTTTAGCAAGGAGACACATCCTCCAGTTGGCTACATGTGATCCTAGCTGATCTTCCCTTACTGTGAAGAGCAGAAGTCTGAGTTGCAACTGATGGCTAAAATGGCCTGTACTACTGCAAGTGCCTCTTTTGCTATGTGAATGAAAAAAGTAAAGACGGATTCCAGTCCTGACATCATACATTTCCTGTTGTTTGGGGAGGTCATCCTGGATTCAGTTGATCTATGCTATGCAATAGCTTGCAGTTCTTCAGACCAAGTGATGCTGGCTTCTGGAGTGATTTTTGGAGGCAATCAGGGAAGTAACTCACTGTGCTGAAGAGCTCTTCTATTTGTAGTTAAAAGGCTGTAGGTGTTTGAAAAGAAAAAAAATTCTTTGCCTTCCCTCACAGTTGTGGAAAAGGCGTGTAAGCATTTCTTGTGCTGAAGTCTGTCTGCTACTGCCTTCAATTTACACATCAGTGCCCACATTTTCTTTCCTCCTTTTTCACTTGTCACAGATCTTCAGAGAACATAGAAATTGGAGAAGAGAGGGCATTTGTGGTGTCAGTGGCTGTTGTACTGTGTGTATGGTTATAGTCTTTCAACACATCTTTTTCTCCTTGGCTATTTGGTAGGCTATTGCTGTAAAGGACGTTGACTTTAATATTAATTTAGGTGGCTTCATAAACTAACAGACACTGGCCCAGGGCTGTTGCACTTTTGGGGTATTTGGAATTTTGTCTCTGGTTGGAGGAGGAAATGTGCCTGGTTCAGGATAGGGGAGCTATCTCTTCATCAGCGCCTAATTCATAGATTCAGGTCTAGTGTGTTCCAGGTTGTATGCGTGGCCCAGGCATTTCCTGGAGTTTCATAGGAGATTTTGGGCCATAGCCTCAAGGAAGTATGTGTGTGGCTGCATGTAGTTTGTGGTCTTCCAAGGCAATCCTTGGCAAGGTACCATCATAATGATCAGCATCTCTGTCCATTCCAACAGGAAATCTTTTGGAGGTCTGTAGATTAGAAGGGCGTAAGTCTGACTTCTGTTTGTGACATGCAGGTTGAGTGGATCATTTCAAATAATTTTTGCAACGCCTGGAGATCCTCTTCTGCACTTTAAGGCTAGATGGGAAGAGGACAGCTGTTCTACCTGTATTATGGGTGTGTGATTCCTTAAGTATCCTGAGAGGATTGTGTGGGTCAACAACGGATGTATAGTGTTGTCTAACAGAATTTCTGTGTTGCTGAGTGAAGGTGGGCTTCTTAAGTGCTATGAGGTCTTAACTGTAGAGTAGCTCTTGACCACAGATATTTCCTTGATTAGCACATTTTGAAGGTTTGAATTAGTGCAGTTTCGTTCAGTGTAGTCTTGTGTGTGATGGCTGTAGGTGGAGTGTGCTGCATTAGTAGTAGATATTTTCTTTTCTTTTCTTGTTGATTTCTCTTTTTTGAGGAGGGTGCGAGGGGGCACAAGGGGGAAGTCCTGATGCTGTGCAGGGAGGGTGGTATGTAGAGGCGCCATCCTATAGTGGAGATAGCCGTTAAAGGATGCACCAAGAATGCTGGGGGTGACAAAACTGTTTCATCCTTCCTCTAGGCATTGCCTATGGATTGTGATGTGGGAAAGGGTAGAACTTGTGTAAGTCTGTTGTGGAACAATGTAACAGGATAGTGACAGGCCAGAAACCTTTTTCTATCATTTTATCTATTATGAAGTCCATTTTTGTGGTCTTGTACTATAACAAGTGTTTGCTTCCGGCTAAAAGTCAGAGTACAAAGTTTTGGCTCAAGAACATATTACTTGTTTTGCATTATATCTGAGACCCTCATATTTTATAAGGAGTTCATTATTCATATAAGTTCTACAGCTTAGTCCTAAATAGTTTCATATGCAGCCAAGGATTGCTTAGCACTGCTCCTACCGCTTCCTTTCTGGTTCACCTAACTGCTGCTATCCATAAAGGTCCAACTTTTCATTTCAGTTGTGAGTACATTCAAACATAGCATGTCCAACCACTAAAGAGTAGGGACTCTACCGGGCACCAGTGTGTGTGTGGGTGTGTTTTTAAAAGTCAGGTTTTCAAGATACTGAGTTTTAGTACGGTTAGGATCAGATTCTGAGATACTTATTCCATGGGCAATCCCAATGAAATCATTGCAGTGAGAGCACTCAATGAATAAGAATATCAGAACCTGTTCCCAGAATATTTGCAACATTTGTTTAGGCTTATTCAAATATATAAAGAATTTTTATCTTAGCAGTAAGGTCAAATACTTTTGGAATGGCACATTTCTGATCTATAAGGCTGTCTGCCTAATTTAACCTCAAATCTTCAGCGAGAACTTCAGATAGCATTTATTTTTTCCTTTTGTTGTTTCTACATTGAGCAATGCCATTTATCTGAGTAGCAATTTAGTGTTATCTGAAATGAATGAACTAGAGAAATTGCACTGTAGGTGTTGTTCAGCTATCACAGAAATATTAACCGGTGATTAGAAATACAAAGTGCCAGATAAGTAGTGGAAACATTAGGAGCCTTTTCTGTGGAAGTCAGTAAAGCAACTAGAAAACAGAGGCCTTGAGGAGGATAAACATAATGGCCTAAACATTCAAAGGTGACTAGTGTTTTGGGGTGCTTTGATTTTTGGGTACTCTATTTGGATCACTTTAAGGGGTCTAATGTTTCAGAGGATGGGTCTGAAAATCAGGCATCAACGTTTTTCAAAATCTGTAGTGTCTTTTGGGCCAGTAGTGCAAACACAGAAAATCTAGATGGACAGGATAGGCAGGAAGGGTCTGTACATCTCAAAATGTTAACGTAAAAGAATAGCAAAGTATGAGGTTGCATTTCCTATCATTGTTTAAAGTGATTAGGTGTCTAGAGAGAGAGAGATTCTGGCAATTTAAATAAAATATTTCTTGCTGAATGTACATGGTAGAACTTATTTAAAGTTTGTGCTGTTTTTTGTCTTCCTGTTCTATCTCCTCTACGTTCTTATTGGTTGGTTGTAGTACAACTTACCCTGCAATTAATTTGTCTTCCTTTTTTATACAATTTTTTTTTTAAAAAAAATGCAATGTTACCCTTTCTTGTTGTCTTAATTATTGACTTGAAACTGGACCCTTGAAGTTAAACAAAACGTTGGAGGTTTTCTTAGTACCTGTAAAAGATTAGCCTTTGTTCCTGAAGTATGACATAAAAAGGATAAGCCAGTGTTAGAAAGGAGAAATGGAGCCAATAAGGAGGGTTGCTGATTATAATAGCCAGTTTCTGTTTAATATCACTGAGTAGAATGAGGTTTGCAGAGTTTCTTTTGGAAATAGCATCCACAGTACTAAAATGATTACCTCATTCTCAGTACCAGTGCCAAATACTTAGCCCCACAGTGAACACACGGGGTTGATTTTCAACATGAAACAAGCCAGAAGTGTGGAATGACATTTTCAGGTGACAGTTATGGTTCTATTGCCTGTAATTAGCACCTTTTAACATGCAAACCTGCCTGTGCCTTTTCCAGGCTGTTGAAGCTCAAATACGAAGTTTTGGACAGACCCCTTCCCAACTACTCATAGAGCCACATCCTCCAAGAAGTTCTGCCATGCAGGTGGTATGTATCCTATTAACTCTTTGTGACCCATTGACTTTTGTTTATTTCTGCACTGTTGCTTTTAATGTTCAGATTTCTTTTCTTTTTGGGGGGTGGGGAATTTAAGATTATATGCAATGAATTATAAACATAACTGAGTTATCAGTCATTGCTAGTGTATGCAATGCTTGACTATTATTAATTCACTGATTGCTAAAAAGGTTGTGCCAAATCACAGTACAGAAATTTATCCAGTGTTACTTAAAAACACTATGTCAGTGTAATTTGCTAATGTCTCTGAATGGAAGGGAGCTTGTACCAGTAAAGTCAGGCTAACTGTTATATGAAAGACAAGAGCCCCCAGAAGTTGAAGATTTATGGTTGGGGAGTAGGAAGGACTGGGAGCCGTTATGCTCTGTCATGTAGACAAACTCCTGAGGTGGATGCTAGGTGCTGGTAGTTGGGGAAGGGAGTACCTGGAAATATACATCTCCTTGGGCATCTGTGCTGTTGAAAGCCAGTTAGTCTGGAAACAAGAGACAATCCCAGCCTTTGGAAGATCCCCTAAGAGGTGGAGCCCCTAATTGTTTCCCCCCAGGCATAACCTTTCCCCTAAAAACTAGGAATTCTTAAGCTGAAAGTTGCATAATGAAGAATTTGTTTTAATGTGTTTTGCAATAACACTACGATGATAACGTCCATGCACTGAGTATTAACATACTTTCTATTTTACCTCTGCTTGTTTGTAAATATAATTTTATTAACACAATTATTTTTTGTGACTGACTACTTTCCATTTTATGCCATATCCAGCCCCAGGGTCTAAAATAACTTCATATGTATCATCATACTACTCAGAACCGAAGTGTGTTAAATTATATTGTGACAGAATGGATCAAACATTCTATTAATTCATGAGTCTCCATATGTTACATTCCCTTAATGGTCAAAGATGGTCCGTGGTTTTTAAAAATAAGTGTAAACAAGGGAAATCTGTCTTTTAGGGTCTGTGAAACTTATGTTGTTAGGATTAAAAATGTCCCTGAGCGGAAAAAGCCTTTAGATGAAAATGCACAAAAAACTCTAAAATTTATATATCGTGACTCACAGGGGTTTAGCTGAATAAATTTGGTGTGGTACCAAGCAGTTTGTGTAATAAGGACTGTACAGTTTCATCAGAGTATAGTATGTGATGATGACCCTAGTAAATATTGGGCATCTAATGAAAGGAGTTACATTTCATGAAGTTAATTATATCCAACTTCTGTAGTTTTACATACAGAAACTAAACTGTGGTTCACATTCTTACTTTACCATCTCCTTTGGTTATTAACATAATTTTACAAACGGTTATTCTATAATTTTAAAAAATAGTGTAAGGCTTCCATGAGGAAAAATTGGGATTACAGTGTATGTATTAAATGGGGAGCAGGGGCTTTTTTCCATCACCCATAAGAATGCTTTATCATTGTAATCATTGTACTTTTCACTGAAGTTTCAGTGGGTTTTTCTCTGCGTGTGAATACAGCAGAAATTAAAGCCACCATGTGCTGTTAAGTGCACAAGCCATAATATACACCAGGTGTAGTAATTAGCAGTCACACGAAGGCTGCCTATATGTCTGGTTTTGCTGCTGTTGCTGTATCCCCCTGTGTTTTCACACCATCAGATAGCTGGATTTAATTGAGGCCACATCAGATGAGGCATTACTGACACCTTTAATTGAATGAGTATCCAGGGAGGATTAACTCATAATATTGATTGGCTTTTAGCCACTTGTTCAGAAGGGTGTCTGGGTAGCTTATTAGTTGCTTTTATTTACACCTTTATGCAAAGACTAAACAGGAATTCAGAGTGCAATATGTTTTTCTAAGTACTCTTAATAACTTTTTTAAAATGTGTGATAATAAAAATGCAAATGTATTTAATTTCTTTTATTAGTTTTGTATAAATATATATTAAATGTCTGCACGTACGTACACATTTATATATTCCTATTGCAGATAGAAAAACAGCCAAGTGCACTGATCAGTATATTTTTATAAAGATATTAATTTATTATTGGGAAGAAGAAATACTAAAGGACTATGGATGACAGTGGACAATACAGTAATAACTCTGTCATCACAGCTTTTACTTTTTTTTGGTGCACCATATATTAGTCAAAACAAACTGGACTGTTGCTTTCTCAGTCCTGTAACTGTTTAACGTGCAAATTACACAGATTTACTAAATCTGTGAAAATCAATATTTGATTTTAAGATTTGCAGTGATCTTGAGGGTCTTAGTTGTAAACTTTCTAATTAATTAAATCGAAAACAAAACTCTTATATTGATTGGACTAGGTAGAATCTAGCTTTTTTTCCTCTCTTTTGCTGTTGTAGGAAGCAAAGGTATTTGGAACGTAATAGGATGGTGTCTGTTTGATTCTGCCCACTTTATAAATGTTTCCTTTATAATTACATTTAATTATGTTTTACTTAAAAACACAGTTATAATTGTGTATTGCTTAACTCTTATTTCTATGCAACATAAATACACACAGTGCATGCGTTTACTGAATACACATATATTTTATTTGTTTGCTTTTTTTTTTTCATTTGGTTTGTCAAAATCTTAGTCTACCAACTAAATGGAGCCCGTGATGGCCTCTGGTATCAGGAATTGCTCACTTTCTTGGTTATGGCCTTGTCTGAAATTACTTTCCTTGATATGCTACCTTTGTAAATATAGCAGATAATGCATTTGCCAGATACAGGCAATTGGAAACTTTTAAATGGAACCTGCAGCAAACATTGACTTTAGAGCTTTTCCGTTTCTGCAGTGCTGCTACCTTAATGGCATACATGAAGGATGTCCGCTCAAAATAATTGTTTCCACTCACCTGTTTACTGCGACTTCATTTACTTTTACTTGCAGCTGCTATTGGTTCTTGCTTATTTTAATTCAGTCTTACTTCTCTTGTTCTGTCCTGTCTTTCTCCTCACCTCCCTATCTTTTCTATTCCCATGTGTTTGCATTCTTGTTTACCCACTCAACAGTATCTCCTCCTGCAGAGTCCGTTGATGTTCACAGACCAAGCTCAACAGGATGTTATCATGGTCCTAAAGTTCCCATCCAACTCCCCTGTCACTCATGTAGCAGCCAACACCCAGTCTGGTCTGGCAACTCCTGCTGTGATCACAGTCACTGCTAACAGGATATTTGCTGTGAACAAGTGGCATAACCTTCCTGGTAAGTAAAGAAATTTTAGCATTGAAAACTGCCAGCACCACCACCAAGTGGTATTTTCCAGCTGGCTTTTTTTTTTCAAAATTGGCAGTAGAAATATTTTAAATTTCCGTTTGCAAATGCTAATCCAGTTCATTGGTACATTGTACTCATTGCAGTTAGACATAGATGACCCTTCTAAAGTGCAACTGAACACTACAATTCAAGTTCTGCTAAGAAACAAGTTATTCAGGAGAAAATTATTTACCAAAGCCATCAGGCAATATCCAAGAGAACATAAGCAACAAGTCACCACTTTATTATCAAAATAAATATTTGCAAGCATCCAATAGGCTAAATATATTCCTAACAGTTACTCAGCACAAAGGACTTGTAAAGCACAAGGCAGTGCTGTCCAGTACCTGAGGAACATGGCTCTGGGCTAGGTCTCATTTGTTCCTTATGAGATTTTTGTCCATCTTGGACCTCCTTTTCAGCCCAGTGCCCAGATTATGGAAGTAGGGACCACTCTAATGTCTGGGAGGTACTGCTGCCATAGAAACATTCACAACTTTCCTAAGTTGTTCTCTGCTAGCTCCTACTAGTTGGTTATGAAAACCACAACCAGAAATCAAAATGGAAAATATTTAGAATGCCCCTATCCCCTGCAACTTGAACACCCAAAAAATCCAAAACGCTAGATACTTGAAAGTCTTTGCCAATAAAAAAGAAACAACATATCCATAAACATAATCACTCATCTTAATGATCCTTTTTGTAGTTAGTCGGATATTAACATATAGCCAGTTCTGTTTTGAATTCCCGTATTTTCTAATCCTTGAGGGGATCCATCCTTGTTCCATAATTACAGCAGCCTCAGGCCAGACCCACAAAAGGAAATTCATTTCTGATGGCATCGCAGTAAATTGTTAGCTTCTTCCCAAATAGTTTAAATAGAGGACAATCTTTTAATGTCTTTTAATGTTTGGACCAGGCTAATGTCTACATCACTGATTTCCTGCAAGGAAAGTTGGGCCCACATCACTCTGATTATATTTTCAAAAAGGCCAGATGACCCCAATGCTCTTTTCCAGCTGTTGTAAATCACTGACCAGCAATGTCCAAATGGAAAACCCTTGGGCTTATTCCCAGCATCAGTTACCCACCTAAGAAGCTCTAAAAAAAACCTAAAACAAAATACGTTGTCTAAATAGCTGACAAAGACATGACTGAAAACTGTGGATAATACTCATCCATTTGGATAGAAAGTATAGGACAACAACCTTCTATGCTACTATATTACCTTAAATATACTTTCAATAGTCAATGGATTAAAAGTCTCTACAGGAATGCATAAAATTCAACAGTCATATTCAGGAAAAAATATCTGGTGAATGTTCTAAAATTATAGGAGTTGCTTTGGCTTCTCCATATGCAGGCTAGTTGGTGATCTATTTACCAGCAACAAATGTCTGCAGACAGCTACTTCCATATTCTGTTCTCCAGAAACACAGCACAGTAAGACAGGTTTCTGAGCCACTGTCATTGTATACCGTGTCAGGCATTTCAGAAGTGTTCTCTTTGTGCAGAGAGCCGGAGAAAAATCTACACTTCAAAAACTCTTTTGAGAGTTAGTTCACTGACCACTAGTATTGTCGTATATTGTGGGCTATTGTGGAATGCCACATTTGATGGAGCTGGGTATGGTTTCCTGGAATTGGAAGGACCTGAGGTTAGCCTTGGCCATAGTAACCTTTAAATCCAGTAGTAAAATTGGGCTTTGCGTAGGTGTAGGAGGCCAGTACTACAACTATTCCATGTCTCCTACTGTGATTATAGCACCTTCCACAGGGAATACTTGCACTATGAGTCATCATGACAAAGCATATTTAGATGGCAAGTAATCGCTTGTCACTGACTACTATTTAAAATCCCACACGTGCTTCACTCAACCAATCTGGTGGCTTTATCAACCAGTTTATGACATCAGTGTTCAACAAAGTTCTATAGAGGACTGGAACTGGCACTGTTGTACAAAATATGAATGTTTCATTGCAGCACTCCTGTTGAGTTGCATTTTAAATATTAAATCAATCTGAGAAATGAGAGATATTACACCTATGATTTGTCTATTATATTAGCTTCCACTTCCAAGAGGGTTTGAGGGTTTTTAGCTGAAGCTGTGGAAAACTAATGTTGAAGTAAAATCCAGTAGTTAAATATTCCAGAGACATGCCAGGTGCTTGGACATTTAGACAAAATGTTGGTTCTGCAGAATTATTTACGTAGTTTTATTAAAACTTGCAAATAAGTATTTTTCAATGATAGATGAAACATTAAATATTAAGTCATTTGGAGATTTCTGTCTCCATCACACACTGAAAATTTTTGATAGGTCCGTTGTGCTTTGCTGTTCAAAGCAGCCCTTCGGAAAGGGGGGAAAATAGTATTTGCTACAGTCAGCAGATGGCTGTCACATTTTGTTTTCAGTGCTCTTTACCACTTAATTTTGTTTTGTTGCGACATGAGAGGTTGCCAGTAAAGCATCTGCTATCGCTTATGGCTCAGGACCTGAGCCGCTGAAGAAGGTACACATTCAGAATAGCACTAGTCTAAAATAAATGTTTAATAAGCAGCCCATGAAAGCGCCTGGAATTTTTTTTATTTAATCAAGAAAGAAAGTTGAATGGTTAAACAGTTGCATATAGGGTTTGATTTATCATTTGTATGTGGCTCAACATATGAAAATAATACTGACTTTTAAAATTTTCTTTCCTGAATTTCAGCTCATCAAGGTGCTGTACAGGATCAGCCATACCAGCTGCCAGTGGAAATCGATCCTCTCATAGGTCTGTCACTTTCTTCTCTCTTTGCGATTCATTAAGCTCTGTATGGTGGCCCTGAAGTGTAGATTACGGTTGTTTTTCACTTGCTGGTTGCTGGGAATGGAATTTTCCTGATAAACCATTTGCATGCAAATTGGAATGCAATGAGCTGTGGCTATGCTGGTATTTCATCAACTCCCCCTCGTTGGTTTGCCTAATTTGAACAGGCCTAGGACGCGTGTCAGTGAAAATTAATATGGATGCTGTAATAATGTGTGATTGAGAATGTGCATGAAGTACTGTCAGGATAATATTGGATCTTTTCATCACTCAGACTTGTTGATGAGCAGGAGCGAGGCACAATATGATGAATTGGTCCACTGGTAATGTGATGGAGCTCCTTTGCTGAGGAAATTTTCATAATACCAGTGGGGTTCTTAACAGCACTGTGTTGTGAAAAATAAAACTGTGGTGCCAGGGTTTCATCATTAAAGGAGATCAATCCTTTCTTCATAGACCTGCTGTTCACGCTGAGGGGATTAATGCATAATTGCAAAGCGGTTCCAAAGTTGAAATCTATTGCCCCACCAGTTTTAGTGTTAAGATATTAGTGTTCATTTTTCTACAGCACTGCAGTCTTTTGGATCACCATCAGTGGTTATGTGTGTTTGTCCATGTTTTTAAGATGGGGAGAAGAGTGTCTCACTTTTATAATCTTTATAATAAATGAGTGCTTTATTATAGTGAAGCTTTTCATAGTAGCATAGTTGGTTCAGTTGTTTATACTAGTATAAACCCTTATTTTTGGGTGGGGAGATTACAATTTGGCTCTAATTCAGCACGATTTGTAACTTGGCACATGATGATTCAGCCTTGGAGGCACTTTAAAAACAAAACAAATTTGAAAAAAAAATTCCCTCAGTTTTAATTTGAGAGGCCAATCAATAATTTCTTTTAAGCCTAATAATTTCTCTGTTTTTTAAACTGACAATTTCAGGCTGATAGTTTATTGAATGAAAACATGAACTGACCAATTATAATTGCATTCAAAAACCAAGACTATTTACTTATTTTTAAATTATTTTTTTTGCCTGACTCTCCACTATCATGTGTATGTTAAAGTGATATGATAGGTCTATCAAAGTTATTTTTAAAAATTAATATGCACTGTAATTGATTCACAGGAAGTGCACATTGGCCTTTCCATAGTTTTTATTTATAAATGTGTATGTTTTTATTTATTTATTTATAAATGCCATTATTTATCAAAGTAATATAGTGCTCTTCATAGAGCATTTCTAGAGGTTTGTTGTTGTTACTTAGTGGACCCAGCTGAGATCAAGACCCCATTGAGTTAGGTACTGTACAAACAATAAGTAACAGCCTCTGCTCTGAATTGCTTACAATAAGAGCATACAGGACCTCAAAGTTAGGAAGTGTTATTTTACAGATGGGGAGCCAAGGCACAAAGAGATTAAAGGTCTGATCCAAATCCTTATGAAGTCAATGGGAACCTTTAAATGACTTGCTGTAGTCTGTGGCAGAAGTAAACCCCAATCTCCTGAGTCGTTTTAGTGCCCAAACTACAAGACCATGCTTTATTTCTTCTCAAACGGATCTTCTGCAACTTCTCAGATGTGTGAATTTATAATACCTGCAGTGTCCTATACTCAAATGTATAATCTCCTATATTTCACTTTTGGCAGGATATGTAGTAGTGGCTTATAATTTAGAATTTGAATCATTTGGGCTGAAATTTTCCATCCCAGGTGTCTGTCTAAGGTAGAATTATTTTAGATGACTTCATCCAAAATAGTTCAGCCATTTCCAATGAGAAGGCTAGTGAAAAATATGTTGTTTTGCCCATGTTAAAAAATTCTGATGACCTTTTCTTTGAAAATCTCTATTACCCCAATGCTTTGGAGAAGGAGTTTGAAATTTGGCAGGGGAGTGGCCTTTTTGCTGTCAATGTGCTATTTGCTATTCACATGAATATCTGCCGAAATTTGGCCAAGTTATAAGCATTTGAAAAATCACAGATTGTATATGCTCAGAAGAGACTTCTTAGATTTTAGGAGCTAAATGCCTATGCCCCAAAATCTGTCTCCAGTGAGCATGCTTCAGCCCTAGACCTAATACACAGGATTTCCCCTGCATTCGCAGCTTTGGGCTGCTGCAGGCCAAGCTGAAGCTAGATCCAGGCACCTGAACTGAGAGCAGGGAGCCTGTCTTTCCTGTGCTTTCCGTAGCTCCGCTGCTAGGTCCAGGCAACATGAAGGAGGAAGCTGCCAATTCAAATGCAGAAGGAGCAAGAGTCAGACTTTTAGGTGGGTGCAGGAGAGGAAGTAAATTGGGATGTAGAATCACAGGGGAGCACTGAGTTTGGACAGAGATCCCAGGGAGAGAAACTGAGACTGAGGTCCTGTGTGGATCATGGGAATGTAGGTGAGGGTAAGAACAGGTGGAGGTCAGGGTGGTGAAGAGACACAGGTAGGATGAGAAGCTGAGACAGGGAGAACTGGGACAGCACGGGAAAGATGACGGGGTAAAGGAGCGTGGGTTTAGGGGAGATTGGGACAGGGAGTTCAGAGAAGTGAGATTTGGACTTGCTCGGCAAGGAGACTGAAACTGGGATGAGAGCCTGGGGAGTGGAGACTGGGACTAGTAGGTGAGGAGAACGGGCCTGGGATAAGGAGTTGTGAAGAGACAGGACTGATACAGGGACAGGTTTGAAGGGATGGGATGTAATGTGGCCACGTTTGGTGGGAATGGGCAGAAAGAAGAGTCTGCCTGCTAGAGAGCATTACCCTCCACATTCTGGAATGGAACTCAAGGTTCCTGAGTCTCACCGTTCCTCTGCTGTCAGCAAATATCTATGAAACCCACTGACAAAATGTCTCTCCTCTTCCTCTAGTGCTGATCTACATAAAGGATGACAATCTATAGCTGCTTTCAGTTACTCAGTTAGCTTAAGTGGCAGAAATCTGTGTGATGAATCGAAAGGTTCTAACCCTGCTGATGACCTGTGTGGCTGTCAATATGATGCCACAAGATGGAATTTCTGTTTATTCAGTTTGCTTTTTTAAAAACCTGGGAAAATGCACACAAACTACATCACAATAACTTTATTAAGGTTGCAAAGTCAACCACTCAAAGATTAGAAAATGATAGAATTCGGGCACACAGTAGCCTGTGTGCGTGATCATTATGACGTACATTCTGATGACTGAATTAATATTTGTACAATGCTCAAAATGTGAAGTTCTATATAAATTCTACTATTAAGACTAGTGATTACTGCCATTATTTATTTGTATTTTAATGGTTGTGTGGAAGTGTAACTGGTGCTTAAGTAGATACAATCTATCTATTTTATGATTTTGAAATTGTAGCATTGGCTACTACATGAAGCCGCTGTGTAACATTGTGCCACATGTACTGTATTACAATGGTGCTACTTTTTTTCTCCGCTAGGCAGACATTTTTGATTATATTTTTGTGTATCCTTCATACTCCTGCAGCAGTTGCTTTTATATTTTCCAGTTTCATTTTACTTAATATGGATTTACTTGTATCTTTGATGCATACTACAAGAAATTGCTATTACTATAATACCTCAAAGTATATTGGGCATTGTACAGTACATCTAGAAAGACATATTTCCTGCCACAAATGTCCTGGTGGATAATCAGTGAGGCATGAGCTCCCAATGTGACATTGTGGCCAAAAGAACTAATGTGATCCTGGGATGCATAAATTTGGGAATCTTGAGTAGGAAAAGACAGGCTATTTTACTTTTATATTTGGCACTGATGAGACTGCTCCTGGAATGCTGTGTCTAGCTCTGGTGCCAACAATTCAAGAAAGATGTTGATAAATCGGAGAGGGTTCAGAGAAGAGTAATTAATGGATTAGAAAACATGCCATACAGTGATAGTCTAGAGCTCAGTCTGTTTAGCTTAACAAGGAGAATGTTATGCTGTGACTTAATTACAGTCTATAAGTATCTACATAGCAACAAATATTTAATAATGACCTCTTTAGTCTAGCAAAGAAAGATATGATCCAATGACGGTAAGCTGAAGGTAAACAAATGTAGACTGGAAATAAGGCATGCATTTGTAATATGAGAGTAATGAATCATTGGAATAATTTGTCAGCAGTCATAGTGGATTCTCCATCACTGACAATTTTTAAATCAAGTTTGTGTGGTTTTTCTAAAGAGGTGCTCTAGGTATTATTTTGGGGGCAGTTTTGTGGCCAATGTTATACAGGAAGTTGGACTAGAAGATTACCTTGGTGCCTTCTGACCTTATACAGTTAGATATTAGACAAGATGCAAGGAGTGGGAAACAAAAGGAGATGGAGTAAGATGAAGTGAGGACAGGGAAGGGCATCAATACAATTAGTTTAGTTACACGTTGCATGTCAATTTGCAAAGGTGTTAGAATTTAACAACCACAGATGTTAACATTGATGTTCCATGTTTCTCTTCTTGCACATTCTTTTTTTTTAGCCAGCAATACAAGTATGCATAGGAGACAAATCACTGACCTGTTAGACCAAAGCATTCAGGTCCATTCCCAGTGTTTTGTCATCACTTCTGACAATCGTTATATCCTGGTTTGTGGCTTTTGGGACAAGAGTTTCCGGGTCTATTCTACCGATACAGGTTAGTGGAATCTTAACCAATGGAA
Source organism: Dermatemys mawii (assembly GCA_007922305.1). NCBI lineage: Eukaryota > Metazoa > Chordata > Testudines > Dermatemydidae > Dermatemys > Dermatemys mawii. The sequence continues at coordinate 66,762,033 of ML677326.1, forward strand.
AAACCTAGAAAGTACTTATGTATTTGAGGTAGGGAGAATGGTACTGTTTTCCATTCACTACTACCCTGGAACATTTTTCAGGGGATAAGAATATATTTCTTCTTCAAAGAATGGCAGTAATTATTATTAAATTCTTCCCACTCCACTCTGCATGGAATGCTATCAGGAGCAGAAGTTGCTGACTATTGCTTTGTGCATATTAGTTTGTCTCTGAAGGGACGCACTGAGCTTAATTCTTCAGGTTCACAAGAAAAACAATCTATAGAGTTTGTTTAAAGCTTTGCATACTAGGGGAATTAATTGTTTCTTGGGTGCTTACCTGAATGAAATTCTGTTCTGCTTTATATATAATTGAGAAAAAATATTTTAAGAAACACAGCAGAGCCCATTTGAAATAATACAAAGTGTGTAAGTGCAGTAACACAGTGAAGTTGTTTGAGAAAAGAAAACCTCTCCAATTCTGAGAGACCCAAAAGATATAAGGATAGAAATGGAGCCATTAAAAAGAACGAAGAATGAATCCTAAATTGGCCAATATGCAGTGACTCAGCTCTGTGGAAATGTGTGTGATCCCTGCAGACTGATGAAGTTAAATCCATGTCATGCTATGTTGAAGACAATCATGGAAGGTAAGAATCAGGAGGTACAGAAAGAATATGTATGTGTTTCTTCCTAGTCATTGCCTTATAATAGGAATAGCAATCTCATTGAAGGGCACTTCCTTTGGATTAATGACCAATTGAGATTAATATGTCTGGGACATCAACCCTTCCAGGAGGTGGTTATTGTGTATGTTCTTCATCATTACTTAAATGGATTTGTTAATAATGTGTTTCACACTTACCAAACCAAAATATTTTATAAAACAACAGAACTGTTGGGCTGGACGCCCAGCATACTTTGGAGGTGGGGCATTCATCATGTGTGCAATTTAATACACAACTACTACTGTAAATGAGATGTTTACTATATGTTGGCTGACTACAATCCTTTACACAGAACCTTCAGTTTAACAGTTCAGTCCTACTTTGTTAACCTTCTCTTAGTGAAAGTCAGAAACATGTGGTTTTAAAGAGATCTTTAGAGAAATTAACTAGATATGATAAATATTCCACACAATTTCTTGCCTTACATTAAAAATATATTGACTAATATATTCTTAATTTTTTCATTGTTGAAAAGTGAACACATGTTTACTTTTAAGGCTAACTGACTTCAGTGTCATGATGAGAAACTAATTTTATTTTGGTAACTCATCTGCAAATGGCTTGTTAATTAAGTCATTGCAACTGTATTTGTCATAATCAGAGAATACTAGTTAACTTAATTCTGATATAACTGATTCTGGTATGATTAAAAGCAATTACTTATGCTTGCCAAAAAAGTTGTAAAACACCACAACGTTTTATCTAAATTTCTTCAGTTTGTTAATATCCAGCACACAAGCAAAATCTGGCTGTAGTTTCATTTAAATACATTCAGTTACAGGTTTTCTTTTTAATATAAAAACAAAAGTATAGCTGTCAAATACCTTTTCTGAGCTTGGTGGAGCAGCAACGGAAAAAGATGTGATCAGTAATGTATAATGGCAAGCTATCACAAGTGTTGAATTCAATTATATTTTAGCACTTAAACAAAAAAAAGAACCTTTTTCTTATTAGATTTCAGGGGGGTTTTGTAACAGGAAATACTTTTAACGTAAATCATGCTTTCTGGTTACAGCTGGTACAACAGAGGCACAATAAAACCTTCCTCTAGTAGTGGGAATTATTTTCAGACAGCCTTTTAGATGCAGTAGTGCAGAAGCTGGAGTCTGAATTTTTTTATTTGTAGTACAGCTGTCAAATAAAACATTAACTAGAAAATTTGTTCTGTCAAAAAAGGGATATCCTTGTGCATATGGTAATATTTGATATTGCTGCATGGAGAGGAGGATTGGTATTAAAGGAAATAAAAAAAGTTGAAGAACCCTTATGAGATTCAGTAAGTAATTTAACAAAGATAAAGAGAAGCAGCGAATTTCTGTTTTGATGGTTGGGTTGTATTGAGTGAAGCTTAACCCCATGACAATAACAAAGTAAAACCAGCAGGGCAGCGCAAATGTATGAGCAGCTGTCAAACAAATAAGTCTTGAGGAATATTTGTTTTCTAGAGCAGAAACTAAAAACATAGAATATCTGGGGGGAAAAATCTCTTAAACTCTAGCTCTTTAAGAGTAAACGTACTGTTTCAAAAATATAAATCACCCCTAGTAGTTGAATAACAAAGGGGTACAACTGGAAAATAGATGGTATCATTTAATCACAACAAAATTTAAAACAAATAATTGATAAATAAACAGAAGGTTCAGGAAAAACTGTCTATTCTATGAGATTAAATATATTGCCTGAGACAAATTTATATGCGCTGAAAGTTTTTCACTGCTGCCTTCCAAGCTCTGCAGATCAATAGCCTTTGCTAACTAAAATGGTTGACCATCCTGCAATTTGGCTGAGACAATTACATGGCCTGGGAACCTAAGTGAAGAACCCTCAGCACAGGGGTAACTTCTGATGCTGCAGCACATTTAGAGCCAAAAGACAATTTTAAATGGTATAATAAAATATAATATGGATTGGAGTCATCAAATTATAGGAAAATTTTTGCTCCATGCTAAAAAATATAACAACCTGTGAGTGAGCCTGCAACAGTATTATGTCCCACTATCATGTTCAGTCACTTTTCAACCTCATGAAGAAATATATTTTTCATTGTAAACATCAATTCCCCATTAATATATCCATTGTATAACTTTTCCTCCTTGATGGAATCATACAGGTTTGAGATAGAAAGATTTATTAGATCATAGAGTTTTTCCCTCTTAAAACAAGATTGTTTTTTGTAGTAAGTGCACTTTCTAGTGCTTTGTCCATTCTACAGTAGTTTTAAAAGTCTCAAGTTGACAGGGTTTCCTTCCACCACAGTCCATAGGAGGTTTTTCCAGCCAAATACATCTTGCTGGTAATTTTTGGATAGCTTAAATTTTCCTTTTCTTAATTTCATCCTATTACCCCACCCTCACCCCTATATACCACACTATATATATCCCCAGATGTTTGTTTATATTATATACACACACAACCCTCTCCCAGGTGTTTGCACCCTTCTGATTTTTTTGTTAGGTTTTCTCCACCATAGTTATTGCTTAATACCTTTAATCTTTTATTATAAATCTGTCCTTCCAGACCTTTATCTGATCTCTCTCTCTTGTGTGTCATTATTTTTGTTTTAATTTTTTTGTGCAAAACTGAATGCAATAATTAAGGTGCACTTGCAGCAGAAACAGTATAGGTAAGAACTATGAACCGTTATCTTCCAGCTGCATAACTTAATCTTTTATTTATGCAGCCCAAAACTGTACTGTCTCTCTTGTTTTTCTCACCCTACCGCACACTTTATCATCGTATAAAGTCACATCTCCCCCACTCTCATCCCTAGGTCAATTCAGTGTTACAGCTTCCCACATTTCTCCTTATATTGATCTAATATGTTTCAGGATTGTTTTGTTTTTTAACTCCTCCCAATTTATCATCATTTGTAAGCTTCATTAATATCCAGTTTCTGCTTGATTATTCATCTTTCTACTTTATCATTGATGAGGGTGTTAAATATATCCCATTTCTCTATGGTCTGCTATTAACAGGTTTCAGTAGCCCTAGCAAGATGAATGCTAGTGCCTACGCCCTCACTTGGAGGAATTTTTTCTCTTACTCATTCTCCCTCCCTCTGTGTGGGAGTCTTCAGATGGCAGTTGTAATTGGCCTTAGAAGTGCTCACTCACACATGCAAACCCAACCCACATGATCCTACACACACTTATGAAAATGTGGCCCCGTTGAGTTAAGGTTAAAAAGTAATAAGTGTATTCATATTTTTAAAGATCCATGAATTGCACATATTTTACTGTCTAAGAAGAGATGTGTTTATATAGGTTTTCCTTTCATATTCATTTTTATGTATCTATTGATGGCTTGAATACTTATACAACAGACAGAAACTTTGCTTGTCAGCTATGTCTTTTGAGCTTTTATGGTATTGCAAGTGTTCTCAAAGGTAAGAAAGCTGGTAGAAATGGTTGCTATTATATTAAATGTGATGGAGGAACTAAAACAGAAGTTTAATTTTATACAGAATTTCTATATTTGGATGCATTTTTTGTAATTAAATGATCAAAGAGCTGGTTGTTTCATTTTCCATGTCACAGTCACAATTCCCTATGTCCTAACTGTTTAGGAACTTCTACACTCTGTCATCAGATTTACATTTTTACTGCTACTTTCACCAGTAAACTGCATTAAAATAAATTCAGTCATTGTGAATTTGTGTCATTATGTTTCTTTATTCTATACATTTAAACTCATGATTGAAACATGACTTTAAATAAATAGATTAAAGAAACATACTGGCTTGGCAGGATTTAGAGTAAGATACAATTCTGTGATCGATTCTTATTCACTCTATGCAGCTATACAGACGGCTGTGTTCTTAAATAGTTTCCATCCCATCAGGGTATAAAAAATGGACACATTAATTTGTCTTTCACAACCAGTAGCAATTGAAATTTTTATCTAGACTTTCTTTTATAAACATTGCTCATGAAAGTACAACTAAAACATTTTGTAATATGTTTAGTGAAGTCTACGAAAAATCATTAACAGTATGTTGTAAACTTAGATTTTATATGTTTCAGGTAAACTAATACAAGTAGTGTTTGGGCACTGGGATGTTGTCACCTGTCTTGCCCGCTCTGAATCCTACATTGGAGGAAATTGTTACATTCTGTCAGGATCACGTGATGCAACACTGCTGCTCTGGTACTGGAATGGCAAAACCAATAGCATTGGTGATAACTCAAGTGGTAAGTAAAACCTATATTATAAGTAAACTGCAGGTGACATGACATCAGTCATTACAGGAGTTCTCTGCTTTTATGTAAAACTAAAATCAAAGTACAAAGTTTTTAGTATTTATGTGGAAGTTTAAACAGTAACATAAATATATTATAGAGCCAAAGTACTGACTCCTTACAATAAGCTTGTGAGATGCTTAACATTACAGTACAGTCTTGCCTCTCATCCTTTCGGCTTGATATTTCGTTGGCTTTACTGTTAGATCTGCAGAGAATTTTTTTTTAAACAGATCAACTGAACATGCAGTTTTGGAAGGTGTCAGGTTAATTTTTTAATAAATACTTTAACATTACCCATTCAATGAAGATTGTTGTTTATAAGTTCTTGTATAATATATTCAAAAATATATGTAGATTCAGACACCCTTTCTCCCATTGAGTAGTATCTTACCTTCCAATCAAATATTCATGGAGTTAGCTACTACTCAGTGGGAGTAAGGGTGTCAGAATCTGACACACAATGATTTGTGCAAAATAATAATAATAAGGATAATTACTTGGGGTCCTCAAAAGATAATAAGCATAATACTCCCAAGTGTTTTTGGTTATTTTAAGTATTAAGTGTAAAAAAAGACTCTTATCTAGTATAATTTATACTTATTCACATAGAAACAATACAAAACTGGTTCTAAACCATCAATCTGAAGTATAATTAAATAAGAATCACATATCTTTTTTCAGTTATTTGCAAGATTTTTGGTTCAGCTAACAAATCTAGAATTCTTATTTTTCCCTAAGACTGGTTGGTTTTGGAATTACTTAAGTTCAGTATTTGACTTTTCTGAGAGCTCAATAATGTAAGTGAAATAAATTCATAAAGTCCACAAACTGCTTAGATTGTGGCCCAAGTAGATTACAAAATCTGCAGGCATAGCATGAATAGGATACCAAGGTATTTTAAATACTCAATTCCAGGAACAGAAAAGCTTCATGGATGCACCTGGCATAGTTTTGTAAGCTCCTTAAAATAAATAGCTTTGGTTGAATGAGAGCAGAATCTTTGAGAGCACAGTATGCATAGATTGCAATCTGATGGTCAGGGAAATGGCAAACACTGCACTATTCTTGCAATGCTTTATAAATTTAGGAAGTCCTAAGTAGTCTTGTTCAAGGAACTTAAAAGTCTGACAGACCCATCAGGTAGAGTTCAAATTCTAGGTCCTCTTCAGAAAACACTTTAGTAATTTACTCCTAAGAAGCATTCAAGATTTGAGGTATTTACAAGGTCCACAACTGCAGCCCATTTTTTTTACTGATCTGCAACTCCATCCTATGGAATTTATGAACTCTGTGCTAATTACTTTGCTTCCATGCATGCATGTCTTGCCTAAAGTGTCTTCAAGACCTTCAGGCTGTAGGCTCCATTCTGATAATTACAAAACACTTACTACAGTGGGATTTAGCACCTCCAAAGGCCAGTCTATTTCCATGGATTTTGTAAATCCATTAGATATCACTTTACATTAAAAGTACCTTCTCAGAGTTCTTTATTCCATGATTTGTACATGCTACTCCAGTAAACTGATAGACTTCATACATTTAAAGGCTCAGCATTTAGAAACTCAGAAGGGAAGCTAGCTTCATGAGCTATCCCTCATAATCTCTGAAAATAGTTAATTTTAGGACTGAGCATTTACAAGCTCTGCAGGTAAAATGTGGAAGTGTTTTTACTCACCTGAGATATTTCTTGTAAATTACAATAAACTTCTGAGGATCCAATTTCTATTTAGAGCATAAAGCCTCTGCTCACCATTGACCATTGTCACAAATCATTTCTCAGAGCTGATTTCCAGTAAGGGAATAAAAATGATTCTCTTTGCAGGACTCCACTATTCCTCAAGATTACTCTGTGAGATTAGTGCTTGTCTTTCCTCCATCCCAGCTATGTCCAAAAGAGTCAGATGGGTGCGGGAATGGGGAGGCACTTGGCACCCCCCTTTAGGTCAAATTAAATATAAAATGTACTACGGAGCAGACAGGTATGGAATAAAACTCATCTATAACTTGTTACAGTGCTACCCAGTGTTATACCTGAGAATTGCCTGTTTCATTCAATAGGGGTTACACGGACCCCTATTGAGAGGAGAATTTAACCTTATGTAAGTAACATTTGAAAAATATACCAACTATAGTGCTATCAAATGTTGTAAAGAGTGAAGTTAAAAGCTATGTATGTAGGCATTTATACTATGCTCATCATTGTGGTATCTCTTTTACTGACGTAGCCAGAATTGATTTAAGCTTTCATGTGGCCTCTTAAAAATAAAGAAAACCTAAATCACATTCCAGGAAAAAAGATCTGTGCAGTTAAAACAACACCCTCCACATCTGTTAAAACAGAATTAAGACTAAATATCTCTTAAAGGTGTAATTATGGATGTATGTTGAGACATGAAAACAACAAAAAGTGTATCCATTTCAAATTTTAATTGCTCGAAGGCAAAAAAGGGAAGCAATTATCAGAAATCCCAATCCATCCTTGTTTCCAGTGAGATGGATATAGATGAAAGGTGCTTCATTCTGTACAGGACCTTGTGGCTCTCATGCCCATTCAGGTGGGTGACTGGAGCACTCAGCCCTAGTGCATATCTAAAAATCATCTTTTTACAACCAAATGAATGTGGTCCAACAGGAGAGTCTGAGGATCAGCCTGAGTTTATTCTGGTCATGGGGAAGGTTTCCTCAATTTCACTTTGCCTAACCAGCTGTGTAAGGAAGAGATTCCCCCCACACTGCTATCAACTTTGTCAAAGACCACCTCGTAGTGTCTCTTCCTTCCCCTGCTGTGATCAGCATAATCACAACTGATGGATGGCATAATAGCTTCTAGATATTTCTGTTTGACCCCTCAATCAATCCATCCTTCAGCCCTAGTATAGATTGGGCTGATCACAACACGTCTTCCATTGTTCTTGTATCCTGGCCTTCCTTCTCCATGTGTGGCCATGTCTTTTCACAATAAAGTCATTCCATCTCTGTGGAGGTTGGCCAAGTGGTGGTTTCCAAAAGCAATTTCTATTTATACTAGTTAATTGTTATTTTTTAATATTTATATTGCAGTTGTGACTGGAAGCCCTATCAGTAATTGGAGTCCCTTGTTTCTAGGCTTCTACATGTATATACTCCTCATTTAAAGTCATCCTGGTTAACGTTGTTTCGTTGTTACGTTGTTAATGAATTAGGGAACATGCTCGTTTAAAGTTGTGAATGCTCCCTTCTAATGTTGTCAGCTGCCCTGCAGGCTATCAATTGCCAGCAGTTCAACTGCCTGTAGTTCATATGTTCCTTCCCCCACTGCAATGTGCTGCTCCTGCCCTGTGCCTTGGAGCTGCTCCCTGAGACTCCTGCTTGATGGGGCGGGGGAGAAGAAGAGGAGTGCTAATGTCAGGGTGTTTCCCTCCCCCTGCACTCCACTAACCCTCTCTCCCCATAGAGCAGAGGGGACTCAGGACGGAGGGACCTGCTGGCTTGCTGATCTAATTAACAAGGCAGTGTACTTTTGTCCCCACTCTTGATACTTAAAGGAGAATGGGCATTTCTATCTGTCAGAATGTGTGTGTCTGCCCTGCCTCCTTTCCTATTGCATTCTGGACTGTGAGAGTTAACCCTTGAGGGCTCAGCAAACTGCTAGTTGATTTAGCACAGTGGTTCTCAAACTTTTGTATTTATGACCCCTTTCAGGTAGCAAGCCTCTGAGTGTGATCCCCTTTATAAATTATAAAAACACTTTTTAATATATTTAAAACCATTATAAATACTGGATGCAAAGCAATGTTTGGGGTGGAGTCTGACAGCTCCGACCCCCCATATAATAATCTAGTGACCCCCTTAGGAGTCCTGAACCTGAGTTTGAGAACCCCTGATTTAGCAGTAAGGCATTCCCTGGGAAATATCCTACCCTCTGACTCCTCCACCTCAACCAAGCTTCACAATCCTCACCACTGTGTACCAGTATTAAACTGTGTGTTTAAAACTTATATTGTGTGTGTATGTATGTATGTGTATATATATATAATATAGTCTTTTGTCTGGTGAAAAAATTTCCCTAGAACCTAACCCGCCTATTTACATTAATTCTTAAGGGGAAATTGGATTAGTTTAACATCGGTTCGCTTAAAGTTGCATTTTTCAGAAACATAACTATAATGTTAAGTGAGGAGTTCCTGTACAATCAAAAGATGGTTCATGCCCCAACAAGCTTATAATATAGTTGTCTAAATTCATTGTAGGTATAACTTTATTGATTTCTGTATTTAGTCAAAAGAGTCTACAAGGGAAACCCAAAAGACATGTTTCTGGCCAGTTCTGATTCTGTCAGAAATGTGAGAACTCCAGCCAGCCACTGAAAGAAAAGAGCAACAAGTATATGATTGTCTATTTTTTTGTGTCAGAGATTTATGGATTCTGATCCTGAAAATGACTCTGCACAGGTAGATGCCTGCATGGTTGTGGAGCACCACTGAAGTCAGTGGGTTCCACCCACATAGTCACATGCAGCATTGGTGTATAGATATTTAATCGTTTCATACGTTATTCCTTGGTCTTTTGTATTTAAAGCTTCTGATCTTTTACCATGAAGTAGTTTTTAATAATATAAATTGATGTATGATTTTGACCTTACATCCATCATTTAACTTTACATTTTTTATTGTTGGCATTTTTTTAGTTTTTAATGTTAGTGTTTGTTTATTGTGAATTCAATCTTAATAACTGCTACACACCAAAGGGCTCTCCAGGGGCCCCCTTTACACACCACAGTATTAAGAGTTGCAACAGCAGTCATCTAAAACAGCAGCACTGCTGCCCTTCCTCCCTACTACCCTACTCCTCTAACCACCTGTGGACCAATATGACTTAACTCCTGCTTCACACATTCCCAACAGATAGCAACTACATCAGCCATCCACTAAGGATGTTTCACCTAAGTTGCTTGATTTTGTTTCATTACTTCAGGAAGCATTGAGCTCTGGCTGCCTTTGTTAATGTCTTAAAATAGTACTTAACCTATTAATTAACTGTGTAGCCTAAGCTGACAAGCCAGTATGGTTGTGGCATAGTTAATAAATAAATGTTCCATTTGATTATTTATATGAAAATATTTATGAAGAATAATTTTCCATCAGTAACTGCTCTACCATAAATCTACTTTGTGGAAAATTTTCTATCTTTTTGTTTTTACAGAAGAAATGTGTTATCAAAATAAATATTATTTAAGCTTACATTTATATATTTTCTTTTTTTAATTTTATGTTAAGTCCTGTTCCTGGGGAATGTGTCTGCTTATTTTGGCTGAATCATCAACAGTTTGTTTGTTTGTTTGTTTGTTTGTTTGTTTGTTTGTTTGTTTGTT
>ML677326.1:66772340-67112234 GCA_007922305.1 Dermatemys mawii
GTTTGTTTGTTTGTTTGTTTGTTTGTTTGTTTGTTTGTTTGTTTGTTTGTTTGTTTGTTTGTTTGTTTGTTTGTTTCTTTCTTTCTTTCTTTCTTTCTTTCTTTCTTTCTTTCTTTCTATTATGGGCATGTACTACAGTTGTTATATGTGGGGATATTCAGCAGTTTGAGAGACATACATGAAGATGGATGGATGTTAGTCTGAAACTATATTTACTTTGCTTTTTTAATACAAAATGCTGCCTAGTTGTCATATTCCTACCTTAGTGTTGAAAAAGTTTGCTGTATAAAACTTAACTTGAACTAATCACTGATTAAGTGTATTATATTCCTACATTATGAATGCAGTAATATAGGGAAAGAGCATAGACTAATGTTGACAACTTAAGTTGTTGGGAAAAGATTACAAGTACAGTAACAATATACAGTGCCCTGCATTTCATTCAGGCTCTTTGTTTGTAGATAGTTCAATAAAAATTTAATAAATTAGGCTTTATTGCTGACTAGTTAATAAACAGCAAGAAAAAAATAAAAATGATCTGGATGTGAACTGGATTTTCTCTTTTATGGAAAATTCGGCAAGTTCACTTTCTTTCTCTGCTCTAAATGGAATGAAATTTTTTTAAAAAAATATTTCTAGTGAGTCTGGCAAATATAAAAAAAATTAAAAATTTCCAAGTCAATCAGAACATTTCATTACAATAAAATAAAAAATGTTTCATTTTGATTTTGACTTTTTAAACAGAAATATTTTTATAATTTAAAATAAAAGACATTTGGAAATTAAGTCATTTGTACAAGTACTTTGTGTCAGGCTATTTTTTAACTGAACTGTTGTCAGGATTGACACATTTCTGCTAGCTGTCTTGCTTTTGATGAATTGGCATCTTCTAATGGAAAAATTTCCAGCCAGCTCTAAGAATGACTAAGAGTGGAACAACAGATCTGAAGTAACTATTGCATCTTTTAGGAAAATCCTGAGACTTATCACAGTCTCTTGAGTAACTAATAGATGTGCGACAGAAACAACCGTCACAGCAAAGTTAAGGGAAGGAAAAGACAGGTTATTTACTTATGTAAGGTTAGCTTTCGAAGTATTTAGAGACTCTTATCCAAAAACAAGAAAACATTTGTGAACATAGTTTAAAACTTTTTGAAAAATGTCAGCGAAGGTGTTGATACCATGTAGCCATTGCAGTTAGGGCTCCTGTTCTATTTATTTATTTTTTTTAACACAAGCTGCTAATAGTAGATAGCCATGCAAGTGTTTTGAATATTACACCTCATATGGGTGAGATTCACTCTGACATACAGGGCCAGCCTAAGGCCTTCTACACCACTTATGTCTAGTCTTGGGACTGTGTGGAGGGCACTGGATGTAATGATGTAAAGATGCTGGTGAACTCACTGTGTCCTGCAGAAAGGGGAGGATAGGAGTGGAGTTTCTGTGCACATTAGTTAGTGCAGTGAGTGACAGTTGAGATGCATCAAAAGAAGAGATGATAGAATTCAGTTACAAATGTTGTGCAAAGGTTACACCAAATCCAGGTCCAACTTGTAAAGTGGAGTGGTAGCCATTGTGTTAGGAGAGGTTGGTTACAGCCCACACCAAGTCTTAAATTGGGGGATTGCCTGTTACCTTTATAATTCTTCCATCCATTCCCCTCCTCACCCCACCCTACATTCTTCACTCACGCAAAGGCCAGTTAAGTTAGTGAAGTGAATTTCACCCACTGTGCCTTGAACAGTTGTGATTTCTCCATTGTTATTATTCTGTCTGAGGTTCCATATGTTTCAGTTGGGCATAGAGTGTGTATTTTATTGCAGTATGTATTTAATATGCTATAAAAAAATAAAGTTTGAATTGTTGAGCTCTCAACAGAGGGCTCTTGTCATCCTGTGCAGTGCTCTGACAGATAGAGAGAACATTCTACTGTTGCTTTCAAACTTCCTGTGGATATATTTACAATTATTTTGATGCTTTCCTGTTGTAAAAGACATGCTTTCATGTCTACTTTGGAAATTTGATTTGCTTTAATAAAATTAAAGGTTTACTCACAGAAATATCCAATAGTAATGAAATATATGAAGTTGGTAGCTATATTGAAGGCACTAAATTAACATTTTGTATCCTATTAATTATTGTATCAATCATCTACACATATGTGAATAAAGCAAATTATCTTACCTCTTTTAATGTTATAACACAAAGTTTGAAAAGATTACTGTGTATGTATCACAAATATATTGTGAAGATCATCGATACACAGCAGTGCATTCAGTGAATAGTGTTGTATCGTAATGTAGTGCCCTTCTAAACTACAGTTTTCAAGGCATATTAGAGAAACAAACTCCAGCTCTTTTTATTGTGACTGGTTGTTGTAAGCTGTATTGCACGATATAACACTGGATGTTTAATATTTAAACCAGACAAATGGATACAACTGCAGCTAACGTGCACAAGCATCATATGGTCTCCTATTCAGATTTACATTTTTAAACTATTTTAAACTCTCAAAGGCCATCATGGCTAAAGTGTTGTATCTTGCTATGTACTTTTTATTATATTAATTACTGTGCTTAGCAAGGTACAATTTTTTTTCTGCCACTACTTTTATAAAGACTCTTCAGTGTGAAAATTTAAATTTTGTAAATATTTTAAAAATTAAGGTATTGCTGTTTTTGCTGCTGATTAAAATCCAGAAATATCACCACATTAATACCCTGTTTTTGACTGATTAAAATGTAGCATTGTAGATCATTTCTTTGCATTCAGACACACTACTCTCATAGGCCCCAATCCTGCCAAGACTTCCACTCATGCATAATTTTATACCTTATGAGCAGTCTTCTTGATTGAAGGTAAATCATATTTCTATAATTTGAAGTCAGTGGGACTGTTCACTGTGTGTAAAATAAAGCATGCACCTAAGTCTCTGCAGTTTTGAGAACTATGGCCATAATAAAAAATATTTTTGATTTTTAAAAACTTTTTGCAACATAAATATTTATTTAGGAATTGTAGTTATAACTGTAAGAAGAGGGGTTTTTTAAAAGTATATAATGTAGCTATACTGTTATGCTTTACTAAAAATGTAATTGTGTATTATAATTTTTTTTTAGTTTGTCAACCAATGTTATCCATTGTATGTATAGTGTCAGTCCCCATGGTATCTAGGCACCCATAAATCATGAATCACATCAGTAATGGAAAACCTACTGTTGATTTTATTAATATGCGTCCATGTAGAAAATTATAAAATCTCCAAATATTTGAAATGAGTTTACAATGATTGTAGTTGATCTCTCCAAGGAGGACTTACGCTATGTTCCTTCTGTTAAGAAAATCTAGTGTTGCTGTGAGATAGGTATAGTATCATGTTGAGAATTAAAAGCAGAGACTGTGTCTGTGTACCTTTATATATTTGCTATATGAAATCCTGTATATATTATACATAAATTTACTTTGACACTCACACACTGAATGATTTGTATTATTTCGTAAAAGAAAACACCCAGTATTATTTTAGCACTGTTTCACTGCAGCCATTAATAAATACTCTTTGTCTCTCAAAAATGGCTGGGCAGGGTAGCATATACTGAATAGAACCAAGCATTCTACATTGCCATCTGCTGGCAATGATGTGAAAATGATGTGGGGACTGATTCTCCACAAAATACTGCTGCTTAAAATATTAAATATACACACAGTCTTCAACAAATTTGGTGTGAAATTCATGGGGATTTTCTTTGTACTCTAATTTGTCTCCTAATAAGAAGGTACAAACTGAATATAATGTTGTACAACCTGAAATTGGAGTATGTCTGTAGTGTTTTCAGTGTAGTTGTAAGAAACATGGAATATTTTCTTCTTTTTTACTGAAATGTTAGCAAGTTCAATAATAAAATGGTCTGTACTTGGAATTTAAGCTCAGGAATGTTTCACAGAAAAGAAAAAGCAACAGGGTACATAAAGTAACTATAAAATAATATATTTGAGGGACAGTAACCACTTAAATTTCTATCTGACATTGAGTGTATGGTTACACTTACAAGATTATAGCGCTATTGGTTATAGCGGTCCCCTTATACAGTAATATGTATAGCGCTATTGTATGTCCACACTCAGATGCGCCAGCGGTATAGCATGGCCACATTTGGGGCACTTAATGCGGCATTAAGAGCAGCGCATTAGGGCAGGTATCCCAGCATTCAGCTGGGTGCAACGTGCTTTTTAAATGAGGAGGGTGAGGGGGGACGCGTTGTGTGTATGCGGAGGGAGAGAGATAGTGATTTTTCCATTCTTCTGAAAGCCTGTCAGCGAGCCTCCGTTCACAGCAGGCTTTGTTTTCACACAGGCTCCCTCCTTAAACATTTGCATTGCTTATCTGCTGAGTTAAGAAAGAAACTCTAAAGAGGTACTTCCGCATTCCTCCAGCCGAGTTCAAAACAAAGGGAAGAGCCGTCAATTGCCTTAAATGGCTCTAGGCATCTCCAGAGATCACTTGTAGTGCAGTGGGTGTCCACATTCTTGCTGTAGCACTACAGCAGCTGCACTACAGCCCTTATTTCCCATGCGGAGGTGGATTAACAATAGCGCTATAACTCAGCAGTTATAGCGCTCTACGTGTCTTGCCAGTGTGGACGGGGAGGAGGATATAGCGCTCGTGGGGGCTTTATAGCGCTATAAAGTGCCAGTGTAACCAAGCCCTTAGAGTCTGTTTCTCCAATCCTAGGTCACCCTTGACCGTAGGCCTACTGGAGCTGCAGGGGTAGATCCCTCCTCCCTCCCCGCCCACATTTCTCTTTAAGCACCGTTGAAGTCAGTGGCACAGCCTGCTTGTATCTGACCTCCAGAACTGGACCCTAGATTATACTGCTGTAAGGGCGCTGGGGTATTGGTGTTGGTTTTAAAATGTTGTGTATGCAGGCCTTACTTGGTTAGGGCCCTGTTGTTCTACACACTATGTAAACACACAGTGAATGACAGCCTCTGCCCCAAATAACTTTGCAATAAAGACAAGACATAATAGATGGATGAACCTTGTGATGCTGTAGGTCTAGTAACTCCATTCAAACCTATAATATTGTATAAATAGTAAATATTATAATTTTGTGTTTATATAATGCCAATAAAGTGTTAGTCTCTCTATGGAGTATCTACAGAACTTGCAATCCTAATAGTAACTGCTTCAGAAATCATTCTCAAATGCAGCAGGTTCTTTTTTAAATCTTGCAGACTAAAAATATATTTTAGTTTCAACTAAAAATATGTCCTCCAGTATTAAGTACTGGATTTGTAATATAATTATTTCCAACTGGCTAGTAGAGAAGAAATTTCATGTTTTCTTCTTGAATCAAAATGGTGATGGTATATTTTGGTACCTGTAATTCTAGGCATTATATAAACACAAACAAAGGCATTATCTTTTTCTTGAACAGAAAAATTTAGAGAAAAGGTTTTTGATGCTGGTATGTTGGCAGCATCCAGCTTCAGGCGACAATAAACTATATACATGAAGTTCTCCAGAAGGATCAGGATGTTTAGTGCTCCATGATGTAATGCAGGCCTTCAGGTTCCAGGCAAAACAATGCTATATTTACAACTTGTAACTAATAATAGATGGTGGTAAAAGGAATTGTATTCATATGGTAAATGAATATAACCTTAATGTGCACCATATGCATGGTGTTGGGATGATGTACTAATATATCACATTTGTTTAAATTGTTTGATTAGTGAGAAAAATGACTATACTATTCAATTATAAGGCTGTACCAGGTAGATGTGAGAGTGGAGTAAAACACAAGAAGTAAAGATTTATGGTCTAGAATTGATATTTTGAGTATCTTCAAAACCAGACTTTACTGCTTTGAAAAAAATGTTTAGTAAGTACCATACTTTAGGCTCAGCTAGGAAACATTTCAAAGCGTTTCTGGAATTAATTTCCGTAACTTAGGAATTGCAGGATGTAAATTCACTATGGTACATACAAGAACACTTTGTATAGACAGAATTATATACATTAGAAGCCCTACTAAACTGGAAGACTAAATTTGTTGAAAAATACTGTTTGCTTTTCAAAAGAAGAAACAAAACTGTTTCTTTTTAAGGCCTGATCATTCATTGGCTGTTTTTTAAAAAATGCTACAATGTTCCTAATCATTGAAATATGAAAGGTCTCAAAACATGTATCTAATACTATATGTAAAACAAGTTGTTTTAAAATTAATTACCTGTTTACAAATAAGATCATATTGCTACAGTATATGCTCTAATTATTTAATACTGTTGTTGGGCAGTATATTTTAAAAGGTTTTAAATGATTAAAAAGTTTTCTTAATTGGAACAAAATTTTACAAGATTTTTTTGTAGAATATATTCCAATAAGCAGAAAATAGTAAAAATAGCAGAAACTGATAGATTTAAAGTGAGCTAAACCATTGTATGCAATCATTCATCTGAGATTATTTTTTGATTAAGAGAGGAACTCTAAAATATTTGTTTTGTGATGGAATTGATCTTTAGGTATAACAACACAAAGAATACTGCTAAATATAGACATTATGTTAGCACCTTGTCCTACAATTGCTATAATTTTTACTGAAATAGTTTCTTTAGAATGTTCCTAGTAATTTTCCTTTTTGGATGGATACTTTAATTAACTTGGCACAGAACATATGTTAAGATGTTATGTACAGTGTAGGCACTGAATAGTCATACAGCAGATGTCTCAAATAGTCATACTGCAGGTATTTGAGAGGAGTTCATATTCAGAGGGAGGAGTAAGAGACTTCCCAGGACTTTCACCTGACAAACCCCAAATGAGGGGGAAGAGGTTCCAGAAGACTTCACATTGTACATAGAGTGGGAATTGTGAGGCAAGGGAGTCCAGATTTTGTGCATGTAAACTCTGAATTGTAATATTCCGTTAATACAGGTTATAATATTTGTTTTGCTCTTTATAGTGTACCGTTTTAGAGATACAAGGAAACCTATCCTGAAGAGAGTGTGTGTCTATAAACACAAGAAAATCATTCAATTTCATGTTTTTAGTTAACCACTCTGGAGGGGGATGAACAAAAATATGTTACATTCTAATAACATCTGCTTACTCAGTACTCCATATCAGTCAAATGTTTGCATCAGGTAACTAAGAGATGGAATGAAATAAGCCCTCTTGATATCCTCCATGATTATTAGTAATCTAGAGTCACGTGATAAAGTAAATGTACGTTTAGGACTTTACTAGCCACGATTGCATCAGTTACATTTAATTTTCTGGATTTTGTTTCAGGTTTTGAATGTGAGTTTACTCAAAGAAATTGTTTCCTTTGGGCAAACTATAAGCTTTAAGTAACACATGCAAATACAAAACTAGCCTCTAGATTTAAGGTTGTGCATTTTGTGAGATTATAAAAAATTTGAATAAATGTCATGCAACAGTAGAAGAAGAAAAGATTGGGCTTGGGTGGAAAAACTCCTGTCTCTCTAAAGTGGAGAATAACATAAAGGCAGAGCTCTTATGTACCTTGTAACTAAAGTATAGTATAAAAATTGTGTGTTGAAAAAGAAATCAGCCTTCAGACTAAAATTGCAGTGATATTTTCATAACGTATGTATATCTCATCATTCAAGATTTGTTGTATATGAAAGAGCTAGTCTCATTTATGTATCAGTGAATTTTTTTTTATTATATTGGCAGCCAGTCTGCAGAATTCCATGAATGTCGTATTTATGTAGATATTTAACAGGAATCAGTTTGAGGCAAATAAACTGTGAAATATGTTGTAAAACTAACGTGGAAGTTTAATGGCATATCGGAATCCTAGAGATTGTTTTGTTGTTTTGCTTACTTACGTTCGGATGGAACTTGTGCTCATTGTTCCTAGATTTCATAATTAGGGTTTTACAGTTATATAAGCTTATTTTAAAGGTTTTATTATTTTTGTCCATTTTTGTTAGAAGCAGTAATTTTAAAAATTGTGAAATTTGTAGAAAGTGCTTGGTTTTGCCTATCTTTGTGGGAAAGCACTCAGTTATTGTAGCAAACAGTAAGTAAAAAGATAGTTGGGTTAATTGATGTTTCATTTAATTAGAATTTTATATTAAGACATAAAATTGCATAATTAATTTGCATTTTAAAAGGTGCCCTACAGCCTCTACAATCATGGAATCATAACTTGAGAATTACTGTTCATTTGTCAGTGACTTATCATAATTAACTGCCTTCTCAGCAAGGAGTATGAAAGGAGCCATAGTCAAAATATTACATTTTAATATGTTGCTTAATGTTATCTCATCAAGTGCTAGTTTTAGGAAAGGGCATGTCACATTTTAATGTGGGACATGTTTTTGTTCCTAGATTGAGTACAGGTTAGATGGAAATGTTCAGAGTTTGCTGTATTTGTCATTTCTTTCAGTCAGTCGTAACACAGCAAGCGGTTAAACAAGGAATTCTGGATTTAAGATGTCATGATTCTGTTTTGTTTAACAACACTAAGGCTGGAAAACTAGGAGGAGGAAATCCCAGAAACACTAAACAGTTATTTGCTAGCTGTAAGAAGTGACTTCTTCTGGATGTTGTAAAACTGGAAGAAAGTTTTGACTTTGTTATAATTCTACTATTCCTTTTTAAATGTAGTTTCTAAGTATCTAGTACTTTTTCAGTGAAATATTGCACACGTAATATCATGTGGTGTTCTTTTATCTTCTAAAGTTTGAGTTTGATGATTTAAAGTATACTTTGGTCACTTAAGCAAGAGTGATATTTTATGTAATTTTTTATGAGAAAACTTCGCAGCAATTATTTATTGTAACACAAGAGAGTTCTCTGACATAATTTGAATAGTTAATGTAAAGGTAAAATATTCTGCCTATTTTTGGAAAAAGAGATTTATATATATTATGATTTTAATAAGTTGTAGCTACATATATTACAATGTGAATGTGCCACTAAGATTTCTGCACCATTCAAATGTAAGTAGTGCTTGAACAGTGCTATTGGTTAAGGATATTATTATATATTATGCTGAGAAAAGCACATCTGTAAGACTGCTGTGTTTTGGTTATTAGTGCCAGGATTTGGGCTATCTTTAATCTCATTTGACTTGTTCATCTTCCTTAAGGATCCGAATAAAGATGCCTGAGTATTCTTTTCACCCCCTAGTTAGGGTTTGCCTCAGTGGTCGTAAACCTGCTTAAGGGACAAAGGACTTTTTTCCTTTGAAGTCATTTCCACAGCTTTTCAAAGGGGTCTAGAAGCTGGTTCCCCTAAAACAATGTAGAAAAGTTTGAAGAGGTGCCCCTTAAACCAGGGACAAAATAAAATTTTCTGTGCATTATTGAAAACCATGACAATCTTCTGAAGCAGTAACAGTTTAAAAGCTTTTAAAGAAATCTGTTCTGCTCTACAATCACCTTTTAAGTGACCCAATTTTTTGGGAAATCAGAGTCTTAAAAACCTCTAAATAATTGACATTTTTATCAAAGGAGCCAGCCTGACTTTTCACAGGATTCTTGTTTTTCAGTAGTGAGAGAAATAGCCTATCTGGAGGTTTCTTTGTAAATTTACTTTTCTGATTGTTGTTCTCTTTTTTTATTGATGTGAAATTATTTAATGCTAAAGCCCTTTAGTAAACAGTTGGATGAATGGATTTGTGAGACACTTCTTATAATCTAGGTAATATGGGTTTGTATTCTAATTTATATAATATTACTATATGAAAAACAACATAAGTATTATAGATAGTACATAGTAAAAATTATATGATAAACACACATCATCAGTTCATGTTGTGTTGTAGGAGAAGCCTAACTCCTAGATACTATTGGGATAGGTACTGTGGAAATGCTTAACATTTAATCCACAGAGAGAACAATAGTACTATTTCCACAAGCATTTAAAGTAAACAGCTTGTGCCACTTGGGTTTTTGCTTCTATCCTCTAATAACTACGTGTAAAACAGTTCCTTAAATATCCTTTTAAACTCAAACAACATAAACCTATTAACCCTGAGTCGATTGTGATCATTTCAAACTTTCATGATTTCAATTTTAAAACTCTTGTTTTATGAAAATATTTAATACATTAATTTAATGTTTTGATGATCTGTGCAGTTTTGTGTTAAATGCCAGTTCTGAAAACAGTGTTAAATAATATCTGTTTTTGACTATTTAATGTTGCTTATGTGTACATCTCAATTAAAAAATATCCCAGACCAGGAACTGTGCAAAACTGCCTTATATTTCATTTGGAGACAATAAGACAGAGCATGGGATCAAAAAAGTAGAATTTGATACTGTGTAATGAGGCTGTTACAGTTGCAGTAGATTCTGATGTAACCATTAAAGTTTATAGAACAATCCATTTATGCAAAGTCATGGATTGTCTTTGTTGTTTCATTCACTTTTAAAAGTGCTTGTTCCATGTTTAGCTGAGGAAAATTCAATATAGCCATCCTTCTGTAGAATTAGTCAGCTGAGAAGTACCTACTGATCATAAGTCTAACCCTTATGCTTTTTTTTCCTTTCCCTGAACTGTCTGCCATGCTTCCTGAATTTGAATGTGTTTTGCCAAATTCCATATGAAGCAAAAGCTGTAGCATTTCATGGTTCTGTATGTGGGGATTACAGATCACGTACTGAGCTGCTCCAAATTAGTTATCTATATGAGTGATATTTTCCTGATTTATTAAGAAAAATACTGTTTACTTTGCAAAATTTTTATGTTACAATAATATAAATTATGTATTGTAGCGGTAATTGCAGAATAAATCATATTTTGAAACGCCATATTCCCTGGTTTGATATGGGATCATAGATTATGACCTTTTTAAAAAGACCATTTGAAAATGAGAGCTACATGGACATTCTGGGAATTGTTGCAAATGGTCAGAGTTAAAACTCACACTGGTAAGAGTAAGTAAAGTCTTTTAAACTTTACTTTCACATGTCCAATCCTGCATCCACGCTGCATAGAAAAAACTCATTGTGCCTGTGAAAACATTCTTTGTTTTCTGGGTCTGTTTTAACAATCTGAGTTTCTTTATGATGCAGACACTCTTTGGAGAGTATTGTATTAATTAATGGACAAATTAATTAAATTGCGCTTATTAATATTTGGTTTTTTAAAAATTTCTACTTCAAAACTTTTTGAATCCTTATCTAAATAAAAAATGTACTGCTTTATCCTTGTTGGAATCACTTGACACTATTACTTCTTTCTGTGTCTTTGCAAATCCATGTACTATTTTTAAAAATCAAAATAACGTTTGATTTTTACCACCATCTTTCTCTATAGCCCTGGCATTCCACACAAAAAAAAAGTCATCATTTAATTTAAAGTAAAAATATTTCCTGCTACAAAAAGCTTATTTGTAGTTCTCTTTTATAAAGCTAAGAGTGATAACCTCATTAAAAACATATTACTTAAAACTTTAATGATTTTAACTCCTTCATAAAAGGCTTCCAATTGAAATAATTAGACAGTAATTGCAAAAATAACACTGTGCTTTCTATGGACTACTAGCATTCTGGATGAGGGAGCCAGTGAAAATCCATGAGATGAGGGCTGAAGTATTTTTAAAGAAGTTTATTATAACACATGCATATACTTTCTGTGTCTAATCTTTGAGAATAAACTCAATTACGCATATTCGTCGTGACAAAAGATTTAAGTCTAACCAGTTCAACAGTTCATAATAATATGTCTGCTTACAATTTTCCTCTATTGACAACATCTCTAAATGTTTGATTCTGTCTCTAAAGACAGATTCTGGAAAAAATAATTGCTTTGGGCAAAGTACCAACTGGCTGTGAGGAACTCAGTTAAGCCTCATAGTTGTGGTTTCAATACTAGAAACAAGTTAAAGTGAAATCAGTCAGTGGACTCCTTCCTTCAACTTGGGCATCATAATGTTTCCCCTTGTTACTTATCATAGTGATACCTCACTTATTTACAGAACATTTATTGATGTGATCTTCGTCCACTGAGAGGGAGTGGAATCCTTTATGTTCAAACTAGTTGTTGTCCATATAGAGTTGTGTTGTGTGCCTCTTCATTAGTAAATGGCCAGGCTGAATTTCTGAAAGGCAGTGTATACGGCGGCAGGTATAATCAAAACTGTTATAAAGCTGTAAGTGTAATCAAGCCCTTAGTGTACTGTTGCTCAGCAGTATGGAAGAAGTCATTCTCAAGTGTAAAACAAAAAGTATAGTTCACACCATGAGTATCTGTCTCGAAAGTGTGAACTCCCAGGGCAAAGAAAATAAATATATGAATTACTGTAAACATTGCTTTTAGAGATGAATTGTAACTGAGGATTTATTTTTTTCTTGTTTCCTTGAAGGTGATTTTGCCACTCCCCGAGCCATCTTGACAGGACATGACTATGAGATCGTTTGTGCTACAGTTTGTGCTGAACTTGGTCTGGTAATAAGTGGTGCTAAAGGTAAAAGATTTTCTGTTATTTTTTAAACCTGTATTTTGGTCATAAAGTTATTGTCCTAGTTTAAAGGTGAATACAGGCTATGATAATGGAGATCATCTTAATTATGTATGATTCATATAAAAAACCCTTGTTTTAACTGGCACAGGTTTTCATTTTAAGTCAATTTGAAAAACATCTTTTGACCATAATACATTAAAATTGAAGCCCATTCTTGTGTACACCACAGACAGCTTCTCCATGCTGGTCTTCCAGTCACCTTGTTTTTGTTTGTTCAGACTAACTACCTTAGTTGTTAGACGATACAGAGCAAATTATCGTCTATGTGTTCCTGGCTCTCTGCTGAGACTATCAAGAATGAAATGTAATTACGTGTTTTGTTTTTGTTATGGATAACTCCCCAGTGGGAACTGCAATGATTTTTGTTGTT
This sequence comes from Dermatemys mawii, assembly GCA_007922305.1. NCBI lineage: Eukaryota > Metazoa > Chordata > Testudines > Dermatemydidae > Dermatemys > Dermatemys mawii. The sequence continues at coordinate 66,785,220 of ML677326.1, forward strand.
GTTTAGAGATGTATTTGCATTCCCAACTAAAATTTGCAGTGGTTAGGTTTAGCTTCTCTGAGCTCATCTACAAGGTCCCTACTTTAAATCTTTCTTACAAGACCCATTTCTGCTGTGCTGTTTACAGTGATTTATGTTCACTTGTGCATAAATTGCCTATAGTTGTGCCCCTTCCCTAACTTTGTCTATTTATCTGTCCTCCTTGGGAGCTCCTTGGAACAGAGACCTTCCGTCTTCAGTGTTTCAGAAGTTCCTATTATAGGCTGCATTTTCAAAGTTTGGCACTCAAAACTGCACACACTTTGTACGCTTGTAACAAAGAGAATACCTGATGTGTCCATACTAATAAAGTTTTTGTCCATGTTCATTACCAATGAAGAATATAGCTAGTTGTATATGGGTGATTTGTGAATGTATATCAGAAATTTGTGCACCTAAGTTAGGTGTTGCAATTGTAAGTATGCAAATAAGTGCATCTTACTGTGAAAATCTAGCCTTCAAATTCAGTACAGACTTATTTTGTTGCACTCAGCAGAAAAATATGGTAACTATCAAGTTTTCAGCTCTTTAGAGAGACTAAGGCTATGACTACACAAGAGAGCTTATGGGGTGCAGCTGCATTGGTGCAGCTGCACCACTGTAAGCTCTCTAGTGGAGCTGCTTTAAACTGACAGGAGAGCTCTCCCATCGACTTAATTAATCCACCCCCGATGAGTGGTGGCAGCTATGTCAGTGGGCGAAGCTCTCCCACTGACATAACACTGCCTACACCAGCGCTTAGGTTATAATGACATAAATGGTAGTGTGGACATTACCTTAAAGTAGGTGATTGCTTTAGTTACCCTAGTGTAAGCCTAGACTTTTAGGAGATGGGACTACCAATGGGAAGAACTTCAGTATTACAAGGTTGTACCTTAAAATTTCCATTTATAACACATTTTGAGTTAATTCAATAAAAGCCATTGCTCGTTGTCCTCTAATGTCTTTGGATAGATTTGCTATGAAAATAACCAGTGCTTGTAATTCTGTTTCATCAGAAGGGCCATGTCTCATACATTCTATGAATGGAGACCTATTGAGGACATTAGAAGGTCCTGAAAACTGCTTGAGACCAAAACTTATCCAGGCTTCAAGAGAGGGCCACTGTATCATATACTATGAAAATGGCTTTTTCTGTGTATTCAGCGTGAATGGGAAACTTCAGGCCACTATGGAAACAGATGACAAAATAAGGGTGAGTATACAGAAATATATTCTAAGGGTTGCATATGTCAATATTTAAAATAAACTTAAGAGAATTCTGCGATTTTGGAATTGCTCAGGGTTTCTTTCCATGAAAACGGTGAATGAAATCTGTGCAACTTCACTAAGGACTGCTAAATTTAGAAGGGCTCCAAAAATATGCAGTTGAAGGATCAGACATTGCTCATGGAATAATGTTTAACTTTACAGTGGCTCTGCCTAGGTAGCCAGCAATATATTGTGGGGGTTTTCCTCCTGAATAAAAGGTTGTACAAATAATACCTGGTATATGCACACAGAAGAATTCAGGGGGTCACATTTTTGTCAGCCTCTAAAGCAGGCCTGCACAACATGCGGCCTGCAGGGGCTCACTGTGCGGCCCGCGGGGGATAAGTGGGGTGGGGCAAGCCAAGCAGTGGGGTTGGGGGAAGCGGATGGGGGCGGGGTGAGGGCGGGGCTTTTCGGCCCGCAGCTGGTTTTTTTTGCAGTAATATGGCCCTCATTGCTTTCTGAGTTGTGCAGGCCTGCTCTAAAGAGTCAAGAAGACCAGTCACTCCGGCAGCAGGAGGGCTGTTGTGTGTCATTAGCTCTGTCCATATTCCTGCATCTCAGTTGAGATATTATGCAAAGGCTGAGTTTCAGGGAAGCTTTTTGCTAATATGCAAAATCACTCATTCAAAAATTTTAAAAAAATGTGATGTGGAACAGAACAAAACTTGGCAGTTGTGGTACAGTTAAGCCAAAACAAGAAAAAGGGGGAATTTGTTTAATTTAACTACTTAAAAAGAGAGAGCAAATTAAGTAGAAATTTAAAAGATGAAGCAGAAAAATACTGCTGTCTTAGTTAAATCCAAAATATAATGGGATTTTTTGTATTTAAAAGAAAAATGGGATTGGAGGCAATGCTAAATAAAATAACTTTATGGACTTATTGTACTGTCAGTATAAATTTTCTCCTGCAGTTCTAAAATCTAAATATACAGCAGTATGCTAATACAGTGGAGCCCCGATATAACGCGCCCCGCTATAATGCGAGTTCGGTTATAGCGCGATCATACCGTGGCTCCCAAGTCCTTTGTTCTCTGTCCCCGGCAGGCATGGGGGCTGCGGCTTCTCTCCCCTCTGCCCAGCAGGGGAGAGAAGCTGCAGCCCCCACCTGTGGAACTCCGGGGCTGCAGACTGCAGCCCGGGAGTTCTCTGTGGAAGCCGCTGCCCCGTGCCACCTGGGACCAGGGGTGTCGCCTTGTCCCAGCAGGCAGGGAGCTGCGGCTTCCCTGGAAGCTGCTGCCCCGCGCCTGCCAGGACTGGGAGACTCCGGCAGCCCGGAGTCCCCTCAACCTGGCAGGTGCAGGGCAGCAGCTTCCAGCAGGCTTCCCTGAAAGCCACTGCCTCGTGCCTGCCAGGACTGGGGACTCCGAGGCTGCAGGTGCCGGTGTCCCCTGCCCCCGCCAGGTGGGTGGGCAGTGGCTTCCGCAGAGAACTCTGGGGCTGCTTCTGCTTCTACTTCTACTTCTACTTCTAGGCAGCGGGGAGAGAAGCGCAGCCCCCTGCCTGCTGGGGAGTGGGGCCCCGCTATAACACGACCCCACATTTAGTGCAATGGGATTTTATGGATCCCATCTGTCACGTTATAGCAGGGCTCCACTGTACATGAGAACCAGAAAGTGGTTCTCATGCTCTCCCCCTACCCATACACTTCTTCCAAAAGGCCTAAAACATTGCAACAGCCACCAAAGAACTGTAAACAAAAAAGCTGAAAGAAAATAAAAAGAAAAGAAAAACCCCCCACTGAACAAAACTTGAAGAGCTAAGAAGACAGGTGTTAACTGCTCAGTTACACAACCCATCCAACTCTGTTGTCTATTTAGATTACAAACTCTTTAAAGAAGGAGGAGCTGCTTCTGTCTTCTTTCTTGTCTGTAGACCAGTTGGCAGCTCTATAATAAGAGAAATTGGCCATGATATAACTGACCTTTGTAGCTTCATTTTCCAAACTGAATGCAGTGAAAAAAAGTAACAACCTACATGATGAAGAGTTGATTACCAAAATCTGTAGATAATAAGATAACAACAACAATTCTGAAGTGTTGTTAATGCAGGCAAGGATATTTAATATATATATATATATATATAATTTAAATTTAACTGTGAACCTTCTCTTCTCCTTGTAAAGTCTGATCACATGACTTGTGCAGTATTTATGATATCCTTCCTGACTTCTTCCTACTCTCACACACCTGTCCTACAGTCTTACAAGAATTCTTTACCTTTGTTTTTATCCAACTGTGAGCAGTCTTAAATTTGCACCCCCTGTCTTCACCTGATTTCCACAGATACATAATTTTGTTGACTTGTGTTGCAACAGAGAGCAAAAAGAAGGAAACTACCTTCCAAACAGGTAGCAAATATAAAAATATATTTTAAAAGAATGTTACTAGCCTTAACTCTGTCCATGACAGGAACTAATCTTTTATGATGTCATATGCACCTGGTACAAAATGTTTTAATATTAGCACTGGAGTTCCCAGTTACACACACTTAAATGTTTATGCCTTTCTCCTTCTTTTGAAAGTTGTCATCAAACTGGTGTAAATTAAATTCTGTTAATCCACAATCCTCAGTTTCTTGAAATGTTGGATATATAGGTTGTTGAGTATGCAATTTAAAATAGCTGTATTATTTGGTGTGTTTTCCATAGCCAGTGGTGTTCTGTATTAGATTAGTAGTCACAAAATGCTGACTTATGCACATTTATTACTTAATACACTGTAAGTGCAGATTTGTTTGAAGTAGGAGATATGCCACGATAATTTGCGTGCCCCTTTTTTCCAAAATGGTATAGATTCTTACTTCATTTTTAGTCTTTTTCAGTTCGCTCAAGTTTCACCTTTTGCTGTCCTTGCATGCATGCTTGTGAGTTTCCCACCCTAGCCTCTACTCCAATGCTTCATTTAAAGCAAGTACACATCAGAGTGTTTTCTTTTGCTTTTCTTTTCCCAATAATAATGTTGATAATATGTCACTTTCAGTTGTGATTATATTGTCAACTAGGCTAGTAAATCTGTAAAATATCTAGCAATCCCTTGCTTGGTAAAACAATTTCTGTAGTGTTTCAGTCAGTACCCACGGCTTAGAGAATATTGCTTGAGGCAACAAATGTTCTGCTCTCTATAGGCCAGTAGTACACACTGTTTTTTTTTCCCCCAGCAGTCCCACGAGGATTTTAGGTTTAAATAATCCATAACCTTCTTCCCAGGGCTTCTGCACTTTCTCATACTAGAAAGCAAGTGGCAACTGTGTGATTAAAGTAGGGACATTTAAAATGAGTAGGACCTGTCTGCAGGCTGTGCAGATTGACGATATCACTCTTTCTTGCCGGGATAAGATGGAGGAATAGGGGGTCAGAAATGCAGTTGCTTATGTGAAGTAAAATTTTGATGCATTTTCACATGTTATTTTGGGCTTAGATTGCAAGATGTAGATGATGAAAATAACAGTTTACAGTTACATTCAGAACAACGTTCTACATCTACCAGAAAAAATTGACTGTCTGGGGAAACTCAGGGTATAATCAACACTTTCCACCAGGGTTTGTTTTAAATACTGCTTCATGGAGCTTAGGCTACCAGCATATCCCAGGACATCTACCATGTAATGTTTAGTTGTGCTCATGAATCACTTAAATGTAAGCGGGCAGCCAGTTCAGAGAAGTAAAGTTATTTTATCCTAAATTAAGACACTACAATAATTCATCCAAAGGAACCCATTTAGTTTCCTTTCCTGAGTCCTGAAATGTGGAAGTGCCCAACAGCCTCCTGCTGCCGTAAGTCAGTGCTGTCATGGTGACAGCTCTGCTTTTTAAGCATCCTTTCAAGAATCTGGGAGGTTAGGTTTGCACAAACGTTTGAGACTTTTCACGGAATACAAGTCACAAATGAAGCTTTTAGAACATTGCTTGAATTGAGTGGATATGGGGATCTGTTTGCATGTCTGAATCTTATGTTGTGAGAAAGATGAGATGGCAGAACTGTTTGAGCTTATACTTATTAGAATCCAGGATAACTTTCACTGGGAGGAAAACTGAACAGTAAAATTGATTCATGCCTTCCTCATAATAGTTGGAGTACTTGAGAGTAAATGCATCCTTTAGTTTGTTAACTCCTATGGGGCATGTCATTAAACTGAAATTTTGACAGGGTGACCTTTGTCATATATATATATCAACTATTTGTCCTCTTGAAAAGCAGGTGACTTAGGAGAATGGCATAGATATTGGCAAAACCTCAAAGACTGTTCTTTATTTAATCAAGAGATCACAAAAATCATTGAAATTTGCAGGTAGTGGAAGAGTTAAAGATTAACGGCTTTAATTTGCCTTGTAATATAGCATTTCTCCAGTAAAAAGCCTCAAGTATAAAACACAAGTGAACCATGACCATAAGGTTAATGGATTTTCATCAGCTGTATTTTATAAGTGTAGCAAATAATTATTTGTCATGCCTTCATTGCAATTTCAGAATACCCTTAGGATATTGCCATTTCTGGAATGAAAAAAATGGATATTGATTTTACTTCTAATGAATAATCTTTTTAATAATTTTATTTGGTTTGCTAGAGCTCACGATGAGCTATCTTGGTATAGGCAATTTTCTCTTCTACAGATTTTATTACCTTACCTCATTTTTCCCTTCGTCCCTAGGTTATTGTCTTGTTGCACCCTGGTTGTATTGTGTGTAATTTAGATTCTAAGATCCTTGGGGCAGCAAACATGTCTTCTTTCTGGTTTGGGAGGTACATCACACATCTTTGTGTTTAGAGGGAAATAAGAAATTACAAAAATAATAATTGATAGTTGGAACATTTATACCATTCAAAACAAGTTTCAATTCAGAATGTTTGAGCATTTAATTATGCCATATTTATATATGGCTTGGAAATGATTTACCGTGCCCACTACCTTTTTTAAGTGTTGAGTACATTTGTCACAACCCTGGTTCAAAATATAACTCCCTGAAATGGATTGATCACCAATTCCTTCGTTGCTTGTAAATACAAAATGTTATGGATTATCTTTAAAAAATAAAAATAAAAAAAGTCCTGAAACTATTTTGTTAAATAAAATGTTAAACAAAAGGGTTTGTTCCCATAACAACAAGATGCCATCATAATAAACACTCAAAACTAAGTTTATGAAAAGTTACTTTATAAGAACACTTACTCTCTAAAAAGTACAAATGAAGCAGGGTTGAGTATTTTTAGCATCATCATCACAGTAATAAGGCATAAAAAATGGAAAATATTGCATATATGCAATATGGTTGACTAATTATTAATATGAAGACCTTAATATTTTAGTTTCTGTACTTGTCAGTGTTCAATATAACCACTTTAATATTGCATTAATGGTGTATTTAGTATTTTAATTTTATTTCCCCCTGTTTTTGTGAGCAGGTATTGCATATGTTAAAAAAATTCTGCAAATTATGAGCACCTCAGAAACAGAGATTATAGTACATAATACTTGTGATTGCCACGAGATCTTAAAGGCACCATAGCTTTCTGTGTACTAGTTTTTGAAAACTCTCATGTGTATGTGTGAAGGCCTCACCCATAGTTTTCTATGTTGAAAACTGTATATGAAATCTTTAAGTGCAAAAGAAATTATTCTGTTTTCAAAACTGTTTATACAGAAATTTTTCTACGACATTGCGATAGAATTGTAAAACCAAATAATAGTTATATTATGCATAGTTGTTGGTCCCAGGGTATTAGAGACACAAGAAGGGTGAGGTAATATCTTTTATTGGACCAGCTTCTGTTGGTGAAAGAGACAAGCTCTGGAGATTACAGAGACTTGAAGGAGAGCTCTGTGTAAGTTTCACCAACAGAAGTTTTTTAAATAAAAGATATTGCCTGACCCACCTTGAGTTTCTGATATTATGCATACACATTAAAAATAGTTAGGATTTTATTATTATAAACAGAACTTCCCTGTAGGAAAGGTTGCCTAATATTTTTCATTATAAGACTGTTTTCATTTACTTATAATTTTTCCTCACTTTAACCCTTTGGCTGACATTTCCAGTGCTGGGTGTCAGCTTCATGCTGATTTCTTTCTTTTTTTAAAGTTGCATTTAAAATGATTCAGCTGTCTCAAAAAATAGGTTTTAGGGGAAATGTACTGTTTTGACCACGTTAAATTCTTACAGCTGTTTTGTTGAAAAACTTTAGCATCTCTATGCTTTGGATCAGAAACTCTAAATTTGGCTAAGGTGTCATGAATGTGCTAAATCTCCCTAAATTTGGTGAATTTTGGAAGCCTCTGAAAAATCTCTGGTCGTACACGTGTGATGGAGACTACTTAGGCTTTTCAGAGCTTGGCAGCTACATTTTGCAGGAGCTTGTGGGAGAACAGTAGGAGCCAGGAAACGGAGGAAGAAGGGAATAAGCCAGGAGGTTTGGGGATGAAGGGAGGAGATAGATGGAGAGAGGGAGGAAAATCAGATCCAGGATGAGGGGATGGATAGTTGATGGGGGTGAAGGTTGGGGCAAGAGTCAGAGTGATGGGGAGGAGTGAATAGGAGCAGAGTAGGATGGGACCCCCAACGCAGAATGGGGTAGAAGGGTTTATAAGTACTGGAATATACTACCTTTCAGAAACTGGACCAGAAGCCAGGTAGCTGTGAGAAAATAGCTGTGGAACTCATTAGAAAAGTGTTTCTCATATCCTTCTGGCTGGTCCCAATAGAAGTTAACAGCCTGCTATTGGAGGAGGAAGAGAACCAGCAGCCTAACTAGAATGCAGAGGGGTGAGGAGCAGGGAGGGGATTACATGAGCCCAGGGAAAGCAGAAGGAAAAGGGGATAGAGCTAAGGCCAGGGGCACAGCAGTTAGCGGTATAGATATGTGCATTAGATCCAACAGTCCCAAACTTGCTGGTCTACCCATGTGGGGATAACTATGAAGCCACGTGATACAATTACTGTTTTTTTCACTTTGCTTTTTAAAAAAGGTAGGAAATTATATTAACCCATCTCTCCCCGCTATATTAAAGAACATTAAGGCTGTTAAGTCAACATTCAAGGTTAGGAAATGCCACTATTAAAGTTGTCAGTGCACAAACCTTCATTTTGTCGATTCCTAATGTTTGAATGCTTCATTTTGCAACCTAAATGTTCTTTTAATGTAGTTTTTATATGTAATATCTATATATCTAATATATATATATATATATACACACACACACACACACACTGTTATGTAGGAATGAGTTTGAGATGGCTTCTTTCTCACAAATAGTGAAAGTATGAGTAAATTCCCCAGTTTATCCCAAATGGGGGTCAACCTTAGTGCACACTATCATTTATTCTGTGTCTGACACATTAGCTAAACATACCTTTTTAGAAGTATTAAAAGAGTATTAAAAAAATTCATTTCATTCTGACTGCTTTTTGTATCCCTCCAGCTATAAGGCCAGATGACTTAGTTCTATGTGTCCAACTGTGCAGGGCTCAGGGGGAAAGAAAAATAAAAGCAGATAAACAGACCTCCAAATATGGCCAATATACAAAATAAATGAGGACAACTATCTGAGGTTGAAGCTGTTTGGAAGGTGCAAGTACTTGCAGCCTCCTGTTGAGTGTGCTTGATTAGAAAATCAAATCTCCTTAGTTGCCCTCATACATGATATTTGGTGTGTGGAATAGTCGATAGGTAAAATAAACTTAAGCCACTTGACCATCCTTCCTATTTTATTTCTTGTAAAGAAACCAGTGTATTCTGTAGATTGCAATGTTTACCCTACATTTAAGTTGTAATTGTCTACTTTGCGTCTCAAAAGCTGTATCTACTGATATGAAGTGTCTTCAGAGATAAAGCTGTGTGCTGGAGGTGAGAGTGGGGAATACAAGCAATGCAGGTTGTTTTAACAGAAATATTGATGCAATTTTCCTTTAGGCAATCCAGCTGAGCCGCGATGGACAGTATCTGCTTACAGGTGGAGACAATGGGGTCATCATGGTATGGCAAGTTTGTGACCTCAAGCAGCTTTTTGCTTACCCAGGCTGTGACGCTGGAATCCGTTCAATGGCTCTGTCATATGACCAAAGGTGAGATTAAAGTTTAAGGGGTCAGAATGTATTTCATAGAATGTGCTATTAAAAAGAAATAGCAAAAGGGACATCACTATGATGTAAACAATTCTTTTCCTTTCAATATTCTATATACTTTGATCACCAGTGCCAATGGTAATATGGAGAACTCTGTGCACTGTTTTAGCATTGAAATGTCATGGTTTAGGGCTGATAATCTTTTTCAGAGTTGAAGCTCTTGGTGAGTAAGTTAACACTCATTCCAAGAAATCTGACTCTGAGGAACTTTTAATATGCACTGTTTTTATTTTCCTCAAATGAAAAAAATATTCCTAACTATAGGTCTTCTAGCCATTAACAAAAAGAAAATAGACACTCAAATTCTCATCAATCTTATATTTTTTTCTCTTACAAAGGATAAAACAGTAAACATATTTACTACTGCCTATATTACACCTGTTAATGCCACTACAGTTAAAGGTCTTTATGCATTTTTGGCACATAGCTCTGTCCAGTTTATAACTTGGATGTTTATAGTTGCATCCAGCACGTCTTTAGCTCACAGACTACTATCTAGACTTTTGTTTACTCTGGATAAAATTACAAAAGCATCTAGGTCACTAAATCTTATTGAAAGTCATTTAGGATCTTAGGCACTTTTAAAATGGAACTCAGCCCTGACTACACCTATAAAACAGGTTGACGTAAGTACATTGCGACAGGCTATGAAAAATTTTGCACTCTATGTAACATAGTTAGGTTGACCCAACCTCCACTGTAGATGAAAGTAGGTTGATGGAAGCATTCTTTCATTGATCTAGCTACCAATTCTCAAAGGGGCTAGATTTACTACAGTAACAGGAAAAACTCCTTCTGTCACTGTGTCGACAATACAGCAGCATAGCTATAACACGTGTAGTGTAGATATACCCTCAGGTTCCTAAGTCACTTTTGAATATTTTGACTCCTATCTATAATTGTATTTGTCATCAATAATCTTGGAGCAGGAACTCTCTCCTACTATGTGCCTAGCACAGTAGAGCCAAATTCTGACTGAGCCCTCTAGATGCTACCCTAATAATAATAAATTATTAACAATAAGGGCTCAAATTCTCTACTGATGTAATTGCCTCAGCTCCATTATTGTAATAGTGTTTTACACATTTTCACCAGCAGAAAATTTGACCCAATGACTAATTTAAAAAAAAAAAAAAATTTATGCTCATCCAACACTCATCCAAATTAGGGCAAAAAAGCTCTGGCTTGTTTGGGATGTTGGGGATAAATAAAAGAGATGACTGTTAAACTGAACATTCATGAAATGAGGCAAGTCCTCTTAGTCTTCCACTGGGACAAACAAATTCTTTCTAAACAAATGAGCATCCAAGTGGGAAATAAAGAAACTAGATTAAGTGTTTTTAGATGTCTCACAAAATTGGACTGATATCTCAAGCGTGCCTAACACAGACAGAGGCCAGCCGTGGCCTGTGGCTAATCAACCATTCACTAGGAACCTCATAACCCAAAGGTAAAGCTCAATTTTAAATCTTGATTAAACAGAAGCAGAGTTTTTTATACTAATGGTAATCATTAAAAATTAAATATGAAATCCCTCAATGCCTTTAAGAATAGACAGCTTATAGAAATGCCTAAATATAGATATAAGTGCCAAAATTTAGGCATCCTTTTAATAAAATCTTTGTGTTTTCAGTTAGATATTTTCCTGTCATATGTAAATTATGTGGATCTTAACACAATCCACATTTCAAAATGTTGCATCAAATACTCTTTAAAACAAAAACAGTGACATCCATGGATTTTAATCATGATTTTAAACCACTACTTCTTACTAATCTGAAACCCTGCTCCGCTCAATGTCTGCAAACCTTGAATCATGTCCTCCTCATCCTTGTACATGTTCTCATAAGCAATCATTCTGGAAAATGATAGCTTTCTAGATATTAAAATGATTGGCATCGTCATTTTTGGCTGGAGCCAAATTCTATTTTTGAGGCCCTACTCGGATGGCTTTGTGATGTACTTGTTGGATCACTTGGGTATATGATGAAATAGTGTGTTAATAACTATAATTAGAGATCAAAATTTTTGACAACAGTTTTTCATCAAAAATGCAGTTTAATCACCATCGAAACATAGTGGGGATGTGTCGATTTTGATGAACATTTGAGACCGAAAAGATTGAAATGTGTCATTTTTGTAGTGTCATTGGAATTAATTTTGTTTTGACTTTTATATTATAATGAAATTTAGTTTTAGTATTTATATATGTGATTTAATATTATGAATACATGTATAGTATATTTAATATAATATAAATATTCAAATGAAATTAATTGAAATATCACTATCACAATGTTTTGACACAGATAAAATGTTTTGATTGTCTCAAGTTAGAAATGTTTGGCTTTTCAAAAAAAATCGGAACAATTTTTTTCCTACAAAATGTCAGAATTTATCCCTGAACAGAAAGTGTGGTTTCCAACCAGCTCTAACAGTAATGTCGCAAGATGAGACAGTAGACATGACTGATATAGCAACTCCTGATACATTACAAGTCAAGAAGTCACTTCAGCAGCCACGATTACTCTAAAACGTCCCCAAGTAGGATCATAGCTGTTCAAATGGAGCTAAAATGTCTCCAACAGTCAGCTCACTCGTAGTAAAGATGTGGAAATACAAAATACCTCTGTGGTGGATGACATGAATAATACTCCCATTTAGAGCTAAATAACAAATAGCAGCACTCTGATTGTTTACATGCACATGAAATGAAGCTGCACATATGTATAAACAATAGAGATGTTGCAGTCCTGTACACACATCTCATTCTCTGATGAAGATCCTGTGCTAAATCCCTCTTGAACTGGGGAAGAATTAATTGATATCTGCACACCGGTTTCTTCCGCCCTGGATCCCCTCCATTTTGCTATTTCATTAGCGCACTCACCTGCAGAGTTAAAACCATTATGGAAACAAAATCAGAAGTGGTCTGTGTGTGGTGACCCTGGTTTTATACAAGGTTAATTGATCTTATCATCTAAGTCTTGATCCCCTTTCGGTGCCCAGATGTGCCAGGACAATTTCTTTGAGGTTGATCCTCTCTGATCCATAATTCCATGTATTAGACCAGTAGCAAAATAACTTGCCCTACATTTTCAAATGTGTCCAATAATCTGAGTGTCTCAATTCTTGGGGTCTCAAAATGAGAGCTCCTAGGATTTGATTTTCTCTGGTGCTAAGCACCTGCAGCTCCACTTGTCTCCTGCTGGAGTTGTGGGTGTTAAGCTCTGAAAATGAGACCATAAGTGTTAGAATTGTATACCCTTAAATTAAAAAATTAGACCTTGATTATTCTTTTCCTGCATATTACTTCAGTCTGGAAAGGAAGGTAAATAATACATTCTTCAAAATGGTATTAGTCACTCACTCCCTGAAGTCTGATTCAGTTCAGATCAGATACAGTGGAGGAAAATCATATAGGAAATAAAATGATTTAAATACACTGCATGATTGCTGTGTAAATTTTAAGACCTAATCCAAAGCCTGTTGAAGTCAGTGGGAGACTTTCCATTAACTTCAGTAGGAATCCCATCAAGTTCTTAATGTTTGAGTTGGTGGAATTCTGAGGCAATATCTACACTATGAGCTAGGGGTATGAGTTCTAGCTCGTGTAGACGTACGCTAGCTCTCATAGAGCTGGTGCACTAAAGATAGTAGTGTAGCAGTAGTAGCATGGTCAGTGGTTAATGGTGGCAGGGGCTAGCCATCTCAGGCACAAACCCACAAGTTGATGCTCCAGACAGCTAACCCATGTCACTGTTCACTGCTGTCCCTGCTAGCACAGCTACACCACATGCTAATTCGACGAGAGCTAGTGCGAGTATGTCTACGTGAACTGAGAAGCACAAGTGTAGATGTATCCTTAGACATTTGATTTACAAAAGTGGTGCTAGATGTGGTGGAAGAAGTCTGTCCAAGAAAGGCAAGTCAGCTGTGTTTGAACGTAAAGTGGCTAACCCTTAAACTGAGTTTTGTGCTTTTCATAGGTGTATAATGACTGGCATGGCTTCTGGGAGCATAGTGCTTTTCTACAATGATTTCAACCGATGGCATCATGAATATCAAACCAGATACTGATGTTGCAACAGACCAGAACTAGCACTGACATGGACATCTGCTGTCAGAATGAAACTGAACATAGCAACTCTCTATTCAGTATCCTGCTGCAGCATTGTTCTGTATAAATAGCTATAACATCTGAATGTAACTTAAATTTGCTCGAAGAAGCAAACTATTTTTTAAAGTTAATTGCTATTTTTGTAGACCTTGCATGATTTTTTGGGGGCAAAGGGCAAAGAAGCAGAAAAATGGCTGCTGGGTCCTGTAGTTAAAAATCTATATTTTTAGTTATAATGAGAAGTCTATTTTGATTCATGTATGGAAAGAAACTTAAAATAAAGATGGTTAAATCTCTTATTCTAGCTATATTATGAAGAAATACATTTCCCATCTAAAGCTTTATCTGTAACCTTGAGGAATATATGATTTTAACAAATTGAAAGTGGGTTATAATACCGGGGATTTTAATTTGTGCTACACTGTCTTGATGTACTTTTCCAAATGATTGTACTTCTTCAGCACTGAAGTTTCTGGGAATCAGTAATAATATTTATATTATGATAAATGTAATTTTAAACATGACAAGGAATTGTTTCCATCAATATTCAAGCATGTTTCTAGACCTAGACAATTAGTTCTTTTTTTATTATATGTTTTTGTTGTGCAGTTAAGAGGGAGAAATCAGCAACAGAGTCTGTGTTACATCAAATGTGAATCCTACTAGTTTTTATCTGATATCTTCTTCCGAGCACACCAGAATGTGTGTCATTCCTCCAAATTAAAACCTCAGTTTGGGTAGTTTGGACATGTCTTCAAATTAGCAACCTACACAATGTGTCTTTTTAATTAGATGCAAGTACCAAAGCACACTTCTGCTGCTTGACTATGAGAGCCCTAAGAGTGAGGCAATCAAATATTCATAGTCTCAACATCTTTGCAGAAACTCTAGGCTTGCAAACTTATTTCCCTTTTTTTTTAGTGTTTTTTTCAGAGGACTAGTCACCATAGTTATGTAGCAGATTCCATATCTTGTGCTGTGTATGGCAACAAAACTGTTCAGTTTCTGCTATCACCAAATCCAATCTTGTCCAATCATGTTCATAAATTATCTCCTTCCTTAGGAAATGAAAAATAGTTTATACTAAGGAACAATAAGTTATTTTGGTGTTGCATAATTTGACTTTTCTACAAGATTGCTGTGCAGAATTCTGTGAAAATATTTGTGAAAAGAACTGTATTGTTTTGTAAGTCTGTATTGCATAAATAATTCTTTGTATGTTGTGATCTATACGAGTTAAAACTTACATTCCATATCTGTATCAATTTCTCTAGCTGCCTATTGGAGCAGTTCCCATTTTTCTCTTTAAGCAAAGATTTGGAATGAGAAAACTCAGTTTGAGTGAAGAAATTAAATAAAATGGCATTTGTAACTGAGACCGTCGATGTAGTGCACTGGGCTCTTGTGTTTTCAATATGTACGTGCAAAAGAGAAAACAGCCACTATCACCCAATGCATTTGCAAATACGAAGCAAACACAGTCTGAGACAATAATGGCCTGATTTTCCATTGTGTTATACCAGGTTTATGCTGGTACAGTATATCTATATTGATGTCACTGGAGTTCCACACAAAGGTGTAACAGAATGGAGAATCTGGTTAATGAAAGGTGGTAGTCATTATCTCTACCTGATAAAGTGCAGAACAGTCACACACTAATAAAATGCCTTGAATTGAGAATGAAGTTGTATAAAAATAAATGTACTTTACAAACTTTTGCTATTTGCAAAATTCATCTCTCTTTATAAATAGATTTTAAGTAGTCATAGATATGAACTTGAAGTTCTTTCGTATTGAGGAATATTCCCTGTATAGGTTTGTAATTAATATATAAATGCTGTGTAATGAGTTGGGTACTAATGTCTGCAGTGAGGGTCAGATGAATCTCCATCATCTGTCATATTATCTAGGTGCAAAATACAGAATTTAGAGCTTTCTACTTTAGTTTTCTTAGTTAATTTAGAAGTGAATTCAGTAACACTAAATTACTCACTGAAATAATGTTCTTTGATCTTAAAGTATTTCATGGGCACTGGAAATGGTAGAGATTTCAGCCTTTATTTTAAAAAGGTTGGTGGGGGGGGGGGGTTAAATGGTGTCAGCATAGGCAATAGGCATTGGTGCAGGAGGAGCCCTTACACTGGGATACCATACTGGGGTTCTGTCCCAATACCTAAGCCATCTCAGACAATGCTGTCAGACCTGTAGCTGCTGGGACCTTGTTGGTCAGGAAGTCCTTCCCCAGCTGTCGCATTCATATGATAGTTATTGCTCATGTTCTAGTGCCATTTGGGGTTGAGTCCAAGCTGCTGCATGTAGACTTTTGTGGTCTGTGGTGGTAACATGGAGCCTCCTGGACAATCAAGATGACTCCCTTTATTACAGCCCTGCTTTGAGCACAATACAGGTTTGTCACAGCCCACCTATGTAAGAAGAAATCTCCACCTACTCTTTTCCACAGACACACTTTAATTCTAGATCTGCAGTGTTGTAGCTGTGTTACACCAGTTCTAGAGACATTCCCTGTTGCTTTTGGTGGGCTTGAACATCACTTCTGCCAGTTGTGGGGGGTACCAGACTACACATTTAATTCTCGGGCACTGTATTGTGTGGCTAAACCAAATGCTTTCACTGGGGGTGGAGGCTATGGGAGCAAGTTTGATGCTTGGCTGAATTTAATCATGCCTAACACAGGTCCTTGTACACTCTTCTTTAACCCCCAATATGACATGGTGTTCAAACAGTTAAATTCCCAAATACTATTTATGTAATCTGTGCAAAGCCTGTGCTAGTCCTCTTGATGAGACACAATTTAGTAAACAGGTGCCAGAGATTAAATTACAATTAAACAATTCTGAGCTGTAGGTGTGTGTTTTTTCAGAATACAGTTGAGAGAGAAGGGAGCTGCTACAAGGTGGAAAGTGAGTTTCCATTTTTGCCAAGAGAGAGAACTTTTAAATGCAGAAAGATCAAGCATGATTCACAGACTGACTCAAACTCTAGTAAGTTCATATTAACATATTTTCTCATAGAAATGGATGTGATCTCTGACTTATCCCAACCAATATTTTATATGAACTAATGCTGAAAGTAAGGCCAGTAACATTGAGAATGAGTAGACATACATAAGTTTGAGATTTTCAGTTTATTTTAAAATACTCATCTTCAGTGGTTTCATATAAGTTATGCTTCTTTTAAGCCCATGGCCTGAATGTTACAGTATGGGCGTAGCCATTATGTTTTATATGGAATGCTGTTTTCTTTAGAGGAGGTTTGAGTACTTCAGCAGTGTACTCTATTCAAAGATAAACGAATGTAATGTCAGTCTGAAAGCCTTTCCTGAGTAGTCAGCAGCTATTACATTATATAATTAAAAGAACCCCAGTGTCTACAAATTGTGCATTCAGCTAGTCTATGGAAAATATGTTTATATTACAGTTACCCTGTCACGCATCCCTTCCATTCTTCCAATTTGTCTGCCTCACCTACCTATAGTGCTTTGTCTTAATTTAAGATTGCAGTCACTTTGGGGAAGGGACTTTTGTGAAGTCTGTATAGCACACAGCACAATAGATCCCTAACCTGTTCAGGGCCCATCAATGCTATTGTAAAATATTAAATGTTAAGAACTGGTGATTTTTATGTTCCACTAAAAGCAGCTAAGACTTACTTTGAAAAGGGAACTGGAAGTTGTCTTAGTAGCATGAAAATCCTTATCAGAGCCCTTCTCAATAGGAAATTAGTATAATTGTTGTTCGGCATTCTAATTTTAAAGGTGTTCAGGTTGGTATTTTATTTGGAAACATTCTGGAGATTCCTTCCTGCTGTGTGGTGTTCTCAGCACAGCTCAAGCTCAGGGTTTCCAACACACACAAACAGAGGCTGCTCCATTGCTTCTACATCTGTGCACAAAGCAGTCTGCTTTTCCAAGCACCAGCTGGCGTCAGCAGACTGGTAA
Source organism: Dermatemys mawii (assembly GCA_007922305.1). NCBI lineage: Eukaryota > Metazoa > Chordata > Testudines > Dermatemydidae > Dermatemys > Dermatemys mawii. The sequence continues at coordinate 66,802,708 of ML677326.1, forward strand.
TCAATTTTTTTTTCTTTTAGCTGAAAAAGTAAATTGAGTTTTTCCAAAACCAGGTATCCAGAAAGGAATGTAGTTCATTGTGATTTTGGCTGGGACATGCCTCCTATTAATTTCTGTATTTAGACATATTGCTTGAGAATGAGATAGAAATGGTGAATATCCAGACGGAGCCTTGGACTTTGCCCACATAGATGGTGATGGTGCCTTAGGTGCTTCTGTTACTGACCTATCTGCTTTGCTTTGTTTTACTTTATTTTTTAAATTAAATAAAAAAATTATTTAACACTGATTTATTTCAACACCTAGGAAATTGGCTGCATTCTAGGTGAATAAAACACCTATAAAGGGGGTGTATTTAAAATTCCTTGGTGTGGTGTTTCTGTAGTCAGTGAGGACTTCCCAAGACAGGTTAGAACCACAGTTGTCAACTTTCACACAGTAAATAAGCACCCCAACTTTCATAGTAAACCAAAAATCAAGCTAATCCCATTTCAAAACAAGATCCAGAAAAGTCAATCACTGAAGAACCCCAACACTCTGTGATTAGAACCTCTTGGCACACAGGCTGGGACTATGGTGGGCCTGCTGTGCACCCATGACTCTCCCTCTGCCCTACTCCTGCTTGCCAGGAGCCGATAAAAAAAAAAAAAAAAGCTACAAGTCAAACAAGCTACAAGCTAAAAACTAGCCAACAAGCAACTCACGAGCCAATTAAGACAAAAAACGAGCCCAATTTCTTCATTTTTGTTCACAGGTTTGGTATGTCTGGTTAGAAATCTTGTAAGTCCTGAACTGAATACTCTTAGCAATTCCTGTATAGTAATAGCGTTACTATGGAATGCAAAATAGTTTATTTTTGGGTGGACCTAATTTAGTGTGTACTTGGAAAACTGATACAGTTGAAGGTTCAAATCATTGTTTGTTTATATGTCATAATCTACAACTGATCTGTAAAAGCCCTGGATCAAAAACTACAGGAGATTGTTCTTGAGTTTTGTTTATGTTGATTGAAATTTAACTGCATATGGCCTAAGGCTCTGTAATTTAAGAAGTACAGCTAGTCCTGTGGGAAAAGCAAAGGGTAGAATATATGAAATTGAAAAGCTGATCCAAAAAGAACAAATTGTCTCTTGTAAGCAAAGCAGTTTATTTTTAGATGAGACTTACTAGTATAAATGTGTAAGCAAGTAAATTTTAGAAAGAAATTTTTTTTAATGACACTAATAAGCCTTATAAATAAATATAAATTTATGGGGAAAATTTAGGAATAAAAAGAGTTTATCCAGATACCAGCATGTACTTAGTGTTCTCCACAAGAATTGATGCCCATGGAATACAAACAAGTTTTTACATCTTATAAAATTTGCAGCATATGAAAATACATGTTTAATTGATGATAGCATCCCAGGTAGCACAGCAGATTAAAAACTTTCCTACATGGTTTTTTCTGGCAATAATACAGCACTGTACAAGAAGATAAAAAGAACAGATGTGCTTTTGGGATGTGATTGTTTCCTGTTATTTTCTGTTTGCCTCAGGGAACAAGTTTTAGGTTAGGTTATTTACCATTTTCTTCTAGATTTTCTGTTTTCCCTCTCCTTCCCCCTTGTGTCTGTGTGTGCTGTTTATTCTGGGCACAGTTCTGTAAAGTGCTGAGCACTCTTGTCTCATCCAGCAAAACAGTTTAACAGACCACTCACCTTTAACATGTGCTTAAATGCTTGGCTGGGTCAGGGCAGATGGCTCAGTGCCTTCAAGGACTGAGCGCTATGAGGGCAAAGTTCACTTCAAGGTCAACTTCTGCAAGTTGAATTTGACTTACACACCCCACCTTTTGGGGTTATGCAAAAGGTCTGATCACCTCCTGCAGAAGCCCTAAGCACTACCAGAAGTAGTAGTTCTGATAGCTAAAGGACTATGTGAGAAAGTCTGTGACCTTTCCAAAGGGTGTGTAAACCACTGTGCTTATTCTTTTCTCATTCATAATGCCAACTACACCTCTTGAAAAGAATGGGGGAATTATTTGCATTGTTCTGCTTTTTCTGAAGATCTCATCTTACAGGATTCTCACTCCTTGGTCTCAAGCAAAACCTCCCAAATAGATTTTTTAAAATTAAGAATAGAAACAATTGTGGGTAGAAGCACCACCTTACCCCACGGGTTATTGCATGCTACTTTGGTTCCTAGCACACCCTTGGCATTGGGCTGCATGAAAGTGATATCACCACCCTACTCTGTATAAAGGACTGCAATCCCCTCAATTGCCTCCATCCCTTCCGTGCCATCATAGAGAGCAAATTGAAGGTGTCTACGCTACGCCTTCCATAGTTGAGCTTTAGCTTATTTTCTTGTAAATAGTGCAGAGAGTTAGAAGAGAGCTGGCCATGTTCCAAAGGCCTTTGAACCCTCACTTGGCCCATATCAGGGCCCAACCTTGTAAGGGTTTCAAGAGATGCACCTCGTGCCTGTCAATCATAGCAAAGATAGATGCCCCTGTCAAAGCCTTTGTTTCTGGTCAAGACCCATGCTGTGAGCCTGTACTGCTCCTGAGGGAATTCTGCACCCAAAAAATGTATATTATGTGCACAATATTTAAAAATTGTGCACATTTTGTTTGTTAATAAATGTGGCTCCAGAATGGCAGTGGGGAGCACAGGACAATGGCTGCACTGAGGAGGAAGATCACTCAAACTCTGACCTTCTCAGGGTGTTGGCAGTGAGGCTGCACCTGACCCTGACATGGTGCAAGGGCTGGGCTGGGCCTGCCCCTCTGTGCCAGGTGTGGGTGGGCAGACTCAGCCCAGCCAGGTCAAGTAACTATCAGTTCTAACAGCTACCCACTGTTGATAAATTAGGAAATGCCTGTTGATAATTAGGAATTACATGTGTTGAAACCATAAACTCACAAAATATATTCATCTTGCAGATGCTAATGCAATAGTTTTTTTAGAGGACAAATCAGCATGTAGGCCAGGTTTATTCTATTAGAGAGAGAGAGAGAGAGAGAGACAGTATAGGCCTGAAGAATAGCTCTGTGTAAACTTGAAAACTCCTCTCTCTCACCAACAGACGTTGGTCCAAGAAAGATATTACCTCAGCCACCTTGTCTCTCTAATGTCCTGTGATTGATGCATCTACAAGAGCACACACAAGTTTGTTCTATGAAATTTTATACTGCTGCCCTTTTCCTGCCACTGACATTGTTTTCCTATGTGATTTCTTTGTAGCAATAAGCAAGCGTTTAGGAGGGAGAGTTCACTTCAGGGCTCTGCTTTCACATGGTATGTCTTTTTTCAATTTCCTCAGTCCTTTCTGATTTTTGGTGTTTCAAGTTGCATCCTTTAGGAACATCACCTCTTTCTTGCCCTCGCCAACACTACAAAACCCACCAATTTTAACACAGCATGAGCTGTGAGTCTCAATCCTCTTTTCTAGTCTTATCCCTCAATACAACCACTATCCTCAAAACAGATGATTTTCTTCTCTTGGAGCTTCAGGCACACTACACATCTGGTCATTGTCTTTCTCTCCAACTACTTTCTTGCTTCTGCTCAGCATGAGTCTCTCTCTCAGGACTTTATCAGTGGCAATGCCATCTAGTTGCATGGCTTCAACTGCTGCCACTACACTGGTGACAGACTGATTTACCTTTCCATATACCTTGCTGACAGTTTCTGAATGTTTCACTACCTCATCAAAGTTCAGCTTAGTTATCGTTTAGAACTTAATCATCATTACTCCTGATGGAGGGGTAAATCCATGTCATTTTTTTATGAAGACAGCTTCTGCCACTTCAATACTGTTGCTAACACTTGCTACCTTCAGAACCCATCTTTAAGTAAGTCCCCTCTACACATGTGACCTAAAATAATCTGCTTGGTCCTTTCCACTTTTCAACTTATTTGGGTCTCCCCGCCCTCAATGTTTACCTTGACTGCTACTCCAACTGTCTAGCCCTTTTTTGCTTCCTCTTCCGCTCTGCATAATCACCCAATTTAGTCTCTTTGTTCTACTCATCTGTCTCTTTCAGCATACTGTCCCTATGCTAGAGCCACTCTACTGTGCATTATATCTGGCCCATCTACAATCACACTGCTGCCTGTAGGCCCTACCCAAAACATGGTAAATTCACAAGATGTATACTAAACATCTTGTATGCACCAAATATACCAGCAGCAGCCCACCCCCCTTCACGTTGTTGGTGAGTGTGTGTGGGGGAGGTTCCCCCTGACCACTGTCTCCCCCCTCCCCTCCCACGGGTGGGTTGCATAGGGCCCCAGCATAGCTAGGGACAGCCCAGAGTGCTTTAATAGAGGCCTTTTTTTAAAATGAGGTTATAACACAAAGTCCAGGCCAAGCCACTTGAGTCAGTAACAAAACTGACTCAAACAGAACTACATATTAATGAAATATAGATAGCGTCGTTGCTGCTGATTTACAGCTTAACCAGCCAACGCTTTTTCTTAGACCAAATTGCACTAGTCCTTTCCAGCAATAGGCACCCAGCTCCCATACTGTGTCCTAAACTGAAAAGAGGGCTGGATAAGTGAGTGGCTCCAAAGGAAACCAGCACATCTTGAGTCAATCAGTAGGTGAGCCGATTGTTCATGTGAATGGTTTGAGTTGTTCTTGCACTAGTTCAGAATAAGGACCTTAAGTGTCTCAAGCGGGACAGTTGTTTCTCACTGCTTCACTCACCCTGCCACCCTTGTCTGGAAATTGAGTTCTCACAAGAATAAATAACTTTTTTTCATGAAGAAAGTTTATTATTGCAGGTCTGTTACAAGTCTAGTAGAAAGTAAAAAGCTAACAAAGAAAATGAACTAGAATCAATTTTTCTCATCAACAAGCAGAGGAAATGAATAAGCAGAGTACATACACTATTGAACCCAGCAGAATGATAAAGATAAAATACCTTCCATCCTTGACTGCAGATCAGTGCCTCCCCTATTATGGTTTCCAGTTCCTGCACTAGGATTTTGAGAGGGATGGTAATAAAATATTGACAGCTGTTTATGTGGGCTAGTGGTAGTTCTTCTATTAGTCAGCTTGCCCTAGAACTAGGAACTGCTCCATCCTAGCTTATGTAACATGCAGGAAGCTTTCTATTCAAAGAAGTTTTATTGTTTCTAATACATACCATACTTGTGTGGGGAGGATACACAATAGCTTGAATGAAAAAGCTTCCTTGACTGCAGTCTTCAGACCAATAAATGCCCAGTGTTTGTGTTATTACATCCACAGTCACTTGAAGTTCCTATTGTTTAAACACTATCTTGAAGTCTGGTATTGAAGAAAAAGGGCCCCTTCTTTGAGAAGCTTGTCTTTCAGTATTGTACAGTTTTTCATGGAAACTTGCCTCTTCAACTCTGCTAAACTAAACTCACTAGAGCCACAGAGACAGGAGAAAAATAGAGCTTTTTGTGTGGTCCCTATGCCTCTTTTCTGGGAATAAGTTCTGGAGTTGACTTGGAGAGTCAGTCTGTGCACAAGTTAAGTCTCATAACTGTTCATCTATGTGATGTTCTTGTTTAACTACATGTTAGATTAAGCTATTCAGATTTCTAGGGTGTGAGAAATGCATTTCATTAAACCAGCTCCAATGATAAAAACAAATCTAAAAATTCAGAATGTCTTCCCCACTCGTAATGTCAGAAGGCAAAGGCTGGAAGAGCACACAGAGCTATAGCACCCACCTATTAACAGTCTGCCTGGGGCTTCCCCAAGAGAGTGGGAACAAACTGAATAACCACAGATGTGATGAGATGTGAGGGACGTTCATTAAGTTGAAGGGGTCTACTGGCCTAAAAGTGGGCTTTGGTTTAAATCACTTCTACAGAGCAAGCTATTCCCTAGCATTGTCACGATATGCTGAGACAGGCTGTGTGGGGGATTTGATTGGCTCAGAAGAAGCAGGAGAGAGGTTCTTAGACCCAACCACATGAAGATCTTCAACTGCAGCAATAATCACAGAAGGTTTCTGCATACCAGCTCCACTAGAGTCCTGAGAGCGCTTGTTGCAGAAAATCTGACTTTCCTTATCTAGAGCTGTGTTCTAAAAAGGAAGGTAAAGACAAAATGTTACATCAATGATCCATATTACCTGCCCCATTAAAACACTGCACAACACACACCTTTGGGGCATGCATTAGACTCAGAAAAAGGAGAAATAACATCAGAAATGTTAATGAATTGGAGGGGGTTTCGGGGTGATCAGAGGGATAAATTATCTCCTATGCATGCCACCATATCCAGCAGGTTATTAATAGAACCAAGTTTGAAGAAGTTTTTTTTTAAAAAAAAAAAAAAGTTAAAACTTTGTATTACGAGTCTACTGTAGCTAAGCAGGCAGGCCTGGTTATACCCCCATATGGGGAACAAGTTCTAAGGATTCATTTTCACCAAAATACATAGTGTGAGTGTGCTGCCAGTATTTTAACAAGAAGCACAAACATTTCATAAGCCTGTGACAAATCCCAGGCAGCTGCAGGAGCCTGCAAATGAGGCCTTGGGAATTTGTTTCCTCATTTAAACTCGAACACTCTTCCTCTCTTAGAATCACAGAGGTAGCCATGTTAGTCTGGAATTGCAGAAGTGACAAAGAGTCCTGTGGCACCTTAAAGACTAACTAAAGTATTCGTGGGCTAATACCCACTTCATCAGATGCATGCAGTGGAAGTATCCAGGGGCAATATCAGGAATGGCAATATACAAAAACCTGTAGGAGAACACTTCAATCTCCCTGAACACACAATTACAGATTTAAAAGTCACCATATTGCAGCAAAAAAACTTCAAGACCAGACTGCAAAGAGAAACTGCAAAGAGAAACTACAGAACTGCAATTCATTTGCAAATTTGACACAATCAGCTCAGGACTGAATAGGGATTATGAGTGGCTAGCTAACTACAAGAGCAGTTTCTCTTCTCTCAACGTTCACACCTCCAGTTCAGCTGCTAGAGGAATACCTCACCCTCCCTGATTAGAGATAACAGGGTTTGTCCAATGAGGCTGAACCAGCTTGTTATCTCTAACCTGGTTCTTGCCTACCTATTTATACCTGCCCCTGGATACTTCCACTGTATGCATCCGACAAAGTGGGTATTAGCCCATGAAAGCTTATGCTCTAATACTTTAGTTAGTCTTTAAGGTGCCACAGGACTCTGTCACTTCTTCCTCTCATACTTTGTTATGGGTGTTAAATTTGCATGAAGCTGCATTTGACTGGAAATAGTTGTTGGATACTTAACAAGGTAGCAGCGGAAGCTGGGGGGATTAAGATACACTTGGGGAATATCTGCCCTCAGATTTTTTTTTTTTTTTAAAGTACCTGACATCTGCTAATAACCCCTGCAAGATCAACATTTAGTTACAGTTTGATTTAATTTACAGACGTACCTGTCCTTAAGCAGGTCCTTGGAGTAGGAGCATCTTCAGTTAGGCTTCAATACTGTGTGAACAGGAGCTGACTTAGTATCTAGTTACCTATTTGCAACTGTCTGGGGCCCAGCTCAGGAGTTTTAATGCTGTTTTTACTGAGGGAGATTATTCTATACTGCTGATTACTCCTGTAACTGGTTCTAAGCAGCACAGAGGCCATCTGCATCAATGGTACATGACAAAATCCAGTTTATTGGGTGCTGACTCATGACTTGACTCGCAGGCTTGCCCCCTGCAGCGCTGCTGATCTTTCTCTTTCCTGCCCTATGTTCTGCTATATAGTCCCACAGCTATAATTGGGTGGCTGGGGGAGTTGATTAGGTAACACTGCTCATTTCACAAGCCCTCTTGTGAACATGTGAAAGTTAGTCCAGAATAAATCAGGAATAGTTAAAGTCACACTTACCTTATTCTGGACTAGCTTTAACGTGTAGACAAACTGGAAGCAGTATGGGCCATCTTGCCTCAAACCTTCCCTTTCACAAAATTTGATGTTTTGAAGGGTGAAAAATAACCACTCTGCCTAGATTTGCAGAAAATTTTCAGAGATACAAATGTCACTAAGTAAAATGGCATAAATGTTTATCTGGAACATCACTGAAAGATTTCTTTCACTTTCATGCAGCTCTAAATTCTGCCCATTTCAGCATAGCTGTTATTTCTCCTTTTCTCTTTTTGTCAAACTCAGAACATGTATTTTGTGCAGCAGAAAAAAAACATTGCAATTAGTACATACCATTTCCTTGGACCTACTCAGAGGAAAGCAATGCAGGCATTGGGAAAGGAGGAAAAAGGAAGGAAGCAAGGGATAGAAACTACACTTACTTTTAAGCAGAACTATCATCAGTGAAACAAATTTAGATTTAAAAATCATAGTGAAATTCTTAAAGTCTGTAAATAAAAAGATTTTACAGCAAGACATTCTTAGCAGCAGAAATATTGCTTTCTCTGTAGAAGGCAGCAGGAACCAGATTTCTTGTGCAGTTTCACTTATATACCACATGATGGTGTCATCTGCATTAAATGTGGTGGAAATTCTTTAAGGTTTTCAAAGAACCTGTATTACAACTAAGTGGCTACATCATGCTAGAGAGGGTTTTCATTGAACAGTTCCCTCACACATAAAAGAGATGCTACATTACATTTAAGGGACTTGACAACACAAACTCCAAACTGTAGATAAACAAGCACAAAGATAAGGGTTGGGACTAAATTCTTATAAGGTTCCTTTTTCCACTAAGTATCTTAATAAACAACTCAGACATTATCCCTAGTCTTCCCTGCATATTCAGTTACAGAACTAGGCAGATATGAATTTTCCTTACCACTTGTTATAAGGAGAAACAAAAATAAGTTTTCATTGGCTATGTAGGTAACAAAAAGCCCACACCAAGAAGCCAGATGCTGTACTGTGTCAGAGATTTGAGACAAGTGCCATGCAAATTGGAGAGGGGCTGAGTGTTAGAATTGCTCTTATTAAATTTTGTACCAGCTTTCAGCTTCAGGCTTATCCAGTCTCAACTGTCTAAAGAATGAAGCGCTGAAGTCCCTCTCAAACTGTCCAGTCAAACTGTCAAATAAAATGTAGACAACAGCATCAACCTGAAATCAATATTGTCTTCGCTCTTCTGAGTATTCTGATGTTACTACAATCCCTACTTTAGAACTTGTCACCTATTCAGTTCATATATATGTACATGAACAATGTAAGTGGGCAGATTTAAATAATTTTTCCACATGTAGACAACTACAAATATTTATTAAAATGGGACAGTGACAACACTTTCTAGGCCATCATATATAATTGATACAGTGAAAAAAAAATCTCTGGTTACTAATGGAGTCAACTTTAAGTGCTGGGTTGCAGGAGTGGCATATTCAATATAGCAAATATATAGCTGTGCAATATAACTTCTTTAAGGTATCTGAAGACATCTCTGGGCTGGAAAAAAAAAGACAACCACTTGCAGGGATGAGAACTCGTAACTCAGTCTGCATAGTTGTTGGAGTGCTGCAGTGATGAGTTGTCAGTAACAAGTTTACTGGAGAATTGTGGTGTGTGGTTGTATTTTCTAGGAAATGGAGCTGGGCTGAGCCCACCCACACAGCTCACTGTTGGATAGTATTTTTTTGCACAGCTTTTGTAAATTCAACTCAGATTAATTTTATATAGAAGAATCTTAATGCATCCATATTTCCCATCAAGTCTGGCCTCTGATAACATTCATTAGCAGAGATTAGATGAGGCCAATCATAACTCTGGGAAATATCCAAAAGATTAAACACAATTTATGATGAGGAAGTTGATTTTAGATAGAATATTTGCTCCAGAAAATTTAGTCTTGGAGAAAAAAGGTGCTACAAGAAAACAACCATTAAAATGAGAGTGGAAAGGATTTCAGTGATTTTCAAACTACCAGGTGAGCTTTATGAAGTATTTTTGCATAGAGACAGAGTGTATGTGTGTGTGTGTGTTTAAAAGAAATATCTACAGCTCAACTAACGCACTTCAGTACAGATCTGGCTGCTCCTGAGCAGTGACCCACTCAGACTGAAATGGGGGCCATAATACATGACGTATAGATTAGGATTACACACACACACACACACACACACACACACTATCACGCTTGGTTTTGCTAATGCATTTGAACCACTCTGTTCTTTAAATAAATCACTCATGGATTAAAATATATTAGACAAATATACACAAAGTTAGATCTACATATAAAAATGCTGTATTTGCTTACCATGATGACAGAGACTCCAGCGGTTGTATTGTTCTGCTTGGGTAGCATGTTGTTAAAGTGCTGCTTCAGTTTACCTGTTACTTCAGCTTGCATATTATTCTCCTGCGAGGCATCATCCTGTGTAAACAAGAAACACATCAACTACTCCTCAGATTTGAGGTTAAAAAGAGAAATGGTATTTGGAAATAGAAAAATTACAAATGAATCTACAAAAGGGATTTTCTTCCATCCTGGGATCACTGCTCATGCTAAGGAGGATATAGAATTTAACTGTTGGGCTGCATAGAGAGCTATTCAACTTTTTTTCCTCTCTTTTTAAAGTCCTCTGCTGCTGAGAAACAGTTTCCATATGCAGCTCACTTGAGCTCAATGTAAGGAGAAACTTTGGCTTAAAATGTGGCATTTTGTTTTTCAGGTTGAGGGAGGACACTATATTAGGAGTGTGCCATGACAAGATACATTTAATGCCAGGAGTGGGTAGCGGGTAACATGTATGTTTTTACACAACAGCAACATTGTAAAGGAAAAGTAATAGCCATTAAAATGCTGATGACCTAAGAGTATTTAAATAAAGCCTAATGATGCATATGTTGTGCATCACATTATTCGCTATTTATGACCATACAACATTCGTTAAGTAGCTAAACAATTGGGGGACAGTTATTCACTACGAACACAGGTTTTTTTCTTTCTATATTCTCAGAAAACCAGGATTTAATTTGAGTTCTTCTCTTTCAAGGTCAATTGCACCATTTTGCTTAGTTCTCCAGCCTGAAAGTTCACAGTGAAATGAATTTGAAAATAAATGTTTATTCCTGTTGGTAGGTGAGATTAATTTATTATTTATTACTAATCTCCTATATTAGTATCACAAAAGATGGTTTTCAGGGGAGTCTCTCCCGATAGCCACAAAAGCCGTGTTAAGTTACATTTTTGAAAATGGGATCCCACATTGTGCCTCTCAGGTATGTCACTGACTACATATTATACCTCAAGGTGCTGGTGCTGCCATGTACGTATTTTGTGAGCACCATGTTATGGGCCAAATTTCAAAAACAGGCACTTGAGTTATCCATGAGGCCCCTCTGCCACAAGCAAGCCTGCCTGGGTTGGAGGGCCTTTTTCATAGAGGGGGATCAGAGCAGCTACCCAGTGCCTTCCAACTTATTTTCTGTTAGGAAAAAATCCTCACCCTGGCTCCACTGGAATATAAAGCTGCTTCCTTGTATAGCAGTACAGAATGTTAAAATCCTGTGCTATGGGTAAACAACCAAAATATTGGCTATCTATACTAGCTGTCTCTCTAAAGCATCCTCATGTTGACTGAAAAATCATATTAGCAAAAGAAGTTGCTCAGTTGAATCCTCTCCATCCCTTATTCTTGTGAGCTTTTTGGGAAAATTGGTTTCATTTGCTTCAAAGACAGCCCACAATAACCTCTGTGCAGCAGAAGGAAGACTTCAGAGCATAACTAACTGCCCTCTGCTGTGTCATTTATAGGCAATTCATTCTATGCTGATGTGGGACATAGAAGTTGCTTGATAAACAGAATTGGGCAAGCTGAGTTCTGTCACTACTTCTGACAGCACTATTTTAGTTAGATCTTAATATTAAATGTTTGATTACGGACAAGTACAATGCAGAGTTTACTCACGGACACCCAGGGATGGCCCAGGATCTGTGCTGCAGTATATCGAGCTTCTACATTTACCTGTAGCATCAGACTAATTAATTCCTGAAAAACAAGAGAGTGAGGAGAGTATTATTAAATATTAAAATGTGAAGTAGCTTTTGCATTGAATTCTTGCCACATTCAAAGTGGTATTTCCCAACTACCTGGGTGAAATCCTGGCCCTGCTGAAGTCAACGGCAAAACTATTTGACTTCCCTGGGGATAAGATTTCACTCTCACACTCTAAATTGCAGTTGTAATATAAAATGTATTCTTCTGTGCATACATGCAGGCAGAATTGTCAGAATGGAACTGCATCCTCACTAAACCCTCTGAGTACAGCACATATGCACACACACTCATGCAAAAAGAAAGTCCGATAACGTTTGGTAACCCTCAAATTACAGGGCACATAGTGTTTGAGTAATTTACAGGGAGAGGATAAAGCTGCTGCAGGGAGCTCAGTAGGATGAGGACTATGGCAGAGCAGAAAGCGCCTGTCAGGAGCACCAGCTTGCACCAAAAGCCAAATGCATTTATGAGCCTGGAATTTTAAAGCTATTACTAGTAGAGATAGTAAACTAATATACAAAAGCTATTTATTTATTTATTTACTTATTTTACATGCTATCACTAGAACCATCTGTAAAAATTTAGGCTGAGGATACCATTCCTTTACAGCTGGAAAATGAAAGCTACCCATCAGCACAGAGTACGTAAGAATTCTTTTCAAAAGGAATGACTGACAATGACTGTTACTTAGTTTTAATTATCTATGCTATGGGCTAGATTCTTTCCCTTGGTATGGCTACTGTGTGTTGTTCCAGAAGCACAAGGGGGCTTTAGCCAGCCTGTCCAATCTTCTAAGGATCCTCCCCTCCTGCTCCGGCCATGAAAGGGGAATCCCCAGAAAGAGTTAGGCCAGGAAAAAAGGGGTATTGTCTAGAGGGCTGATGCGCTTACATTTCATGGAAGTCACTGGGATTCCAACATACGTTTACCTGTAAGTATATGCTTAACTGCTTTGTTGAATCAAGGCCTTTGAAATGTTCAGAGACTATACAACAGAGGGCCTTAGGTTCACTGTATATTTCTAGAACCATTTGTAAAAATTTAGGCTGAGGACAACATTCCTTTACAACTAGAAAATCTAGTTTAGTACTGTCACAAATGGATCTGTAGCCATGGTAAATCTTAAGAGGTTAGTGATATGAAGGGCATCCAGTGAAGTTATGAACAGTAGGTAACTTTTCATCTCAAACTTATCGAATTTATTAATTCCTCCTTTTCAAGTTCCTCCTTTGCAACTGGCAAATAACTTACTGGTGCAGATGCAGGTTCCAGACACAAAACAACACTCAAGAAGAAACAAATTAATGTCAAATAATTCTCATCATTAAAACCCAACTGCCCCATTTTTTAAAAAAGTTTCTGTAGCCTCAGTGTTGTCTCTTGCTTTATGCCCTAATGAAGAACATTCCGATGAGATTTATTCTAGCAGACAGCAATTTCTCTGGAGAAATAATACATGTGCAATCAGGAGGTTTTTGTTCACCCTCCAGTTCTGGAAAATGACACTCTCAGCAAATTATTCAGCAAGAATACAAGCCAGGGAAAGTAAGCTAAATGCTTCAGGCTAGTCACGCTGTACTCAATGCAAGTTTGGAGCAGGAGGGCCACCTCTGAGCCTGCTTGGTGCTGATTTGACAGCTGCTCTGTTTTGTTCAAACTGCCAGTTGACTTGAGGAAGGAACCATTTTGGCAGCTGAAAACTGGAACCCCCTGGCCACACTTCATATACTAACAGCCAGAAAAGGGGAAGACACTGCTATGAAAACTGTAAGCTGTGTGAATGTGCTCCTACGCTGGAGCTAGACTTGCTGGATTTAGAGTTGCTTTAGCTCTCAGAGCAGTGGAAGACAGGTTTACCTTAAGGAAGAATTGGGAATATGGTCTTTTATTATGGTTTACTATCAATGCCACATGAGAAAACAGCCATTAGGAGCTGCAGAGCAATGGAGCCAACTTCTTTCTTCCATAACTGTGATTTTCATCTGCAATGCACCCATGTGCCCCTGGACTTGGGAATGGATCTTATGAACAATCATTCACACATCACTCATGGGCACACTACTATAGCGAGGGCCCTATCAAATTCTTGGCCCATGAAATCTGGTCTTTTGTGTGTTTTTACCCTATGCTATATACATTTCATGGGGCCAGACCAGCATTTCTCAAATTTGGGGTCCTGACCCAAAAGGGACTTGCAGGGGGGTCAGTAGGTTATTTTAGGGGAGTCATGGTTTTGCCACCTTTACTCCTGCACTGCCTTCAGAGCTGGGCAGTTAGAGAGTGGTGGCTGGTGGGCAGGTGGCCAGTTTTGAAGGCAGCACCTCACTAGCAGCAGCGCAGAAGTAAGGGTGGCAATACCATACCATGCCATGCCATCCTTCTGCACTGCTGCAGGCAACAACTCTGCCTTCAGAGGCTCACTCTCCAGCTGCCCAGCTCTGAAGGCAGCACTGCCACTAGCAGCGTAGAAGTAAGAATAGCAATACCACAACCCCCACTCCAATAACCTGGCAACCCCCCACAACTCCTTTTTGGATCAGGACCCCTACAATTACAACACTGTGAAATTTCAGATTTAAATAGCTGAAATCATGAAATTTATGATTTTTAAAATTCTATGTCCGTTAAATTGACCAAAATGGACCATGAATTTGGTAGGGCCCCTGCAGGAATGAGTTAGAATTTCAAACATTGCCTTTAAATGATTAAATCTATGAAATCAAAAGGGAGTGGTATCTTATTTATACTTTTTTACTTAATTGGAAAATCAGTTGTTTGCATCTGAATGAGCATTAGCCAGCTTAATACCTCTAGTCCGCAGGTGAAACGGGAACAGTTGAAATAAACAGTGTCCAGTCCACATAGCAAACAGACCTCTCTCAAAAGGGTGATGAGGGGGAAAATTTGGATAGATACTTACACTGCAGCTGAAGCACTGAACCTAGTATAAGTTATCATTAAATAAACCAAACTACATGCAATGCTCACTGAATGTAATCAACATTCTGTTACAATCATTCACCCAGAAAATAACATAAAAGTAAAGTTGTGAGACCTGCATTTTCATCACTGCCACGCTCTGAAGAGTACTATGGTTTGGAATATAGTCAGCAATAGTTCAATAGCATAGATTCTGTGTAGCCAAGAGGGCACAAAGCTCCCACTGGCTTGTCAAACAGTTCCACAGCTTGAAGCCCTGGGCTCCTAACGTATTTCAGTACCTTTGCTGAGTCAGTGATGTTATCCCAGTATGGAGAGGGAAACTCTAGCTTTCCAATGAGGATCTGATCAAAGAGATCTTCCTGAAGATTGTTCTCACTGTGGATGAGTAACAATGGAAGAGAACATGAGAAAGGTGTAATTTTTGTCACAGGCACTAAAGTTACATATTTGAGGTGGCGGAGAAGCAAAATTCACATCAACTATTACAGAAGTTTGCCACCTTGTACTCTACAAAGTGTAAGTTTGGCAGTATTGCACCATAGTTATGATGTCAGTAGTGGGGAGGATGGGGAGGCAATACACAGGAGAATGGCCTTCATCTGTCTTCCATTCAAGTAGGGATTGTAGTGGCAACATTAGGACAATAATCTGTGCAGTAATAGATGAGGTACAGTCTGCTGCTGGTGCTGGGGAGGAAAAGTAAACCAAGTTAGTCTTTTCTTTTTCCTGAGCATCCTCATGGCTCCAGAGGACCAGCCACAATAGGCAAGTGATGTGATCCCTACCTGTGAGCCAATCTGACATTTTTTTAAATACACAGAGAGGATTAGGTAAACCTGGGTTAAATTCAGCATGGGATTAAATTTATCAACCGATGCCACTGGAATAATCCATAACAGTGAAAGCAATAGATCACCCTTACAGTGCCAAAAAAAGAAGAGGGGGGCAGGAACAGAATATACAAACAGAGCAGATCTGTTGAATAAGATGGGACAATTTTACAATTGTACTCACTTCTGATTAGTGGTTTAAATCTCTAACAATATTGCTCAGATTCTCTTACATTTGTTCACACCTGATTGTTGCAATCAGAAGCATGGCAGAATAATTGTAATGGATATGGTACATCTTTGAAGGGAGAGCTAAACGTTGCTAGACAATCAGTTGTGTCTGAAAAACAAATTGTAGCTCTACACGACAACTTCTCCGCCTTTCCACAATTATTTAAAAACAACCCAAAGGAACAACATAGCCACAAAGAGTGGCAAATTTTAACTTTTAGTAAAGCTAATCTAAATGTGCCCTTTGTTGTATAATTGTCTCCATGCCACTGAAAAAACACAGGCAATGATATATAATGGATAACTCTGATCACCTGATCATAAAAATTAGATCCTTCCTGATCAAAATGTGGTTTTGGATTCCCTCCCTCCCAAAGTTCCAGTTACTTTATTTTTCTCCCATCCCCCATCATCACAGAAAAGAAAAGTGATTTGATGTTAAATCTAAGTATGGATATTACATGTTGGACACGCAGAGTAACCATAACAAATTTCTGATTCATTCATTACAAACCCTGTCATATGATGGGCACTGAAAACAGTTGATATCTATAGAGCTCAACTAACAGAAATAAGATATTTGAATGAACATTGCTAACTGGAATCACTTACCTGTGACCATTTCTACAAGATAAAAACAGAAAGCTGAACTTTCCAGCTGCAAACACAAGAGGGTGTACAATACATGCTCACTGCACTGAGTTATTGCTGTGGCGTATGGGATTAGAGGACAAAGGGACAGAGAAAGCTGCCTTCTCACAGGAAGACACCCTTCACACCTGACAGCTGGTCACCCACTCCTGTTTTTGTTTTTTTGTGCACTTCCCCCCCCCCTCTCTCTCTCATGCACAGAAAAATATTTAAAAATGACAGCTGGCAAAAGGGCAGGGTGATAGCTAAACTAGGGGCAGCTTAAGCCAATTTGAAAAGCATAATAGTTTGGAAACAGCTGGAGCTGACTATTGCTGGAGAGGGGGGAAATCAGATTCCCCTCTTATTTAAATAATTCTTTACTATCATCACTTTGACCTGGAACTAAACTCACCTGCGAAAAGGTGGGAATCCACAAAGCAGTATGTATGTGATCACACCTGCAGCCCAAATATCCACCTTTAAGCCATATCTGTAAAATAAGAGAATGTGTTACTTGTACAAGTTTCCAAAATGTATCACCTCTAGTTAGTTTTTTAAATAAATACATACTGAGAGTCTGCCAAAGGCAGATGTATGAGCATTTCATAGGAGTAGAGTTTGTCCTTCAATTAATACCACGGAGTAGAACAAGAGGGGCATCTAGCCAATATTTTTCTTGATGTCCTCCAGAGTACTGAGAGCCCTGAGGATTCCACATTTTCTTCTGTTTTTAGTTCACAATCCCCCAGTCTCCATGGGACAGGCAATAGCTTTCTGGTCTGATTCAGATTCTTTTCAGCACCAGCCCAATAATAATCAAAGGAGGGTATTGGTAGTGGGAGAATTCTTTCCCTCTCCTGCCACAGTGGACAAACTGCCTCAGCATCATTCACAGACGCTGCCAAACTGGGGAGCAAGCTTCCAGGTCTTGAGTCTCCTGTATGAATGAGTAATGCCAGGATGAAGAACCAGGACTTTGCTTTTTAAACATATCAATAAAAATACTGAAGGTCAAAACATTTGCTCTGATCCACCTGCAGAGCTAGAAAAATCAAATGCCCTTTGACATCATGGTCTCTCACAGCTCTCAAAAATACTTTTTCAACAATTGTGCTATGCAAGAGCAGCAAAACATCAATCAATCGGATAGTAGAAAATCCAAATTATTCATGCCAACTATCACCTCCTCCTCACCCAAGAGGTCTGTGATTTACTTCCAGGATCTTTGTGACTGAGTCAGAGCCATCTCCTCAATTAAGCAGTTAGATAAGAGATGCTGCTGCAGCTAAGTTACATGTGCACGGTGGTATCAGAGGAAAAACAGACAGAGGAGATTCCCTTTTCCAGGCAGATTCCCGGCAGATTTCAGATTCCCAGCAGATTCCAGATCCCCGGCAGATTCCAGATCCCAATAGATCAGCTCTATTATAGACCACCACAGCTCCCAGGTTTTAGATTTCTCTATCACCTGTGATCAGGTAATAGAGAGATGATCTCTATTATAGATCACCTTTATAGAGGTGATCTATAATAGAGCTGATCTATTGCATTCATTAGACCAGCAGCTGAAGACCAGTTTAAACGACCCACACCCATAGACCAGTGAAATCAAATATTTACTAGAGGTCAAAATGTGGTCATTAAACACATACACAGTAATAAACAGTCTTTCACATGCCAACATAAGAGACAAAACTGCTGTATCCTCACCCTGTTTCTGCAATGATTTCTGGAGCCACATATGTAGGGGTGCCACAGACTGTATACAAGGGTTCTTCAACCACTGTGGCCAGTCCAAAGTCCCCTAGCTTCAAGGACTTTGTTCCATCTGAATACTCGCATACCTGGAGTTAGCAAAAACACAACAGGGATTGAAGGATATTTTTTCAATACATGAGGGACTAAAACAGCAAAGGCTGAACATGATATAATGAAGAGAGATTCTTAAGCTCCATGATTCTTGAAGGCTTTGACTTCCAGTACTGTGATTCATCTTTGTACTTGAGGAGCTTTAATTCTCTTTTGGAAAGTTCTGATGTGATCAGACTCAATTTGAGAAAGGAAATAAATCTAAATGATTTTTAAAATAGATTTTGCTCTGTTTCTTGATAGATCTAGTCCCCAGCTACTCCTAAAAAAATATCTAGAACCAGTTTCCTATTGCTTTTAGTAATACTATTCACTTACATAGTGCTTTCCATCTAGAGCATGCTTTAGAATGATGTATTGCTCATGCTGAAGGTCAGGTGTAGATGATAGGCTCCTGCCTAGAGAAGATTACACTCTAAATGAAGGTTTAAATATTCAGTTTTAATAACATCCTTGCAAGGTGTTTATTGCCCAAGGCCAGAGCAATGGTTAGTGTAATGGACAGGACTAGTGGTCTAGTATTCTGAGGAAGAACTCCAGAACTAGAGTTCTGGAAGAACTAGAGTTCTGGAGTTTTTCCTCAGAATAGCAGACCACTATGCTCTGCCTTTTATAAAATTTCTTTCAAATATCTTTTCTGTGGCCTCTCCGCTATCCACATCACCTGCTGCATTCAAAATGCAGCCGCTAAAATTTTTGCTTGCTGTTCTGACTACATTACTCTTAATCTCCTCTCTCCCACCACACACACTCCATCTCCTACTTTCCCAACACACCAAGTTCAATCTTCTTGTCCTCACATTCAAGGCTCTTGACATCTCTGCTCCTTCTTGGCTACTTAACTGATCAAGTATCACATCAGCCGCCCCTGCCCTCTGCTCAGCCAATAATACCAGCTTTAAAATGTCCACTTGTCCCACAAACGTGTTGGCACTTTCTTCCATGCTGACACTTACACACAGACCCTCCCCACAACCTGTGAGATTGCCACCCTTGCCTTCAATCAAACCGCTCAAGACCTATCATCAACCTGATCACTTTACTTCTGTGTTGTCTTTAGATTGTAAACTCTTTGAGCAAATACTCTCTCTCATTATGTGTACAAACTGTCTACAATGTGACTCCCAATCCTGAACTGGGCCTGAGTTTTCTTTCTGTGAATAATATATTTAAATTTAGTTATTTGAACTGTACTTTTTCTTTAGAGAGTCCATATCCAATATGGAAATTCTGTGCTGATCTTTCTCAGAAGTCTGTATTCCCTATGTCAAGCAACACAACTCCACTTAGGTGCCAAAATACTGAACCTCTCCCTAAAAGAAATGTACCTAAAAAGCAACCATAAACACAGATACATTTAAGAGCAGTGATTCTCAAACTTGTCTGATCATGCCCCCTTCTTTGTGTCTGTAGCAGTTTATGCCCTTCCTCTGCCACATAAGTACCTATACCAATAAAATAACCAAGATGCAACTCTCACTGAACAACAGTAATGCATGGATTCAAACTGAGCTATTTAAATATATAGTAATGTAAATTTTAAATGAGATATTGCTTACTTGCATTTCACTGTTGTTACTAGAATGATGGGTGTACCTGTTTTTTGGAGCAGAGCAATTTCATAATAGGTTGGATGCTTGAAACAGCTATCCAGAGATCCCTTTCTACCTTCAATTAAGTGTGCACACCAAGTCATAGCAAGTGGATTAACGTACAGATGGCAACAACTTTGCATAATGCTAGGCAAACTTAACAGAAATCTGTCAAAATGCACAGTGCCATCCAGAGTCAAATGCATTGTGCCAGCTGAAGACTCGATATGTACCAAATCTGTGGCCATGAAAATCATATCAGACTGTGAAATATGGTCTCCCCTGTGAATTCTGGTCACTATGGCCCACCCCTGAAAGCAAAGCAGAGACCAGAGCCCAACTATCCAGGTGCCCAGCTCTGAAGACAGTGCCTCCCACCAGCAGCAACACAGAAATAAGGATGGCATGGTATTCCTGCTCTGCCTTTGCAGCTGGGCAGCCAGAAAGCTATGGCTGCTGGCCAGGCACCCAGCTCTGAAGACAGCACTGCCTGCCAGCAGCAACACAAAAGGAAGGGTGGAAATATCGCAATCCTCTAATATGCTTTTGACCCCCTTTCAAGTTCAGGCCTCTAGTTTGAGAATCTCTGCAGAGATATCAGACATTTTTCATGGGTTGGGTATGGCATAAACAGCAAATTTCACAGATGTGTAACATTTTCAAAATCTGCTATTTATGCCATGCCAACCCCACAAAAATTGTGTGATTGCAGTGGGTGAAATTTGTGCAGTAAGTTTCTTTTACTAAAGCTTTTCACGCCCCACTAGAATACATTCTGTACCCCCCCAGGGGGATCTGCCCCCCACTCTGAATTAGAGAACAGTGCATTAGACTCCTTCCTCTCTCTCTTGCTCAAGGGATGCCAAAGGTAATCACAAAAGCGATTTAATTGCATTTTTTAAAGGTGGCGCTTATTGAGGACATAAATGAGATATCTACCCCCACGGGTTTGCCCATGTATTTTTTGCTGACTACTTAAGCATGCAAATGCATTATCTCCATAGCTTAGGTGCAAAATTTAAGTCTAAACTTCCATGTTTACAGAATTACTGGATAGATGATCAAGGAATGCATGTTATGTGGAAATGTGTACACACACACACACACATTTTCATTTGCACTACGTGCTTCAAGTACAGTTCTAAAAATATACCCAAGTTTTTGCATGCTTAATATGCATTCAGTTCCAATGGGTCACCTAAAGACAGTACTAAAGTGGGAGTCATCACTTAGCAAATGTTTTCTGTAATCCACAACACTCAAATCACCATTCAACATTGTACGAAAAGCCTATTACCAGACTACTTGAAAAGAGGGGTTCTTAACACATTATACTATATATACGGACACCCTGGAGCATTATTAGAACTGCTCCCTGGATTGCTGACACTTGATTTATAAACCAGGAATTGTTACTGCTTGTTGTAAATCTCCCAGTTCACCGAAGCAGTAATACACAATAACTTCTCAAAGTGACTGAAATAAATATACTGGCACAACAGTAACACTTTATTATGCTTGCAGATGAGAATAATCTGGGCCAGACTCTGTTTTCACTTAGTCTTCAGTTACTGTAAATACCAAATTTACCAGAGTAAATTCAAATAGAGATTTGGCCCATTGTGTTTACAAATTGCACTTAAATCTGATTTAGAAGTATTGGTGTTTAAACTACTCATTACGTGCAGCCTCTGAGAAAATTCCTGCATGCAGTTCCTTTAATCATTTCTGTACACAGTGATCTCTGAAATGTATAATCAGCCTTATAATGTTGTGAGGGTTCTTTTGGGGATCTGGCTAAATTATAGCAGTAATAAAGCATTTTTAACTATTAATACTCATTGTATATATAAAAGTTACTGTAGTTGGGACTCATGAAACACACTACTGGCTTCTATGCTCCTACAACAAGAGCTGAACATACATTTCTTTATCCCTGAATCATCAAAAGTCATGAAAATCATCTAAAGGTTAAAGAATTTACTACCTATTCTTGATGCAGATAGGACATAAAAGTAACTTGTGCTACCATGTATAGCACAGATAATATTGTTACAGATGACAGGATGTTGAGAACATAAGAACAGCCATACTGTGTCAGACCAAAGGTTCATCTAGTCCAGTATCTGGATATCCTGTTTTTAAAGGGACAGTCCAATTTTTGGGGACCTTTTCTTATATAGGCACCTACTAACTCCCACACTCTGTCCCGCTTTTTCACAGTTGCTTTCTGGTCACCCTACCAGTACCCTGTGTTCTGACAGTGGCCAATGCCAGGTGCCACAGAGGGAATGAACAGAACAGGTAACACTGCTCTACAGCCAAAATGCTTCTGAAATAAATGTAGTCAAACTTTACTAATTCTGGGTCATGAAAATGATGCTTAAAATTGTTGATTGGCTCTAGTTTTCAAGATATGCCATTGGGTGAGTATATACGACCCTTGACATGGGAATGGCGGAGGATGAGTTAAAGGGAAGGGATCTCAATTTAAACCAGAAATGACTAAAATACATTTTTGACTGGACCTATGAATAAATCTATGACTGGGTTTGGACAGTACTTGCTTTTTAGGCAAAACAATGAATGATGAAATCTGAAGCTGGTATTGCGTCATACATGATCTGAGTTACATCATGTTATTCCTAGAAGTCATGGATGATGCAATCATAACGAAGCTTACATCACTCTGCTGAACAAATTGCCTTATATCAGCTCTAGAAATCATACAGTGTCGTGCTCTCTTATTTGTCAGTGTTCGATTTTGCAAAGGGACACATTTCTGTTTAGCCAAAGTGAGCAGAGATGCCTCGTACTTGTGTGAACAGTGCAGATAACTTCTGCTATGTTTGTGGTGAAGTGACTTTCGCATCACAAAAGCGCAATATAACCATTATGGTTAAGAAAGCCTATCACCTTTATTTTGGCTGCAAAATTGGAGATCAGGACAAGAGGTGGGCCCCACACATATGCTGCAACACTTGTGCAACAAATCTTCGCCAGTGGTTGAACAGGAAAAGGTAATCTATGCCTTTTGCAGTGCCAATGATTTGGAGAGAGCCAACAGATCATACCAGCAATTGTTACTTCTGCATGGTGCCTCCAGTTGGGAAAGGTGTGTCAAAGAAGAAAAAGTGGACTGTGCATTATCCAAACATTCCATCAGCTATACGCCCAATACCCCACGGAGAAGGACTGCCGGTTCCTGATGCACCAGAATCACTCTCACTTGAGGCAGACGAGGAAGAGGAAGAGGATGAAACTTCTGGTCCTGAACCATCAATGTCACAGGACCCACATTTTCTCCCATCCTCCTCCTCTGAACCACACCTCATAACATAAGCTGAACTGAAAGACCTTGTCAGGGATTTGGAACTACCCAAGAGTAAGGCAGAGCTGTTGGGCTCCAGACTACAGCAGTGGAATCTCCTGGCAGGTGATGTTAGGGTTTCCATGTTCCATGACTGTCAAAAGGATCTTGTCCCATTCTTCTTCATGGAAGGTGATCTTGTAGCCTGCAACAACATTGATGGTGTGATGGCAGCCCTCAACATCGTTCACGATCCAGATGAGTGGAGACTCTTCACTGATTCATCGAAGATGAGTCTTAAAGCTGTTTTGCTGCATAATGGCAATGTTTTGCCATCAATTCCAGTTGGTCATGCAGTCCATATGAAGGAAACCTATGACAACATGAAACAACTTTTGAGGTGCATAAACTATGACCAACATCAGTGGCAGCTTTGTGGCGATTTGAAGGTTGTTGCTCTCTTGCTTGGTCTGCAGATTGGATACACAAAGTACTGCTGTTTTCTCTGCAAATGGGATAGTCGTGCAAGAGATTCCCACTACATCAAGAAAGATTGGCCACTCCGACAGTCATAGGAGCCTGGGAGGAAAAGTGTTCAGCATCCACCACTTGTTGAATCAAGGAAGATTTTGTTACCACCCTTACACATCAAGCTGGGTCTGATGAAGAACTTTGTCAAGGCCATTGACAAAAACACAAGCAGCTTTCAAGTACCTTCGTGGAAAATTTCCAAGGTTAAGTGAAGCTAAGATAAAGGAAGGTGTCTTTGTTGGTCCTCAGATTCGTGAACTTCTTCGAGATAATGCATTTGACCATGCACTGCGTGGCAAGGAAAAGACGGCATGGAATGCCTTCCAGTCAGTGGCAATACATTTTCTCGGAAACAACAAGGCAGACAACTACAGGTTGTTGGTGGAAAACCTCCTCAAGGCATACAAAAGCCTTGGTTGCAACATGTCACTAAAGATCCATTTTTTGCACTCTCATCTAGATTTTTTTCCACCGAACTGCAGAGCAGTGAGCGATGAGCATGGCAAGCGATTTCACCAGGACATTGCAACAATGGAGAAACGCTATCAGGGCAAATGGAGCCCATCAATGCTTGCAGACTATTGCTGGACAGTGACAAGAGATGCTCCATTTAAAGAATACAAGAGACAAGCCAAGAAGTGCCGAGTAGACACTGAATAGGACTGAACTATGTACATAATAGTTTTTGCCTTTTGTTTCATAATACATTTTGTTTATATAACCCTTTTGCTGATTTTTGAAGTGTTACATAAACAGGACAGGTGAAATATTATCATGTAAAGCAACCATAAACACATGAAAAGACCTAGGTTTACAATTTATGATTAAAACTCTACTATCTACACAATATACACAGATATAAAATGTAAAAACTTAAATATCTTAGAAACAGTAGCCAATCAGTTGTTTTCATTGTCATATTTGAATTCAGCACATCAAAATACATAATAAATATCACATTTTATCTCTGAAGCAGACGACTTCTAAAAAATTGTAGACCAGTGTAATCATCAAGTGATCCATCCCCGGTCACCCATTCCCAGCTTCTGGCAAACAAAGGCTAAAGGACACCATCCCTGCCCATATTTCTGTAGTGGGCGAACTATTGCTTCATGTATTTTAACAAAATGTCTATTGTTTTTTTCTAAAACCTTGGCCTAATTTTTCCCTCTCTTCACTGATGTAAGCTGTAATAATGACTAAAATGAGTAAGTAAGTAATTGACTAAAACCCTAATCTTGCAAATACTTACACATGCGCATATCTTGCTCATGCAACAAGTCCTACTGAAATCAATGGAGCAACTCATGTGGGTAGTGTTACATGAGAGTGTTAGCAGCACATGAGAAATTACATCTGTACAAGAGTGGCCAGAATTGGGCCCATTAAGTGATATCTGTGCCTGCTCTACTTCTTCCTGTTTGCTTGCACTAGTAAACACAATTACAGTTAAAAAACAAAAACAAAAAAAACCCCTATCAACAATTGAGGAAGAGAGCAAGTTAAACAAATTAGCATGCTGTAGTCAATCTTTACTGATATAACTATGTGTGCTAACTCACAGTGTGTTTTAAAAGCCACTCATTTCCAATATTTTCCACCTATCAACATATATTACAGTTTATTACATTTCTTAAATAAACTAGTGTTGACTAAATAATAATCTCAGGATTCCAATAATGGCCACTAACTGGTACATATTCCTGCTAGCATCAACAATGATATATGCTATACCTGTGCATGCAGGAAGGAAACAAACAAAATGAAGTCAACATGGGACAGTAAAGGAAAAAAGTACCAAGAGGACAATTGTGCAAAACTGAGAGAGATACATTCAGCAGAGAGCATATTTTATTTTCACTAAAAACTTAAAGTGTTACAAGCAGATCAACAGGATCTATTTAAAGTATATTGTCAAGTGATTTTTATATAAAAAAAAGCTACCCATGATTTGGAATTTCTTGTTCTAGGTTTGAAGATAAAGATTTATTTTCCAATTTGTCCTTGTCAGTTTAGTGAGCATGGAGGAGGGGTTTTTTCACCTATGTTCAGAACTGAACAAAGAAGTTTTGTTTCTTCCCAGTTTTGTGCGGTTGGATCACCAACTGTCAGCATAAGTCTGGGAATAGTATTCACTAGTTAGTTATTTTTGCAGAGCCAGAAAAAGGCCCAGAAACATTAGTTATAGAATTCTCACAAAAGTGGTAGTTTGAAAAACAACATTTTCATAGTGATACCATTTTTGTGTTTGTTTTTTAAATCTAATTAGAATCAAGTGGAAAGTCAATATCTTTCTGATACTCAGATTCCCTATCTGGAAAGCGGGAGCCTTCTGGATTACTTCTACAAATCCATTATCTGTAGTCATTCTATCCCATGGTACATAGCAACAAAGAAAACTGTCCTCGACTAACTCCAACTACACCACACCAAGCTACTTGTACTGAAGTCTGAGAGTCAAACCAACTGAATTAGAAAGGAAACAGGAATACCAAAATATACAATGATGCACAGCTAATCTATTCAACCCCAATTAACTACTAGAGCAGAGTGACTAATTCATGGCACATACAGCTTATTTTTTTTTTTGACTTGTGGTATGTTCACACATAATTGCCATTTCCTCAATTGTATGTTGTTTGAAATTACTCTGATTTCTAGTGTGATTTTTCCATCTTCTATGCCTGTGAACAGCATGCTACAAGTATTTTATATCTGAATTGTTATTGGTCAGATAAGTCACATGATATTACTTGTTGTGATTGTAGTGTCTCTTATAACACCACAGGGTTAGCTTCAGATTTGCTTTCTGCAAGTAAAACCTGAATGTCCGCAGGAAAATGAACACAAGACACATGAGCACAGCTAGATTTTGAAATTGGAGTAAATACTCTCGGGAAGAATTGTTAATATTTGGCCAACTCATCTAACTACCTGCAGTGAGCCCAAGTGGTCTCCCTCCGTTGGGAGCGTGAGGGAGCCGGGGATATCCCTTGGAGGGTGGAGCCAAGGCCACCCCGCCCTCGTCAGAAGTACAAAGGCGGGACTATAAAAGGCCAGCCCTGCAGCCCAGAACGGGGAGAAGCAGGGGAGGAGAAGGACGCTCCACAGGACCTGCTGCTGCTTGGAGGAGATTCAAGCCCGAGCTGTGCTCCAACCCCTGAGGCTGAGGACGACTGGCCTGGAGTACCCGCTGCCGCGTACCCGAAGGAACCGGACGCCGACTGGATGGCAGAGGTACCCACTCCCTGAGCCTGAAGCCCAGGCCCCAGCCCTTAAAGACTGTTTGCGTTGCTGGCTCCCTGTGCCCTGAAGCCCAGGCTAAAGCCAGCCTCTTAAAGACTGTTAGTTTTGCTGGCTGCCTGCGCCTTGAAGCCCAGGCCCCAGCCCTTAAAGACTGTTTGCCCTGCTGGCTGCTTGTGCCTTGAAGCCCACGCCCCAGCCCTTAAAGACTGTTTGCCTTGCTGGCTGTCTGTGCCACATCCAGGCTAGAGCCAGCCCACTAAAGACTGTTTATTGCTTGCTGGCTGCCTGTGCCTGGAAGCTCAGGCCCCAGCCCTTAAAGACTGCTGTTTTGGCTGGCCGCCTGTGCCCTGAAGCCCAGGCTAGAGCCAGCCCTCTAGACACTGTTTGCTGCTGGCTACCTGAGCTCCTGAAAGCCCGGGCCCCAGCTGCATCTAGGGACTGTGCTACTTGCGAGTTACCATACAGAGCCTGAACCCGGCTGGTATGGACCGGCCCGAGGGGTCTCCCTCTGACTGGGAGCGCGAGGGAGCCCTACACTACCATAAACTAATTTTATTTTTAAATACAATCTACAAAACCAATAAACCTCAGTTTGTTCTAACACTGGGAGCTGATTGTAGCAAGGAAGGAACTGAAAGTGCCTCTGAGCCTTTTTATAAAATATTCTAAATGCTCTTGAACTCAAGGCTAGAACATGTGTGAACAATCTGTCCTGTGTAAAACTGCATAGTTGCACAACTGCATTAGCAGCACAGAAGGCCAGATATTTCTTCCCAGCTCCCCCATATTCCTCTGGCCCTTATCTGTAGGGGATTACTTCCTGCAGGACGGATCAGTGGTGCTGGCTGGTGCATTTGGGATTGCCCACTACAGGGCTGTTTGCTCCACGGAGGACAAGGGAAATGCATGGCACCTGCTTATCCCCATGTACCTGGAACTAATGTTCAGGGAGGCTGTCTTACTACCACTCATGTCCTGTGTTGGTCTAGCCATGACTGGGCCCTTAATTATCACAGAGAAAAAAATATATAGTTTAAAAATATTCAGCAATTTTGAATAAATATGAGGAAATTGCAATCTGCATGCAACTGGTGAAGCCCAGCATTTAAAATAGATTGTTTCAGTTTGCAATTGTAACCTGCATGAAACTCTTGTCTAACTTAGCAGATGTCTAGTTACAGTTTACATGATACCACATGGTAAGATTACTCCTCTTTCCCTAAATTTTGGCCCTCTGATTTAGGCATCCTGAAAACTGTGTTTACATTTCTAGATGAATTATGAGCTGCTTTTGGTGTCTGCAAGTTGTTTAGATAAATCAAACCAATTGGATAAATATGAAACATAACCAAAGAGACAAACAATCAAGATATTATATGCAAAGCAAGTAAACTTTGATTTTGTTCTCCAAGTAAAATTTCCACATTTTGATTTAGACAAATTGCTAGAATATCTGTCACCAGCTTCTCATGCAAAAGTTCAATTTATCACTGGGCTTCTTTGAACAATGGAACAATACTAAGTCACTGCTAAGGCTGTGAGTTTGTCAGGGAGGTCATGGAATCTGTGACTTTTCGTGACCTCCATGACTTCTGCAGTGGCTGGTGTGGCTGGCCCAGGGGTTGACTGAGCAGCTTGGTTGGCCCTTGGGCCAGCTGCACTAGCCAGTGCTGGGGCAGTCTTGGGCCACTGCCCTCCCTCCCAGCAGCAGCAGGAGTTTGGGTGTTGGCCTCAGGGTGGCACTTACCTCGGGGTGGGGAAGGGCTCCCCAGAAGCAGCGACATCTCTTGGCTCCTACGGGGGACATGGCCAGAGGATAATGGGAGCTGCAGAGCCAGCGCTTGGGTCAGAGGCAGCGCACAGAACTGTTGGGCTGCCTCCCCTAGGAGATGAGGGATGTCTTCACTTCCAGGGAGGTGTGGAGCTGGGTAGGGTGGCTACCAGCCCCGCCAACACACACACCCCGTGCCTTCCCCCAGCACAGTGCAAGTCCCATGCTGCATGCTGCCACCCTCTTCTCTCACCAGCACCCCTAGCTCCCCTCTGTGCCGCCCTCCTCCCCAAGATTTAGTCAGGGGTCTATAGTACAAGACATGGACAGGTCACAGGTAGTGTTCCCCCTATTTTTTCCCAGTGGAATGAATTTTGTTATGTGCACCAATATGGAGGTGATGGTGTGACACATCATCTTCATATTGGTGCACAGAACAAAATTCACGTGTTGGATGTGGAGCCTAGGGGTTCGGAGTGTGGGAAGGGCTCAAGGCTGGGAAAGAGGGTTGAGTGCAAAGGTGTGAGGACTCTGGCTGGGAGTGTGGGCTCTGGGGTGAGGCCGGAAATGAGGGGCTCAGGGTTGAGGTGCAGGGGGTGAGGGCTCCGCCTGAGGGTGTGGACTCTGGAGTGGAGCCGAGGATGAGAAGTTTGGGGTGCAGGAAGGTGCACCAGGGCTATGGCAGGGAGAGAGGACTCCTCCCAGCTCTCTCTCTCCCCACAGCAGCACCTGGGAGGGAGAGGTGTCCTTCCCCGCCATTGCAGCTCTGAGCTAGGGCAGCAAGATAGGCGCCCCTCCCCAGGCCACAGCAGGTGCTCGCCGGGGGAGGGGAGGCCAGCCAGCCCCCTGGTGCCGGATAGTCCACGCTCCTTCACAGCTCTAAACCAATCAGAGCCCTCTCCACAATGAGGTACAAGAATATGAACTGAACAGTGCCCAAGTTGGTGTAGACCAATTAGCACCTGCTCTGACCAGGCTGGGTCGGGTTCAGGCTGCCCCTCCCCTGGCTGGGAGGGTTCCCAGAGCGTCTGCGTGGCACAAAACAGGCTGCTGTATGGCCATGCAGCGCACAGGGAATTTAGGTCACGGTCCATTAATTTGTGTTTACTGCCCACGACCTGTCCATGACTTTTACTAAAAATATCAGTGACTAAAACATAGCCTTAATCATCGCCCTATTATAATTCAGCTCTAATAGAAACCTTTGTGCTCCCTGGTATAATTTCACATGTCAAAGACGACACAGTTTGTATTTACAAGTGTATGCCTGGTAAAAAGAATGAAAATCAGACATTTGGATGATTTCAGGTTAAAGAATTGAATTGCTGGTTAGTATAAGAAGCAATTGACACATTTACATTTTCATGCGCTTCTATTATGTTATCTTAACATGCATGCCAATGTCAATCACAATGAATAAGATTGCAACAGTTGAGTAATCTTGTTAAGATTTCTAGGCAAAAAAGGGTGTTTGTGCCTATTTATACCTGAGTCGATTACTAATGGAGGCTTAAAATGTCAGATTAGCCGCAGAACTCCAATCCACAGAAGATCTTGACGTCACCACATTATTATTTGAAAATGAACGAGATCAACTATGGCATGCCACGGTCTGCCACTAAAATGGTGCACACTCTTGTTTGCTTCTGAACTAGCACACTATTTTGATATTAAGTCTGCATGAACATCTCTAAGCTTTGAGATCACCAGAAGATAACACCACAGTCGTCTCTGTTTTTCTCTCCCTTATCTCAGTTGTCAGAAAATGTTCAGGTACTATTGTTAAAGGGTCACTATTCATTTTAAAATTTTAAATCAATATCATCCATGAAGAATAGCAATACTTGCACAATACAAAGGGTACCAAATAAATGACAGAATAATAATAAAAACCCCATGTTAGAATCCCTGTATCCACATCTCAACAACCCAGGGCCCACATACCTTGCAACTAAAAATTTATCAACTACGGTCTGAATACATTTGCCTCCTCAAATTTCACTGCTAAAGGACCGACCAGGTCCTGAAATCCTTACTTGCTGTTGTCAATGGGGTAGGAGAAAACTCTTAAATTTAGTAAGGGTTTGTCCACACTGGAACTTCGTGGGCAAAACTTTTGTCATTCACTGGTGTTAAAAAAAACCCCACACCCCTGAACAACAAAAGTTTTACTGACGGTGTGAACAGCTCTCTGTTGGCAAGAGCGCTCTCCTGCTGACAAAGCTGCTGCTGCTTGTGGGGTATGGAAGTTTTTTTGTCGGCTGGAAAACAGCTACATTGCACAGCTTTTTGTGGCGGGGCTGTAACAGCACAGCCATGTTGCCAAAAGCTGCGTAGCTTAGCCATAGCCTAAGAGTTTGCAAGTTCCAGCCCTGTTGTCTGTGCTTGTTCAAATGCCGCTGCTGGAGTAAGAGACATAAATCCCTTCTGCGCAATCTCATTAAACCATTAACAGGACTGATAAACAAAGAGAGCTTAAATAACCCATCATATAAGGCTTCTAGTTACTGATGACACTTGTGGTTGTGATGTGGATTCTGGGCTTGGTTGTCCAATGCCTTGCACTGTAGGTAGTTAACAACACTCATGCAATGTGGTTGTTAAACACTACCTCTGCCGTCAGTGTCTTAGTAACCTTTTGCATACGCTCTCTCTGTAAGATACAAAGCAGCAGAGAATAAGAAACTCGCTTCACTGCCAATTTCCACTTGGAGTTTGTAAAACAGAATGCGTAATATTTGTTGCTACCAGGCACAGAGCAGTAGATATTTATGTCCCTGATGGGAACTAATGGAAATGAAATATAGTTCCTTCTGAGGAAATAAATGTACTCTCAGATTTTATAGCTAGGTTACTGAGAAGTCATCAAAAAGACTTCACTAGATGTGGTGATGGGAGGGGAAATCTCTTACTTGAAATAACCATGGGATCTTCAGAAAAGGATTAAAACCCTTGTTTTAAATGAAACTAGGATTGTAAACAATTCATTAACACAGTTTTAAACCCTGTTTTGTGCTTATCCAAGTCAGAGCCAGCAGTTAAAATGAAATGATAGGTCTAGTGCACATTAAGTACAGATCACTTTCCCTATGTCTATTAACATTTAATGGAAAGAGATTTATTTTAAGCATGCAGTCATTCTAAATTCATGTTCTATGTCTGATTGTTCAGCTCCATGGCTTCTTAACATTTACATACAAACACATTTGTGGGGGATGAGACAATGGAAAGCATGACAAAACAAGGAACTTACCAGGAGATTCTCTGGCTTAATGTCTCTGTGCACAATGTTAAGACCATGGAGGTATTTCAGTGCACTGGCTAGATTGTAGACCATTGCACTACCATCTCTCTCCGTATACTTTGTTGAAGAAGTGATAGCATCAAATAGGTCACCTCCCTAAAGTAAGGGAAAACATCAAAGGCAATGACAAGAAAAATCATCAGGTGTCCGTACCCTAGTCAGACTGCTGAAAAGAGGTCAGAGAAAAACAAACATACTTCAACATCTAGAAGCATGCTCAAAAACCTGTCATGTATTAAGACAGGCTGCACAGCTTGAAGCTTGTCTACATGGAGAAGGTGGTGCACAGTAAACTAGGGTGTGAGTTTAAAGCACACTAACAACTGCTCACTAATTCCCTGTGTGACCCACTTACTGCGTACTAAGTGTGACCTCACGTGGTTTAGCTTAGTACATTTCAAAGTGCACCAGCTACTGCAGGCTTTTTCCTCATGTAGACAATGCCTTGGAAACAGCTATCAGGGTAGGGAAGGATGAACTTGTAGGCTGAAGCACTGGGATTCAGGGTATCTGGGTTCAATTCTCGACAGGCTTGTGTGTGTGTCGCTGGGCAAGTCACTTCACCACTCTGCGTTTCGGTTCCCCAGCAGTAAGAAGATACCACCAACTCTTTTCTCCCTGCTTTTGACTGTCTTATCTATTTACATTATAAACTCATCAGGGTACCACAGACCTATTTGTTTGTACAGTGCCTAGCACCTGGAGCCTCTAAGTGATGCTGTAATGCAAATACTCAATAATAATTACATAATAAAATACATATTAGAAATACTTAGTGCAAATATTATGAAAAGTAAAGATAAATAAGGATGAGGCAGGATGAGAATAGTGCTGCATTCTACAGCCACATTCTACAGCGTATCTGCCCCATACAATACTGTATATGGTATAGAGTCTGCCTGGTATTTTTTGAGCATACCTGTTGTGCAACAGCCTACCACCACCCATTATAGCTGAGGGGTCTGTAACAGCACTTTTAAAAACAGTAGTAAAGAAATATTTTCATTTATATGGCATTTCCACTTGCTGCAGTTAATTTAAGTTGTGTGCCACTATGATGGTTACCTTGGATACAAGTGTGGGTGTGACTTGGCTGGGCGTGGAATTCCAAGCATTGCAGCACATGTGAAAGCAGCAGCAATTCGATGTATATATATATATATATATATACACACACACACACACACACACAGATTTACACCCCCCGTTTTTTTACACTTATAAAAAGAGGGAAAGTTGCATCTTAAAAACAAAAAAGCCATCTGCCACATAAAATCTGTTTCTAGAGATAACTTCTAGAGAAGCAGAGGTAGTGAGCCAGCAGCTACAGACCCTCACCGGGGGTTCCAAGCACACAGATGTTGTGGAAAAGGTTCTTGAGCACAGTGAAATTTTTAGATAGCAATATAATCTGAAACGTTGATTTATACTTTTATCTCATCTGCTGATAAAGTCTGGGTATACTGCTGTTGTTTTAACATATAGACTAGTTTTCATGTTTGTTATTATTCCTGTATGAGAGAAGAATGTACATTCATGTGCAAGCATGTGTGAGAGAAGCCTCATGTTTGATATGGGTTTATAAATCTAATTCAGATGGCACAGACACCCAAATGATTAGTTATCTTGTGACAAAACAAGCAACTAAAGAAATATCAGACCTATGCCATATAGAAATTTCTGAACTGTTTCACTATATTTGTATATTTTCTTATTTTATAATGGGGAAAATATGTTGAATATTGTAAAAGGGAATCTATTTTTCTTC
Organism: Dermatemys mawii; assembly: GCA_007922305.1. NCBI lineage: Eukaryota > Metazoa > Chordata > Testudines > Dermatemydidae > Dermatemys > Dermatemys mawii. Next base: position 66,836,670 of record ML677326.1, read on the forward strand.
TATATAATATTTTTCAGGTGTTTCCTTTTAAACAATAATTGTACAAGTCATTTTGCCTTTTTTCTGCTACATATGCTATTACTGAGGCAGTTCTGCACCCAAAAAATAAAATTCCTGCAAAATTGTGCATATTTTGTCAAAACAACATAACTACACCATTTTCAACTACTTTGGTGCAGGGGGTGGGTTTTGGCACAGTGGGGATTCGAGTGCAGGCGACTCAGCAGGGGGTGGTTGTGGGGGGGGGAAATTCAGATGCCTGGGGGTTGGGCATTCAGGGGTGCAGCTCTCTGTAAAATGACCACCCCTCATTGGCTGGAGAGCGATGAGGGCAGGAAGCAGGGGCAGAGAAGAGCAGAGATGGGTCTGACCTGGCCCTGGCCCTGGCCCATGCAGGGTCAGAGGAAGTCCCGCTCCCTCAGCCGAGCTGGGATTAGCAGCTGGAGTCCAGCATAAAGTAGGTGCCACTTGCCCAGGTTCCCCTAGCCCTGCCCCTCCCAGCTCTGGGTGTACCATGATAGCAAGCGAGGGGGACAGAGAAAGCCCAGACCCAGACCCCAAGGCAGTGACATACATCTCCCCCTATTACTCCTGGCAGCCAAACCAGACTACCTACTGCCCCCTGACCACTGCCCAGTAGGGGCGCATGAATCAAATTTTCTGTGGGGGAAAAGAGTAAAATCTGCGGGGACATTAATTATTCGCTTGTGCAGTGGCACAGAATTACCTGAGAAACATGCAAAAAAACCCTAGTTTGTGTAACATATCCATGCTATGCATTAAAATGTTTCTATGGAGGTGATTCATAATGCCTTTGGCTTGGTAATTCACAAGAGGGCAGTATCACTCTCCAATGCCAGCAAAGTGGAGCTCAAAATTTTTCTCTCTGTGACAGCACATCTGACGTTCAAGCCACAGGAGATAAGTGACATTACCACCACCAGCTGTAGATCTGCCAGCAGTTGGCCATCTCCTCTAGCTAAAGTGTACAGATTTGTGCTTCTGCACGGAAGAAACAGGACTGTGTATGTGAAGAGGAGTGTAACTAATTTAATAATTGTGTCTGTTGTCTACAGGATATAGATTAATTGCAAACCAAGTAAGTCACAACACTCTATGTGAATGATTAAATAAGAAAAGTTGATGGAGAAAAATGCTGCCAGTGGTGAAATGTTTACTGTGTGTGTTGTGATGATATAACAATGTCATTTTAAAAGTTCCAAATATGGAACAAGAAGTTATCTGCATTTCCCTTTAGATTGGGCACTTACCTTACTAAAAGCACCTTGAATCCCTGCTATGTGAATAATCTAATGCCAGGTGAAACATGATAACAACTGTTAATTTTAATAGAATTTAACAATAGTATTTGTATGATTAACTGGAAGTTCTCATCAAAATGCTTATCTGATTATGTTGCCTGAGAGCTATGTGATATTGAACTCGTCCTAGATTCCACATTACGTGTAGATAAATGAAAAAGAAAATTCCTTGAAAGTCTTACCTTGACTAACTCCATCACCAAATAAAGTTCTGTTGGAGTGTCCATCTCCTCTATCAGCATGATAATATTGGGGTGTTTCACTTGGCGCAGTATGGATACCTCATTCTCTATCAGATGCTCCTGTTTAGTAAGAAAAAGGGGGAAAGTAAGGTTATTTTAATTGACAATGAACTCCCAAGTAAAGCTTCCAGGGGACAGCTTTCCTGTTTTTGTTTTTATTTACACACACACTCTGAGTCAGGTCTTTTACTATATTATTTATATTTCAGAGCTGTGGTCAAATGACACATTTTAACCTTCAATTAATACCACGGTATTTCCTTCCAGATCTGATCTCTTACAAAATAGCTGCCAGCATCATTGGTTTTATTTTGTTTGGTTTAATGTTTGTATTTAGAACCTGAAAACTACTTACCCATTTAAGTATGGAAATTGTTTTGGCTCCAACAGCTTGATATTGTGCTAGGGTTAGGTTTTATTCCCCTTTCTTCTGCCTCCTGCCCCCTTCCATGAAGGTACAAATGCTTCACAATAAGTTAATTCTAGGTTGCTTTTTTTTCTTTTTGTTTTAAGTAAAAGACACACATCCACTAAACTGCATGCTGGAGATTAAAGAAAGTCATACATTCCCTTTCAATCCACAGGGACCTTTCGGTTCATTGTAAATCTAATAACCATCCCGGTATAAAACAAGAGGTTATTTGTACTTTGGGAGATAAGTCTCCTTGCTGGGAGTCTGCACTTGCTCACATTAAAAACACTGACTAGTAACATGCACCTCATGTAATTGTGAGCAGAATTACTGGAAGTAGATGTGTACATATTATGACAGACTGTGCATGAGCAGTAACTGAAAACCTTACACTATTTCACCATTTTTCTGCAGGGCTATCTAAAGATGTCTTGATCTCTGGTCAAAGCTCAGTTACATGGCTGTGTAACTCATTAATTTGAATTAATGGGTCTAGTTCCCAGAACCCACACACCAGGCATGCATCTCATCCTGTGATACTGCAGCATATATTGGTTAAATGGGTCGCAACTTTGAAACCCAATTTGCAAGAACATCAGTTGTCATTCAGCAATGAACTTAAGCCTGGTCCAAGCAAATGTGTTCTGGAGAAAAGAAAAACAAATAAACCAATTTTATTTTAAAAGGTTGACCTTTACCCATAGACCCATTGTAAAATGCTGGTTATTGGGATTCATGGGAAAAAAAACACACCCTAAATAAAGCAGGGCCATGGAACCAAGTGAAATCTGGACTCCTACTATAAACAAGATCTCATTTTAGGAGCAAATAGTGTAATGACTTGATTATGTTGGCTATTTAATTCTGACCCTTGCAACATAGAAGCATCTAAGCTATCTTGGCCTCATCTAAGCTGTAAATTGTTCTCTTTAGACAGGTTTAAGTAAAAATCTTCTGTAATTAACCTTTGTATAAAGGGTACAAAATGCTTTTGCATCACTGTCCTGATACATGTCCTGTGAAATGCTGACTGGTTATAGTTATTCATTTTTAGTCATCTTGTCCTTGCTGTATTCCATTACATTTTTTAAATATATCAGTTTCCACAACTACCTCAACCTCTTCCTCGGGGAGACTGCTGTAATAGATTTTAGTTTAAGATGAGATGGATTTATTTATGTGGAAATGATTGCACTATTAACATGTATTTGATGGATGAGAACAGATCAGCTAGTTTGTATGACATCAAGAGACAAATTGCTGGACAGTAAATTTGTGTTGAACAGGAGTGACCATCCTCAATGCAGAAGTTGCATACATTTGGGCCTGGTGGTTGTTTAAGACTTGTGAAATATGGGAATGGGTGCTGATACATTCAGCTCAGAGAAGCAATTTGAGCACTGTTTTCCCCATGGTCGTTCATTATTAAGTCTCCTTACTAGATCCTAACTTATCTCATATTCTCTGTCTATTTAATTGGGTAGGGGCAAGATTAAACTCCTAGCTCCTGACAGACAGTTCAGGATTACTGCATTAAGCAGGTAATGCACATTGACATGCATACTGTTACAACTGCTACCTTCCTGCCTAACAGAAGGAATGTTATCTAAACCTCTTGCAGAACACTAATATGGTATGCAACATTTGCAATTTATAATTACATTGTACTATAGCTCATCTCTTCAAATACCCCTGGATTTTACAGTCTCAGACAGGACTGCATCAAAAAAGAGTTTTGTGCTACCTACACAAACACTGCAGAAACAGAAAAACTGCTGTACCAGAATGGACCATTTTATCTGCCCCAGATCCTGCCTATGAGTGTGTCCTATACTTTTTACCTTCAGAAAAAGGTAAGCAAATACACACATATATATGCAGTGGTGCATATATACTAGCACATGGATGCAGCACTCAAGGGGGTGCCACAGCCCATACTATGGATACCACAAAGGCAAAAATCTCAGACAATTGTGCATGTAAGCACACATATACCTAAAATGGAATCGACATAAGCAAGCACTCGAACAATAGGGTATTTTGACTAAATAAGAACTGCAGGAATTTATCCCATATTAACTTTGCTTACAATGGTTATGTTGATGTGGGTCATGACATACTTTGGGGCCTTTATATTTTGAATTGCCTTCATAAATCAGTATTGGGTCCCATTATGCTAGATGGTGAACGAACATGAACACACACACACACCCCCTTCAAAGATTTTACAATCAAAGTCATTAATCTGTATTTTCGCATTTCTCTTCTTCTTCCATTTTGGCCCAGTGAAGGAAATACTGCACATTTTCTTTGTTAGTTCAACAAAATAAATTACAATCTTTGTTTTTGTTCTATTATCTAGTAGATTAACACAGTTACTACTTCTATTGTTTGCATTTTGGATGGAAAATAATCCTGCCAATGCTTAACAGATATTTCTGAAAGCAGTTACAATTCTATCAACCTTTCCCTTCTCCCCCTTCCCACCCCCGCCCCGCACACACCACTTTGACTAATGAGCAGCTGTGAATGGTATTTTTACTCTTTTCACATGTAAATAGGTGTACACTACCTTTCCACAGCATTTTGCCTTGTCTATAATCTTCAGTGCAAACTCCTTTCCAGTGGCTCTAATAAGAAAAATTGGAGAAACATTCATTAATACCAGAAATTCCAGCCCAATTTCTGGTTATTTGTAAAAATACATGTAATTGTAATATCTTTTCACCCAGGGGAACAGCAGACAGAAAGATGGCAGAAATGATTTTATTTTGTTTCTTCTCTCTCCAAGTAACAGTCCTGCCTGCTGTTTCCTTGACTACCATTTCCTAGATTATTGTGTGCATTAATTCTAGGACCATAACACTGACCCTAATGTGACCTAATACTACACTCCACCGCTACTATAACTCCATATGCAAAATTTGCCCCCAAATCCTTTATGTAGCTCTGTTCAACTGGCAACCTGTAACCACACTTTGAAAATAGATTAGACTGGAGGTTTGCTTGTCAGCTCATGTTTAGGATGAGCAGCAAGAAGGCAGCCAGGAAAATCAATGGCCTTTATGGAAAAAGTCCCATAAAAGTTAGTAGGGAAGAAAACTATAGGGTTCTAGAGCAATTACTATGCAAGAGACATCAGTAGCTATTAAATTCTACAGGATTTTAGACCTATCTATCTATTCTACAGAATTCTACAAGGTGGTTCTGCAAAACTTAGAGTGACTGAGATGCTAATTTTCTAATATATGAGAGAGAACTTTTCCTCTCGTAGGGTAGGAGCTTACTCTAGCTTTTACACTTTGTCACCCACATCCAGATCTAAACGTTCTCCACATGAAATAGAGAAAAGCAACAAGAACTGTTTTGGTGTTTATAAAGAAAACATTGCCTCTCATTCCTGCAAATGACCTTCAGTTAACAGGTTAAAAATAGCAAGGGAAATGCAATAAGCCCATTCCTATTACTATTTATTATTTGTATTGCAATTGCACTTGGAAACCACAGACAAGATCAGACCCAATGTAAGGGGTCATATACAAAAGCTTGTTACAAAGCAGAATTTGTATCTCAGTAAGAAATATCAGCTATTAAGTTCATAGTTAACTGTAGCCAACAAAATTTTTTGTTTCAGATACAGCTAATACTGACTAATGTCTCTCAAAAGGAATTAAATTTCACATATTAAACCTATTCCTGACTAAACACAGCAGTATATTAAGAGCACCTCTGGCCTAAAAGGGCAGCTGTGTCTGCTAGGTTGTCATAGTTACAACCTGATTCAGGGTAGCACATAAGAAGAAATTCCATCTAAACAGCATTTGAGATTTAAATACTATCTTTCTATATTCACTATAGAGCCACATAAAACTGTATTATGGGCACTGCATGTAATTCAGAATTGCAATCTATGTATGATGATACACAGAGTAAATTATCCAAAAGCCTGATAAACACTACAAAACCCAGTTAAGATATGTGCAAATTTTTCAGAATTTGTCATATAACATGGAGCAGATCCTTGTAAACATCCACAAAGCTAGCTCACTATCCTTCAAATCTCTCCTTAAAATCCTCCTCTGGCATGATACCCCTAATGACCTTCACACTGGCTAGCCCACTGGTGTGCTCATACCACTGCTTATCATGCTGACCATATCGTTTCATTGTTTTCTTGCTCTGCACTCTCTGTATCCATCTGTTGTCTTAGACTGCAAGATCCTTAGGGGCAAGGGCTGTTTTGCTTTGTCCGTACAGCACCTAGAACAGTGGGATCCTGATCCATGACTAAGGCTTCTAATCGCTACGATAATACAAATAAACCAGCAAACAAATGAGTATATATAACTAGTATTTTCTTTCCCACTAGTATTATAGATTGGATATTTTTGATCAGCAGATATTTGAATAATACTTCTGATCACTAAATGTGAAGATGGAGTTTTATATAGAAAAAGTGGTTTGTTTGTTTATTTATATATTTATACAATTTATTTCTAGCTACTATTTCCTTTATAACTAGGAGTCTTGCTGTTTTATCTGAACCTTGCTTTCTAAAGCGTACAGGTAAAATTATCAAAGTGTCTAAGGGCTGGGCTACACTGCGGGGAGGAGAGAGGGGGAAGTCAACCTAAGATAAGCAACTTCAGCTATTTGAATAGCGTAGCTGAAGTCGAAGTATCTTAGGTCGACTTACCTGGCCGTCCTCATGGTGGTGAGTTGACCGCTGCTGCTCCCCAGTCGACTCTGCTTCCTCCTCTTTCCGAGATGGAGCTCCAGAGTCGATGGGGAGCGCGTTCGGAGATCGATTTATCACGTTTAGATGAGACACAATAAATCGATCCCAGATACATCAAACACGACCCACCGATCCAGCGGGTAGTATAGATATACCCTAAATTGCTTAGGAGCCTATGCCCCACTTTCAAAACACCTATGTCACTTAGGTGCCCAAGTCCAAGTGACTTTCACCAGGACGCAGTTGATTCTGAAAATGGAATTTATCAAGCATCTTTATCCTGAGAGCTCAAAACATTTTTCAAGCACTGTTGAATCTATGTGCAGCTACTGAAATATTGTCAGATTCAGGGTACATCAAGTACAGCAATTTTGTGCCTTCACACCATAAAACAACGTCCAGTTATTATGACCAAAGTTTTTCATGGGTAGTTTCCTGCCAAGTGAGCTGGATGCAAATCTAGTCATTAGAAGACTATCTCATTCTATAAATTTTAAAAGTTCTTTGGATTGTATATTTGCCTCAATCTTTCTAAGCAGCACCACACTGATTTCCCCACTGAGGTGGTGAAGCTTATTAAAAACCTAGGCTCTTGGAAGAATTGTTCTTCGAGCGTTCAAGAATCAAGATGTTAATGCTGAGAGACAGCATTAAGCCTAAACCCTAATGTGCTTCAATGTGTGACAAAAAACATCTTTAAAGTAGTAACTATACACACAAATTTAGCTATCTGACTTGGTTTAGGAAGCAATTCCATCAGAAGTACTCTATGGAACTCTTATTCTTTAACACATAAGCCTGGCTATTTGTACGATAGATTTCCCTGATGAGTAAAAACAGGAGACAAAAAGTTACTTAATACTATGCATTAAAACTAAGCATGAAATTGTCATTCAGGGGAATCACGCCATCACATGACAGAGAAGAAAGCCACAATGGCAAGAGTGTGCTTTTGCTCTGCTTTTTTGCTTCTTTTTTTATTAATTTCTGCTAGTTTTTTTGTTTTATTTTCGTTGCCTGAGGATGTTTGCATTTGTAGATAAAGTTTTGAGCAGAGAAAAGCCCTGAGACTTCAAATGCATTTACACTGAAAAGCTTTTTTGGAAAGCGGAGAAAGCTAACTGGGAAGAAGATGAAGGCTTAGCAAGTAGTCACTGCCTATTTTGGGGGCTAGATCAGGTTTAAAAGGTCCGAAGGGTTTTGGGGTACTGGTTGCCAGTACTTGTTTGGTTAATGGAGAGGAATTAAATCGATATAGCAAGAAGAAACAAGACTCCTGGGAAACCACAATAGTGGCAGCAGATTTATGGGTTATTTTTTAAGATCAACACACTTGAATCCAAGAAGAGGTGGTAGCCGGCATGTTCTGACATTTCCCTAGATGCATCAGACTCTGATGTAGCCAGTAGAAGGGTCTGCAAAAGTCCTCTCATTAGCATTTAAGACTATGAAGACACATTTCACTTCATAATTAAGACTCCTTTGTTCCAGGAGCTTCTAAATATAAAGCCTCCCATGAATTCTTTTTTTTTAAAGAACAAAAAATCCTGCAAATAGCGAGTAATAATGAAAATTATTTCTGCGAGCCCCAAGGCTTTCAGAGGCATCCGCTGGAACAAAAACCATTGCTATGGACAAGGCTGCAGACTATTCAAAGTAATACTGATCAAAGAAACTCATATAATTGTTTTATAAGTGGCCAGCGTCAGATGGTTCTAAGAAATATTGTTAGCAGTTGAGAGGATGTCTCCCCTGCTCTAGCAATCATGGCTGGCTGGATATCTATATCTATATATATATATATACACACACACACACATATATATACACACACACACACACTTTTTACATGTGACAAACTTGCTAACTTGTTCTTGCTTACCTAATGTCTTCTAATGTTTTGGATGACATTCTCTCTCTCTCTCATTCTCTCATGTTGATAAACTAAAGCTTAAAATTTTTTTTCTAATACATTATGGACAGTATAAACATATCTATGTGATTAGCAGACATGGACTAGTTATCCAGTTATTTGGATAACTAATCAGTTTATTTTTTTTTATTTGAATTGTTTTCACTCTCCATTATCTCTCCCCAAAAACTTTCCTTGCTGTAGACATTATAAAAGACAGTTACCTTTTTCCATAACTGTCTTCTTCGAGATTTGTTGCTCATGTCCATTCAACTTAGTTGCGTATGCTCGCTACATGCACTGGTGCCAGAAGTGTTTCCCTCAGCAGTATTTGTAGGGGCACCCCCTGGAGAGGCACGCATATGTCGCGGCATATAGGGCACATGGTCCCCTCAAACCTAAGTTCCTTCTTGCTGGAAACTCCAACAATGGGGAAGGAGGGCGGGTTGTAAAATGGACATAAGTAACACATCTTGAACACTACCAGTTATGGAAAAAGGTGATAGTCTTTTCTCTTCAAGCGATTGCTCATGTCCATTCAACTTAGGTGACTTCGAGCTCTACCCCCGGAGGTGGGTACAGAGTTCAAGGACATGGAGATTGCAATACAGCTCTGCTGAACACAGCATTGTTATCCCTGGCCTGTTGCATGAAGGCATAGTGGGCCATGAATGTGTATACCGGGGACCACGTCGTGGCTTTACAGATGTCCTGGATCAGAACATGTGTGAGGAAGGCCGCCAAGGATGCCTGTGCTCTAGTTGAGTGGGCTCTGACGATCGGCAGTGGAGGGACTCCCGTTAACTCACAGCAGATCCAGATGCAAGATATGATCCAGTTAGAAATCCTTTTTGTGGACACTGGGAAGCTCTTCAGCCTATCAGCTGTAGAGATGAAAAGCTGAGTCAACTTACGGAAAGGTTTTGTCCAATCTAGGTAGAAAGCCAGGGCCCTTCTTTTATCCAAAGCGTGAAGGTGCCTCTCTTCACTAGTCTCATTGGGACTTAAGGCAGAAGACTGGAAGGAAGATGTCCTGGCTCATGTGGAATGTAGACGTAACTAGGGAAGTAAAGCCACATGGAGCTGGAGCTGGACCTTGTCCCTAGAGAAGGCCAAGCATGGCAGTTCTGAGGTCAGGGCTTGCAGCTCAGAGACTTGCCTCACCGATGTCACCACCACCAGGAAAGCTACCTGCCATGATAGGTGAGACAGAGAGCACAAGGCCAAAGGTTCAAAGGGTGGACCTGTGAGCCTGGACAGAACCAAGTTGAGATCCCTATGGAGCTGGGAACCGAACTTGAGGAAAAAGCCTCTCGAGGCCTCTAAGGAACCTGACCGTCATGTCATGGGAGAACAGCGTCTGCCCCAGAATTGGGGAATGAAAGGCCGAAATGGCCACCAGGTGCACCCCAACAGAGAAGTGCACCAGGTTCCTTAAACGAAGCAGGTAGTTAAGATGGACTGCACCAAAGATTTCGAAGAGGAGATGCCCCATTCTGCTGCCCAACAGGAGAACCCCACTTTGCCAGGTAGATCTGCCTAGTTGAGAGCCTTCTACTCTCAAGGAGGACCTTCTGCGCCCCTTCCAAACAGGCCCATTCATGTGGGTTCAACCACACAACATCCACACCGTGAACTGGAGGGATGCAAGGTTTGGGTGTAAGAGTCGGCCATGATCCTGTGACAGCAGGTCAGTTCAGCAGGGGCCAGGGAAGGATCACAGACAAGCTTGATAGTGTCCCAAACCAGTGCTGGTGAGGCCACACTGGGGCTAGCATGATAACCTGAGCCTTGTTTCTCTTGATTTTCGCTAGGACTTTGCTGATCAGTGGAACTGGAGGGAACGAACACATCAGGCCTCTTGCCCACGGCAGGAAGAAGGCATCAGAAGGGAGCCCTTACTTAGACCCCATCTGGAGCAAAACCTGTCATACCTCCTGGTTCTGTCTGGTGGCAAACAAATCCACTTGGGGAGTTCTCCACCTCTGGAAGATCATGCTGGTTACCTCCGGATGAACACCCACTTGTGGTGAGAGAAGACCCCGCTTGGGTGATGTGCTACCGTGTTCCTGGCACCTGGAAGTTGACGCTTCTAGATGGATTCCATGGTTGATGCAGAAGTCTCACAGATGGAGTGCCTCATGGCAAAGGGCTAAGGATCATGCTCTGCCTTGCCCATTAATGTAGAACATTGAGGATAGCAGCACTGCGACGTCCCCTTGAACCTTGAGTTGCCCTTGACAAGCCACTCATTGAGGTATGGGTAGATCTGGATACACCGAAGTCTGAGGTAACCCACCACCACCGACATGCACTTGGTAAAAAGTGGTGCTGTCACTAGGTCAAATGGGAGGACTGCGAACTAATAGTGGTCAGTACCTACTGTGAACCAGAGGAAGCGTATGTGTCCCTCGAAGATGGCGATGTGGAATTTCTCATCTTTCAGATTGAGGGCTGCATACCAGTCTCCTGGATTCAGGGAGCAACAGAAGGAGACTGGTGCTGGCTCATAGACGGTACCAGCAGGACACTGCACACCTAGGCCACAGTGCTTGGTGTTGAATCGGAGCGCTGCTGCAGCATCGGGGTAAGGACAGACTGCATCAGGAGCACCTTCAAATGAATGGCACACTCTTTCTTCATCTTGGGCTTGACGGACTCGCAGATTTTGCACTTATCACTAATGTGACCTTCACTCAAGCACTGTAAATAACGTATGTGGATCTCTAATGGGCAGGGGCCTTTTACAGCAATCGCGGGGTTTAAAGCCTGGGTACCAGGGCATGCCCTGTCACAAGGCAAAGTCCCTTTAGGTCCCACTAAGTCTCTAACTTAACAAATAGGTTGAACTAAATGAGAGGGAAACTATATGCAGTAATATTTGCAAGGGGAAAATGCATTCAAACGAATGAAAAGCAACAGCTCTAGCTGAAACAGCACCAGTTCCATGCACCATCACTGGTGGCGGTGCCCCATATGCTGTGGCATATGTGCACCACTCCAGGGAACACCACAGCTGGTCCCCTATGGATACTGCTGAGGGAAAAAACTTCCAGCACTGGTGCACATGGCGAGCACACACACCTAAGTTGAGCCAAGTGATTGCTCATATCTAAGAAGAATAAGCCATATTTATTTCTCATTTTTGCATTATAATGACTTTTTGTGAATTTTTTTGTTATATCAAACATACTGTCTATAGACATACATTTATACTAGGTATACCTGTGTCCGTTTTCTACATATATACACACACTCTGTCTCAGACATACACACTGGATTTTATTTTAATTAATCATCAGCTTAAAAAAACAGAGCTGAAAAATAGCTAAACAACTTCCTTGCTTACCGTTCTACACACTCCTTTACTACAGCAAAATTGCCATCACCAATCACCTTCCCCACTCTGTATTTCTCAAAAATAGTGGATGACCCTGAGCACTTGTTTCCATTCACACCTGCACAAAAAGCAAGGACAATAATGTAAGGTGAAGAGAGACATAAGTAATGTGGCATATCCCCACAGACTTCAAGAGTAGATATTCCGAGATACAAAACAGGAATGTAAAAATAAACTGTGTTCAGTACAATTTGTCCTTTGGTTTTTATTCAAAACAGCAAAAAACTGGCAAATCTTAATCAGAGTTATGTGACCACCTTGTCCTTGTTAACATATAGGAAAAATGTTAATATATTATTGTTATTTCTATGTTGACAAATTCAAAGGTGACAGAAATTCTAGTTAAATGTTTAACTCCAGCTAGGTCCAGACACATTTAGCTTTTTATTAAGAGGGTCTTCTTTTAAAAGATCTTATTTTTCACTGGTATTTTCCTTGAGCACACAAAAAGGAAAAAAGTAACGGAATTACAAATTCATGAAAAACAGCAGAAATTTGGTAATGAAAAAGAGAGTTATTTATGCATTAACTAATGAGGAAAATTTCAGATGCCTATGAAACATATTTTATGTTGTTTGAGGCCCTTCTTACACCATAAAAATGACTCCTCCTTGCTTAGCACAGACAGCAGCTATCATACAAGTCTCGTGGCTAAACCACTTACGCAAGACTTTTTCTAAGGCACAACAACATATCCAATCAAATATTGGAGACTGCAATTACACTTTTCTTGCATATTACAATTAAACCAAAAACATACAAGAAACATTACATTTTACTGATAATATTGCCTATGGATCTCATTGTCTTTGATTAGCTTAATTAAAGAGTTACTCAGGTCCCAATCTTCTAGAAAATTTGGCACTGAAATTCTATGTACCAACCTTCTTGTCACAGTGCCAAACTACAGATAAGTTTTATAACTACTATTAGTCTTTTTTAATAAGATTGTATCTTTTCTTAAACCAGTTAATTCTACAGTATAATAGTGTCATTCCATTTTAAAGACTTAATCACTTTATTAAAGGGAGACAAGAACTAGTTTTAGATCATAGCCAACACTTTTATCTAATTTGGAAACAGACTTCCAGTAAATTAGGGACAAAAGCTCATGGCCTTAACACCTGTTCTTTATTAAGTTTCTGGTCTTGCTCTCCCACCGTGACTACAACCACTCTTTCGCACACATAAAGAGATATCAATTGGCAAGTATTTTTGTAGAAACAAGATCATCAATGCTTTACTAGCCTCCCTATTCTTAACAGATTATTTTGTAATGAAAAACAAAAAGATTAACAAAGTTCCCACAATGGTCACAGAGATTTATTTGTTAGCTGATCTCCTACAGAACTGAAAAGATAAGTTTAGAATAGGTGGGTTGGCTGGTCTGATGGCTCCACTTGCAGCAAAATGAGCTACTATGAAGAAGATTGCCATTCCAGTCCAACTGCAAACACCTTACTTTGGCAGGGTTATCACAGAGACAACGTTCATAATTTCCATGAATGAGCTGACTGTATCACTCTAAAGTGCCTATTGGGATTTGACTGAAGAGCAGGGTTTTATATTCATTTTGCATCCTACAGCTTTCTCCAGAATGATTTGGTGAAGCTGCTGCCGGGGATAATGTTGGTTGGGAGCAAGGAGATGATTATAAATATGGACTAGTATAATGCTATAAAGATGGACTGGGTGAAAAACCTTGAACGCTGGCAGGCTGAATACCGAAGGTCAGATCTTTAGAAACAAAAATATTCTTGTAAAGAGGCCTCAGTCTTGAAGTCAATGCATACAGAAAAATTTTAGACCAGAGCTGCCGCTTGTAACATATTGAATCAAGTTATAAGTGGAGTGTATTAATGAAGATATTGCTATGGCATGCACGTTCTGAGTTGTTGAGGTTAAGCACACAGGATGAAACTTTCTCTGCATCCAGGTAGTTGCTAATGGGACTGTATGGATTAAAGCATGGCCTGGACAGTGAAACCTTTTCCGAAATTCCTGTGTGTTGGTCGCCTAACAGCATAAAAGAAGGGTAATTGGCCAGGATATATTGCAAGGCCCTGTGACCTAGCTTTGGGTTAGAGGGTTTCCCAGGTGTAAATTCCAGGGAGCTGAGTCAATAGCGTTTTGAGCAGTGAGAGTCCAGGGGAACTCAGAGGAGAAAGAGGCTCAAAACAGCTGCCTCTCTGTAAGAGGACAGTGGTACTTCAGTTCACTGTTCTGAAAAAGGAATTTGCCTATGTGCATTTTGTTAAAGGAAACAGGGTGTAGGTACATTTTGTAAATAAACACTGTGCTAATAGCCGGACATTGATTTGTCTTCCAGTGGGAAATTGACCTATAAGGTCTAAAAATCTGCTACCATTTGGTAAAGAGTCAATAAAATTTAGAATTGAATTCATCTCTCTCACTGTACAGACTTGATATAGCAGAGTTTATCCAACATTCAGTACCTACTGCGGTATGTCAAGGATCTAAGATTAAAATCTGACAGAGTGCTATCAGTTGTCTAGTATCACAGAGCTAACAAAGATACTTAAATGTGAAGAAAGAGTTTATGAAGGTTAGTAGCAAACAGTGGTTTAAGTGCTTACCTTCAGGACTTATGCAATGGAATAGTTCAGGCACGCCATTCACATTGGAAGAAGAGCCACAGTGTGGAGGAATCTATGGAAATATGCATAAGTCCATTATTTCTGAGTTACTAAAATGAATAATAAGAAAACAAGTCTTATTTTCCCTTAATTTAATTTTTATATTTTTTAAAAATACTTATTCAATATTGCTATCCTGCACCAGGGCTGCCATTAATGACTGGGATCCCAGTCCCGAGGCCCTGTTTATGCGAGGAGTTGTACCACTGATTTCACTGGGATTAATCACAGCGAGTGACATTCTCTCTATTTTCATGAAGTGATACTTGGGCTTTATGGAGTCAGTGTGAGGAAGGGAAATTCCATCCTCCCTCAAACCAAGGGACCAGTAAGGACTACAAAAACTTTCACATTTTAACCAGATTCAAAACTGGTCGTAGCCAAGAGTCGTTATTACACACAGTTCAGAGGTCAATACATGACAAGTTGGTGATAACCATAACCTAAAATCCACCATCACAGCTGGTACTGTTTGTAGTCTCATTGCTAGAACTTTCTTCTTACCCTGATCCATAGTCTCTTTAGACTAGCACTGAGGCATGCTGGGAGGGTGGTGTAGGGAGGTTTTCATTGCTACCACTAATTTCCATGTCTAAAAGAAGAACTTCGATATCTAGGGCTGGCAGTCTGGCACCTCAAGTACAAGCACTAAAATTAGCTTTAAATTTAGTGGGGGTTCTTTATACTGTTACTGAAGTGAACGCTTAGAACTAAGAGAAACCGAAGTCGGATAACTGTTCTACATCCCAACTGTTCAATGCAGATTTTAATAACCATTGTATATCAAAACAGAGAGAGACAGAGTAAACAAATTTAAGAACATAAGAAAGGACATTCTGGGTCAGACCAAAGGTCCATCTAGCCCAATATCCTGTCTACCGACAGTGGCCAATGCCAGGTGCCCCAGAGTGAGTGAACCTAACAGGTAAAGATCAAGTGATCTCTCTCCTGCCATCCATCACCCTCCTCTGACAAACAGAGGCTAGGGACACCATTCCTTACCCAGTCTGGCTAACAGCCATAAATGGACTTAACCTCCATGAATTTATCCAGTTCTCTTTTAAACCCTGTTATAGTGCTAGCCTTCACAGCCTCCTCAGGTAAGGAGTGCCACAGGTTGACTGTGCGCTGTGTGAAGAACTTCCTTTTATTTGTTTTAAACCTGCTGCCCACTAATTTAAATGCGTGGCCCCTAGTTCTTCTATTATGGGAACAAGTAAATAACTTTTCCTTATTCACTTTCTCCATGCCACTCATAATTTTATATACCTCTATCATATCCCCCCTTAGTCTCCTCTTATCCAAGCTAAAAAGTCCTAGCCTCTTTAATCTCTCCTGATATGGGACCCGTTCCAATCCCCTAATCATTTTAGTTGCCCTTCTCTGAACCTTTTCTAATGCCAGCATATCCTTTTTGAGATGAGGAGACCACATTTGTACACAGTATTCAAGATGTGGGTGCACCATAGATTTGTATAAGGGCAATAAGATATTCTCCATCTTATTTTCTATCCCTTTGTTAATGATTCCTAACATTCTGTTTGCTTTTTTGACTGCCGCTGCACACTGCATGGACATCTTCAGAGAACTATCCACAATGACTCCAAAATCTTTTTCCTGATTAGTTGTAGCTAAATTAGCCCCCATTACATTGTACGTATAGTTGGGGTTATTTTTTCCAAAGGGCATTACTTTACATTTATCCACATTAAATTTCATTTGCCATTTTTTTGCCCAGTCACTTAGTTTTGTGAGGTCTTTTTGAAGTTCTTCACAGTCTGCTTGGGTCTTAACTATTTTGAGCAGTTTAGTATCATTTGCAAACTTTGCCACCTAACTGTTTACCCCTTCCTCCAAATCATTGATAAATAAGTTGAATAGGATTGGTCCTAGGACTGACCCTTGGGGAACACCACTAGTTACTCCTCTCCATTTTGAAAATTTACCATTTATTCCTACCCTTGGATCCCTGTCTTTTAACCAGTTTTCAATCCACGAAAGGATCTTCCCTCTTATCCCATGGCAACTTAATTTACGTAAGAGCCTTTGGTGAGGGACCTTGTCAAAGGCTTTCTGGAAATCTAAGTACACTATGTCCACTGGATCCCCCTTGTCCATATGTTTGTTGACCCCTTCAAAGAACTCTAATAGGTTAGAAAGACATGATTTCCCTTTACAGAAACCATGCTGACTTTTGCCCAACAATTTATGTTGTTCTATGTGCTTGACAATGTTATTCTTTACTATTGTTTCAACTAATTTGCCTGGTACGGACGTTAGACTTACCGGTCTGTAGTTGCCGGGATCACTTCTAGAGCACTTTTTAAATATTGGCATTACATTAGCTATCTTCCAGTCATTGGGTACAGAAGCCGATTTAAAAGACAGGTTACAAACCCTAGTTAATAGTTCCGCAATTTCACATTGAGTTCTTTCAGAACTCTTGGGTGAATGCCATCTGGTCCCGGTGACTTGTTACAGTTAAGTTTATCAACTAGTTCCAAGACCTCCTCTAGTGACACTTCCATCTGTGACAATTCCTCAGATTTGTCACCTACAAAAGAAGGCTCAGGTTTGGGAATCTCCCTAACATCCTCAGCCGTGAAGATCGAAGCAAAGAATTCATTTAGTTTCTCCACAATGACTTTATCAGCTTTAAGTGCTCCTTTTGTATCTCTATCATCCACGGGCCTCACTGGTTGTTTAGCAGTCTTCCTGCTTCTGACGTATTTAAAAAAACATTTTATTACCTTTTGAGTTTCTGGCTAGCTGTTCTTCAAATTCCATTTTGGCTTTGCTTATTACATTTTTACACTTAATTTGGCAGTGTTTATGCTCCTCTCTAGTTACCTCAGTAGGATTTGACTTCCACTTTTTAAAAGATGCCTTTTTATCCCTCACTGCTTCTTTTACATGGTTTTTAAGCCACGGTGGCTCTTTTTCAGTTCTTTGACTTTGTTTTTTAATTTGGGGTATACATTTAAGTTGGGCCTCTATTATGGTGTCTTTGAAAAGTGTCCATGCAGCTTGCAGGGATTTCACTTTAGTCACTTTACCTATTAATTTCCGTTTAACTAACCCTCTCATTTGTGCATAGTTCCCCTTCCTGAAATTAAATGCCACATTGTTGGGCTGCTGCGATTTGGTTCCCAGCACGGGAATGTTAAATGTTATTATATTATGATCACTATTCCCAAGTGGTCCTGTTATAGTTACCTCTTGGACCAGCTCTTGCGCTCCACTCAGGACTAAATCAAGAGTTGCCTCTCCCCTTGTGGGTTCCTGTACCAGCTGCTCCAAGAAGCAGTCATTTAAAGTATTGAGGAATTTGGTCTCTGCATTTCGTCCTGAGGTGACATGTACCCAGTCAATATGGGGATAATTGAAATCCCCCATTATTATTGAGTTATTTATTTTGACAGCCTCTCTAATCTCCCTTAGCATTTCATCGTCACTATCACTGTCCTGATCAGGTAGTCGATAATAGATCCCTATAGTTATATTCTTATTAGAGAATGGAATTACTATCCATAGAGATTCTATGGAGCATGTGGATTCATTTAAAATTTTTAATTCATTTGATTCTACATTTTCTTTCACATATAGTGCCACTCCCCCACCCCCACGATCTCATCCGTCCTTCCGATATATTTTATACCCCTGAATGATTGTGTCCCATTGATTGTCCTCACTCCACCATATTTCTGTGATGCCTATTATGTCAATATTCTCCTTTAACACGAAGCACTCTAGTTTACACATCTTATTATTTAGACTTCTAGCATTAGTGTACAAGCACTTTAAAAACTGGTCACTGTTTATTTGTCTGCATAGAATAGATGCAGGCAAGAATAACAGAAAGGCAAGAGGAGAGATGCTGGTGTGTGTGATTAAGGCACTAAACTGGGACTCAGGGTTTTGGTCCCAGCTCTGCAACACTTACTGCATGACTGGGGCAAATCAGAACCTCATTAGGCCTAATTCAAGACCCACTGAAATCAATTGGAGTTAATAGGCTGTGAATCAGATCCTCTATTCCTCAGCAGTAAAATTGGGGTAATAATCCTTGTAGCGTTCTGGTGAGGTAGGGAAATAATTCCTCAGTGGTTGTGAGGAGGTCAGACACTAATGGTGTGTCTACATTACCTGCTGGATGGGTGGGCAGTGATCGATCCAGTGGAGGTCAATTTATTGCGTCTACTCTAGAGGCTGGGGCTTGGGGCCTAGGAGGGAATCAGGGGTGCAGGCTCCAGGTAGTGCTTACCTCAAGCAGCCCTCAGAAGCAGTGGCATAACCCCCTTCTGGCTCCTATGCAGAAGCATGGCCAGGTGGCTCTGCATGCTCCCCCATCAGCAGTTGCCACCCCTATAGCTCCCAGCCAATGAGAGTTGCAGAGATGGCGCTTGGGGCGGGAGCAGAATGGGGAGCCCCCTTGCTGCCCCTACATGTAGGAGCTGGAAGGGAACATGCTAGCTGCTTTCCAGGAGCTTGCCAGCTCTGCTGCACAGTGTCACCAACAGGACAGTCAACGACCCAGCCAGTGGTGCCGACCAGAGCTGCCAGGGTCCAGGTGTTCCAGTCGAAAACCAGACACATGGTCACCCTAGTGCTGGCATCCTACATACGTTCTATATTTTTGACTAACACTCACCATGTAAAATCTACATTGGACCCAGACTGCACATTGTGAACATACTATTCAATTAATAGCCCATTAAACACCACTTAACTCTCGCAATAGGCAATAGAAGGAGCTCGTCTCCTCCTGGTGAGCCTTCCTGTGAATGCTTTAGCCAGAATATGAGTAATGGCATGTGATTTGCTCATGTGACCCTGCACTCCATCTTGTGCCTGTACTTTCCATACACTGAGCCAGGGACTTTGTTTGAGACAGTAAAAATTCCACCACATGGGAGAAGGTATAAAAGAGCCAACATCTCCATTTTGCTTCTTTCATGCTCTAATGCCTGGACTACGGACTTACGCTAAAGGAGCATATTGATTATGGACTGAGGCCCTTCCAATATTTTGGAAGATACCAGAGACTTTAAAAACTAGCAGTCTGTAACATCACTGCTACAATCCTGATACAAGAACTTTGCAGTGATTGTATGTTATGATGGAGTCAGACCAGAAGGGTATAGGAGAGTGCTGGAAGGCAGGTATATTAGTCTCAGGATGTGCAGGTCCCTGTTCCCTGGATAGCCAAACAAAGGCTATTCCAGGCCAATCAAGACACCTGGGGCCAATTAAGAACCTTCTAGAAAGGAGTAGAAACAGCTAGCCTAATTGGGACACCTGAAGCCAATCAGGGACTGGCTGAAACCAGATAAAAACCTCCCAGTCAGTCAGGTGGCTGTGGGTGTCAGGAGCTGTGGGAGGAACTTGTGCTGTTGGTGAGACTGAGTGTTGGACAACATATCATACAGAAAGAAGGAGGCCCTGAGGTAAGGGTGAAGTGGAGTTTGAAGAAGCGGGGACTGCTGTGGGGAAGTAGCCCAGGGAATTGTATTGTGTTTTGTGCCTAAAAGGTCAGCCATCTTAGCTGATACTATTAGGGTCCCTGGGCTGGAGCCCAGAGTAGAGGACGGGTCCGGGCTCCCTGCTTTTTCCATCTTCCATACTGGCCTATGATGAAGGTAACTCACTAGGCGGTGACTCTTGCCAATTATACTGAGAAAGGGAGGTCACTCTGGGGACTAGATGAGTTTCTGAGGCCCCTAAATCTGCCAGGAAGCGCAGGACCCACAAGTACAGACTTGGAGCTTTGTCACAATGTATATGAATTCTTTGACCATTTTAACTCTCTCCTCTTATAAATAAGGCTTAGATATTTGATACTAAAGGACTGACAACAGTTATTGAGTAAGATGTGAGTTATATATTGACCTGGGTATGTAGCTGATCTTTTGAGATGAGAAGAACTCTTGGTTTGATATACAGTAGACTCTCGATTATCCAGGATGATAGGGAAAAAATTAATTCTGGTTAATAAAATCCCAGATAATCACCATCCATAGGAAATATGGGGGGGAGGGGGTTGGTTCACCAGCCACCCTGCACAGGGGGAGAGGGGTGCTGGTTCACTGGCTGCCCTGTGCCCTGGTGGGGTTTTTTTGTGTGTGTGTGCGCTTGGGGCAGCAACAAAGCCAGAGCCGGTCCTGCGAGTTGTGTATTTTTTTTTTTTTGACATCCTGGTTAATCCACTTTCTGGTTAACCCAATCCTGGATAATTGAGAGTCTACTGTAATTAGTTTTCAATAACTACTCTTCAGAAAGTCCAGTGTCTGAGTGGTGAAGTAAGGGCTGGAATGCCTAAGGAGACTGTAGCCAGCTTGCTGTTAACCAGAGTAGTAAGACAGAAGTTTAGAATAACCACCAGATGAGGCTCGAATCTACCTATTTCTCAGCAATTTGTCCTGAATCTGGTATTCTCAGTTGTGACCCATTGAAGCACAATGACAGTTAGCATTTTTTTTTGCGCAGTTTAGCAGTCTTCACCTCTGTCTTCCTTCAAGTCCCATCCTCAATTCATGTTTTCACATAACATCCAGAGCAAAATCAATATTAAACCAAAGCAACATGGCATTCAGTGACACACAGAAGATGCTTTACAATACACTCACGATTTACAAAACTAGTCAAATATAGTGTTACAAAGCCTCACTTACACTGCTAAAAATAAATAAACCACAAAATATGTTCTAAAAATCAAATCTGTCCAAGTAACATTTTAGCTTCCTCAGGCAGAAATGTGCAAAACCAAAACCTCTGTGGAAGAATATTAATTTTCCATTCAACATGCTGCTCTGTATATGGCATTATTTTATAGTGGCTGTTTGACAAAGCTGGAGAAGTTTGGTGACATTCTGATATATGGCCTTGCAACAAGGACACTCACGGTAGATCTGCCTGCGAATATAAAGCATGTATTTTGGTGCTCAGTGTGACAAGATGCAATGAACACATTTAGCCTATGGGGTTTGGCATGACTAACCATCTTCACCATCAACTCATTTCCAGAATTAAGAGAGACCTCCATGCCATAGAAACCATTACTGGGCACAAAGCATGGGAAATCTCATTTTAAAACTAACTTAAAAGAACCCATTTCTAATCTAATACAGCAGCTTCCCAAAAACCTGACAGTTTTGGTCACATCATGTAGCTTGTCACCCAAAATTTTAAATTAACTGAAGACCAGAAAAATTAAGCTTGTAAAAGTAAAATATTATTTATTGGTGAGAGATGGTACTGTACGCTGGGAGTCTGATTTCTGCATCACTAAGGTTTCTTTAAGCTCACCCCTAAGGAAATCTTCTTGTACAGAAAGTGTTTAGTAAGCCACTACACTATATAATTGCGTTATGACTACATTTGCAGTTGAGTTAATACTGACAGTTATAGTCTGTGGCAAATTAATGCTAGTGAAATCATTTGATTACATTCTACATATTATATTACAGTGAATAGTTCCACTGTGTAAATCCATAAGAAGTGGCTTTAGGAATTTAAAGTAATCATTTGCAGTAACCAGGAGACAAGTGAGTCATGTGGCATTGGGTGTGGTTTCCATCTTTATGGCTATAATTTGTATTACAATGTCATCATAAATCTGCTATTTCATAGGAAATACTGCACAAAGAACATTTAATTTACACTGTAAGAAATCCTTTCCCCTTCTCTGGCAGCAGTTATGCCATAAAAGTTATTATAGTGAAATGGGGAATTTTTCCAAAAGACCTAAGAGGAACCCTCTGATTCCCACAAGCTGATATTCTTTTGAGGTTGTCTAAGACTACACAGTTCTTGATATTCTCAAATCTGATTCTTAATGACTTTAAATATTTATATTATTTCTATAAAGGAATGAAGATAGGAAGCATGTTTGTGAAGACGAGCGCAGGGCTTTTCCAAAGACATAAGTGTTTCCCATACTCCTTCAAACAGTCAATTGCATGACTACCACAGCAATACAAGGACAGAACATAATGGGAGTGACGAGAAGGTCAGTGGTACTTCATAAAGCTGTTTTAAATCGGGCCAAGTACCACTGAGATAAGTCAAAATAAGCCTTACAGAATTACAAGAGGGCCAGACAGCTGCAATGAAATTACCTACCAGTACTCCTCTCACTCCACCCCAACATTTTCCAAAGCCAGTTATGAGCAGGGGTGAAAGTAACAAGTTTCTTACAGATACTGGGGATGGGCTGGGGCCAGCTCTGACCCCCGGAAGGGGCGGGGCCTCGGGCGGAAGGGGAGGGTCTAGGGGTCAGAGCTAGCCACAACCCAGTCCCCATACCGGTAAGGGGCCTCCTCTCTCCCCCCCACCTCCCACCGCAACAGGGGCTCCAGCAGCAGTTTAAAGGGCCCAGGGTGGTAGCAGCGGCCCAGGCGCAGGCTCTTTAAATAGCTACCAGACTCCCACTGCCGCTTCCCTAGGGCTCCGGCAACAGGGCTCCCGGCCCCATGGAGCCCCGTGGAGGCTTCAGCGGGGCTCTGGCAGCTATTTAAAAGAGCTCAGGGCTGGGCCACCGCTACCGCCCCAGGCCCTTAAAACTGCTGCTGGAGCCCTGCCACAGCCTCCCCGAGCTCTCAGAGCAGGGCTCTGACACCGCTGGGAGTCCCAGTCCCTTTACATTGCACCTGGGGAAGCAGATCCGCCCTAGTAGGGCACACCGGCTCTTGCCAGTACACCGTACCAGGGCGTATCGGCTTACTTTCACCTCTGGTTATGAGTAATTATACAGGTCTCTTATGCAG
The DNA here is from genome assembly GCA_007922305.1 of Dermatemys mawii. Classification (NCBI taxonomy): domain Eukaryota; kingdom Metazoa; phylum Chordata; order Testudines; family Dermatemydidae; genus Dermatemys; species Dermatemys mawii. The sequence continues at coordinate 66,860,118 of ML677326.1, forward strand.
TCAGTCACTCCAACAAGACAATATGTGGGATAAGATGAGCCGATACCTGCTGGCCTGCTGATGAGAAAAAAAAACAAAACCCAAACCCTTCTTTTCTCTTCCCCTGCCCACACCCAAAAAACATAAAACCAAGCTTAGATTTTCTCAAAAGAGGCTATCGGAAAAGTACTGCAATTTTATATACATGTCTCACTGATGCAACAACTTTTCTTTAAGGTGTTAGAAACTAAAGTGTTTACTTTAAACTTGAAGAGGACATGTAAATTGGATGCTGTCTTGAATAGAAATGAGTGATAAGGTCTTAAATATGCAGCTAAGGGTCTGGAATGTTATTCATATATTTAATTCTCCTAAATTAAATGAAGTGACTAGAAAATGGCTGATATGAACCTACACGTTGGGCAACAAAGCATTCCCCATGAAAAGCCCTCATCTCTAAAATTTGTTCCTTCCAGAGATGAGTCAGTCTGAATTCAGCAGCTTTTAGAAGATGTATCTGTTCAACCTAGATTTTTAATGTCTGTGAGGATTATCCCCTTTGCAGTCAGAGGAAAGCGTAGTCTAACTGGTGGCCAGCTATTTATATTTGACTATTTTAACTTTTGGAATATATAGTGTGACAGGTATGAAACAGAATATTGAATAGATAATACGTTGTACGGCACTTTATGAGGCTCATTTGTTAAAGGCTATGAAGGAGTTTGAGGATTACAAGAATGCCTTCATTGCTACAGAAGGTGACAAGAAAACCACTATGCATGAGCATATCCATATGGAAGCACAGTGCTAAGAAGGGACAGTGAAATAGCCACTCTAATGTTATTTTAGGTTTTCCCACTATCTATAAATAAATAGAAAAATAAAAAGCCTATTGCACACTTAAACTTTAATCCATTTTGATTCATGGGACAAAACTGACAAAAGACTGAGGCTCTGAGCCAGGACAGTCCCAGGACAAAATCCTCACTGTCACTGACATATTGCTTTATATTTGTTTGCTCATTACAGTTCTTGTCCCAGAACCCCACGCTACAGTGAAAGACTCCATTATTTTTGTTTGGTCTTCTGCTTGATTTCAGGTTCTCCTCATTAACTCAATGGGAGGAAGCTTGACATAATTGGGACCAGCAGTCCCACATTTGGCTGGTGCACCATATACTGAGTTCTCTACTTTCTACTGTATTGTTAAGTATTTGGTTGGGTTGCATTAGAAATGTGGAAGAACTACACTGACATTATCGTCAACTCAAAATCTCTTCAGCAAGAGTGTTTAGAATTCCAAGCCCATATATGATAGCTGTAAATGGGCTCTACACTAAGTGTCATGCTCATGTTTCCCCTTTTAGCACAGACAGGCTAAAACTTTCTACTATATAAGCAGTAAGGATAACTAAATGTAAATATCTGAAGGCAATATCTAAAGGATTCCTCTTACAAGCTCTATTTTTTTTATTTTATTAGGATAAAATGATCAACTTTGGGGAAGTATATATTTTTAAAACTGAACATGCTAACACAATTAAAGGAATTAATTAATTAAAAAATTTAAACCCCACTAGAATATAGGCTCTGATCCAGCAAATCACTTAAGCACTTTCTTAACTTTAAGCATGAGACTAGTCCCACAGATGTCAATGAGTTAAGCATGCAAGTGATTTGCTGAATCAGGGCCATAATGCCCTTTGACCACAGTCATTTGGTTTTAACACATTGAACACACACACACACACACACACACACACACAGGAGCACAGTGCTATTTAGTTGCTTAATCAGGTTTCCAAAACTATGCCTCAAAGTTAAAGCCTATTTATGTGCAAAAATTTACAAAGCAAGGCTGGGTTTTATGGAACTTAATTTCAGAACTGACACACAAAACGTATGCTAGATACACCAATCACCTAAACCAGTCTGCTACCGTGGTTTTCACCACATGGATTGTAAAAACAGTTTTAAATGTCAGACAGAAAACGAAACATTTTAGCTAAATTAACTAGTCTGAGATGAGTTTCAGAAACACTTCACAAATCCTGATGTCTATTAATAACCAAACATATTTGGAAGTCCAAGACCATGCCTAAAAATCTCAGTGTTAAGTACTTTATTCCTCTTTTTCCCCTAAATGAATGCTTCTGACAGATTTAATTAACCCTTTGAAATTGGAAGTTTGCTTCTTTTTTTTTTTAAATGGTGCAGTGCTCCCTAGTAGCCACGGATGTAGAGGATCTGCTGGAGCAAAGGAGAAAACATGTACTTTAAGAGCAATATAGATCTGGGTCACTGGAGATGCTAACCAGAAGGGCTGTATTTTTCAGTTGTCAATCATCAGCTTATAAAAGTAAAAAGAACATTGTCCTCCTTGTTAAGTCATCCTGCATCATCCAAGACACTATCATGGTTTGACTGTAAAATTCCTGAATGACTTAGCAAATCAGCATCTACGCTGAAAAGTGAAAGTAAGCATCTCCCCAACTCTCATATTATGCATAATGATCTTCTATTTGGTGCCCACAACTACTACCTTTCATTTAAAAATGCAGGGCCTGCAACAACACTCTTCCCGTCCCTTGTAAACTGAACTTCTAGTGATGTGCAAAAAGTTCAGAGGTTTGATTAAAACTAGCGCTGTTGATTAATCACAGTTAACTCAAAAAATTAATCGTGATTTTAAAAATTAATCATTATTAATTGAGCTTTAATCACACTGATAAACAATAGAATACCAATTGAAATTTATTAAATATTTTGGGGTTTTTTTTAGATTTTCAAATATATTGATTTAAATTACAACATAATACAAAGTATACAATGCTCACTTTATAGTATTTTTATTACAAATATTTGCATTGTAAAAAACAAAATAAATTGTATTTTTCAATTCACTACAAAGACTGTAGTACAATCTCTTTATCGTGAAAGTGCAACTTACAAATGTAGATAGTTACTTAACTACACTCAGAAACAAAATAATGCAAAACTTTAGAGCCTGCAAGTCCACTCAGTCCTTCAGCTTGTTCAGCCAGTTGCTACCACAAACAAGTTTATTTATATTTATGGGAGATAATGCTGTCCTCTTCTTATTTACAATGTCACCTGAAAGTGAGAAAAGGCATTCGCATAGCACTTTTGTAGCCAACATTTATGTGCCAGATATGCTGAATATTTATATGTCCCTTCATGCTTCAGCTACCATTCTAGAGGGCATGTTTCCGTTCTGATGATGCTCATTAAAAAAAAAATTAATTAATAATTATTAATTTTTAATTATTAAAAAAATAATAATGCAGTCTGAAATCATGACTCAGCACACATTTGTTTTAAGAACACTTTCATTGACAAAATGCAAAGAAGGTACCAGTGTGAGATTTCTACAGCACTCTACCCAAGGTTTAAGAATCTGAAGTACCTACCAAAATCTGCGAGAGACGAGGTATGGAGCATGCTTTCAGATGTCTTAAAAGAGAAATCCTCTGATTTGGAAATTACAGAACCCAAACCACCAAAGAAGAAAATCGAACTTCATCTGGTGGCATCTGACTCAGATGATGAAAGAAAACATTCATCAGTTTGCTCAGCTTTGGATAGTTATTGAACAGAACCCATCAGCATGGACGCATGTCCCCTGAAACGGTGGTTGAAGCAAGAAGGGACATATGAATCTTCAGTGCATCTGGCACGTAAATATATTGCGATACCGGCTACAGCAGAGCCACATGAATGCCTGTGCTCACTTTCAGGTGATATTGTAAACAAGTAGCAGGCAGCAATATCTCATGCAAATGTAAACAAACTTGTTTTTCTGGATAACTGGCTGAACGGATTTGTAGGCTCTAAAGTTGTACATTGTTTTATTTTTGAATGCAGTCTTTTCTATGTATATAATTCTACATTTGTAAGTTCAACTTTCATGATAAACAGACTACATAGCAGTACTGTAATGACATGAATTGAAAAATACTATCTCTTTTGTTTTTTATAACTATATTTGTAACCAAAAATAAAGTGAGCACAGTATTGTAACTGAAACCAATATATTTGAAAATGTCAAAAACATCCAAAAATGTTTCAATAAATGGTATTCTATCATTCTTTAATCATGCAATTACTTTCTTTAATCGCTTGACAGCCCTAATTAAAACTCATACTAATATCCAGAAGCATGTGATAGCATGTGCTAGCATGTGTTGTCTTCATGGGTACCCCAGTCATTCACTAACCCATCCTCACAAAAGCACCACATCACAGTAACCTTCCTTCCATCAAGGAACAAATTCACGTATTTACAAAAGGGCCTGATCCTGCTATCTTTACTTAGGTTAAATTCCTATTGACTTCAATATCATCTCACAGATTATAGTGCAAGTTTCGCCTGAACAAACACTGCAGGATGGGAACTTACAACAGCATCAGTTTGGTCAGCTTACTGAATTAGTAACACAATGACATTCTGTATGAAAGTTTATTAGGGCAGAAAAAAGCACCTCTATGAAAGGTAAGCTGTTCAAGAGTTTGTTTCCTGTGATTCATTTTCTATCCCTGAGAAAACCATTTCCATGGATCCAGTATACTGAGAAGGAGAGGGAAATCCTTGGGGAGTGAAACAACTCTTCATTTTGCTTTGAAGGAAAAGTAGCATGAAGAGAATATGACGTAAGGGTCAAGGTCTGTGATCAAGAAAGAAAAATTGCCACTAAACTCACTTTGATTTGCTATTTTACTGACCTGATATCTGGAATTATCACGCAAGCACTGGCCTGGTCTTTAGCATTTATTATCCAGCTTCAATCCTGTGGTGAAATACGCCACATACTTAATTTGCCATATAATTTGCTTTGGAGGTGGAGAAGATATCGATGTTGCAAGGGTATGGTGTTTGCAGCTGTTGTTCCTGCATGATCATTTCAATAAGTTGAAAATCAACCCTGATTTGTTCTCTTCTTCCAGACAAAAAGACCTCATCATAATTGTCTCCAATGATTATGCAACATTAGACACGGTTACCCGAATTGTTATACACTTTAATCGAAGACATCACAATTGCCATTGAAAAGAGAAGCTCAATCAGCAGTACAGCATTCATATGTAACCGTAACGTCTCTTTTTTTTTTTTAAGCTGTGGATTAGAATGAGTATTTGGGTCTGGTTTTTAAAAACCTTAAAAAAACAAAACAAAAAGGAAAGTGTAATAGGAGAACACTGCCCTTTGAATTCCTGAGAGCTATTGCATGAGTTGTTGCATGTGTGTACACACAAAACCACTAGCAATTTTTTTAATACCGTCTTAGTTCTGTCTGTTAATATTTTGCATAATAATACACATGCTTACAATGAAATCAAAAGCCAAAAAATTAACTTTTCAAAAAAACCAACCCTCAGCATATCATCTTGTGCCTTCAGTGTGATAAATGTTCTGTGGTGGTTTCAACATTTGCATTTTCTCTCAGCTGCAATCACTGTCACTTCCTGGACAGCGTTATACAAGAGTAGGAAGCCAGCCACACTGTAAGAACACAGTGTGTAATGGGGGACATCACTAGTGGGATAAGGTAAGGACTGCAAAGACCCTACAAAACTGATTTTTTCTTTTTTCATAGATTGACAGGTCAAACCAACCAACACAAATATAATGGCCTCCTAAAAAGCATAGGTCTATCTGTTACAATATTCCTCTATTTTTATATCAATTGATTGACCCTCGTGCCTGCCTGTTGAAATACTCCCCAGAAACAGATGAGTGTTGGGAATGCATCCCAGAAACATAAAAAAGTGTGGTGACAGAATACATTAACTCCTTTTGGCATTGACCCCAAGATGAACCAGGTAACCATGCCCATCTCTCTAGTGACCAAAACACAGCTGGGGTCTACTTCTGAATAGCTGCATACCAGCAGGAAAAATGAAAGGTAACTACGACTTTGTTGGGTACTTTTTGTTTTTGCCATTTTTTTTTCAACTCTCTGATATACTCAGACTTTAAGGTCAGAAGGGACCATTATGATCATCTCATCTGACTTCCTGAAGAACGCAGGCCACAGAATCTCACCCACTCCTGTAATAAACCCCTAACCTACGATTGAGCTATTGAAGTCCTCAAATCATGGTTTAAAGACTTCAAGGTGCAGAGAATCCTCCAGCAAGTGAACCTTGTCCCATGCTGCAGAGGAAGGCAAACCCTCCCCCCTGCCCCCCCAGGGCCTCTGCCAATCTGCCCTGGAGGAAAATTCCTTTCCGACCCCAAATATGGCGCTCAGCTAAACTCCAAGCATACAGGCAAGACTCACCAGCCAGACAACCAGGAAAGAATTCTTTGTAGTAACTCAGATATCAACCCATCTCTAACATCTCATCACAAGCCATTAGGCATATTCACCACTAATAGTCAAAAATCAATTAATTGCCAAAATTAAGCTATCCCATTATACCATCCCCTCCATTAATTTACCAAGCTTAATCTTGAAGCCAGATATGTCTTTTGTCCCCACTGCTTCCCTTGGAAGGCTGTTCCAGAATTTCACTCCTCTGATTGTTAGAAACCTTTGTCTAATTCCAAATCAAAACTTCCTGCTGGCCAGTTTATATCCATTTGTTCTTGTGTCCACATTGGCACTGATCTTAAATAATTCCTCTCCCTCCCTGGTATTTATCCCTCTGATATATATAGAGAGAACAATCATCTCTCTCCTCAACCTTCTTTTGGTTAGGCTAAACAAGCCAATTTCTTTGAGTCTCCTTTCATAAAATAAGTTTTCCATTCTTCCGATCATCTAGTAGCCCTTCTCTGTACCTGTTCCAGTTTGAATTCATCCTTTTTAAACACGGGAGACCAGAACTGCACACAGTATTCCAGATGAGGTCTCACCAGTGCCTTGTATAACGGTACTAACTACTGAAAATATCTTGCCTGATACATACCAAGACAACATTTGCTTTTTTCACAGCCATATCACATTGGCAGCTCATAATCATCCTGTGATCAACCAATACTCCGAGGTCCTTCTCCTTCTCTGTTACTTCCAACGGATGCGTCCCCAGCTTATAACAAAAATTCTTGTTATTAATCCCTAAATGCATGACCTTGCACTTTTCACTATTAAATTTTATGGTTTTAAAACTGATGGTGCATGCATGGCCTATTTGACATGAAAATCCATCCAAGTATCGACTGAATTCAGAAATGGAAAATTACTGCAGAAGCTACTCGAGTGAAACTGACAGTGAAAGGGAGAAAGGACTTTCCACTTGATTAAAAATAGCTTGTTACTATCAAAAATTATCTCTATCTATTAAAAGCAATCAGGCTAGTAATTATTTTTAATTCTAGATTAGTAATTTCATTGAGGTAAATGAGATAAAGCAGAAGAAATTGTTAAAATGTAGGAGCCGAAAAATCTTGTAAATAAGATGCTCTTAATTCCTCCAATATTGGTGTTTAATACCATAGCAACTTCAGCATAAAATACTGGAGATTTTTTGAGCCAAATCTGATATAAGATACACAGTTCACATTTTCACAAGTGAAAACTGCTATTGCTCCCCCACACGCACGTCATTTTTTCAAATAGAATCCATTGCAAGAGATCAGTTTAAGCCCATGTGCAATGAGGAAGTAGTATAGCTCAATATTTTGGCCTCAGTGCAAGAGAAGCACATCAAAATTACTACCAAGAACATACTGGAACTTTTCACATCAATCAAAATTCTTTGCAGGCTCACTGGGGAAGCCTGCCAGAAATCAGTGCACTATGCAGTCGGAATCAAAATAGACAAAAGATTCAATAATAATTAATATGTCAAAAAAACCAAACCTGAGTACCACTCTAATTGTGATCAGTCCTTTCTATGCTCTCTAAATTGAGACCATTATTTTTGATGAAATCATGCCTCCTCTTTACAGCCATTATGTTCAACAATGGGAGCTGCAACTTAGAATGATCAGCGAGTGAATCCTCTAGTCACACTTGCAGAAATGCTGAAACATATGTATTCACTAGAAAATTCTCCTACAAAAGACAGCAGCAAAAGTCTCACCACCATTCTAGCCCCACACATAAGGTAGCAGGGCCAGAGCCATGGTTTCACTATGGCAGAATTTTCTTGCTGTAGACACTGTGGAAGCCCACCAGCTGTAAGGCTGCCCTCAGAGAATCCCCGAATAAGCCCTAATGTAAGGGACTGGAAGAGTATGCCGGGGGCGAGGGGCATATCAGGAGTAGGGCAACAGCATGCAGTGTTGCAGCCTATAGAGCAGCCCTGGGAAGTTACTGTAGCTTTAAACTTTCTAAGTTGCACGGGAAGGGAGGGACCAAGTAGGCACAAAGATGGCTCAAAGCCACCAGTACCCTCCTTCCCGTAGACTCAGAGTTCTGTGCTGCACCTTTGAGACACATCACAGAATTTCACCCCAAATCTCCCACCTAACTTAAATCAATAATTAAATGAGCAAAAATGGCTTATGGACTAGAAATGGTTTTTGATTTCTTGTACGTATGTACATACTTTTGATTTTTATTCTTGAGCACCACCTAGAACTTTGTTCAATTAGTAAGGGGGTGGTTATTAACATGAAAGTTTCAGTTTCTGCTGCAAAAGACCAAGGTGTGCAATACCTACCTTGAGTCCATGAAAACTCCCCGGACTTGTTGGTGAAGAGCTGGAGGACTTGGTAGATTTTGGAGTGGATATCTGGCTGCTGGGTGTCCCATTGACTGTCCAGAGCAACAAAGGCAACCGAGAGGAAGAAATTATTATTAAAAGATAAAAAGGCAAATAAATGCCTGTTACAATATAATGTGCCTCTCTGAGTTTACTCACATAAAGACCAAACAGCCCAACACTAGAATCTCAGAAAGAATCATAAGGTCCAATACCATAGCCTTTGCTCAAAACTCCTATTGGCTGGAAATTGGCTGCATCCTTTGCACATACAACACACTGCATTTCTATCCCAGTTTCATGAGAGCCATCTGCCTGTTGCCAGTGGGATGTTTGGGTACACAAAGATAGCAGGACTGGGTCTTTCAGTTGCATAATTTATTGTGATGTGATATAACAAAATATTGAAGAGAGACAATTAACGTTGCCAAAACTTGGCCTTCCTTTCCCTCTTCCCCATTTGCAAAGTCAACTTAATACTTTATAGATGATTTGTGTTTTCATTTAAAATAAAGTGTGTGCATTTTGGGGACCAAACAGTACTAGACTACAGGTTCCCAACTGAACCCTTAACAACAGAGCATTGTGTGTACGAAAAACGTTTTCAAAAAAAGTTAACATTTCATTTTTGAACTTTCAAGGAGTTACTATCAGCATCAATGAGAAAATTCTCAGAGGACAGAAAAATTCTCCCTCCCCCCAACCCATGTCAAGAATCTACCCATTTTAATCCCTCAAATTATTCAGGGCCTAATAAAACCTCCTCTGTACACCTACTGGCTGAAGGGGGCAGTTAAATCAGGTCCTACATTCTTCCAAAAAAAGGGTTAAATCGGTGTCATTCATAAGATTGACCAAAGGAGTCTCTATTAAATGATGCAATGTATTGCTTCTGCATCCAATCCTTGTTTGCCCGAAAGGAGGAAAAACTGATCAGGAAACTAAAGAGAGGGAAGAAAAGGAAAAAAAGAAAAAAGCTTCACAGTGGGAGGAAGTTTCTCCTTTAAGAAAAACAAGAATCTGCCAACAAGACATTTTGTTTCCATGGAAACACAAGTAACCACCTACACTTTTTCAGATGTGTGAAGAATCTCTAATGGGCTCTGCACTACTCTTAACAACCATTGTTTTTTGCTGTGCAAAAATGCCAGCCAACATACAATACTGAACTTCTCTGGGAACGGAGGAGCCTTCCTACACCGGCTCTATTTTATTTTGTAATACATGAATAGTTGTGATATCAGTGGTTACTGAGAGTACGCAGCAGCTCCACAGCCTTACCAAATGATCCTCCTGAATGATGTTAAGTTAAAAATTAAGCACCATTTATCTAGGGAATCGGTCTTCTTGGAATCTGATCACCATCTCAATTCTATTCCTGGCTCTGCTATTGACCCACGAGGGGGCTGATCCTACACTGCTAACATCAATGAAAGTTTTACAATTGGCTTTAACAAGAGCAGGACTGAGCACCTTGACCCAGGACAAGACACTCAGAGTTCAAAAGATCTAAATGGAGCACAAGTCCCACTGAATGTCCCTTAGGCTCTTTGGAAGATCTCCTCTCTCCCCCTGTGTCTCAGACACCTCTTCTGTAAGATGGGGAGAATAATGCTTCCTTAATTTTGCAAATTGCATAAAAAGGCTCAAGTATTAGTTATTTTATACTGTACTTCCTGGAAAGCCATATAAGAACTTCAGTTTTAAAATTCCATCAGTAAAACAACAAACAAAAAACCAGCTTGTGAACATAAAAAGGTTGTCTAGATAATTCTGCCTGAAATCAGCTAAGTAGTGCTATAGGACCAGAAATTGTCACTTTTATTCATAAACTCATTTTACATACTGAGCTTCCTATGAACTATCTCGTGCCTGTCTTGGTATGTTTGGGTAGGCCCTGACTATCTGATAACTGGTTGCAAACCTTGGTAAAGGTTAAGTACCATATTTGTCTCTAAACCATTACATGCACAACATGCAAACACTGTCAGTCACTATGACAGCAGACCATATTTTGCCATTGTCGGAGGCCTAGAGCGGGACATGGGTGTGTCCCTCTAACTCATTCATAAAACTTATGTTAGGTGTGGAAAGAACCCCTAACCAAGTCTGTGCAATGGTTCGGACAACTGGTTTTCCTTCCTCCCAGCAATCACTGAAGTAAGACATCCCAGAGGACACTGCCCTCTGAGCTGCTGGTGTTGCTCTGCATGCTACTCTCGCCCAACTCTAATCCCTTGCAGAGGCAGTACAGGATAGCTACCCAGAGATGTTTAGTAGCTACATGGTATTGTGCTGAAGACAACACAAGAAAAAACCAACCTGCGGATAGATCGCAACTCATGCTTTCTGCAACCACTACGGATGAATGCTAGAACATAGCTGTAACTGTAGAGCCCAATCCTGGGAGGGGCTGAACCCTCTCAGCTCCCAAGAAGTGGAGATCTCACATGGACTTTAAGGAAAAGGAGGAAAGCAGCTGCCCACTGAAACTGCAACACCTTCCTTTGATATTTGCAATAAAAAGACTCAGTCATACTTTTATGTATTTCTAACTTCTTTGTTGTGGTCGATTGTTGCGCATGTACACAAAGCTTTTCCTTTCTAAATCAGTTCTCCAGTTGTAGGCACTTTAGGAGCAGGGTTTGTATCTTTCTATATGATGTGTGGCAGCAGCAAGCACATTTTGAGTATGAGTTATAATACAAATAAATACATTTCCTTTTCCCCAGTTCCTTAAATGGAATATGCAATGCCTCATCACATGTGGTTGTTAAACAACACTAAAAGATTTTTAAAATTTGTACTTCCAGTGTGGTCCAATTTTGTAAGCCACTTGCCAATTAAGAATACCTATATCTATGTGGGAAATGGAGGTGGGTGGTTTTCACGTTTTTTTTAGGACACGGCTGACCCATTTTTCCACATAAATATATTGCCATATTGTAGATCCAGGACTGACTTAAACAACAGAGACCTAAGAAAAACTACATTTCATTTGCTTCACAAAAAGTTGGAAAACATACAGGGCCTGACTTGTTCTAGAGTAAGTCAGAAGCAAATCAGTCCCACATTATTTTGAATTTAGCTACATTTTCAGCCACTCTCAGTGACTCAGCTCCAGCTAATCTTGTCTGGTGGTGTTGGTTAAAATTTCTCATCTTTATACACTCTAGATTGCCTATACTGTGTGTGTGTCTGTGTCTGTGTGTATATATATATTATATATATATATATATATATTTTCATGGCTTGTACGCCTGCTTCTCTATTTATTATATAAATCCAATAAATAAATTAATAAATCTAATTTTACTGCACTGTCTGCAGATGTCTGGCAGTTACAAGCATCACTCACACTCTTACTCGCTCACCCACTCAAAGACCTACAATAACAAGTAAGATGGATCCAACATGCTTTTGTTTTCCAGAGCATAAAATGTGGGTGGCAAAGTGTAATACATTCATGGAAATGGAGAGAAGGGTAAATGGAAAGGTAAGAGGCACAATGGTGAGAAAAAGCCATAATAATAATGGCTCACCTGGGGATTTTGCTGTAGAATAAGCACTGGAGTAGTGGCCACCCCTCTTTACTGCACTCATTCATTTGACACAAAGGAGAAAGACATTAAGGAGAGAAGTTATTCAGCATACACACATAAAGGAAGAAGGGTAAATGCACAAGCAACAACCACCACTAAAAACTGAAAGGGAAAATATGGTAAGTATAAGCATAAATACCAGATAATTTGAGGTAAAATCCTCAAATCACCTAAGCAATCAAGATGCCTAAGTCCCAAGCATGATTTCAGAGCCTAGAGTCCCATTAAAAGACATTCAATAGGAATGCGGCTCCTACATCACTTTTGAAAACTGGACATTTGGCACCTCAATCACTTAAGCACTTCTGAAATTTTTACCCTTTGTTTTCATGTAAAGGCTTGAACAGAATAAAGTTTCTTAGACTGAAAACTTTGGTGCAAGGCCTGGCTGCTTGGGTGTGTGGACATTGCTTAGCACATTGAGCTTTACTAGAATATAAATAAATCATAAAATTAAAACATTAGTATTAATCAGTACATTTTGAACAAAATTAATTGAAGAGTTATACCCCATACAATTCCAGTGAAGTTAACAGGCTTGCATGACATATGTGTATATTAGTCATAACATCAGCCTTTTATGTACTGCCCTTTCTTGTCTGAGGATTACAGCTGTTCTCTGAAACAGAAAAATATCCTACTTTTCCTTGTGACATAAAAGACACACAATAGCAATGAAAATCACTCTAGCAAGGCAGTAAATATTGATTTGAAAATAATAAAATAAGATCATATTCTGGCTCTGATAAGCACACGGGATCTGCAGGTATTGCTACAATCAGAACATGGCACCATATATTTGTATATTCAATGGCTTAACATCAGTGTCACTTTTCCTCAGTGGAGAGAAAAACCATTTGAGTTTTGCTATATTTTGGGGTGGGGGTGAGGGAAAAATCACAATAATTTAGGGAGGTAACACGTAAAAGCATTTTTCTCGTTTTCAAGTAAAAATACCCAGTGCCTGGAAATGTGCTATTCAGTCAGACTAGCAGCAGGTGAAGAGACAATTTGAACATTACTATAAAATGACAGGAAGTATGAAAAGAAAAGGTGTTTATGCAATTTCATAGGGCAACTTAGAAAGCTCAAAGAAGCAAACTGCTATATTTTGACAGTGTTCAGTATATGAAAGGGGAAAACCCCTAAATTTGAAACACAGAAGAGTGCATTTTTAGTGTAATGAATGAGGATTTAACCAGATGATCCCATTTCAGTTAATAGGGGTCTTCATCCACCCCATGATGAAAATTTATCCTTAAATGTACAAAGAGCACAAACCACTGTAAACATTCACAAATTCAAATCTTTTGGCTTATAATTAAAAATAATCTCTTTTCTTTGGAGGGTGCAGAATAAATGCATTTCATGCCATCAATTAGTATATAAAATTTATGTGGCATAACTTGGCATTTTAGGTTCATTATGAAATACATGACATTTGGACTTCATAAAAAGATTGCTATCTTTTCAGTCCATTCAAGTTTCATATGCTCTGAATATTCAGCTATTTCCTTATAATTGTACCTGAAGCAGGTGACTTGCTTCGACGTGAAGGTCCTGGGCTTTTGGATTGCCTTGGTGTACCAGGTGAACGGGAATAAGATGACTTCATAACACGACATTCTGGAAGGAAACAGATGGGGTTTGGAAAATATTTAAGTGTACGGATTCAATTCTAAATCAGATCACCTACGATAGCTGTTTATTGCCCAGGAAATAAACTCTGACATTTTCCAAATATTTCTGCCTAAATAAAACTAATTTATAGAAGAATCCAAAAAATTTTAACCCACATATTATATAAATTCTGTTCTGAGCTGGCCAAATACTGAAATATTCTGAATGCAGTACTTCTCCATGCCTTGAAGTTGGATTCGTAGTATAATTCAAATTTGTATCTAGATGTATATTATACAGCAAAGTGGATGAGAGGATGCAGAGTTCTTCTGATGCCTCGGCAACCTCTGTAGTTTGTAGTGACAGTTATATATAATGCAGCATCACGCATGCTGAAGCGCATGCTGACACACTAGAAATCTTGTTAACTGGACTGAAACCTGCACCTTCTGCCTCTTCAAGGCAATTTCATTTTAGCCAAACTCTAAGGCAGTTGGGTTATTTTTGCCAGAAGTGCAGAGCCATTCCTACCAATTTTCAGGGGAAGTGAGAAATGCCTGCAGGCACCAAAGAGAAGAGCCAATAAAGTTATGTTCTCCCATCCACCTATCACATACATCTATTAATAAAGGGAAGCCAAAGATGAAAGGACCCAATCTTCACACACACATTGCCATCTTGGGAAGTTTTTCCCAAGCAGTTAACACCCATTACTAAACTTTTACCATCTCTCCCAATTGGACCAGTTTTCCTCCCCATTGCTCACCAACGCCATCAATTCAACCCAGCCCATCAACAAATGAATTCACACATGCCACTGGATCAATTTATAAAAATCAAATACAAAATAATTCAAATCTCCACAAAACAAATTCCATCCTGCTTATGCCAAACAACCCTCCTTTCACATTACCAAATCAATTCAAACCTTTCTTCCCTCTTCGTTTCTCCATGCCCTCATTTTACCATCCTCAGTCTATCCTGCCCCCTGATACATTACTACTTTTCTCCAAACCAATCAAGATTGTCCCCTCCCATCTAATTTACAAGACCTCTCCATGACTTCAGCTGCTTCCCTTTACATGCTCCAGGCAAGGGTGGTAGGGCTTAGGCTAGGATTCCTATACTCTTTCCCCCACTCACTTCAAGGGAGACACAGCCATTTAATTCTCATACCAGACCACTTAACATCCAGCTTTTGGGTCTCTTCTCAGACTCCTGCCTCCCCTGCTGAGCCTCCGGCATTTGACCAGCTACCAAGGGTGGATAGGATTAGTGATGTTTGGAATGAATGGGATAATTCTTGCATGTCTGCAAACAGCAGCTTCATATGTGATTTTTGAAAAAAAAAACTCAAAACAAGATCATGGGGACCAAGTTAGAACCCATCAAAGTCAGTGGAAATATTCTTATTGACTTCAATGATCAAGCATGTGGAGTGGATTAAAAGCACCCTTTTCGAAGTTCACTACCATTCACCATATCCTTTAAGTACAAGGTCCATTGCCCATGTAAACCAGGTTTACAACAACACACACACTGACAAATGTACTGGAGCTAAACTATTGTTTGAAAAATTATTTTGTTAAAGAAACATGTTTGGTAGGAAAAATTATTTCAATATGTCTCTCCAAAAACACACTTTTGAATCAGGAAGGGGAAAAAAGGGGGGACTTCAGGGAGAATTGAACATTTCAGTAGGTTTAAATTACAATCTTACCACTATGATCCAGTACAAAGTCATCTTGAGCATAACGATATTTCTCAGGTCCACATGCAATGAAAACATCATCATCTCCAAAAAAGTCCTGCAAGCAGGTAACCTAAAAGCCAAAATAAGTAAGAAAGTGTGCAAAATATTTCCAAGATTAAATCAATAGCTAGACAGCCAACAAAACCCAACAGATTTGTGCTTTCTTTTCACAGTTCTGTGACTCCCTGCAACAGTGGGTATCGTGGTTTTTTCACTATGACAGACACCATTTTTCAAGTACTGTAGAGCAGTGGTTTTCAACCAGGGTTATGTGTCCCCCTAGGGGTACACAGAGGTCTTTCCGGAGAAACATCAACTCATCTAGGTATTTGCCTAGTTTTACAACAGGCTACGTAAAAAGCACTAGCAAAGGCAGTACAAACTAAAATGAGAAAGTAAGCAATTTTTCAGAAATAGTGTACTTGGACACTTTTATATTTTTATGTCTGATTTAGTAAGCAAATAGCTTTTAAGTGAGCTGAAACTTGGGTGTACACAAGACAAATCCGACTTCTGAAAGGGGTACAGTGGTTTCGATAACCACTGCTGCAGAGTCATCCTTAAAGTAAACAAGCCAGAAAACGTCAATGTCAAAAATGTAAAATACTACACAATTTTTAAATAAGCAAACTGACACTAACATACATATAATCATTTATAATTGCGTGTCAAAATTTATAGTTTTGACAGAAATGACTATAAAGATATTACTGAAGTGTTAAAGTTGACATTTATATTTCCAAATTAATTCTTTATGGGAAAATCCTTCTGAAATTACTCACATTACTCCCATTATAACCAAAGTGCCCCTATATTTCTATTTGTTTTCAAAACAGCATTTTAATAATATAAAAGATTATTAAAGTACATTTTACCCGATAGTTATAACAAATTAAAAATGGTTTCATTTTTACTAAAATCTATTCACTAGTACAATAATATGAAAATCATAAATACAAGTTAGACTGAGTGTAGCTTTGTATGAAACTTTTTAAAATAATTCAGTATCAGCAGTGTGATATCTATGGATGAAAAGCACTATCAGAACTAAGTGCTATAGAGAGATATTGAGGTATTAACATTTCTCAGAAGTATTCATCTTAAATACTTTATTCCTTGTTCAGATTTTAGATAAATAGCTATTTGTTAAACAATGCAATTTAGTATGAAAAATACCATATAAAACCAAAAACTGTTGTTTGTGTGGAAGGTGTTGTATGAAATAATTTGTATTCCAAAACAGTCTGTAGAGTACAATAATGGAGGTACAGCGTACAAATAAAAACCAGTAGTATTTGCGCCTATAAAGTAAATATTGCCAAATCTTCAACTATAGCCCATTGCATTGAAAATGACAATATGTGTCCAGGCAGTGCCCCTTTCAGATCCTGAGAAGCAGAGGGAAAGAAAATGGGCCTTTGAGTGCAAGAAAGACAAAGTAGGTACAGGACGACAGACTCTTCCGCAGATGCAGGTGCCGTAGGTCTAATTCTGTTTCTGTAAGAGTCAAAATAAAGTTCTTATTGATTTCAATGGGGGAAGGATCTGAAACATTATCTGTAACGGGGAGCAACTCCACGTGAGAGTACTCTCTTTAGAGAATCTTATAATCATTATATAGATGTTTGTCACTTGGACTTTGAAGTTGCTACGGTGCATCTAAATCCTGTCCTTTCACACACATCCTGAATCCTAATGTCAGAGGTAAATAATAAGATCTAGTAACCAAGTGAAAATATAGGGAGAGTTTTTCAGATGTGTTCAGCATTGGTCTGTCTTTGCTCCCACGGAAATCAATGGAAACACTGACTTAAATGGGAGTTGAGTGAGGCCTATCCTGAGCAACCTTAAGTATTACAGTGGTGGGGGTGAAGCCTTTGAAACAGACTTAAGAACATTCATATGAAATGGCATTTACAGGGCTAGTATTTTTCTGTATTCCTTATGCTGTTATTAAAGCAACACTGTTTAAGAAGTTTCTCCCCATACCCCTCACCGCTTAGCTTCACTCTGATCCTGAAGTCAGGACATGCAGTCCTTGCACAATCTACAGTATTAGCAGGCAAAGGACTAGAGTATCATGAATACAAATATTAGGACTTCATTACACAATCAAATATCAGGAGAGGATGGCTTCACAAAGAACAAGCACTCTTTTAAAAAACAAACACCACATAAGGAAACTCTAAGCAATGTTCATTTGCAAACTAGAAAGGAAAAGTGGGAAGAGCTCTGAAGAGTAAGTCCCTCTTTAACATTACAAACTCTGCAACAGCTAGGAGAGCTTTAGCCATGTAGCAAGATCAAAATAATTTTGTACTGGAGCTCAAAAACTACTGTTACTAAGGAATGGACCTTTTTCTTCCAGTCCAGCTGCCCAACAATAAAGTTTGCATATATTGGCCACTGTGATAATAGTAAATATTGGCTGATGTACAGGGAGGGTTTCTAGTGCCTGCAGTAGAAAGACACTCAGAATATCAATGACTCAGCTGCCTGCAAGATCATTCAAACAAGGAATTCACAAGCTGTGCAGTTGTCATGGCAGCTAAAACAGTGATAACAGCATGTTGCTCTTACAGTAAGAGATTCTCAGTACACTAAAACATGCAGTCTACACCATTTGCTTGATTCTATTACGAAGCTCAGTTGTACAACATTCCCTCCACCAAATGACAAAACCTATTTATCTTTACTTTATCACCATGATAAC
The DNA here is from genome assembly GCA_007922305.1 of Dermatemys mawii. NCBI lineage: Eukaryota > Metazoa > Chordata > Testudines > Dermatemydidae > Dermatemys > Dermatemys mawii. The sequence goes on from ML677326.1 coordinate 66,878,458, forward strand.
AATAAATGCTTAGTGTCATTGACTGGAGACTATTTGTCCAGTAGTTAATATTGATGCTTTTAGTTTAAATGAAAAGGCAACGACACCTGGAATAGCGACTGAAATATAGTGAGTTAAAGATTAAAAATAAAAATTCTGGAATGCTCCTGTTTTCCTGGAAAATTGGGCTAATTTCTTTTCTACCTAGTTATTTGTATGGCCCTTATCATAATATCCAAACAGCTCCCAAACATAATACTAAAATAAACTCATGACCTGCAGAAGAATTTTTTGACTTTTCTAATACAAAGGAGCTTAAGTAGGTGATCTTGACTAAGAAGAGCTATTGAGGGAAAGGTTAGTCAAATAAATGGTTTGTGTTTAGTTTGAATGCTGCAAGGTCCAAAAGTAAAACATATTGTTTATTTTTTTTATTATACCTCAACTGTTTGCTGTTTTGAAAGAGATGCATCAAGCCTAGAGATTTTATTAAAAGATACACTTTCCCCCAGTTTCCTCAGCATGTAAAACTCATGCAACTACTATGCAAAAAATTTTTTGAATGAAAAATATGTTGGTGGGTAGTCCAATTTGAAAAGCATGTCAGCTATTCACATTATTTAAGCATCAAAATGTGGTCTGTGAAAGTGGTATTGGCTCTGGAAAATACTATTATTAGATTAGCTCATTTCAGTTGTTAAATGCACACCTGTTACTAGGATAACAGTCTGGCTGTGGGAGCAAATGCCTGTTATGCAAACCTGGGTGTCACTGAAAACCCAAAGGTTTTCACTGACTGACAAAAGGTCAGTCAGTGTGCAGTCATTCAATGCAATGAAGATGGCATCAACAGATCTACAGAGAAGCAAGTCATAGCAATGCATGGTGTGCTGGCAAACTGTGAAAACTCCCATGGGTTAAGTAACAATTCTTTCATTAAACAGGTTCTAAATATTGTCCAAGGAATAGCTCTTTCAAAAGTAATCAGTCATTTTGGGTGCCTAACTTAAGACACCTAAAAGAGTAATCAACACTATCTGAAAATCAGGCCTCCTTTTAAGACATCTCAGATTGGCAGCCAAAAATTTGAGTTTTCAAATCACCAGTCATTTTTGAAAGCCTTGGCCTGCTTGTTTCCTAGTTCACATGCAAGGGCTCTATACGAGTATTCCGAATATACATTTCCATTGGGGACCTTGTAGAAAGTAGTTTTGGAAAGTTTCTCAGTTGCTGTATGGCTGTGATAATAGCAGATAATCTCTTAACAAAATGCAAGCTAACTCTCTTTTTTTGTTGACAGAAGCAACTTTTTATAAGGTATTTTCTCTGTCATGCTTATTATCATAACCAACACTACTGAGGTGTGCACCACAAGGACTTCAACATACACTTTAAAGGTTTCAAGGATGGTCTGCCTCATAGGTCATGCTTAGGCTTAGGCAAATAAATCTTTAAAATGTGTTAGATAACATGATTTAAATGCTAGTTCAGATAGCATTTAACATCTTTTAAAACATTTGCTGGTTGGTTCATGGTCACATTTTAAGTAATACATTTTAAAACCCTGTCTACGTACTTAAATATAATCAGTTTCCCTAGTCTAAGAAACTGCCTCTGCATGTTCTGCCAATACCTCTACCATCTTCCCTGAGGAGAATATGCCAGGAGGAAACAGCTGTCTAGTGGTGCCTCTCTGAAAATGGCACTAGGCCTGTGCTACTGTACTGCCTCTATTCCAAATGTGCATTCCCACAAAGCAGAGTTGATTTTAGAGGCTGCGTGCTATAGACTGGACTTTTCAGCCTGTGGCTCATAAGAGGTTGATATGGTGATGTGAAGAAGAAAAATACCTAGTGCTGGAAATCCTGTTAGAGTAAAAATCAACACTTCTTCAAAAATTAAAAAAATACAGACCATCGTTTCTTTCAGAGAGCCTTTTCATTTGTGTTACCGCAAGTGTCCCTGAGCTAGGGATGTAACTGGCTAACCTTAACCATTAACCCAGCAGCCCTGCACCAGCCGGAGGGACCCCCAACCTCAGCCGCATCACGCAGGCCGGCTGCCCGGAGCAGGCCCCAGCAGATAGCCAGAACAACTTCCACCGAGCCCCACCCCCATGCCAGGCCTGCTGGAGCTACTTTGGTTAATGGTTAAACGGTTAAGCAACTAGTTAATTTTTTAAACCAAGATTTACTTTCCTACCCTGAACAGGCTCAAAAATAATTCAGTATTTCATCACTTCAAAGTGGGGGACACCTTTCAGATGACCACAAGAAAGTTATGACTATGGTCATCTTCAGTCTAGAGGAAAGCATGAGCCAACAGCAGCACTCAAAAACTTAACATTCTTAAAATATAATTGGCTTCAACTACAGCTAAACCAAACAAGCCTGCCAGAGGCTCCATAAGCCAGCTAACCAAAAACTGACTTGTTTGCTGAACAGATCCTTGAAAGAACTAATTACAGTATGAGCTAGAAATTCTGAAAATTCTCAGGACATGAAAAAGATAACACTATACAGAGAACACCCTTTCAGCACCAATAATATGTGCTATGCAGGATAAACAAAAATTGGAAAGACTATTAATGGTAATAAAATACATAATAACTTATAATACTTATCCACCACTCTAAAGTTCCAATAATCATTTTACAGATGGAGAAACAAAAGCACAAAGTCAAGGAACTGAGCCAAAAACATAAGGTAGGCAATGGCAGAGTCGGTAAAAAGAATGCAGATCTCCTGCATATCTGCTGCCTGCTCTAGCTCTCAGATACACTGACCCTACTGCCTCTCAAGTCATTGAATACATGTACGTAACACATGTTGTAGTGTGTAGCTTTTGAAAAGGAAAGCCAATATAATGGATTTGCCTAAATATCTGAGCAAAAGAAATATATTTCTGACAAGTGTTTACATTGAAACTAGGGAAAGTTGCTCCTCCCACAGGAAAGCTTCTACAGTCAGTATGACAACCATCAAGCTACAGTGCCAGCACGTATAACCTGCTGCCTTTAAGTACATCCCTTCCCCCAGTGTCATCAGGAAGGGGGAAATATAATTTGTAACTACATCAGAGTGTTAGAGCTGAACCTCAGACACAAAAAGGAATTGGCCTTTCTTCCAGAAGATCAAGAAAATGATGTTTAGTCTGTAAAATAGGAGCTGAATAACTATCCTTTGTGATTAACTTAAAGCTGCAGAGAAACATCCAGTGACATCACTACTCAAAGGATATTACTTCAGTGTTCCCCACTCTCCTGGGAAAATCCTATAATTTAATAGGAATTAGACTAGTAGGGTTCTATAGAAATGTAATTAAGCTTTGCAGAAATCATTTTAGAAGTTTCTGAAGAATTTAACCTCTCTGTAGGTTTCTTGAAGAGTGCTATTAGAATTCTGTAACAGGGTTTAGTTTCCTATTATGCTATAGGATGCTTCACAAAATTTCTATAGGACTTTTTTCATAAGTGGGCATAAGTTCATTCCCTAATGACACACACTGTATGTGAAGACTGTAACAGGATTAAAAAAAGAACTAGATAAGTTCCTGGAGCATAGGTCCATCAATAACTATTAGCCAGGAATTGGCAGCGATGCAAAACCATGCTCTCAAGTGTCCCTGGCCTCTGTTTGCCAGAAGCTGGGAATGGGTGATAGGGGATGGATCACTTGTTGATTAACTGTTCTGTTCATTCCCTCTGGAGCACCTGGCACTGGCCACTGTCAGAAGACACGATACTGGGCTGGATGGAATCTCTCAATGGACTCATCCTTACATATCCATTGTAGCTTTCTGTATGTGACACTCAGTGACTTAAAGGAAAAAAATCACAGGCAGAAGGTGATGACAGAACAAAGCAGGAAGCCAAATGAGCACTCTCCCCGCTCCTTGGAAAATCTGTACATCTAAATCTGTAACACTATTTTATCTCCCTCTCCACAGCATTGTAAATGTCAAGGTAATTTTTATCTTAGCCTTATTTATTTTCTGCCAAACAGCTCAGACAAGAGAAAATACCATGAGAAGCACTGAAAGAGTGAATTAACCCCAGAAGTGGCTGTATGGTACACTAAAGTGCAACATGCAAAAGTAAATCTTGGAAACAGTGACAACTTGAAAGTGTAGTTTAAAACCAATAAATAAAACCTAAAGATTTAGAATTCAATTTTCAAATACATTTATGTTTTATTTGGACAAGACACCACAGTCGATCTCATTTATGAGTCAAACTTAAAAAACAATTGACCCAGATCAACTGTTATAGTCCAGTGAATGCATTCTAAAGCAACTTGTAGGACTATATAAACATCCCACATCTGGGGACTCAGGAGATAAACTATGTCCATTTCAACTCTGGAGCCACACTTCTTCCAAAGTGCAGTCTCTCAGATCCATAAACACAATTTGGTTCAATTTAGCATGGCTGACCCACTTCGAATAAAGGGCAACAGGACTGCAGTGTTTAGAGACAAGCACTTGATAGCAATTCCTCTTCACTGAGAAGAAATCTTCTATGGAAAAGAAAACAAAACCTCTACTTCAGTTGCAAATGGAATTGAAACAAACATCAAAGCTAGAAAGGATGCAGCAAGATTCTGTTTGCACAGGTTTTAACAATACCAACAAGTTTCAACACTGCCAGCTTCAAAAAAAACAGGATATGGTATAAATATTCCACAGAGGAAGTATATGACATAGGGGACAAAAGAAAGGAAGCCTGAGTGTACAGCACACTCAGTAACAACTGGAATTGTGTGGGTCTTTTAAACTGAATAGTAATGACAACCAGCTGAAGCAGAAACACTCACAGAGAAGCGGTGTTCATTCTCCGTACACTGCGGCAATGAAATGTCAATAACCTGTTGGGGTCAGTGTGCTGATTTAGACCATCCTCTCCCACCCCACACCAGTCAATACGATGGGTGTCTACAATCCTGATGGGCAATTCCACTCCATTCTGAACAAGATGCATTGCAGTTACACTGCTGCATTGTTCATTACCCTTCCCCTTACATCGCCCTTCATTTTTGGGTAACACAGTAATTCTTTGTCTACTTAGCTGGATACGTTATATCTGTAATTATCATCCTTTTTTCATTTAAATTAACGCATTGCCATCTCCTGCCCACCACAATGCCAACAGTCACATTAAAATTCATGACTGTAGCTGTCAGGTTTACAGTTCAAGGGTTTTCCTGATGCCTGAAACGGCAAAATGCAAGATAAGCACTCCTACAGAAATAGGTCAGCCTCCTGTTTTCTATTACAGAACTACCACCAATGAGACAGACTTCTTCAAAAAGGAAAATTTCCTCTGGGCAGCCTCAAGCATTAAAAAGTAGGTGAAAAGGACATTTCAGCTGTTTCCTGCTGAGCAATGGACTTCCTCACAAACTACAGCTTTGCTCACCCTCAAAGCTTTATTCAGTTGCCTCTGTTTTCGTGAATCGATCTGACCTGGAAAGGGTGTTTGTGTGTGTGTTTAATTATTGTTCTTAAGCACTAAGCCACCAGACTAACAGCTGAAACTGAGACCACAACAAAGGAGATTCAGTATCAGCTTAAAAGCAACCAACAGGTCTACAATTACTAAAGAAATGTTATCCAGAAATTTGATTCAGTAAGTAATAAGAGACCAGCCAAATTGATAGCCAGGGTATACCTGGAAGTGGCTGAACATTTGCACTCTCCCTATCAAAAGCGTGCTGTGAAGTTCCTAACATTTATTTTTCATTAACAATTCATTCATTTAGTAGATTCTGTAGACCATACAGCGTTAAAGTGTTCTATACTATTAAAATAAAACACATAGCACCAAGATTTACCAGAAAGTAAAAAAGAAAATGTGCAATGGACAGACAAGTCTGGAAGCCAAAAAGAAAAAAAAAAGGGCAAGAGGAGAAATATCTGTGCAGTCACCTGCAAACTCATCTTGAGTAACTAGTTTTTTGATGCTACAGAAAACAGACACTTGACTACAGACAAAATCAGCCATAGAATTTTTGGGTAGAACTGTAAAACTCTGCCTCTCCAAAAGTAACCAATTTCATCTATCATGATCACCTCATTAAAGAGGGTCAGACTGAGGATTTGGGGAAATATTAGCAAAACAGACATACGCAGGATGAAAACCAGAGCGAGATTTTCTGGCCACCAGCTGCTTCAAGTGGCTGGTTGGGAAGGAGCCTATAAAAGCTCCAAAAAAGACACCAGTGGCCAACAGGGCAGCAATGCCCACAATTGCCACCATCTAGTTTGGGGAACTGCCTAAAAATTGGGGAACCTGTATCTAAGTATTTGACAGGCATTAAAGCAGGGTGGGCAAACTTTCTGGCCCGAGGGCCACATCTGGGTCTGGAAATTGTATGGCAGGCCATGAATGCTCATGAAATTGGGGGTTGGGGTGCAGGAGGGGCGAGGTCTCCAGCTGAGGTGTGTGGGCTCTGTGGTGGGTCCAGAAATAAGGAGTTTAGTGTGTGGGAGGGGGTTCCAGGCTGGGCAAGCAGTTGGGTTGTGTGTGGTGGGGGGGTAAGGACCTAGGCTATGGAGTGGGATTGGGGATGAGGGGTTGGAGGTGCAGGAGGGTGCTCCAGGCTGAGATCAAGGGGTTCATAGGGTGGGTGGGGGGTATGGGAAGGGCATGGAAGAGGGTCAGAAGTGCAGACTCCAGGCGGCGCTTACCACAAGAAGCTCCCAGAATCAGCAGCATGTCCCCCGTCAGGCTCCTACACAGAGGTACAGCCAGGCAGCTCTGCATGGTGCCCCCATGGGCAGAGACCACCCCTGCAGCTCCCATTAGCCATGGTGCCAGGCCAATGGGAGCTGTGGGGGCAGCACTTGGAGCAGGGGCAGCGTGCCAAGCCCCTTGGCTGCCCCTACATGTAGGAGTCGGAGGGGAGTCATGCCACTGCTTCCGGGAGCTGCACAGAGCTATGGTACTCAAAGAGCAGAGCAAGCCCCGACCGCACTCCCCAACTAGAGTGCTGGCATGGGGCAAGCCCCGGACCCTGTTCCCTGGCATGAGCTCGAGAGCCAAATTAAAACATCTGAAGGGGCTGGATGCAGCCTCCAGGCCTTAGTTTGCCCACCTTTGCATTAAAGGTTATCCCTGTTGATTGTAGATGGATGAAAAAAATAATATGTGCTATCTGGGAATGTCAGTGATGAACTTTCTGCCCTTGTAGTCAGGATCATCTTTTTAAGGTTATTAAGCAAAAAGGTATAGAATACTTTATTTTTCTGTTTTCTAAAAAATGTTAAGATTAGGTTCAATGTCCCTTCAATCAATGATGCTGGAGTACAAATACAAATTTTGCATATATACAATATGGTAATAGACTGTAGTTATAGAAACGAGATCAGTTTTCAGGAAGAAAATGGGATGAATACATGAAAATATCAATGTTCTGTTCCAGGGGTGGACAAAATCTGTAGCTTGAGCTATAGAGATCAAGGGCCAAATTCTGTGCTCACCATTATAAATTCAGAGTAACTCCACTAAAGTCTGTGGAGTTACTCTAGATTTAGAGAAGAATTTGACCCCAAGCGTCCTTTATGTCTGTTTCTTCGAACACTTAGATATTTGGACACAGAGAAAAAAGTGTTTAAAAAAGGCAATATTGTATCATTTGCCTGGTTTTCAAAATCCTTCGTAACAGCCTAGGATTAATGGGGTTACTTCATCCAACAGCAGTAGAAGAAAGGAATTATTCAAAACTTTTGCAACATCACTGTCTTATGGTCCTAAGCCAGCAAAGCATTTAAGCATGTAAACTTTAAGTATGTGAGTAGTTCCAGTGAAGTCAGTAGGAACACGTACACAAAGTAAAAAACACTCAAGACCAATAGGAAGAACTTGTTGGCTTCTTCCGCTCCTCTGGATACTTCTAAAGCAACAAAATTAACAGACTAACTCTCTCAGTTAGCTTAGAATTTCCACCAGGGGTGGGGGGAATTGTATAGGTTGGTATTTCAGGACCTGTGGAAATCAAATTAACCAATAATAGTCTCTTCCCTCAACATTCTTCTACACTGGCCCAGATTAAGCACAATATCAAACTGCTAATAAGAAACTGTCACAAAGAATTTCCTTCAAAGATGTGTAACCAGATCATGATTGTTGATGTTGATGTTGGAGTAAAAAGGATACAATAATTGATGGCTGTACGTTTTTCAGAAAAAAATTATCTTTTTGGCAATTTAATTGGTCAGACCCATATGCAATAGGCGTAGAAAATCTTAGGAGTACCTTTTTGACTCAGCTACAGCTGCCAAAACTTCAGAAATGTATATAATTTTAATCTATTATGCAAAGGTTGTTTATCCCTTGAAGGGCCCACAAGAAAGGATAAACTGACGATCACATATCTGATCTGGCCAAGTTCTCATTAAGGGGGCAGTTAGGAATGACCTTAATATCTAAGGTTTCCTTTGTATCCTCTTTCAAGTTTTGGAGAAAGTCACTAAACAGGTGGAGTAACCACCTGGCCTAGACTAAAGCTTTTTTCTATCACATTGTGGACATAAGAATGCTTTTCTATGGAGTATCCTGTCATAGTTACATAATATCAAATCAGGATGCTGACCTAAAAATGATGGTCTTCTCTCAGAGCTAACTCAGGAAGATGTTGGATAAGTGTGCACCACTGGTGCAATTTTTATAAGTCATCATAGCTTAATATTTCGTACTATGTTAAAAAACCTAACTTCTACAAAATGCCTCTTTCCTGTCTCGCTGGCAAGGAAAGGGTGGAGCGCAGAAAGGAAGATTTTATATTATATATAACTAATTTGGTCATGACAACATTACGGTACAAAAAAGTCTTCTATCTTCACAATGCAAAAAGACCCCTAAAAACAATAAAATCAATCTACTGGATCAAGCTAGTGGTCCACTTCTGGTTCCAGATGCTGAAGCAGAAAGTGTCAGGAGATTCATCAACACCACAGGTTTAAGAATAGTAGCCGTGTTAGTATCCATAAAGAAAATGAGAAATACTTGTAGCACCTTAGAGACTAACCAGTTTATTTCAGCATAAGCTTTTGTGGGCTATAACCCACTTCATCAGATGCATAGAATGGAACAAACAGAAGACAGATGCATTTATACGCACAGAAAGAAAAAAAAAGTTGTAAATTACCATACCAATTCTAAGAGGCTGTTTAATTTGGATGGGCCATTATCAGAAGACGAAAGAAAACCTTTTGCAGTGAAAATTGAGTGGATCTATGTCTAACAGTTGATAAGACTCTGTAAAAGAGATTTAACTAGGAAAATGCAATTACTATAATGACAAAGCCACTCATGGTCCCTGTTTAACCCTTGGTTCACAGTGTCCAATTTGCAAATTAAATGATGAACTGGAATTAATTTGCAAATTGGACACTGTCAACCAAGGGTTAAACAGGGATTATGAGTGGCTTTGTCATTATACTAATTGAATGCATTTTCCTAGTTAAGTCTCTTTTACAGAGTCTTATCAACTGTTAGACATAGATAGATCCACTAAATTTTCACTACAAAAGGTGTTTTTTCTCCTGCTGATAATGGCCCATCCAAATTAAACAGCCTCTTAGAATTGGTATGGTAATTTACAACTTTTTTTTTCTCTGTGTGTATAAATGCGTCTTACTTCTGTTTGTTCCATTCTATGCATCCGATGAAGTGTGTTATAGCCCACGAAAGCTTATGCTGAAATAAACTGGTTAGTCTCTAAGATGCTACAAGTATTTCTCATTTATCAACAACAATGTTACTCAGTTAACCCCCATGATTTTCCTGATAGAACAAGAGTTTGTGTTTTTTAAAATGAAAGCGTGCATAAGTGCACACACAAAATACATAACTGACTTACATCTTATGATCATCATGGTAGAGGTTAGTGAGACTTAATGAGGGAACAGTCTTAAGGAGTCTTGAAAATTTTCATGGTTAATATGTACTTTCATAGACTTATTACTGTAGAATTTTCAGCAGTTTAATTTTTTTCAAAATTAAATATTTCTGAAATAGCTATTTTAAAAGTAAAAAAATAAATCAGCAATCATTGACTTCTCTGGATGAATGCAGCCCATTGTCTCATTCTCAAGTGAAAAAAAAAAAAGATGAATACTGGAACAAAGAGTATACGGAGAATGCAACCAGGCAAACCTCCAGAATGACGATTTAATCAATGGCTGTGTCACATTATTACAATCATTAGAAAATGAACCTCCTTCCATTAATGAGGAACAGCAGGGGAAGGGAGGAGACCACTCTTGCTGTTCTGCAGGGAATCTAAAATGAGTAAGAAATTAAACAAATGCTGAATCTTTGTTGCTTGCTGTCTGATAATCAGGAAAAGCCTGGCAATGAGCCCAGGAAGTTCCTAATACATTATGACAATGCAGAAGGATTTCATGAGCAGAATGGTTTGGTTATCATTGCTCAGAGAGCTACACTGTAATTAGAAATACATGCCAAAACACAGTGCATTTCACATTGTAGTATTTCTTTCAAATTTAAAACAGATGATTTTATACACATATTTTGCAAGCATCTTTGAGCTTGCTCCAGACCATAAACACTCATGTGAGGAAATGGGAGGATGTATACTGGACACTATTTCACAGTATAGCTGTGAGCAGCATTAAGAAAAATAAACACTAATAAAATTCACAGATTTCCAAGAGTGACCCCATGCATATCTAGCTCTCAAACTCTCTAAACATTATAGGATTTTCTGGACAGGTCAATCCACCAATCCTCCTGTGAGCAATCCCGATCTGTTTGCATCTGCCAAGCAATACAATGCTTATTATATATTAACACACTTGCAGCTGTTTAGAAATTACACCAATTGCAGCTCTATAAGGAAAGACTGCAATTTTTCACATTTTAAAGCAATTTTGATCATCTAGGATAAACCCTCTAATTTATCATTATACTGTGAAAAGAATTAAACTCAGGTTATTTTCACATAATGGGTAATATTAAATCACCTCTCCTTAGTCATTAGCTTTAAAAGCTTCAAAAAAAGTTAACACCATGTTTTCCAGTTGCTTGCGTTACACAAAGGACACAGACAATTACGCCAAAACCTAGAAATAAGTGCAGACTGTAGAAAATGTGGAGAATTCAACAAAATGTAGCTCTTGATCATAATCTAATTTGCCATAAAAAAAAGTCACTGAAAACATTATGTTTCCAAGACACTGTGTTTTGTCCTTCTCTGTAGGTACTTTTAGTCACAGCCGCACATGGGGAAAAAAAATTCACAGCATAGCAGATTCTTTCCAAAAGTGTTGTAAATGCAGAGCCCAATGCAGATCAAGAAATAGTACAGTGGGACACCGGAATACTGCGCCCTGCTATAGCGTGAATCCATTTATAGCGCGGGGCGCAGCTGGCTCCAGATGTCGGTGGCGGCCGCTGCTTTGATACAGCAGAACCCCGCAATAGCGCGACCCTGCCATTATTGCCATCGGGTTTTTTTTTATCCCAATCGTCGCGGTATTGCGGGGTCCCACTGTATTTGACTTTGCACAGCTACATTTCATCTTACTACAGCAGTGGCTAGTCTAAGCATAAGAGTTATCTACACTAAGAAAGAAAATTAAAAGATAAAGCATGTGTAAATACAGAAAGATGAATCATACAGTTCAGTGGAGTCATACAACTCTAAGATCTCCCTCCCACAAAAGACAAACAAACTACACCATTAATACACAGCAGGATCAGGGTGGAGAAGCATACAATCATCCCTATGCCCTTAGCAAGTACAAGGTACTTTTAAAACACCATCAGCTTTCAGCCCATGTTCCAAAGAAGGAAAGCACGAGAGTATGAACTTGGCTGACTTGATTTCCTTTCAAGTTCTTTTAGGTTTCATGTGTAACATCACTACAATCTGCTGCCATATTAAGTACCTGGAGATTGCAAATATATGCGTCTCCCTGGAGACATTACATAAACAGTGGTTTTCCAGGCCAAGTCTGTGCCTCCACACAGTTATACAAACCTTGGAATGGTTGGTTCAGGACAGCACAGAAAGGAGAATAATTGAGACCAGCAACAAAAGAAAAAGAGGTGGAAACCCAGAAAGATACATTAACTACCTTTAAATGAGAAAGTAACATTTTTACAATTAATTGGGAGCTTTTTTGAAGTTTAGGTTTTATGGCTTTCAATTTGATCTGCTAAATTCAAATGAGTAAAAGAAAATGGCTATTCAGATTCCTATAAAAAAATTAAGCTACAATTATGTTTCTTAAATCTATCAAGAGGCTCAAGAGCCAAAGTGATTTCATGGTGTTAAGTAATACTTTAAATACTGATATCTGTGTTGCTGTGCCAAAGCTCTGAGAAGCCACCTGATGAGCGGAGATACCACTGAGTCTACCTGTTTTGTCAGCATGGGCCCCTTTAGCTGTCTTGCTGAGCCAGGTTCTTAAACCTCCTCTAACACACGCACAGGCAGGGCAACACCTGGCTGAGATCAGCTCTGGGAAAACCTGTTTAAGGGACTTACTCCAACACTCAAATGTCCACCTCCCTTGAAGTATAGACCCAAAAAGACAGATTATGAAATTCGCCTCTTCTCTCAATGTGGGGGAGGGTGTACACAACTTCTTTCCCCCTTCCCCCAGGTAGAAATCACAAACTGGGTTATATTGTAAACCAGAAATTTATTAATTCACTATAAACAGGTGTATTTTAAAGTAGTTAAGGAATTAGCAGACAGAACAAGGCAGATTGCTAAGAAAATAAAACAAAGCATACAAACTAAGCTTAATGCACTAAAGAAACTGGTTACAAGCAAATTCTCCCCTAGGGTGACCAGACGGCAAGTGTGAAAAATCGGTGGGGGGATGTTCGAGGGTCAGTAGGTCCTCCGAGCCGCTGGGAGCGGTGAGCAGCTACTGCCTCGCTGAAAGCCCTCGGTCGCACCTTCCGGTCACGGTGGAATTAGGGTTGGGAGGTGCGCCAGCAAGTGTCAGTCACGTGCCCCTCAGGCGGGGGGAGCTCCAGCAAGTGTCTACGGCACGCTCCTCAGGCGGGGAAGCGCCGGCAAGCATCTATGGCGTGCCCCTCAGACAGGGGAGTGCCGCAAGAGTCTGTAGCACGCCCCTCAGGCAGGGAAGTGCCCGCAAGCGTCTATGGCGTGCCTCTCAGGCAGGGGAGCGCCAGCAAGAGTCTGTAGCGCCCCTCAGACAGGGGAAGCGCTGGCTAGAGTCTGGGGTATACCTCACAGGTGAGGGGGCACCAGCAGAAGTCAGGGTCGTCGGCTGCGGGCAGCTCCGGTTCCCCCTCCAGTGTCTGCCTCGGGCCGGCACTGGTCACTGCTGGGCTCCGGCAGTCCCTCAGGGTACTCCGCGGCAGGCAGGTCTGGAAATCCCAGTCCTTCCTGTAGAGTAGAGTTCCCTGGTTCCAGGGCCTCCCCTGGCTCGGCAGCAGGGTGTGGAGGGAGCAGCCAGCGGTGCTGCCCTGACTGAGCTAAGAGCCTTGCCCTTTGCACTTTCTGTTCCACCCCTCCCCTTCTTGGAGGTGGAGCGAGCTTGGTCTGACCCTGCCCACTCAGGCTGAGAGAGTGGTTCATTCCCCTCTGGCTCGGAGGGAGGCCACCCAGGCCCCCTACATGGGGGAGAAGAGAATAAGATGAGCTTATATAAGAAAAAGACCCAGAAGTCGGGACTGTCCCTATAAAGTCAGGACATCTGGTCACCCTGTTCTCACCCTAAATGTGGTTTTAATTATTTTCTTCACAGGCCAGCCTGGGTTCAGTTATTTTCTCTGTTCAGTCTTAGTTGTTTCCAGCAGTCCTCTTGGGTGAGGTAGCAGAGGAGAACTGACAACCAGGATTACCTTCCTCGCCTCCCCATGGCCTTAAATAGGATTTGCATAAGGCGGGAGCCCTTTGTTTCTTAGTTTCACACACACACACACGTGTCCCTTCCCTTACAGTGGAAAATTACAAGAAGTCCCAGGTAATGTTTTAGTATCAGGTGACAAGATCACCTAACCCTATAAGATTACAGTGTCCATGAGTCAGTGGCAGTATGGAGTGTCCACAGGAAGGTCAAGTTTTTCACAGTCTATTGTCCTTGCTGATGGGCCATCTGTTGCACCTGAAGTGTTAGCAATGGGCATCACCCAAAAGCAGCATAGCTGAAATACAGATACATAGTCAATATTCCTAACTTCAGATACAGAAAAGATACAGGCAAACACATTGGATAATCACATTCAGTGAATCATAACCTTTCCAATGATATCTCACATGAGCCATCTTGCATAAAGTATTGCAGTTATGTCATTCATATTTTCACAAAAAATATGGAATGATACATATCAGCTGTTGTCCTTGTGCACCCAAGACTGCCCCTCACATTCCCCCTGATTGATAAGCTGGCTGTGCAAAGGATGCAAAATGTATTTTTTTCCTCCATCTTGTCCTTAAGAGTTGCCATCCCTCAAAGACTGTCCTGAAGTCTCCAGGAATTAAAGACGTACCTTTAATTAAAAATGTCATGTGAAAGATGACATTAAAGATGAAACTGCCAGGAATACATCAAACCAAAATTGGCAACCCTACATATAATTGATTCTGCCATCTTTAACCATGAGAAGTAGTACTTTTCACTGAGATTTCTTGTGGAATAATCAGTGGAACTATTAATGGAGTAATATTACTCTATATGAGTAAGTGTGGCAGAACTGGGCCCTTTATGGATCTTAGCATTTTAATATTTTCAGATAGTAAATGTTAGGATATTTCCTTTATCAGTATCTTATCTTTAAATTCCATGATCACAATGGCTGCATTTGTTACCCACAAAGAAGTTCTATTTTTATAATATTCATTTAACACTTTTGCAATGCAAATAAATGAAAATTACCAAACATCCTTTATGCGGTATGCAGTCTAAAGTACTTAAAAATTTAAAGATGCTCTCTTAATTGTGAATTGTAAGGAATGCAAAGAGGGAAATGGAGCCTGGGGATGCTCTCTTCATCTTGTTATCTAATGGCAATGTGATAAATATAAAAGAAAATCAGCACGGGAATGCTGTCATGCATTATGAATGCTGTACTACTCAAAGAGTAAACATCCATACTCACTAACATACCCAAGGTATACTTGCGCACCAGATTCCCATACAGGTCTGACAGTCATAGCCAACTGAAACTGGGCTATTTGTGTATAGTATAATGTATGGGGATACTGCAGACAGCTCATTAGATTAACACATTTTAAAAACAGGAAAGAATTAAATTGGGAATACAGAACACACACATTGTGCCTAATAAACGGATTTCAGCAATTCAGTTCTGATTAGATTCTCATTCTGTCACATTGACATGCAACGTAACTACTAAGCAATCCTAATTATTGCCTTTTAGAGCTCTCTGAACTGCTTTACTGAGCAGGCAGAAAACCCATTTAAAATCATTTCAAGATTCAGGAACGTTTAGGATTGCACATGCAGACAAATGAATCAGTATGTACTTACAGAGGTGGGGAGAAGTAACATCTTTTCATACTCTAATGCAGGAACAAAAGTATCATCTGTGCCTGGAACTTCTTTCCTAACATGGTTTGCTATGCTTCCGCCAGCCCCCTCTTTAAAACACACTTCTTCCATGATGCCTAGAAACCCTAGTCCTCCTTTTGAACAAGTATCACAAATTACAGAAGAGCCAAGTCAGGAAAAAGGAGCAAGCTAAAATCTCATTGCTCAAACAATCTCTCTGCTTTAAAAACTGGATTGGGTTTTTCAAATATCATTTTTAAATTACCCTGTGCATTACATTTTTATTACCATAATATTAACAGTAGTTTGGGTATTTGCTGCCAGGGACTTGCATTTGCTTGCTATGCATCCTGGAACAAAATTCAGGGCTGTTTTTTTAAAAAACATGTAAAAATACAATTTTGTCACAACTTGCAGCTAATGCTGGTGAGATGTTCAAAGGGACCAGCTGTCAGAGTAAGAAACCAAGGAAATGGCTGGTTGAGCTATTACGCCACAGTGAAAAGTGGAGATCTTATACCTTTTCAGACTGAAGTACCCATCACATATATCCTCCTTTCCCCTTTCAGGAGAAAGGCAAAAGGATTCAGATGTGAGCTGAATCGTAGGGTTTGGCTGAAAGGGGCCAACCCTGAATATTGATTATTTGATATGGAAGCCAAATAATACTGCATCAGACTCAAGTACATACCAGATATTTTGGGGATCAGAATTAGTCCCCTTCATTAAAGATGATAAGGTTGCAGCTTTCTGCTCTAAAAATCCATCCACGCATTTCACTCTTCTGCTTGTCCTGATAAATCATGGGTGGCTAATCTAAGAGTATTCAGTATGTGTTTTCTATCATCTCCCTGGTTTTGCTCAGCATGCTTTCACCTCAATTTGTTCATAAACAGAAATATAGTGCTTGTCAGTTGACTCAGATAACTCATTAATATAACCTAAGTATTTGTGGTATGCCTAATACAAGTATGTGGTATGCTGTTATGTATGACCAAGTCATAGCTGGATATCCAGCTATATTTTCAATTATAGAAAAAAGTTCTCTTTCCTTCATAGCCTTACCAAGAAATTATTGTCCCAGTAACGAATTCTTCCTGAGATGCAGATCCACCGATTTGTCTTTTATAAAGTGAGGGTTAGGCATGAGTAGATGATCAAATACGGTCTTTAAAATAACTCATTTTTAAAGATGACAAAAAAGTTATAAATCTCAATTTTAGGGCCCATCCAACTGATATTCCTCCTTTTCTTCCTATGGAGGAGTCTTTCTTTACACATTTATTCCGTTGTGTGGAAATAAGAGTGCAAGCAGCTCAAATTTTAACTTCCAATACAAAGAACTGTTCTTAAGCTGTTCAATGCATACTGCAGAATATGCTTTGGGATTCTGGCCCTCCCAAGTGAAAGTTAACTATGCCAAAACAGCAGCAAATTTTAGATGCCAATAGTCCAGACTTGTTAGTTACTCCATATAAACTGTTAATACAAAAGCACAGAGGGTAACAAGGATAAGCGTAAAAAGATGACTGTTCCAATAAATTGATACAAAGTATTGGTTGAAATGTTACTGTTTCCAGGGCGCCGTAATGCTGTCAATTTTATTTGTACAGAATATTACAGTGCAGCTTTGAGTTATAACTTCTCATAAAACACACTTCCTTGACTACAGAGTAACAAAAAGTTCTTCTGATCTGTTCAATGTAAAAAATGTAAATGGTCTTCTTGAATAAAGATTAAAGAATATAGCTTTCATTAACCAGTATAGTAGACACCAACATAACTGCTCTTGATACATTGTTGTTAAAATATTTTTTTTTTAAACCATGTATGAATGAATGTTTATAGAGAAGAAAAAAGGCTTAGTGGAAGTAAAACACAATCTTAAAGCTCCAGGTATGATCATCACAGTTGCTTGCCATCTCCTTCTAAATACATGCATTTAGGAAAATACAACTGACTACCTGCTTATTACCTACAGAATGCATAGTGAATTAGAAGTGAACTCAGAGATCAAAATCTGGAACCAGAGCCAAAACTCACTCAAAGTTCAGGATTGTTTGGATCACGGCTGCTGGTCAGCCTAAAAGGCAATGGTCATTGTCCGGCTACACCGAAGAACAGACAGGAGGCAATGGATCGGGTTTAATTAGGCCACAAGTTTATTCACTTAGCACATCTGGGAATATCCAGCAATAAATCATACAGTGCCTGTCATCACTGTTTTCTTAGTTCTCTTCACCTACCTCGGAGGGATGCTGTCAGACCATCCCTTTCCCAAGCTGGTCACAGCTAGCTCTTCGCTGGGACCCCATTACCCTCCCTTTGTTTGAGGATTAAGAAAGCTATAAAAAGAAGGAGGTTGACTCCCCTCTATACTAGATGTTAGGAGCCCAGAACCCCCCTTCCTCAGCTTCCTTCAGGGATGGTTTCCTCTAAATCTCCCTCCAACCCATGTTATCTGATAACTGTATCCTATCTGTAAGAAATGCCTGCACTGGAAATCTGCACCTTTTTTAAATTATTAAGTTACAATATTTTAAACTAATCTCCCTGACTCCCCAGAGGGTTCTTGATGTGCTGTGGAAAGGCAAAAATCTCCATCCTGCCTCAGCCAGTCTGGCACCAAGAGAAAAATTCCTTCTCAGCCCCCAAGTATAAAGGCAGAAAACCAGCCCTGCTCTGATTCTAAGGGTGAGAACTGCAATCCTAACTGCACCAAGAGAGGCTTCTCCATAACTGTCTGCGGTATGGCCCCTCATCTTCAGTTACCTAGAAGGGCAGGGCCCTCCCCTCCACACACCCACCACCTGGTTCAGCCACTTCCTACTCTGTCCAGGTAAATTTTCTCCCTTCTCCCTCTCTCCCATCAGTTGCAGAGGAAACCCCCTATAGAGTCACTGGATAAAGAACCCACCACATACAGTTGCTGTGAGCACATTAAATATCTGGATGTAAACATTGGTCTGAAGTTCAGAACATGCCTGGAGTTTAGAGGTGTTTAAATCTGGTACCAGACTCCACTTTTTTTAAAAACAAAAAAATACAAAAAAACAAACCCTACTGGTGCCTACTATGTACTAGATGTTTTCCATACACTTAAGAATGATGATCCCTGCTCTGGAGAATTCATCAATATCGGAAGATGATAAACCTAGAGAGCTAGGTAACAGTTGATGTGTACAAAGAGAAACCATTTTAGAAACAATTTCTCTCCACCCTAATATGAAAAGAAAGTTCTTTTCAGATCTGTTTCTGTGAGACAGTGAATCAGGATGTGTTATACTGGGTCATTATGTGAACTGCAGTGAAAAAATGCTAGAAAATAAGTAGTTTATTTATTGTTCTATACTCTGAGCACACAAAAACTGCACACTCTGATAATGATATCAGTAAGGTTTTTTACTGTCTTCCACTATCTTCTATTCAGCAATATCTGATTAAAAAAAAAAAAAAAGAAATACACCCACTGAAGAGCAAATGGAAAACAAAGTAACTCCTGTCACACAAGGCCCTTCTGATTTTTAAAATTACACAGAATTTGAATGTTTTTAACAAATTTACATTTCATGAGGAACAATGTGACACCTACATATGCCCATTCTTTGGCTGATCCTGTCTTCTCAATCACTGTATTTATTTTACTTTCCTCAAATTCTACTTGAGGCAATAACTGTTGCTGACAATTTCCTGAGTTTGTGTGTATGCACCTGTGAAATCACAGTTCACTAAGCATATTTTTCACCCAATGGTAATTGTTTCAGATAAACATTTTTCTACACCTAACATTATTTAGAAGCCTCAAAATGTTACTGAAAAGAATTTAAAAACTTAATTTAAATGTATGAGTGGGGGGGAAGAGAAGCAACCACTTTTCTCGCACCAGTTAATTTGTAGGTTAAAATTTACTAGTTCACCAGGCACTTCATCATGCTTAGTCTCTATCATGTCTGAACTATATGCCAGATCTTATCAGACATCTATACCACCTTCACTGCATTGATAAAACATTTACAGACTGAGAATCAGTAAATGTGGAAATAAGAAAAAATAAAATCTTCTGTACTCGATACACAGCGAGCAAAACCTTACAGACAGAAATTAGAGAATTTTCATCTCTAGCAAGAATTGGAGAAATGAACAATGTCTCCCTAAGGCTTAACTAAAGAACAGAACATGGCACTGGAATATGTAAAAATGCTGGTAAAGTCATCATTTTTTCTCACTGCTCACATCTGAACAGTAGCACTCAAGAGAGAGTGTGTTGATCCCTATATCTGGATATTAAAATATGAATGGAATTGCAAATAGCTGATTTGAAAAGTTTTTTTTTTTTTAAAAAAAAGTCAGCTTTCACCTGCAGAATTATAAATACCATCAACAATGCTATTGTGCTAGTGAAGAAGCAGCACAAAAGGAAACTGAGACCGGACAGTTTATCTTCATTATTCACCTGAAGGGGAGAGAAATGATAAAAGAAAAAAAGTATAAATTGTAGAACACATCTGTAGAGGCTTTAAACAAAAAGGGTAATCAGCTTTAGAGACAGATTTAAAAATAAATTATTCCAAATTCAGGGCCCAAACCAACAAAATATATCAATGGCCTTGACAACCAATCAAAGCCACATTTCTGAACGGAAAGCCAACTGATCTGACATTTTTCTTGCTTTGTTCAGGGTTTATTTTGGACACTTCCAATAATTTAGTTTCAGAATGTTTCAACCAGAAAGAGATCATACTGCAATATCATTCTAAAAACCATGCTATGGCTTTTTAAAGTGCCTGACTTTTTTGTCATTTCCCTACATGTTGCTTTCCACTACAACATATCCACAGAAAGTTTTTGGAACCTTTGAGAAGACTGTGGTTTTAAATCTGCTTTTTTTCAGAAACCCCAAGATTTGGGCAATTATAATGCTAGTGTAGTTTAAATCTGAGCAGCCAGAATAAACACTAGATTTTCAAGGTTTTATTGCTGGACTGTTCCAAATCAATGCATTTTGATAAATAAAATTGTTTAACTAAATATTTTATTCTCTTTAGAAAAGAGTTTTAAGTTTTGGGTTTTTTTCAATTAAAGTGGCAAAGAAAAATATGTGAACGTAGTTTTCAAATGCTTTAGAGAAATAGAATATTGAAGGCAGCTTCCTTACGAGTTTGTCAGTTTTAGTTTTTTACTTTTTTAAAATGTAGTCTACAAAGGTAAGTTAGGGTTTTTACTATTTTTTGGAAAATAAACAAACTAGCCAACCATTTTGAAGCAGCAAGCTATTTAAACAAATAAAAATATTTATTGTTTTGCTACGGTCTGTATCATTTCTTTAAGATGTTACAATGGGAGTACAGTAAGACCAACGCGCACACACCTCAATCTACAAAAACAAAACATAAGGAATCAAAAATAAAGTTAAACAACCAAACCAACACATTATAGTTGATAACTCCTCCTTCCCCAAATGAATCTTAAAGTGCCTTCATATTTAAGACCCCATCCAATTACCAAGGAAGTCAATGGGTGTCTTTCTAATAACATCAATGGATGCTGAAATCAGGCCCTACATCCCTCTCCATGGATTATGTTGCAGCACACCCACTCCAGCACAAGACTAAATAAGGTTCCTCAGAGCTTGTTAATACCACTTTGCTTCAACCAGAAAGGACTGCTAGATAACATTTTGTAGTTTCCTAAACTCTTAGCCCAGCATGCCCACAAGGATACCTTAATAACCTTAACACAGCGTGTGTGTGTGTAGCAGAGAGAGAGTCCTCTATGATTAAGTCCAAACTCTAGATGATGCTGTAGAAAGTTGGGCAAATACATACGTAGCCCTTCACTACAGAGTGTAAAAAAAAATACTGTAGATTGTGAAAATTCATTCATTTGCATTTTGATTATTCATAAACGTGACATTTTGCAGCAATTTGGATCAGACATAGAAATCCCAGGACTGTTGTCTCTTCATCCGCCTCACTACAAGCATGCAATGTTTTCTGGTAGCAGAGAAAGGGTGCCTTTGAGCAACTTGGTGTTTTCTTCACAGACACAGGAATACTGGTCAAGTTATGTTGCAGTAAAAAGGGTCAGATGAGTACCAAAATAAATGGTATATAAGGAAAAGTGTCAGCAAATAGTCTCAAAATCTAAGTGCTGACTGTCCCTACAAATTCTTTTTATACTCTTGCCTCTTCTCAGGTTCTTTCCACAGAGAAAGCCCTTGCAATTTCTTTAAGTCCCAGCAAGGTCTGTATTTGTTTAATACAGTATTAACTTTAATCCGTTTTGTAGCTATCCTAATCGGGGGTATAGTTCTAACAACCATTTCTTCCTTAGGAGGTTAATTACTGTACTTATTTTTACACTCAAAGTCTGAGGCTGATATTTTTATATGCTCCAGCTCTTAAAAGAAGCTTTCTAAGCAGCTTTTGAGAACATGTTGTTTTTACTAGCTCTAGGTACAGTTTTACTATCCTAGGGGCCCCATCAGTGACCCACTGATTAAGTATTTATTTTTTCCACACTTAGAATCCCCAGTATTAATCTTTTACCTGCTTCACTGCAAGAGTCTTGGGTCTTATCCAGATCCAGAGTACAGAACAGTAATTATCTGCTAGTTCTTCTTTTGGAGTATCCTGCACTTGTCTTCACTGTATTAAACTGGTTAAGAATACAATTGTATGACTCCTGAGGGCCCTCCACCCCCAAAAGAGGCTATCCCTTGAGTAACAAAAGCAAAATATATAGATCCACATTGATATGGATATCCATTTTATAAAGCTAATAACAATAGTTTTTCCGAATGCAGTTATATCTGGAAAGTCCCAGAGGCACTGCACTTTGGATGGTCTCTTTATTATAAAAATTATTTATTGTATTAGAAAAAATATTTCTAAGCTATACAGTTAAGTGCGGCTGTTTAGCACCCCCATGCTACCTTCTGCACCTAATCCATATTTCCTAGATGTTCTTTACATTAACTATAGGAAAAACCACATTAATTTTATTCAAGGCAATATCTGAAATTGCTTATGGGTGAGCACTGTAATAGTTTTTGTTCTAAAATTATTTAAGTATTTTCAGCGGTGTTGAAAATTCTTGCTAGTTTGCATTATTAAATGCAAATATTTGTACAACAACAAGCAGTTATGTAGTAATCTCTTTCTCAAGGTGACTGGGAGCTATTAATAAATCTTAAAGGGACCGATGTCACCTTGAAATCTGGTTATGAGTTATACCAAGTCAGTTAAAAGGAGCTTCGTGTACATACATGAAGTCCACACAGAAATTTTTGTGATTTTATCTTAATCTTGTTGCTGTGTGAAAGGCCCAAACAAAACAAAAATCAAGGTCTAGCTCCTGCAAGTGACACTGCATAAGACAAATCCCTATACCAGTGCTGAGCCACAATGAATTCAATAGGGCCAACATATATAGGTTCTCCTTGCAGGTCACGGCCCAACTGACTATAAAGGGGGGAAATGATCACACAAAATGCTGGCAAATTCACAAAATAAACACTGAAAACAGAAGGAAAGTTAATATTTCCCCTGATCTATTTCACTTACAGTAATCTGAGGTGTTGCTGGTAACAACAGTAGGTGCATTTTTTAATTTGGCTGTGTGCCTTAAAGTTCAGGATTTCAATAAATGCAGCAGCCCTGAGTTTGACTTTGCTTTCTGAAAAGTCAAAGTCTTGGCTTGTGCATCAGCAGAAAGAGTCCGGTTAAAGGGGAGCAAGATTAACAATTATTGTATATTATATACTCAGATTTCCAAACTACTTACGGATGCAGTGGGTGCAGCAGTGTAGCAATTTTGGAGTCCCATGCTGTTATCAAATTGTGTGATTTTTTTAAAAAAAAATCTATTTCATCTTCTCTCTCTGTGATCTCCACTTGGAAGCCTGTTTTATTAATTTTTTTCCTCTTCTCTTAAAATAAATGTATCCATGACTGTTAGTTATTTCTGTTAGCAAATTATCAACATTATAAATGCAAACTGGACTAATTTTAGCATACTATGAGCACACTCTACTCAAATGCATTTATCCTCAGGCATGCATAACACAGTCCCCTTATCAATATATTTTGTCATTCAGCTCTTCACAAAAGAGTTCACACAAGTCAGAGATTTTACCATGAATCCTGGCTTATACCCCAGCATTATGTTTTGGAAGTTTCAAATGGTTTGCTTTAAAAACAAAAATGAAAATACTTCTGTTAAAGTAAAAGCTATACTAATATATTGTTTCATCACATTTACTGGGGACTCCTTCCCTTGCCCAACCTGAGCACAAAAATTAAACTATGTGAAGTGCAACCCACCCCCAAAACAAACCAGTGATTTCGGTGGGACCTTATAGCCCCAAGGTCTTCACGGGTCTGATCCAAATTCCACAGAGGTCACTGGCCAAACTCATATCAATTTCAGTGGGCTTTGGATCAGGACCCTTAAAGCTCCATCATAACCCTCTGGTGGATGGGTTAGTGAGGTGTCCCACAAGAGGTTTGCAGATGGTTGTCTGCCCACTATGGAATTGTCATGCACTTAATTACAACTTCCAGCAACCAAAAGTACTACCTGTGGTGTGAAAGTGCTTTACTTTAAAGAGCATCTTTCAAAACTGGATTATAGAGGAAACCAAGAAAAGTTTATGCTGTGAGAAACTGATGCTGCTGGTCACTAGCTGAATGTAACTGACATGGCAAGAATTTATGATACTTCTTGAATGGAGCAAGAGAAAGCAGTAGTTATTATCCAGTAACATACATCATACTATACACAGTCAGGGCTGACAGCACCACTTGTAATTAAGGTTGGCTGCCACCTCCCTCTACAAAATTCTGTTTTCAGTTTCTAGTAAGTTTGCCAAACTTTAACCATTCAGTCTGAAATTTTCCATGCTGGATGTTTGCCGTCAGCTGATTTATTTTAAATTTCCAGCCAAAACACTTCACTTGTTTCAACGAACAAACCTAAAGAAAAACATTGTTTTTCAAGTGTTAAAAAAAAATTGAGACCTTTTATTTGAAGTGCTCCAGTATCCCCATGCTTTGTAGCAAGGACTTGAAATCTAGCAGAGGGGTGACCCTGTTGTCAGGGATGTGTCTTTTGTCATCCCTGTGAAAATCTGCCCAAATTTAGCCAAGTATAAGCTATTTGGGGCGGGGGCGGGGAGTGGAAGAAGGGATTCAGTTTGCACATGCTCAGTGGAGTTGCTATAGTTGTATCAAAGTCTCTAAAGCAGCGGTCTTCAAAGTTTTTCCTCCACGGCCCCTGTTCGCGAAGGAAATACTTGTGTGGCACCCAGGGGGTATGTCTGCCGAAATGCTGCCACAGAAAGCGGAACCTTCTGCTTTCCGCAGCAGCATTTCGGTGGGACAAAAATAGACTGCCTGGGAGTTCGGTGGTCTCCCAGGCGGGATTGGCGGAGGCTCTGGGGTCTTGCACATCCCCCAGGGGTAGTGTCGTGCACCCCACTTTGAAGACCACTGCTCTAAAGAATCTGTCCTCACTGAACATCCTCAAGCCTCTCTCAGCTCAGTTGCAACCTTAATTTGGCCCTCTGTGTGTATGCACTAGGACAATCTTTAATACTACTTTTTCCAGAAAACACTCACAATCAGTTTAGTATAGGATGCACAGGCAACCTTAATCGTGGCATTTCCTAAATTTTACCACCTTAAGTTTCTTATAATATAGATTTGTATACATTGTTTTATATGTTTCATGGTGAATGTTTTCCAAAAAGACACTGATTTCCTAAAAGTCCAGTACCAGTTTGGATGAAGTAATATATTTTATTGGATCAACTTTTGTTGGTGAGAGAGAGAAGCTTTCGAGCTACACAGAGCTTGTTGATAGGTCTAGGAAAGGTACTGTCAGCATCACAGCAAAATGCAAGGTAAACCACACCATTTAGAAACAATACAGCTACAACTACACTGCATACAGAATCAGTTTGCACATTTTATCCTTAACTGGAAGTTATGCAAAGCCGAAGAGAAGAGCATATTTTGGTTTTGCTGTTCATGGGAAAATATATTTTTGCACAAGTGCTCAATCTTATTACACAGGAAGGCCACATAATCCTAAACACAATCTTGTATGGGCCAGACAGATTCTGTGTCATATGTACTTAGACATAACCTATGTAGTTTTGTCTATTTTGAAAAAACACAAAAACAAAGAATCATTGCTTAAAACATGTTTCAGAATTATAAAAAAAACAACAGGAACAAACAGTAAAGAACACATAAGTAAACTAAAATGATGAAAACATGATGACAAAATGCTAATTAATCGGCCAGCAGTATATTGTGTTGCAGCAGGTCACAGGCCTTACGATCTGTGGGCTGTGTACAGTCCACAGGCTGGGCACCTCCAACTTGCCAACTGACCTGTTGCTGTTCTTGATGTTGACCACACAGAAAAAAAAAATCTGTTTATGGAGTGAAAAGGAAAAAGGGATAGACTACAAAGAGTTAAAAAAGGATCTCAAATAACTGGGTGACTGGGCAGCAAAATGGCAGATTAAATTCAATGTTAATAAATGTGAATGAATACATATCAGAAAAAATATAATTCCAACTAGACATACAAAATGATGGGATCTAAATTGGCTGTTACCACTCAAGAAAAATGTTGAAGTCATTGTGTACAGTTCTCTGAAAACATCTGCTCAATGTGCAGCAGCAGCAGTCAAAAAAACTAACAGAACAGCAGGATCCATTGGGAAAGGGATAAATAAGATAGTAAATATCTTAATGCCACTATATAAATCTATGGTACGCCCACACCTTGAATCCAGCATGCAGTTCTTGTCACCCCATCTCTAAAACAAGAAACATGAGAAATGGAAAAGGTACAGAGAAGGGCAACAAAATGATTAAGGGTCTGGAACAGCTTCCATATGAGGAGAGATTAAAAAGACTATGACTATTCAGCCTGCAAAAGAGACGATTAAGGGGGGTTATCAGAGAGGTCTATAAAATCATTGCAAGTGTGGAAAAAGTGAATAAGGAAATGTTATTTCCCCCTTCACATAACACAAGAACCAGGGGTCACCCACTGAAATTAATAGACAGCAGGTTTAAAACAAACAAAAGGATGGACTTCACACAATGCACAATCAACCTGTGGAATTCGTTTCCCAGGGATGTTGTAAAGATCAAAACCACAAATGGCTTCATAAAAAGAATTAGATAAATTCATGAAGGATAGGTCCATCAATGGCTATTAGCCAAGATGGTCATGGATGCAACCCCATGCTCTGGGTGTCCCTAAGGCTCTGACTATCAGATGCTGAAACTAGATGAAGAGGATGGACCACTTGATGGTTTCCCTGTTCTGTTCATTTCCTCTGAGGCATTGGACATTGACCACTGTCAGAAAACAAGATCCTGGGCTAGGTGGACTATTGGTCTGACCCAGTATGGCCATTATGTTCTGAAGGGGGTGGGGAGGGAGAGAGAGACACCCACCATTTTGCACCCAATCAATTATTGCATCTAGTCATTCAAATGAACCTACCAGTTCCAACCATATGCACACACACTAACAGCTTCTGTAAGAGAACATGAATTTTTCCCTTCCAATATCACTGTTGGTAGCTAATGAATAAAATGGTGCTAATAAATAACTTTCCACAAGGTGATTCTTTTTTTAGGACTCTTATTGTCCTTTATTATGACAAAAACAATATCGAAGAGAGGGAAACTGGGGCTGCCAAAATTTTTACTTCAGGTAATAGGGACCACTGTACAAATTCTACAATGAACTGAACACCACAAAGTTGGCAACCTCATCTAGACAGGAAGATCACGTCTTTTTGATGGCAAATGTGCCTGTACCAAGAAGAAAGACCAAGGGTCTTGCAGAGCTAACACACATTACAAAGGCAGAACTCATCAGGAAGCCAAGCACCACACTACACATCACACAGCAAAAGCTTACTAATGAAGGGTCAAAAGCTGGAGGGGGAAGGGGGAAAGTGGTCTCAGAAGTAGCAAAGGAAACTGCACTGAATTCAAAGAAACTAGAAAGTAGGACATGGAGTATTTTAAAGCCAATTCATTCAGGGCTTTGCTCACCATT
The DNA here is from genome assembly GCA_007922305.1 of Dermatemys mawii. Classification (NCBI taxonomy): domain Eukaryota; kingdom Metazoa; phylum Chordata; order Testudines; family Dermatemydidae; genus Dermatemys; species Dermatemys mawii. The sequence continues at coordinate 66,906,052 of ML677326.1, forward strand.
ACTTGCACAATAGAGAATGCAAATAAAGTCACCAAAGGTCACCTAAATGTGTTGTAAATCTTGTGGAACCCTTGGGCAGCAACCAATGATTTACAGAAACACATACATTTTGTGTGGTGCTTTGAAAAATGGTATAAACACAATAAAAACACTTCTACCCAAACAATTAGTGCAAAATAAGACCCTGTAATTACTCACACGGTCTTTGCCATAATACATACATTAATATACACACACTGCATGACCAACTATTCAATACAATTCTGTTTTTAAATATCAGGTGATTTTTAGCGCTTGAAATATAAGAGTGTCTGTATGAAATACTGTGCTGCTCAATAAACATGGTGTGTGATTAAAATTAGATTATTTGGCTATTGTAATAAACAGAGCAACTAGGTGAAAAATCAAAATAGGAGAGCGCCCCTGGAATACACACATTCAAGTAGAATCATTGTAGAAAAGGAAAAAATTCTCGTTCCCTTTGTCAGTAACATTTGCCACCCTACAGTCCATACAGAGGAAGATAGGCTGATTGAACTGTAAAAATCAATCCCTCCATCTATACTGCTGCCAAAAGGGATTTTTGAGATTTGTTTTCCAATATTTGGAGATGAAGTAGAGTATGCTGTACTTTGTGAAATCGTTTCAGCTTTGGATAAAACTGTTCAATAGATGTCCTATAGAAGAAACATCCCAATAGTGCATTGAGTCTATTTCATGTTGCCCTTCTCATGTCTCCATTATATTAAGAAAATACAGTTTGCAATTACTGGAAATGCAATTACTTCATGCTTTACTAATATTAAACATGATGTGCGAAATTCAGCCCTAGAGCAGGGAGGTACAACTCCCATTGACTCCAGTGGGAAATAAGCCTAAAAGTAGTTTTCCCATGCAGTACAATGTAATTGTGTGTATTTGTTACAATTAAAAAACAAGAAATCTTTCTGCATTAAAATCACAACCGCAATATGCTCATAATACTTTTAACCACCCCCAAAATAAATATTCAAGTATGTGCACATAAATTTATGAATACTGTGTAATACACTGTACACAAACAGCCTAGTTTAACTTTCTTCCACATTACAGCCAAACAAAAGTATACACAGTATTTTGAAAAGTATTGTTCACCGTTGCCAGTAAGAGAAACAGGCTCTGACATCAGAAACTTTTACTGATGCATGATAAAACCATTAAGAGCAACAGCTGAGCAACATGGATGCATTGAGAATAAATTAAACAGTGGGTTTCCAACATGTAAGAGGTATATACAATTGCTATGCTCCACCTTCCAGGATACAAGTAAATTCTGTGCAAGTCTGTTATTTTATAGTAAACCATGTTTAATTTTTTACCATGGGCAAAACATGTCATTGTTTTGATGACCTTTCCCTGAACATACCGTGACAAAAATACAGCCCTGCTTGGAGCTCATTTCTTTTAAATCTAACCAGATTAATAGATGATGAGGCTTACAGGTGGGGAATAAGTGAGTAGGAGAAAAAAAGATTATTCTTCCTGTTTACTGCTTGTAGTAACACACTGCTTCCAATCAGAAACAGGGCACCCTTGTAAAAGTGATGAACAAAAAGACTGAAAGCTGCAGACCCTGCTCCTAAGAGCTTACAATCTAGTTTGCACCCAATGCATTTTCCCTGTTCTTTCCTGTCCTTTCCTCATTCAACAGATTCTTCACTTTTAGGTGTTTGGGGTTCTCCCCACCACAATTTTTTAAAAAAATCTTAGTTTTTAGAAGCCCGGTTCTTCCCTTTAGAGAAACAGAGTACCCTTAAAATATTTTACGGGCACCCTATGATCTCTGAACATTTCTCCTTTCATAGTTGACAGATATGACAGGAAATATACCATTGAACAAAGAGATTTAGGTGTCATCATGGCTCAATAGTCATCAGCAGTCACTCACTGCCAGAGATGATGTGAAGATCAAAAGGATAAACTGGTTTAAAAAAAATTAGATACATTCATGGAGAATAGGCCCATCAATGGCTGTTAGACAAGATGGACAGGGACACAATCCCACGCTCTGGGTATCCCTAAATCTCTGCCTGAATGACTAGGGATGAACTACTTGACAAATTGCCCTGTTCTGTTCACTCCCTCTGAAGCGTCTGGCATCAGCCACTGTTGGGAGATAGGATAATGGGCTACCTAGACCCAGTACAAGTCTGATGCCAAACTCTCAGTTTTGCCTTGGAGAATCTCTATCTAATGCTTTTGATATACCCCAATATAAAATAATAATAGTTAGGAGTTAGAAAATCATTTTCCAACTAATTTTCATTACTAATTATTTTTATTGAAAATAAATAGAATGGTCGACTATACAAATTATTCTCTTATATAAACATTAAAAGAGAGTGACAAACTTTCTAGCAATTTAAAATACACTGATGTACAGAGCTCAAGACTCATATTGGCATAATCTATACACCTTGTACCCTCTGTACAGAATCCAGTGTAGACTGCTGATGTTCTCTTATAAATTGTTAGATTGATGGATGATTCAAGAAGTTTAAAAAAAGCCCACAAACAAACAACTCCTCAATGCATCTAATTCTGAGTCTCAACATGTGTTTCTTTCAATGTGTAGTACAGTAATTGAAAAATCAAATAAATTAATCTTGAAGATTTGTTCCTCCCCTTCCCTCTCAGAAGAATACCACACACAAATCAGGCTATTCAAAGATACAGTTTACACAGCAACCATCACACAGTTTGCATATTATAAATATTAATTCATAAACTTACCAAACACTGACTACTGTAAAACTCACAAACAGGCTATATTACAGTTACTTTGGGAACCCTAACTGAATTTTGAACACTTAACTTAAAAACCAATCACAAACAAAGTCCCACAACCACCCCTCACCATAATGTCACTAATTTTTTTTATTTTTTTGGTGTAGCAGTGGTGACAGAAATGGGGGAGAGAAGAAGGTAGTACTTACCTTGTAGTAACTGGAGCTTTTTGAGATGTGTGGTCCTTATGTGAATGCCTCTTGTGGGATATGTATATACTGCATGTGCCCAGAATCAAAGAATTTTGAAAGCGGTCTCTGTTTGCCTACATGTGCCCTGGCACCCCTGGTGCCTCCAAACAAGACGATAAAGGGCAATATGGGCTTACTGCCTCTCCAGTTCCTTCTTCATCACGAATCCAAGCAAGGTCCAAAGCAGAGGGGAAGGGGGGCAAGTAGCGGAATACAGAGAGGGGCCACGCTTCTCAAAGAACTTCCTCTTACTAAAGGGTAACTTCCACCTTTTCTTTGAGTGTTGGCAGCTAAGTGTATTGCACTGTGGGTGACTGATAAGCAGTATGCAAGTAGGTGGAGGGTGCAAGGTTGCAGGCTGCAGAGCCATATAAAGGACTGCTCTCCCAAAGGATGTGTCAGTAGTGGAGTCCAGTCCTAGAGTACAATGTCTCAAAAATACAGATGGAAGTCTACATAGATTCCTTAGAAACATGACCTTAGAAACATCAAACAAAAGCACTTCCTGAAGCAATGCTATTGATGTTGCTTGTGCTCCTATAGCATGAGCACTTGCTCATTGTTGAGGAAGAATGTGAGATAATTGAAAGAGTAAGGCCTCTTCTACACTATGCTGCAAAGTTGAATTTATCTGTGTTAAATCAATCCTTCCACTTTGCTGTCCTCACTACGATGCCATTTAGGTCAACCTAAAAGGGTCTTTAAATCAATTTCTAAACTTCTGCCCAGCAAGAGGAGGTGTGCTTAAATCAACCTTTCTACATCGAACTAGCAAATTGCAGGATGCAATTTGATGTTACCGGCCTCCGAGAGCTATCCCAGAGTGCTCCAGTGTGACCGCTCTGGACAGCGCTCTGAACGTGGATGTACCAGGCAGTTAGACAGGAAGAGCTCTGGCAACTTTTGAATCTCACTTTCTCTTTGGCCAGCATGGCAAGATCTCCTGCACAGCTCACCAGCAGAGAATACCATGCAGTCCCAGAATTGAAAAAGGGCCCCAACGTGGACTACACGAGAGGTGCTGGATCTGACTGACACACACGGAGACGAATCCATGCTGGCAGAACTGCAATCTAGAAAAAGAAACGCCAATACGTATGCCAAAGTCTCCAAGGGCCTGCTGGAAAGAGGCCACACCAGGGACACACAACAGTGCTGTGTTAAAATTAAGGAGTTGAGGCAAGGCTATCAGAAAACCAAAGAAGCCAATGGATGCTCCAAGTTACAGCCCAAGACATGCCGTTTCTACAATGAACTGCTTGGCACTCTAACGGGGTGCGCCACAACTACCCCACCCATGTCTGTGGACTCCACCAATGGAGAGATTGTCAGCATGGCAGAGGATTTGCTGGATGAGGAAGGTGAGGTGGAGGAGGACTATGATGGCAAGGAGTCTGTGGAACAGGCAAGAGGAGATACTATCTGCCCAAAAGCCAGGAGCTGTTCATCACTTTGGAGCCAGTAACCTCCCAACCCTCCCAAGAAGGTATCCCGGATGGCGAAGGTGTACAAGGCAGCCCTGGTGAGTGTCCCTTGGTCAATGGAGTGCCCACTTGACAAACTACTGTTTTTTAATGATTACTGTGCCCTGAGGACTTGGGATGCAAGGGTGTCTTTGTATCTTAAAAGAAATCCTCCTAGTAGGTCCCCAAGCTTTTTGGGAGGTGGGGGTGGGAGGGGGTTGAATCTGGATGACCAGCAGCATCTGGGATTGTTTGCCCATGCATTCTCTGACCGCGATAGGGGACTGGGGCACCGGCACTGTGTTGTAACTGTCTGGCTAGCAGGGATCTTCCCCAATACCAGCCAGGCGCTGGGGGGCGGGGTGCAACTCTCATCACAGATTAGTATTTTTTAAAAAAAGAAGTTTTCTCCCTTTTTTTCGTTCAACAGATGAAACTGTTTCCAGCCTTCCCCTCTCATCTGCGTCCCACAGGCTTGCACAGATAGGACGGCAAAAAAAAACCCCACACACATGGGATGAGATATTCATGGAGCTCATGCAGTCCCCCCACCCCGCACAGAGGGAGCAGAGTTTAGGGCTTGGAGACAGTCAATGCTGGACTGTCAGAAAGCGGTAATTGAGTGTGAGGAAAGAAGGCACAAGTGGGAGCACAGAAGATACGAAAGGGAACAACTGAGGAATGAGAGAGAGGAGAGAAGGCAGGAAGCACCGCTCCGTCATCTGGACGGATCAAACCAACATGCTTCAGCCTCTGGTGGAGCTGCAGGAAAGGCAGCAGGAGCAAAGACCGCCACTGAAGCCCCTCTGTAACTGCGGCCTCTCCGCCCCAAGGTCCCTTGCTTCACTGCCAGCACTCCGAAGAACAAGGAGGGGCAGGATCTGGGCACCTTGCCACTCTACCCAGAGGATTGCCCAAACACCAGAAAGGTAGCACTCCCAAAGTTGTGACTTCTTGTGTGTTTCTGACCTCCCCTCATCCATCAGGTAAGCCTGGTGCTTACCCCCTCACCCACGCCTTCCAGTGCTACATTTTCAGCAATCCCCCCATTTCCATGACCCCTTAATAAATGATGCATGGTTTTCAAACAATGACTTTATTATTGCTCAGCAAGTGATGAGGGAATGTGGGAGGGTGGCTGGCTGAAAGTTCAGTGCAGGGCAGCAAGACAAAGGAAAAGGACAGAAATAAAAAAAACTTTAAACTATTTGCCTGAGCAAGGGGGTGGGTTTTCACGATGCATAAACAAACAGAACAAGTAGAAACAAGCTGAAGTCTCACACTGTAGCCTGTCCTGCCATGAAACTAGTTGTCAATACTTCTCTGATGCACGCTGTGTGGGGAGCAGAAGCTTCTAACCACGCTGGTGTCTGGCTGCACGTAAATCAGTGGCCAAGCAGTCTGCCTCAACCTCCCACCCTGCCATAAACGTCTCTCCCTTGCTCTCAGAGATTGCAGCTTGCAGCGTGCTCCACAATAACAATGGGAATATTTCTGGCGCTGAGATCTGAATGGATCAGTAAGCTGCGCCAGCATCCCTTGAGATGCTCAACTGCACGCTCATGCTGCATTTGCTCAGTCTGTAGTTGAACAACTTCTTACTACTATCCAGGGCACCTGTGTATGGCTTCATGAGGCAGGGCATTAATGGGTAGGCTGTGTCCCCAAGGATAACAATTGGAATTTCAACATCCCCAGCAGTAATTTTTTGGTCTGGAAAGAAAATCCCTTCCTGCAGCTGTTTGAAAAGGCTAGAGTTCTTAAAGACACAAGCATCATGAACTCTGCCCGTCCAACCTACATTAATGTTGGTGAAACGTCCCCTGTGATCAACCAGTGCTTGCAAGACCATGGAAAAAGTACTCCTTGTAGTTTATGGACTCGCAGCGCTGGTGGTCCGGTGCCAGAATAGGGATGTGTGTTCAGTCTATAGCTCCACCACACAGTTAGGAAACCCCGTTGCTGCAAAGCCATCCACTATGGCCTGCACAGTTCCCAGAGTCACTACCCTTGACAGCATCAGTTCAATGACTGTGTTGGCCACTTGCATCACTGCAGCCACCACTGTAGATTTACCCACTCCAAACTGATTGCTGACTAACCGGTAGCTGTCTGATGTGGCAAGCTTCCAGAGGGTTATAACCACTCGCTTTTGAGCTATGAGGGCTGATTGCATCTTGGTATTCTAGTGGTTCAGGACAGGGGAAAGCAAGTCACACAGTTCCATGCGAAAGTTTCCAAGTGATAGATATTCCAGGTATCTAATGGCTCAAAGGGAGGCTTAGTAAGAACTGACAGCACAAGGTTCAAGTCACAGTCAGGGGCAGGCTTCCCTACTCGTGGAAAGGTTCTAATTAGGGCCCTTTAAGAGTCTGACAGTCAGCAGTTGAGTAGCAATCTTAATCTAACATAGGACAGCTGCAGGATAAATTCCAAAGGTTAATGGTCAGAGTCAGTGGGATACAACAAAATTGCCAGCTCTGTGATTTCATCTTAGAATGCAGGTGGCAGACCGTAATCACATGCCTTTCATTTACCATGCTAACTACTAAGTCCATTTCTGCAAATCACTACTTAAATTGCTGTCATTAAAGCAATTGTCATTAAGATAAGCTCTTGAATATTAATAAAATTAAACACCTCTCATAAAAAAGATTAGCCATAAAATGTCACCATTTGAAGTTCACATGGAGCTGTTTAAATAGCAACTCCGTGCTATGTAAGTGGTGGTGCTTTGGTCAGTTTCTGTTAAACAGATTATTTTATCAAATGTGGCAACAAAAATAAAAATGCAGCATAGCATACACTGTCAAGTTCCTGTAGCATAATTTCAGTAGCAAACTTTGGCCCATTATCCTATGATTTTTAAATGGGTTATTGTAGTACTAAAACACTGACAAAAATGATCAACTTTTTTTAATGGAAAACTACACTTTCTACATATTTTCTGCTCTTCAAACCAATCAGGCAGAGTGACCAACCACCAGCTCCCAAGATTTTCTTCCTGGCCCAGCAATGTCTCTTCTGCTGGCTGACTCCCACACTACTTTACATACATCTACTATTGCCTTGTCTTCAGGCAGACACCTTCGTCGCCTCATGGAGCAACCAGCCAGCCAGTGAAGCCACACGTGTGACTGTGTGCCCAGCTTCCCTTGTGGCAGGTTCATGGCAATGAAACTGCATTAACATTGCTTGGACTGAAGTCTCCCTCGCCACTCAGGTGAGCAGCAGCACCTCTTGCATGAAAGCTAAGCTTGCAACCATCTGTCTTTAAAATGGATGAGTGAGCATTAACCCCACCACAGTAGCCACATCCATCGCCATCACACTATTTCTGTGCTGATCACAACTCTTAGCAATCAGTGGAAGAACTGGGACTAAAACTTGTGGTTTCTGGGGTTACTCAGTTTACTGAAACTTCCCTAGCCTACAGAGCAATGTCAGGGGGAGTTTCTCCATCTCTGTTTTTCAGTTCATCCAAAATTGCATCTTCATGAGACCACCTGCAGCAGAGGGCCAAAATTGTAATATTCTCAATAAATCTGTGAGAGTTGGCAATACTGGCTTAGAGCCTGAAACATAAAAGGATAGACAAAGCACTCTCTTTATGTGGGACGTTCCAAATTTCAGTAGCTTTTGAGTACTTACAATGTCAGCTAATGTGGAGGCAAATCTCTTTTACAGTTATTTCTAACACCTGCAGTAAGATGTCTGACAGCAATGTAACAGTGCAATTAAAATATGCTTAAAATACAGCGGGGGTGAGAGTCACTACAGCACTTCGCATGTTAACTTATGCCTAGTTTCTTCATTGCAAAGCATTACTGTGATTAAAAAGTGTTTATTTTTAAACCGAAAAATTAATGTAGTCTTAAAGAAACAGCCCTGCACTAATCATTGGTTCGCTTCCCTCCCCACCCGTATAATCACATTCTCAAACAAAGTTATAAAATTCTCATTTTTTCCTCTCATCAGGCATCATTATTTTTATAAAGCTAGAAAATAATCATTTTAAACTACACTCTGGTAAATTGAAAGGTTATTTGTTAGGATTGATGCTTTGGCATAAAGCCTAAGTCAGCTAGCAATTACACTGGGGTTCTCAGATTCTCTGGGGACACCAGATAATGAGAAATGAAGGAACAGATCTTGGATATCAACTGTATTGCTAATCCTACTCCTCTTGCCCACCCATTTCTTGCTGTCATTAAGAAATGCTGCCTAATCTCACATCAATAAGGCTGTTTTAACGGGTACATTTGGCCTTCTTCATAAATTCGCCAAGACAAGCCTCCCACTAGAAACATTTACTTATACACAGAGGATCACTTAACACTCATTAAAAAAGTCATGGGACCCTTATGCAGTGCTGGCCTAAAAGAACATTGAAGAGAATTTGTTTCAACTCAGCAGCATGGAGATAGCTACTTACATAATACTGGTTTTCAAGGACCAAAGGTGAGCTAAAGGCATTACCTACCATTTTAGCCATATTCTTTCAGTCAGTATAATTCATTATATATCATTTTCAGGGAGGATCTCAACTTTTTAGTCTTGTTGAATTGTTATGGAAATTCCAAATAATACTGTTAATAAAAACCACGAAGCAGTTGGTATGAAGGAGAAAAGGAGGTGAGTCAAGATGAGGATGGACAAACAATATCTTATGTCCATTATGTTACCAACATATGCTTTCTATTTCCATACCATGCAGCTGGCAAGAGAATGTGCTTTCTTGAACATACTGTGAAACAGAATTTCAGCATGAGATTACTGTCCCCAGTCATCTCAAATACATTATTGACATGTAGGTCAATATCCAGTCTGTATTGGCAACTACTCTGAGCTCCTTTAACAAGATTTGAACACTCCATCCTTTATTTGGGGCACAGAGGATTAACTTTCTAAACAAACTTTCATCCGTCTAGCCTCACTTCAGAGTAGGAAGGAGGGGCTCCAGCAAAGAATGAAGAGGAAAGAGACAGCTCTCATTCTGGTTGTAGGAAGACATCCAACAAATCCCCCAGAATAGAGGAAAAGAAAGTCTAGGCCAGGGTACTTTTACCAGAGCATTTTGTCTTGCTCTGATACCCTGTCAGAATCTGGGATATAGGAACTAGTTGTTCAACTCTCAACGGAATATAACAATCTAAAAGTCCAGATCTTATTGTTATTAATTACAGGTCATTGGTGTTAAAAGAAGAACATTTAAGCCATAATTTATAACATCCAATTAAAATAGATAACTGTCTCATAATACACAAATCTCAAGAAAATGCCTCTCTATGCAGAACTACAGTCATGTTGTTGCTATAGTAAAATGAATAGTCTGATGTGTAGATGAAAAATATTCAACAAAATTCTGAGACTTTTCTTTGCAATGTACTGCTTAATATTAAAAGGATCATTAAATTAGTGATTATTTCTCTGAGTATAAATCTCTCAACTGAAAATAAAACAAAAACAAACAAGTGAACTAAAGATTCCCTTTGAAATGAAGAGGGATGTTGAGAAAAACTATTATTTTGCCAATAGTAGCTGAATGTCTTAACTTAAAATAAAACATTCCAAATTAGAAGAGCACAATTTATACTCTGAATTTTTGAGAGGCCAGAATGGTTAGAATATTTTCTAGCAGATAAGAAAGAAACACAACAGCAGTTGCATTTTACAATTACAAAATGCCTCTCTTTAAAATTGCCCTTCGAGTTTTGCCAGTAATAGGACATCAAATTTGGAAGAGTAAGTAATTACCACACTAAGGAAAAGGGGCTCAAATCTCCATCAACTGTTAATTGGAACCAAAGCACCTTTCCATCGCCAAACCATACAAATACCCTTGGTGCCAACCTGTATGTATACCAAAGGACAGACAAAAAACAAAAATCTGTACGCATATACAGTTATAGGCATGAGAGTCCAGCCATTACTGCAGGAAAGGCAGAAGCATCCCTCCCCTCTAGGAAGGTGGAGCCAAAGCAAAGGAGCCTTTCTGCTAATCAGTGTGCCTGAAGACAGAACTCCCTTAGGTTTACCTGTGCAGCCACCTACACTATTAGCTAATCACTTCTACCTAAGTCAAAGTAGAGCTATTTCCCTCACTAGAAAGAATAATTGAGGCTTTCAGAGACACTGCTACAGCATGAGATGAAGGAATCATCATCTGTTGGGAAACAGCTAGTTACCCTAAACATGCTGCTTCCCAGCCCCTGCAAAAAAGTCAGGAATTGGTTAAGCGGTATTTGGGCTCAGTGCTGCCTTTGTGCATGTGTACAAAAAGCAAAACAAAAACAAACGCTGCATGGTGAAGGATAGTTCTGTCAACAGAGCAAAGCTTACTCAGATTCAGCTGTAACAGCTCAGGACCTTAGTTTGCTCCATGCTTTATGTTTATTGGTGGTGAGGGGGGCAGGAACAGGGAAGGAGAAGAGACAGCTTTTATGAGCAGGTTGTGCTGGAAATATCTGCTTCCACAGCTTCATTTTGGAAAGGGAGATGCATATAAAGAAGCAGAATTTCAGCATGAAGTGACTGCTATTACTGTCCCCAGCCAACTGGGTACATTACAGTCCTGTAGGGCAATTCTCAGTTTTTGCTGGGGTAACATTCTGAATCTCCCTCCCTTTACAGAGCAGTTGCCATCTTCATTCTCCTCCACAAAACAAACTGCACAGTAATGAAGAGGTAACAGCTCTCCTCAGGTCTGCAGCTGAGGAATAAAGCAGCAGATTAGAAGTGAACACTTTTCTAGGTATTTACTTACCCTGCCTGAGAACACTTACTGCTTCCTCCTCACTACCACCCCAATCACAGCCTGGCAATACCCACTTCCCAGGACCATGAGGAAATCACTGCAGCAGCCAAATGTGTTTTGCCCTGTTTCAGAGCATTCCCAAGTGCCTCAGAGGGCCAAGAACTGAAGACCCTCCTCAGTGCACAGCATGACATGTCCCCATCCCCATTATGAACGTGCTGAGGTCAGAAATGTGCCCTGGAATTTTAACCATCTATATTATAGAAATGGCTAACAGCCTGAAATAGATTGAAGTCCTATTGTGCTACTCCCTGTCCCAAAAGCAAGAAGTAACAGGTGGGTGAAATAAATAAGCAGAGGGAGGAGGTAGCAAGACTACAACAAGATTATTTTCATTTTCCCTTAGGTGCCCCCTCCCACATGCACACACCAGTATCAACTAGTAAATTTCTGCTAGAATATCCTGTAGGTGGAAGCAGTCAGAGACAGGAAACCTAGATTGGGAAGGGAGCGAGAGGGTATACTCTCCTCAGTTTTTCTTTTTCCTCATTCCAGCCTACCAAATTGTGATTACATCTGCTGGTTGAGGAATATGAAACCTATTTTTCTAGGATGATAAAGGAGGACTTTGGACAAATTAATGACTGTTAAATATAATAAATATTCATAAGCAGGGTAGGATTCATATGTTAACACAAATTGAAAATGACTACAGAGTAGAAAAGTAGAGGCAGTATAATTTGTACCCAATATGGTTTGTTCTCTTACCTGCTTCCCATCTAGTGTTACAAGTCTCTTGACAATGCCTGAATCTAACTTAATGGCTTCTGTGATGTCAGTCAAAACCTGTTCAAAGGAATGAGCAGTCTTTTTATTCAGCAGAATTCTCACAGCTTTCCGTGGCTTTACTCCACTCCGAATAACAGTCACCAGTTTGGGTTTAATGAAATCTTTACTTTCCTTCACTTCACTTTTCATAGACGTCAGAGATGTCAAGGATCGAGTAGACCCAGTCTTAATATTCACAGACCAGTTTGGATTGACATTCTTGGTATAATCAACTTTGCGATATGGTTCATTAGATGCACACACATAACTTTCACCTGAAGAAAAAAAAATTAAGAAAAAAAGACATTATGATTTAGGGTTTTCGGTTAAACAGATTTTTCACCTATTTCATATATTCTCCAAACTGACGAATTTTGTCTGGAGCAGTGCTATGCATTCGGTTTCAAATACAATCTACCTGTCCAATTGACTCCAACATAAACCACAGTGATATGCTAGAGGAGAGGGCCTCAAGAGCACCTTGTTAAAAATTCTGCTAACCCAAACTGAAGGGAGAGTTGGAGATCTCTCTCTCAGAGCTTTCTTTCTACATACTGCTGAATTATCTCTGCAAAATATTACATTTGTGCGGTTTGCAAAAACCCCTCTCCCACACTCTCCCCCCCCACTTGTACCCAGTAGGAGGAACTGGACTTCTCTACAGACATAAGTTGCACACTGTGATATTCTAGTTATATACTAGATAATTTTCAGGAGACAAAGATTAAGACTTTGCAGAAAAAAAGAAGTGTACATCAACATTAGTTAGCTTGCTTCATGACGTTGCCTCCCTACCACCTTAGGTTATTGGAAACATTTAAATGTTTAAATAGGAAAAAAAATAGATTATCTAGTCCTTCCTCCCTCTCTTGCAGCCCAAACACTCTAGGCTTTGTAGTTAGGGGGGGAATTTTATAAAAGCCTCTTGTTAAAATACTGAACAGCATACTGCCTGTAAAATGCCCTACTCTTTAAGGCAATAAATGCAAAGGAAGCCCAGCAGTTTCCAGAATTTCATTAATCTTTAATCATCCATGGGAAAAAAATCCCACTAAAAGTAAGTATATGCTGTATATACAACTCTTATGCAAAGTAACAAAAAAGCAGTGTCACATGGTTAACAGAATTTTGTTGAATCATTTCACATGCCAGAGAAACGGAAAAACTGCTAGAGGGAGTTATAAAGCAACAGAACTCTAGATTGAATGATGATAATTCTCTGGGGTTGTAGTAGTATGCTAAATTAACACTGGATACAGAACAGTCAGTTTTCAGTAGATCTGTTCAAAAGGTTTCAAAATATTCTGTGCTAAAACCTAGGTTTTAAATTTGCTCCCAATGGGCCTTTTTCTAATTTGAAATGAATATGCAAGATATAATAAAATGTTTGTAAATATTTAATCTAGTTTTATTAATAAATGATAACTGATAAACACAATACATGTAGAGAATTCAGAAGTGCAGAAAATTAGACACATGAGGTTACACTTTACATAAGTGTGTTAGCATATCCACAGTTAACTAATTTCCATTACAAAACCCTCTACTTTGCTCACCATAACTTTGATTTAACAAAAAACAAACAAACAAACAAAAAACACCCTCTTCCCCACCCCTCACTGACCTGGCCTGAAAGTTGCATTGTTTACCCTGATAGCAAAATAAACTGTAAACTTCCTTCAATGGTGCAGAAACCTGCAGGTTGCCTTTGAGTTACTATGATATGAAGTTTACTTGTCTGTTTCTAAACAAAATTGATGTGACTTTTCCCTTACTAGTTTATTATATAACTAAATCTCCTAGGAAGCTTATTTAACTTGCTATATTTGAAGAAAATAAAGTTGTAATTAAGTTATTTTTGTTCTGGCTAATTTGGAACCCAGTTCTGCTCATTGATGTCATTGGGAACTGATCCCATTGAGGTCAACAGGAACATATCAGACACTATGCTTTGGCAGATTGAAGTTGAGAGTCCTTTTATAGGTGACAGTTTGAAGATCTCGGTTAATATCAAAAGGTGTTATACCATCTCTCATACTAAAAGGATCAGATAGAGTCAATGTCTGCAGTGGGTCTATGAAATGTATCAGTTGGAAATATTTAATACATAGGCTTGGATTTCACTACACACACATCCCCCAACCAATAAAAAAGTATTTCTATTGATAAACATCAAAATTTACAGACAGGCCAAGAAAATTGTTTCTTGACAACTTAGAGTTTAAAAAATATTTACATTGTATATTTTGATGTGTGAGGTTGATAATTTGTGTTTTAATGGTTATAAAGCTTTAACGTTTTGAATCTCAACATCTATTGTCATTAAATAATTATCTAACCCAGCCCCATTAACTGATCAGACCCATCTCTGAGTGCAGACTACTGCTGCAGGGGGACATTTTAGATGTGGGTCCAATCTCTCTCTGGTGCTGGGAGTGCCCCAGCCAGGGGGCTCCTAGCTGTGAGTCCCCCCTGCCAGAAAAGGGAGCCCCATGGTCACAACACTCAAATTTCAGATGTAAAAGTCTGAACACATGAAATTAACCAAATTTTAAGCCCGCTGGCCATGAAATTGATCAAAATGGACCATGAATTTGACAGGGCCCTTGCCATTGGTACTGGGACTTATATATACCAATTATCAGAATATCTTGCAAACATCTCCAATGGCCATAGATAGGACACTAGATGGGGAGGCTCTGAGTTATTATAGTGAATTCTTTCCCGAGTGTCAGCCCAGTGGGTCTTGCAGACATGCTCAGGCCCTAAACGATCACCATATCTGGGGTTGGGAATTTTAAGAACATAAAAATGGCCATACTGGATCAGACCAAAGGTCCATCCAGACCAGTATCCTGTCTACTAATAGTGGCCAATGCCAGGTGCCCCCGAGTGAGTGAACATAACAGGTAATGATCAAGTAATCTCTCTTCTATCATCCATTACCACCCTCTGACAAACAGAGACGAGGGACACCATTCCTTACCCATTCTCACAAATAGCCATTAATGGACTTAATCTTCATGAATTTATCCAGTTCTCTTTAAAACCCTGTTATAGTCCTAGCCTTCACAACCTCCTCAGGGAAGGAGTTCCACAGGTTGACTGTGCGCTGTGTGAAGAACTTCCTTTTATTTGTTTGAAACCTGCCGCCGATTAATTTCAGTAGGTGATTCCTAGTTCTTATATTATGGGAACAAATAAATAACTTTTCCTTATTCTTCACTTTCTCCACATCACTCATGATTTTATATACACCTCTATCAAATCCCCCCATAGGGTATGTCTATACTACCCACCGGATCGGCAGGTACTATTCGATGCATCGGGGATCGATTTATCACATCTCATCTAAAAATAAATAAATAAATATCAATCGATCCCCAAACATGCTCCCCGTCGACTCCCAAACTCCATTTCAGCAAGAGGAGGAAGTGGGAGCGGCTGTGGTTGACTCACCGCCATGGGGACGGCCAGGTAAGTCAAACTAAGATACTGTGACTTCAGCTACGTGAATTGTGTAGCTGAAGTTGCGCATCTTAGGTCGACCTCCACCCCAGTGTAGCCCAGTCCTGAGTCTCCTCTTTTCCCAGCTGAAAAGTCCTAGCCTCTAATCTCTCCTCTTATGGAACCTGTTCTGAACTCCTAATCATTTAAGTTGCCCTTCTCTGAAGCTTTCTTGTGCCAGTATATCTTTTTTGAGATGAGACAACCACATCTGTACACAGTATTCAAGATGTGGGCATACCATGGATTTATATAAGGGCAATAAGATATTCTTCATCTTATTCTCTATCCCTTTTTTAATTATTGCTAACATCCTGTTTGCTTTTTTGACTGCTGTTGCACACTGCATGGATGTCTTCAGGAAAAAAGATCTTAGAGTCATCGTGAATAGTTCTCTGATTTGTTGTAGCTAAATTAGTCCCCATCACATTTTATGTATAGTTCAGGTTTTTTTTTTTCCAAATGTGCATTAAATTGCATTTGCCATTTTGTTGCCCAATCATTTAGTTTTGTGAGATCTTTTTGAAGTTCTTCACAGTCTGCTTTGTTCTTACTAATTGTCCCCCAGGTCAGATTGGCAGAGACCATGGGAGTTCTTCATTTTCCTCTGCTGCATGGGACATAGGTCATTTGCTGGTTTGAATTAAAGTAAAAGATGGATTCTCTGTATCTTGAAGTCTTTAAATCATGATTTGAGGGTTTCAGTCAGGCTAGCTGATCACAGTGGTTCCTTCTGGACATAAAAAGGATATGGCCTGGTCTCCACTGGCGGGGTGGGGGGAAGATTGACCTAAGATACTTCAACTTCAGCTATGCTATTTGCGTAGCTGAAGTTGAAGTATCTTAGATCGACTTACCTGGGCGTCCTCACAGTGGTGAGTTGACCACTGCCGCTCCCCCATCAACTCCATTTCCGCCCCTCACAGCGGTGGAGTTCTGGAGTCAACAGGGAGAGCGCTCAGGGATTGATATATCGCATCTACATTAGATGTGATAAATCAACACCCGATAGATCAATCACTGCCCGCCGATTGGCAGGTAGTGTAGACTTACCCTGAAACCCCATGCCTCTCTGTCTGCCAAGCACAGCTTGTTTGCAGGAAAGACTCTGTCCCATTCTCCTCATTTTTCTGTGTGATTAGTTCATCATTTGAATACTTGCAACTTCCACTGATTTTAATTAGAACAATGTGCACATGTCAGAGGGCAGATCCAGACTCTGATATAACAAGAGTTTTAAACTATGTGGTCATATCAATTCTCTGGCAAGATCACATCACTGTTTTACCCATCATAAAGAAATCTGTGAACTCTTAAGAATTATCCTTCCCTTCCAGCAATATTTTCACATTAAGTGTGCAGAAAATACCAAGTCCTTACTGTACTAGATTCAGGGGTACATGCTTATTTTCTGCTAGAATCCTACTGAGCTATAAGGCTATTCTGTCTCTAATTATTGAACTGCCAAATAGAAACACCCAGTCATTTGAGAGATCTTTCTTAACCCTTGCCAACAGGCTTATTAAAATCATAGATGTCAAGCAGCTAAAGGAAAACACTTCCAAATGAGCTGTAAAAACAGATGTTAGCAGATAACTATGGGAGAGATTTTTTTAAAAAAGTTACAGAACTACATTTTTTATGAAACAATTTTTTTTTCCTTGAAGTTGTTTTAAAAGCAGCAGATTTCTTCATGAAATTGCTAAGGAAGGGGCAGAGTATAGTGGGACAAAAGGAAAATCTCATTTTGCATGAGGGGGAATGTTTTGAATGATTAAATCAGAACCCAGGAACCCCAATTACTGGTTTTCTACTCTCAGTTCAGCAAATTGTTTACCATGTGACTTTGGGTAAGTCACTTGGGCCAGCATTTTCTAATTTTAGTAACTTAGAACAATATTTAGGCACTTAATAAGTGGCTTATTTTTCAGAAGTGAACTACCTCCAGTTCAGCTTCTGTGGAAGAAGGAAAAATAATCTGCCATTCATTTAGGTGCCTAACTTTAGGCACCCAAGTTTGAAAATATTTTATTAGCCCCATTTTGTTTCAGTTCACCTGCATTTTTTAATATTCTACCAACTTTTATATGAAAGAAAGTATCTACACTATGATGTTATTCAGTTAAGGATATATTGTAACCATTATAGAAATACTAATATAGCCAATATCCCAAAAGAAGTGATATTACATAAAACCAATGAAATCAGCAACCTCTGGATAAAGTATGTCAAGCAGCTATTTAACTCTTGCACTACAGTGCCATGAAGAGGGAAAATTCTTAGAAGTAGCACCATGAGATCTTCACAAATGTACCAAAAGCAGATAGAATTTTAGTGATTACAGTTTCACTCAAAAAGCTTTTATTTTCTAAATCACTTGGAATTTGAGTGACAGATGCTTTGAAGAAAGATAGGGATTTCAATATTAACATGGCTTAAAACTATAGGAAAGGCCTTTGCCTACAAAATGCTAATTCAAGTGACTTTCACTGCATATTTTCTTCCTTTCAATAACATACATGTAAACAATGCTTAAAAAAATAAACAAAAGTCAGAGTTCAGCCTGATGGCCAAGGCTTAAATTAAAGAGGCTGGAGGAAAAAAATGAATGCTGGACAGAAACAAGTTCCCCAGCTGAAATACATGCATTAATTTTTATAATGAAATTGAAGGACAACAGAACAGAAAGACTTCCTGTTCTTAGAATCTTTACCATTATAGATCTTCCCAATGCTACCTCAACATTGCCATTACAGATGCTCATCATCATTACAGGATATTTTATTTACACAATATTTTATTTACACTACACTAGCTAAAGTAACACACAGTTTATCAGTATTTATAATGGAACACCCATCACAACAGTGAGAGTCCTCCAATAATATTTGAAATCTATATTAATCTATCAAAACAAGGAACTGTTTTTTAAAAAAAAGTTTTCATTTTTCCAAGGTCTGAATAAGGTCAAGTCTCGAACATATGGGAAAGTCATGGTGTCTATTTACTAGGATTTTTTCTAAAGGGTGTTTTTTAAAGGGTCAGGCTGGGGTGTTATGATTTTTTCCTTTGATAGGAAGGGGCAGGGAGGTTGTTTTTTAATGAAAACTTTTAAAAATTACAGAATCCATTTCAGATTGTGTAAAATTCAATCTTTTAATTCTACTTTGCCAAACCTCCATTTCAAAACACAGGCTGCATGCAGGTTCATGAATTTGAAAGAATAACTGATATACACAAGCAAAAACTGGCTTAATTCATGAACACTGATCTAAGAAGCAGTTTGATACACGTCGGGCTTATTTGGTCACCTTAGTGTATTACAGATATTTGTCAACTGTTTTTCCAGTTCTATGCCTGCTTTCTTATACTACTTATGGTAACATATCTCTTCACGTGGGACAGATTGAGCTACCATGCCTGCACATCTGGCAAGATCAAAGATAAGAGCAGAAGAGAGAAATGACTACTTTAATATGGAAAACACACCTCACATTCTCTCTTTAAAATAAATTACTGAACCAAGCACAACTCATTTAAGAGACAAAGCATGAAATCTTGGCTCCATTCAGAGTTCAATGACAAAACTCCCACTGACTTCCACGGGGCCAGGGTTTCATCCAGGTATGTATAAAAATCAGTGAATTTGATATGTTGCTATATTTACCATTATACCAACTGATTTTAAATTCATTTGAACTCAAAGAGTTTTGATTTCCTGAACAACAAAATAATCCTCTGAGGCTGTGATTATTAGCTCCCACTAAGTACAAACATTGATGTGTAGAAATATTTCCCCCCAGGGTTACATTCTATATTTAAATCCATATTAATGAAAGAGTTTCTATATATGATTGAAAGAATGTAACAAATGCATAAAAATGCAATTCCAGCGCAACATAAGTTTAGTTGCTTTTCTCAACTTTCCTGTAGAACGTTTTCCCATTTCAGATGTGTATACAAATGATCTAAACTGGAGACTAATGGCCAGATCCAAAGCTCATGGGAATCCTTTGGATCAGACCCTACATTTCAAAGTCACTCATAAACGTATCATCCCTAGCAGGATTCCACGTACATATAATAGCTGTATTTCCAAGTATGTAAATATGCTGTTGACTTTAATATGCAGTGAACTTTACATTGATCTACATTTCAAAATACTTTTAAGCTAATGCAGAACAGCCTCTAATGGCATTTACATACAGCAATTGCCTTGCTGAAAATACAAAGCACGAGTCTTTAGTATACAGCAGTGGCTTTCCAACTGTGGGACATGAGGTGGGTTAAGAATTCTTTATGGTTCTTCAAAATATTGTTGATAATTTCTCACTAGCTGAGTGTCCTGCTCCAGCTCCTGCAGCTGTTGCTGCCAGGCTGGAGGAATAAGGAGGGAACAAGGAGACCTGGTGGCCTTGCCCAGTGCCAGAGGTGGAATGGTAGGATGCCATACCAGGTCACGTACTCTCCAGAGGAACACACACATGCAGCCCCTTGGGAGCTAGTTCCTGCCTCCTCACTCAGGGACAGGAGCATGAGGAGAGGTGCACAGCATGGATGACTGCATCCAGCTGGGGCCACCTTCCTGGAGCATAACCCAGGCGGGGGATGTTCACAGGCCAGGGAGCAGTTGGGCAGCTAGCCAGGGTGGACAACTGACCCCAGGCATCAGTGGAAATACTTGTAGAAAAAGTGAGTGCGCATGGCACATGACTCTCCAAAGGGGGGCACAGTCAAAAAAAAATCAAAAATTGGGAACCTCTGATGTACAGCATTGTCATTCAACATAAATCCATCAACTCTCCCAATTTTAGATTGTGATATGAAATTGGTTACGTAGATATTACATGGTTGTTTACAAATATAAAAGTGAACTATACTCTGATGAAAAGGAAATTTTGTTAACCAATAAGTGGCGTATTAGGCAAAAATGATGAGTGCTACTGAAGTAGGTTACAGTCTGGCTTCTGTATCCAGCCAAACTATTCTGCAGGAAGCTCAGCCAGGCTGCAGAACAATTTTGGCAGAAGTATGAAAGTGCCTCACAAATTGGCATTCTAATTTCAATTTCTAAGATTTGGAATAGCATTTGCAGCAATCAAGAAGTGACATCTTTTCTGTGCAGAAATTCTCCTGGTGATAAGAAATGCCCAAATAAGAGCCTATGCTTGTTCTATCTTTTTAAACATCTGTTGACATTTTGGATCATTATACAATCAACAAATAATTTAATTGGTTATTTACTCTCTACCTCAGAGTTTGGCATGTTACACATGAAGAAGAAATGTTACCTGCCTGTAAGACCCAAATTCTTAAGTAATTTTCCCTTGGGTTGGGACACTAAGCATTTTCTCAACATTGTATTCTTCCCAGAAAAACCCGTCACACCCTAACCCAAGGCTTTTGGATCAAGACAAACTTCTGAGAAACAGTTTTCAGAACACCCTGCAAAATCTCAGGACATTTGGTTGTGAAGCTGTAAAAACTCACATTGCACTGTGTATGTGCAGTCAACTATTTTCAAATGCTTATAACATTTCTCAATAAGTATTCTTTTTTTTTCCCCAAAGTCAATAAAGTTTTCATTCCTGATTGAGGATTAAGTATATGCAAAATTTTCACAAAGGGCCAGATTCACAAAGGGCCTTAGGTGTTTAAACCCGATTTAAGCACTTCTGTTACAGTGTTAGATTCCATGGTGATCCACAAAACTCCTGCCTGGCTGCCGCTTAACCCTGCAGGCACCTAAAATGACTCAGTGCTTAAAGTTCCCTGGACACCTAAGGCTATGTCTATTCTAGAGACCTTACAACTGCACCACCATAAATTCTCCCATGTAGCTGCTCTATGCTGATTGGAGAAAGCTCTCCTATTGGAATAATTAAACCAACCCCCACAGGCAGTGGTAACTATGTCGGTGGGAGAATGTCTCAATCTCTCTTATTTAAGTATTTATACACAGTGGAATAGCTTCAAAAGTCATTGGGCCAGAGAGTGAATGACTGTAGAGTTGAGTGTTTAGGGCATTCACTTCACAGGTGCAAGACTCAGGGCCCACTCCCCTTACTCCAATCACTCTTTATTGTTACAAAGTGAAATAGCTTCAACAGGAGAAACTGATGGAGACTCAGAATGTTCCATAGCTTGGCAGAAGGAGCATTTTTCTTCAAAGTGTGGGAGACCCCTGTTCAAATACCGTCTCAGACAGAGGGAGGAACTGAACCCACGTCTCCCACATCCCAGGTGAGTACTCTGATCACTGGGCTGAAAGTTATGATGGCCATCTCCTCCAGCCAGTTTGTGTGGAGCAACGCAGGCACCTAACTCATTCTCACAAGAAATGACTACAGGTAAAGGGTTCCCTGGCTGTGGATCAGAGATAGGTGCCTCTCTGCAGCCCAGACTTCAGCACTTAGCACTGTGGGGAGGGGCTTAGGATTCCCCGCATCTCCTATTCACTAACTTCAGCAGTTCTCTGACTACTATGCTGGTTTTGGTGTATCCAATCTTAGTACTTGTCTACACTACCGGACGGAGTGGATCCAAGAAATACTATTCACATAGCTGAACTGAAGTCGACGTACTTAGGTCTACTTATCGAGGTGTCTTCACTGTGGTAAGTTGACAGCTGACTCTCTCTCATCAACTCTTGTTCTAGTGGAGTGCTGGAGTCGAAGGGAGAGCACTCAGCAATTCATTTATCATGTCTGCGATAAATAGACCCCTGCAGGATCGATTGCTGCCCACTGATCCAGCAGGTAGTGTAGGCAAGCCCTTAGCCACCTCTCTTCCCACATATTGTATAGGCCAGGTAATTCAGACTCCTAACATAAACTTTGTGAATCCCAGTTGTTGTTTCAGCAATTTTCCTAGCACCTAGAAATTAGGTAATGCAGTGCCAAGTCCCTTTGTGGATTCAGGCCTAAGTTCAAGTAACAAAAGTAGCTAAACTAAAGTTACTAACATTTTCAAATAATCTGCCATTGAGCAGAGTACAAATATGAAAAAGCAGCCCAAAAGGCATTTTTTTCTGCAAATATACAGACACCTGAGATATCAGCTTATAATTAAGAAATATTTTAATTCTAGTTATAGTTTCTTTCAATCTAATGCTATTTGCAATCCTGGGAGATGACAATATGAGAGAGGTGTCAAGTGTATTCTACTCAATTTCTTAACAGTAGATTTGGAACAAGAGTCTTGGTCTCAGATACGGCCCTTGGTCTGCCTTTGTGAGGTATTAATCGGCTTCTGTTATCTCCTGAGGCTGAGATAAAGTGTCCTGCTTCTCAGTAAGAAACTGACATAGTTATGAGTGTCCCTAGACAAAGAGCCACTAGACCAGGAGTGGCCAACCTGCGCCTGAGAAGGAGCCAGAATTTACCAATGTATATTGCCAAAGAGCCACAGAAATACGTCAGCAGCCCACCCACCCCCATCAGCCCCAAGAGTCTCCTGCCATCACCTCCCTCCAAACCCCACACCTGCCACAATCAGCTGTTTCGCATTTGCAGGATCGGGGAGGAGGCAGGGCTTTGGGGGGGAAGGGGTGTGGGCAGAGCAAGGGTGAGCACCCCCTGGCACATTGGGAAGTTAGTGTCTATAGCTCCAGCCCCAGAGTTGGCACCTATGCAGGGAGCTGCATATTAACCTCCAAAGAGCCACGTGGCTCCGGAGCCACAGGTTGGCCACCCTGCATTAGACCATCAGTCCCCATTTTTCACAAGTTCACCACTTCAAGGCACATAGGTCAAAGCAGTTATATGGTTTCCCTTCATGTTTCTGTCTCATAAGCTCATTCTCACAGCATCCATTACGTCTAATAAGGATACAGACAGTTTCCTGTTCAAACTCTGTCTGACTCTTTCATAGTGCCAGATACTACTGATGACTCTGACCTTCCAATTTAAAGAATCATTAAAGAGTATCCTTTCAGTGTTGCATACCAGGAGGAGACCAGATTTCCAGAGCACTGGAAAAAGTCATTTTCTTTCCTTCCTGATTTCTTAGCTCCTTGGACAATCCACAAATGATCATGTTCTTCTCCTCAATTTACTTAAACTCCTTGGATACATACCCTTTGAGAAGCTAGGATACCACACTTACTCATTCTCACCTATTCCTTTCTCTGCTTGCCTCTGCTCTCACCTTCCATTTTGTAAAACAGAGGGAGGAATTGAATGACAGTTTTCTGAAAGGTTTAAGATTAGCAGCCGTGTTAGTCTGTATTTGTAAAGAAAATGAAGAATACTTGTGGCACTTTAGAGACTAATCAATTTATTTCAGCCTAAGATTTCGTGGGCTATAGCTCACTTCATCGGATGCATAGAAAGACAGGATTAAGGTCACAGGTTATCAAGCTTGCTGAGTCTATCATTTGGCTTATCCATAAGAAGTAGACACCTGCCTTGAGAAACACTCCCATAAACTACGTTTTCCTACCAAAGAGATCCCTAGTGGTGGTTTTGTTCATATCACAACTGTTTGTTGCACTAACATTTCCTATTTAAACTGAAAACCCTGCATCTCTTCAAGACAGTTAATATATATTTGAGAGATGTAAATATTTTAGCAGCATTTTTTTTAACAGAATCTGCCTTCCTGTCTTACACCAGCCAGATCACCTCTGCCTTTTACATTCTTTATGATTTCTGAGGTGCCCTGGCTTTTGGCTTCAATGGAAGAAGATAATTGTGCCTTTTGCAAGCAGTAAAGATACAAATTGCCAGCTGGTGCTAGAATCTGGTTGTTCTGGCACAAAGAAAGATGTTCTTGACCTACTTGGTAAAAGCATACATAAATTGAGTACTTTAACAGGATTAACCTGATATTGTAGTATCAATACTCAAAAGCAGTAAGTACTTTCATCACTCACTAATTGGTTCGTACCAATGCTTTCTTTTTCTCCCTGCTAACATGAAACAGCCATCTCCTCTGGACAGATAAAACAATGACCTAGGACACTGCTCCCTGCCTACTGAGAATCTTTCGACATCCTTACAAAAGGCTTCTGTACATGTGCCTAGCATCCTTGACAACTTAGAGTTTATTGCCAATAGTGCTGACATATCACAAGATGTTTAACTATAGCTGTTGAAAGCAAACACTAGTAAGAGTATTTGTTCTATGCAGAGCACTAAAGAGGCAGTCTGATGTAGCAAGTGATAGGGCATGTTTCCATCAGTGATAAAGACCACTTTTTCCTGGTTCTTCCAGAAGTCCAAAATAATCTCCTGGTTAAGGCCAAGGAGCCTAAATACTTTCCTAGTTTCAGAAAAATCTACGTATGAGACAATGAGAGGCTGCAATAAAAGAAGTAAAATAAATAAAATAAAAAGCAAAACAGAAGGCCCCAAAGAAACAGATAAGAGTCATGAGCACCAGTTTCTGCCATTGTGAAGAATTATCATGTGTTTCCACTCCATTCCTAGAGCCTAGACAACAGTGGTAATAAAGTCATTTCAAGAATTAAAAAACTAGATACTTATCTAGACATCTCAGATATACCTCAGTTTCTGCAAACTAATCTTATATCTCACACTCAACCAATTAATCATTGAGAATGGGAAGGGAGAGAGAGTTTTAAAAGTTTTTCCCACTATGGCTATATAAAAGTGAAATATAAAAATGCACATGGGAATCCTGTTATCCCAAACCAAGAATATTTTGTTGGTGTAACATACAGCAAATGTGTGCGTCACATCAGCAGAAGGATGGGGGGAAATTACACATACACATAATATCCCACTGTGCTCAAACAAGGATAAAAACTAGAGAGGTTAGAAACATGGGGTTAGCAAGAGGGTGTATCTCAAATAATTCTCCCTATTTCCAACAGCTCATCACACTATTGATTAATTTGCCACATGCACTTGGGTCCTGAATATTAAAGGATGCAGCCTTGTTTCCATTAACTCCAACAGAAGCAGAACTTGAGAGAGATTCCTCTCTCCATGTTCTATGCAGGCAGCTGAGTCCTCAAATTGACAATCCAGAGATATTTACATATATTGGAGCTGGGGAAAGACAGCTCTCTGTGTAATGTCCTCAGCATCTCTGATCCAGCAAAGCATGGGTTTGCATGATGAATTTGTATGCCCTTCAGGACATGATGCAAAGCATATTTAACTGACTTGTTGATAGATGTGAAATTTTTAAGCAGCAGTTATTAGGTTATATTTATTATTGTGATGTGTGCTGTTGAATTTGTTTTGGCTATAGATAACTTATAAGCACACTGTATACATTAAACAACAACAACAGACTGACTGAATTTCTTACGGTATATGCCCAAGCCCACAACAAAGCATGTAGTGTCTGAATTTAGTGGATTCAGAATATCATGACACAGGGTTTGATCATCTTATATGCCAAACAGACATTTAACTAACAAATAGCAAATTTGCCTTAAAGTGCTCATCTGTACAGGATCTGTCTATTTCCAAGAGCTGTAAAGAGTGACTCCAAGATCAGACAATCTTAACACAGCACCTAGTGGCTTGGTCACAGAGGCTGGGGGCTCTCTCTCAGCTCACCTGATACAGCAGCTGCTGCAGCCAACAAATCAGAACTCCTGTGGTTCCAAATGTCAGCTGTAGTAATGGGAGGGATTTACAGCTTGTCCTGCCAACAGAGACATGAAGGACTGAGGTAGGTGGCTGCATTGGCTCTGGTGCCTGGCCATCAGTTACCGTACACATGAGCTTTCCTCTGTATTTACAACATATACACCTCTACCAATGGTGCAGAGACAATTCAAGCCTACTGTTCTCCACCAAAGTGATGAAGTCCTGACTGCAAAGGAGGACTATGGGTTCTTACGCATGATAGAGTCATTTTTTGTACTTTTCCCTACCCCTGCATGCTTCTTGCCTCAAGGTTTGCTCTCCTCTATATGCATGGTAAACAGATCTAGAACAGAAGCTAATGCTGGTTAAATTTGGTGTGTTAATTGGAGCATATACTAATCCAGTCATAATACTGAAGGACTTTTTGAATATTCCTGTAAACTGTGTTGATCATGGATAAATGAGCGAATTATTGGGAATCTTTTTTCCTTTTATTCTATTGAGACAACCATGAAAGTGATGTTTAAATAGCAGTATTATTGTTGTCGTGCATCTGATGAATAAAGCAAAAGTGCAGACTCAGTGAGCATATAACAAAAGAGACAGTGAGCCAAATGCTGGCCTCATTTGCAACCTTACAACCCCACTTAAGTTAATAAGACTGCAGAGGTGTAGAAGCAGAATTTATCCCAACGAGTCTAACCAGTACATGCAAAAAAACCCAAAAAAAGATACTATGGATGAAAGTTTGATGATAAAACTGATTGATTCCTATCAGGATCAACAAAACCTGTACTAAAAGCCATCTACAATAGGCAATCCCTCCTTCATGAAACCAATTTAAATAAGCACTCAAAGTTTTTGGAATTAAATTTATGTAACTATTATTTAAAAGGTCACCTTTACTAGGTACCCATTTTGATGGTCTCCAAGGTGATCTAGACTAGGGATGGGAAAACTTCTTTAAGTGAATATGAAATTAGACAAAACATCTGAGGTGACATTCTGGCCTCATTGACTTCTATAGGGCCAGGATTTTGCTCCTGGCATTTGAAAGTGTGACTCAAATGATACAGAAAATTTTGCTTAGGCAAGACCATGAAAGAGACTACAGGGGGAATAAAGTCCCATTTTTAAAAAGAAAAAAAATGAGTAAAGAGCAAGGAACTACAGAAAACACACTTTCAGTTGAATAGTCCCTTTTGTTTAAAAAGTAGGATGATTATAGGTGTTAAGTTATAGAGAAGGCTTGCAAAAACAAGGATTAGTGTGTAAGAACTCCACAAGATTCTCCTATCCCTGCTTAAGGCAAGTGCCATTACCTTACAAAGCAGAGAAGGAGTCTTCTTCAATAAGAGCAATGGCCAATACTTTTAAAATGTTTTTAGGTACCGAGAATGCAGGTGGCTGCCTAGTGAGATTTTCAAACATGCCTCAGCACCTGGCTTCCATAAGTTAAATGGGAATTAGGCTGTTTTAAATATTCCACTGGCTACCAAGTTGCCTCTTTAAAACACCTTTAAAAGTTTGGCTCATCGGGGCCGAAATGTCACTAAAAGTCATTAGGGCCTTACCCCTAAATCACGTCTGAAAAGTGATTGACACCTCCAGTGTGGTCCATTAAATGCCAAAACATAAATATCAAGGCTCCTACAGGATGACAGAGTATTTTACAATGCAAGAGCTTTCTCTTGTTCTGAATAAGCCTGCATTGCCACAGGTGAAACAGCAATATTAACATAACAGTGTTATGGAAGTTCAAACATTTTCCTTCCAAACAAATACAAAATATCTGGAATACATCCAAAAGATTTATTACTAATCCTATAGTTGAAACAATATATCACATCAGATCAAACAACAAACCACCACCACAGAGTACCTGTGAGTAAGCCTCAGGGAAACACCAGTGAGAGGAGGCTAGGAATAGGTAGGAAAGAGAATTGTGTAGGTAGGGAAATGGGCACAGAACAAAAAATTGAGTTTTAAACCTAGCTTTTCCACTACCTAGGCTTGTGGTTTTGGGTAAACCACTCAGCTTTTCTGTGCCTGTGTCCTCTTTATGCCTCTAAAAGAAGGTTAATACTGTACTTCCCTACCTCCTAATGAAGATTCATTGTCTTGTTTTTTAAAAAAACCCTTTGCAGATGCAAAGGAGCCAAATTCCACCCAGTTACACCAGTGTGAATCCAGATTAACTCTTGACTGAAGCCAATGGAATTACAGAATTTAACCCTAAGTAACTACTCTTGTTAAGGTGCCTTGTGGGTTCAGACAGAGAAAAAACAATGGGAGAGTGTGAATGCCTTGTGTAGAGGGGGTGGGACTGGGAACACACATTATGTTGAGGGAATAACAAGGGGATATAAGGTAAGGTAAGAAGTCAGTCCCTTAGGAGCCATCCATCCTGAGCAGCCTGGACTTTACTCCTCAACCGCTGCAGGTGTCTCTCTTACCTTCCACTAGCTCCTCCAGGCTAGTGAGTTTCTTGCTGCCATCAATGGAGTAGATGGTGCGGACCCCCTGGGGCAGGTTCACATTGTCCGACAGCGACCTGGTGAGTTCGATCAGGAGAGCATCGAAGGAGCGAAAGCGGTCGCTGGAAATGGCAAACACCAAGCCCTTGAAGTACCGGTCCCCATTGCGGTAGAACCGGGCTTTCTTGGCTTTCTTCTCCGAGCTGAGGGCCTGCAGCGTCCGCGTGCGGTAGAAGCTGCAGTGGGCGCTGTGCGCGGGGCTTGGGATGAGCCCGTTCCCCTTGGGCCCGGAGCTGCTGCTGCAACTCGAGCCGGTCCCCACCCGGCGGGCCCCCGAGCGCTGCTGCCTTTTGTCCCGCTCTTCAAAGTGCTCCAGCTCAATGCTCCTGTTGCTGGCCATTTATTGCTTTATTTGCTGCGCCCTCCCCGCTTCCAACCGCTCGTCCCCCTGCTTTCCCCCCAGACTCCACCGGGCCGAGTTCCCAGGA
The DNA here is from genome assembly GCA_007922305.1 of Dermatemys mawii. NCBI lineage: Eukaryota > Metazoa > Chordata > Testudines > Dermatemydidae > Dermatemys > Dermatemys mawii. Next base: position 66,935,157 of record ML677326.1, read on the forward strand.
ACCTGCCGCTAAGCCGGGCTCAGGGCGTGCAACGCCAGCATCACACCGAGAGAATCGCACCTGCCCTGCTCACTATCTACACCCCGGAGCGCCGACGTGCCCCCGGGACTGACTGTCCTGCGGCGTGATGGTCCTTGCCCCTCCGAAGACACACATGCCCCCCTCTTTCGCATGCACGGTCTCACACCCCCATCCCTGCCCGCGAAAGCCTAACTCAGCATCTCGCGACCAGACGCAGCAGCTAGGACACAGGGCACAAACTTCGGGAGCTGCCGGCGGGGTCAGCTGGCTCCCAGCGGCGGCCACGCAGCCTCACACAATAAAGAGGATGCTGCTAGCCCCAATCATGCCCGTCGCTGCGGCGGAGGTGGGGGTGGGGAAGGCAGGTCTCTCCCGCCCACTCCCCGCGCCTTCCAATCCGGATCGCCCAGCTCCGATCGCCCACCCCAGCGCGCCGGGAGCCGCGGGGCGCGGATCACAGGGGCAGATTGCAGGCGGCGGGATGCCTCACGCGGCTGCCGCTCGCCCACAAGGCGCCGCGGACAGGCACAAATCCAGGCTCCTGCGGGAGCGGACAGCACCCTCCCCAGCGCTGCAACAACCAGCCCCCGAGTCAGTGCTCCCGCCCCGCACAGCTTCAGTGGGGAGCGGCAGCAGCTGTTAGTGGAACTGCCCCGTGTAAAAGCAAAAACAAACACCCGGCCCCCGGCTTCCCGCCCCTCTACGCCTTTCTATGCCGGCAGCTTCTATAGCCGGGCGCAAAGGATCCAACAGGAGGAGCGAGCTGCGCCTGCAACCCGGCCAGTCCGCACTGATGGCAATGCAGCGTGTGAGGCAGGCAAGGGCTTCTCCCGGGTCCTAGACAGACGCGAGCTCCTGCGCTAATGAGCCCAGCTGGGTTGAGCACGAGCCGCCTCAGGCTGTAGTTTATACCTAGGGCCCTACCAAATTCGTAGCTGTGGAAAGTGCCTCAGGCACCGTGAACGCTAGTCATTTGTGTGTGTTTACACCATACTGATTTCACAGTGTTTCTCCAACCCGGGAGCCTGACCCACAAGCCAGTTGCAGGTAGGTTGCAAGATTATTTTACGGGGGTCGTGGTACTGCCACCCTCATTCCTGTGCTGCCTTCAGAGCTGGGTGGCTGGAGAGCAGCTGCTGTTGGTCAGGCACCCAGCTCCGAAAGCAGCACGCTGCCAACAGCAGTGCAGAAGTAAGGGTGGTAATGCCATGCCATGCCACCCTTACTTCACTGCTGCAGGCAGAAGTAGGCTGGCCAGCTGCTTTGTAGCTGCTCAGTTCTAAACGCAGCATCACCACCAGGAACGGTGCAGAAGTAAGAGTAGCAGCACCACAACCCCCTCTACAGCTCCTTTTTGGGTCAGGGTCCCTACAATTACTCTACCCTGAAATTTTAGTTTAAATAACTGAAATCATGCAAATTACAATTTTTAAAATCCTTTGACCATGAAATTGACCAAAATGGACTGTGAATTTGTTAGGGGTCAGCCAGCTAGTGTGTAAAGCACCATCAAAGGGGAATGAAAGCTGTGTGTGTGTGGATGGGAGGTTGAAGCAGCTCAAGGGTAAAAGCCAGTTAACTTCAGTGAAGACAAGCTCTGCTACTCAACCCTGGCAAAAACAGGAAAAATGAAGGGCAGAACTGAGGAGCTCTTCATTCTCCCATTTGTTTTGTGCCTTCACATTGCTGCTGTGCACAGCTACTGTATGTCCTGGAGGAAAATTAACTTACATAGTTGGAAAATACATTACCTTCTTGTGATAAAACATCCTCTCAAGTCACAAGGACACCAGGCCAGTTTCTGCTCTCGCATCTATGTAAGTTAATGGTATGTCAGTGGTATAAGTGAAATCAGAATCCAGCTCACTAGCTAGATAAAAAGTATATTATTGCTCAGAATGTATTTGTCTTAAATATTTATGTCTTGAGTTCTTCTTTTAGTTACAACACTGTAACAACATTGAACTCCATGGAATTATGCTGGGATTTTTTAGTAGTGTAATTGATCTTAGAATTTGGCCTTTGCGTTTTAGATTACTAGCTCAGTTAGCTTCAGGTTGCTTGGTTTCTTTATTGTTTTGAAATAACTATTTTTCATTGAGGATGGGATAAAATATTAATATTTTTAAAAACATTTCCTTACCTAGATTACTAATTTTAGTGCCAGGTCTGCACTTATGTTATAAACCAGTACCTTAAGCCCTGGTTCCTGGAGTCCTGTGACTACATAAAAAGCTACGATTTCATTTTAAAAAGAGTTTCTAATCCTTACGGTTGTCAAAAAACAACCTTGAAAAAGTGACATATTCCTTAAAAGTGTGCAGTCAGTCTGAAACAGTAGCTTTAAGATTTGTGAATTCCTACAGGTATCTCAATGGGGTATTAGAACCCCAAATCCCACCTCTCAGGAAAGCTCAACCAGAGAATTCCTGTGACAGAGAAACAGTGCAGAGGGCTCAACCTGCCACCACCACCCTAACAGATATACCCCAACTTCTGAGGCAAATACTAGGGAGACCTGCTGCTGCCTTTTGGGAGGGAGAGGGGATCCCTGTGCCACTCCTGGAGAGAAAAAAAGTGCCCCCCTGCACTGCTGCTCCTGGCTCTAGGTCAGAGCTGAGGGTTTCCCTCACTGCCACTATTCCAAGTGTGGGTGGAGTTACAGGAGTATAGTCATGCTAGGACTTGTCATGATAGGACTCAATCCAGCCCCATCCTGCCCTGATCTCCATATATGTGTGGGGATCTGCTGTGCTTATTAATTACAAATCAGGAAATAGTATTTTCTAATTTGAGTGTTGAATTCATTGCATATTTTTGTGGATGAGAAGGATATGCAGCAAATGAGAGCAGCCTATTGTTGTGTATACTGAGACAGTCAAATGAATAAAAACATATTCCGTTGTTTACATTAAATGTTTTGAACAGAAGCAGGTGTTTTTAATGTTGCTTGGCACTTAGTAAATCATGCCCACGTTGTTGCATTTATCTAACTGTTACTTTAAAAACATATTTTGATCAATTTATGGCAGCTTTAAGGTTTCCTGAGTTTTAAAGTTATTAGAAGGTTATCCAAAATCAGTTAATCTTTCTTTCATTTCTGTATTCTCTTGCATCTCTTACCTATCTTTTTTAAAGTAGCATTTTCATGTATATACAGCAGTATACTCAAAACTATTCCATTAATATAACTTTTTTTTATAAGACACATAGCTGAAACATTCACTTTGATCTTTCAAAAATTAGGTGTTCTCTGTTAATGAATGCTTGCATTTAAACAATACAAGAAAGTCTCTTAAAGAATACATGAACATTCTAATGCAATTATAAATAAAATATTTAAGTATGTTATGAAAGTCTTTCTTATGCTCCTATTGAGATCAGGCTTTTAATTTCTGTATCTTTTATCATTTTAGTAATTGTTTATGCTGCTCTGTGTGACTGAATTCTGTGGCATTAAAAGTATGATGGGGATGCTTTTATCTATATTTAACTTACTTATTTAGCACATGTAGCATGTATTATGGTCCAATTTAAATAAAATTTAGAGAGGATAAAATATTCAAGAGAATTTCTTTCAGTCCTTTAATTTTTCAAGCAGATCCACAAGTGCTTAGTTGTTAACGACTTCACTATTCCATCATCATGTGTGATAAAGTCTAATTTGGTAGCTAGGTTAATATCTTAGAGAAACACATATTCTTTTCTGCTGTTATTCCCTTAAGAAATATGCCATGAATTATATTTCTCTGCAACTTATTGTTTTTTTAACTTGATACTTCTCTATGACTCACCTAAGTTTTCTATGTATGCAATGTTGTTGTAGATGTGTTGGTCCTAGAATATTAGAGAGACAAAATGGGTAGGGTAATATTTTTTATTGGACCCATTTCTGTTGGTGGACAGCTGATCGAGTCTGGTGCAGGGAACACGCGCTGCATCTTGAAACAGGGCACCCTAGAGGCTGCACTGGTGTGCACTCAGACTATATTTCCTAAGGCATTTTGCTTGCAGAATTCAGTACCCCCTGACAAAACCCACAGCTTTTATTCCTGCTTCTATTCCTGAATTTGTGTAGTTAGATCAGCCTGGGAGCCATGGATCTCCACAAATGACTCATCTGAAGGTGGGGAAGAATGTGATTCTGGCGTGCACTACCAGTTTGTCTCTCTAGTGCCTGGGTTCAGCTTAGTGTGAAAATACAAGTTCTTTAACACTTCACTGTTTTAATGGAGCTACAATTGTATTTAGGTTTTCTATGGCAATGAGTTTATTGCAGGATGTCACTCAATTGTTTTTTTCCCCTAAGTATGAATACAACGTAGCAAACTCTTTTTAAGAGATCCCAGCATTCCTTACCCTCCATGTCCAGACCAGATATTTGACTCTTCCTCAGTATAGAAGAGACTACAATATACACACCACATTTTATTTTCCTTTTATGGTCCAGAGACATCACTTCTCATCTTCCCTTCCTACAATGAGGCAGAAACCCCAATTTACTCCACCATTGCTATATGGACTGGAAGTTCCATTATATCTTCCATATTTACTTGTGGCATACAGAACATTTATCTACCTTCATACAATCTATGTGAAACAAATATGCCATGGACTTCAGAGTATCCAATTTTTATCTGTCTGCCTATTAGATGGAGTGCAGTAATGTGAATGATAGGATCCTTTTTTAGGAATATGCAGTGTCATATTTTACTTAAACTGAATGAACTAGAGAATATTTGAAAACTCAGCAACCTTCCCTTAACCGTTTATTGCATTACTCTTTTGTTACACATTACAACCTTTACTTAAAGTTACCAAAGTTATTTGTTTGTTAACAAGTATGATACAGGATGCACTTAGTCAGGGGGATGTACCTGGGTGAATGAGAGGAGAAGTTGGCAACTTAGGTTCCATTTTTGTTTCATAGTTGGTTTCTTTTTAGGTGAAAATCAGGTATTGCTTGGTGTAAAAATTCCTTTTAGACTTCAGTTTTTAATATGTTCATTTCAGTATTCAATAGCTTTGACAGGAAGTCCATAGGCTTTGTTTACTTATTGCTGACAGCAAAACAATTTTAGTTTAATGGAAAAATGGCATTTCTGAATTTAATAAAGTGCAGCTTTAGGTCTTAGTCAGTGACAGTGATAACATTTTGTTCAGACTCACTTATGACAAGTCTAAGGGAAAAATTCTGATTTACAAATAAAAATAGGCAAGCCTAAGAGGCAAATCAAGTGTTGACGGCTGTATTAGCTGAGCTGACTAGGAAAGTGAACAACTCACTGCACCTATAGCCATGTTTCTGTCAGAACTGGCAGTGCTGTGGTTCCGTGCTATTTCAGAGTGCTGGAAATTAAACTAAATGAATGCATTCAGAGAGAAATTGTCTGGCCCAGGATCATGCACTCTCAAAGTCCACTATGGTGAATCTGCACTGCATAACTCTCAATCATACTTCCACAAGAAGGGCACAGGATGATGTCAACAGCTAGCTTCTGATATCAAGATGAAGTATTACAGTAGGAGTGAAGTAACCAGATATTTGGTCAGTATATTTGCTGGAGACTTGACATTGGAAGGAAAACAAAACTATCTTTTTGCTCACAAAACCAACTGAAGGGCCTGCCCCACTCCTATGAGAGAGAGGACCAGGGGAGGCCAGATGGCTGCTCATGAGGGCAGCCAATCACATGAGAGCTTATTGGGAGCCAATCAGGGCCAGTGTTAGAGCCAGCCAATCAGGGCTAGGCTAGGCCTATAAAAAGGCTGCTTAGGCAAAGAGCAGGTAATTTATCTTAGACATTCAGAGAGGAAGATTTGTGTCCTGCTCAGGAGAGTAGTACCCTGGAGAGAGCAATGCTGGGCAGGCTCAGAGAAGCAGAGGTGAGTGCTTCATCCTGACTCCTGCTAGACTGTGGGGCCTGACAGAAAAGGCTTAGAGGGAATAAAGGGCCAGAGGGGAGGTGGTCCAGGGATAGGAAGGCAAGTGGGGAGATAGGAGGGCAGAGAAGCTGCTGTCAAAGGGTCCCTGGGTTGGGACTTAAAGTAGAGGGTAGGCCTGGGTCTTGCCCCTTTGTGCTGCACTGGGCTGTGGGTAGTGGCAAAGTTAGGCTGGAACCTGCCTACCTCCCCAACATGAGAGGGGCTGGATTTGGGGGTTGTGGCTGGCTGCTGAGGCTGCTGATGAGACATGCACTTAGTGTGCCCTCCCCAGGTAGAAGGGGGTGAGGATGGACTTTGGGGGCACTGCTGGAGGGCAGTGTCTTGAGGATGCTGCTGAGCCATGAGAGGAGCAACATAGGTCCAGATTTCAGCAGAGGGCAAGGGACTGACAGCACACCATCAGCAGAGGGTACTCCATGTGGACTGTGACCTAATTCCCAGACTGTGCAGCAGGAGGCACCATGATGGTGAGTTGCCCCCTGTTACACCATGCTAGATGGGCATAGAGTGTCTGTATTCTATGCATCACTGTAAGTGTATTTGTCCTACCTTAAAAAAGTATGGGAGGAGGAGCATGGACCACTCAAAAAAAGGGAAAAACAATATTATGAACCTAGGTGTTTGTAGGCATGTAAATAAATAACTCTCTGGAGTAGAGCTGCATGATATTGCTGAAAATCTTTTCATTAAAATATGGGCAATTTTTTTTGCAAATTCATTTTTTGTTATGGTTTTATTATTTGAGGAATTAGAGGAGACTAAAGTCAAGAGCCTTTCACTGGTGTGCAAGTAAGAGGGTATCATATTCCCTGGCTCCAATCCTGTGCCCATTTCTCTACCTAATATCCCTTTTGTCCTAATGTCATCCTTGACAACTTCCAAGAACATTTTTTTGAACAAATAGGGTTTTGAGATTGCAAATCTTTCACTATGAAGTAATTTTCAGTCCACTCTGCCTTTCACTGATGACCTGGGGCTATGTTAGTTGTGGGTCAGCATATAGATGACTCAGTCAGCAAAATCACATGACCACTTTTTTCTTGGTAAAAGCCTAAGTATAAACATATCCTACTTCAGCCAAATGTTAAGAAAACCTCTACAACAATGTGCAGCAGCACAGGACTCCTGCATTTGTTTTTTCAAAGCTGAAATAGTGACTAGTTCAAACTTTCACCCTGTGAACAAAGAAATGCATGCTTAATGTGACATACAAGTCTTAAAGACAGTACTCTAAATTCTGTGGTGATCTAAATGTTAATGAGTGATGTTTTGGGGATCTGGGCCATGGTACCTGCTTTAAAGAGTTTATAGGTGGAAGGCCCCAGTCTTGACCCTGCATGCAGGTTAGTAGACAGTCAAGCTCAGATTCACAAATGTATTTAGAGGTTTAAACCCAAGACTTAGTGTGCCAAAGCTCCAGTTTTAAGCTCCACTCTAACCTACACAACTTTTCAGAAATCCTGTATCCCTAAGCTCACTCAGTGCCTACAAGTTCCCACTGCTCCTAAGTTTCTGCCTCAGGCATCAGTCCCCATGTCCAATATCCTAAGCCCCAGAGTGATCCACGAAGTGGGAGAAGAGACATTTGCCCACCTAATTTGCATGCTGGGCCTGATCCAGTAGGTGTAGTCAGAGACTGCCTATTGGATTAGGGCCTAGTCAGAATCTGACAGAAGGTAGTTTCCTACATTATAACCCTTTTAGTTCAGTAGCTGGACTTTTCACCTGTGGCATGAGTCATTGAAGCAAAGGATCTGGAACTGAGGTCTCCCACTGCGCAGGTGTGTGCCCTAACAACAAGGTTAGTCTCTTTTTTTTTTTTTTTTATTCTCTCTCTCATCCAATGATTTATATGTGGTGTAACAGCTTCAACAGGAGAGATTAAGACACATCAGACTGTCCCTTTGCTCAGTGGTTAGATCATGCTCCTGAGGTGGGAGAGCCCTAATCAAATTCTCTCCCTGCATAAGGGGTAACTGAGCCAGGATTTCTCACATCCCAGGTGAGTGCTCTAACCACTGGGCTAAAAATTATAAGGTAGGTGGCACCACATCCTCCTGCTGCTGGTTTGTGTGGAGCCAGGTGTCTCAATCTTTCTGTTAAGAAACACCTGAGGCTCCTTCAGCCACCTGACTCCAAGAGGAGGGGTTCTTGGATCACTAGCAGAGATAGTTGCCTCCCTTCTGCCCATAGTTAGGTGCCTATCTTTGAGGGGCAGGGCTTAGGACACAACCTTTTCCTTAGCTCCTTCCAGTAGTTTATTTAGGCAGCTGCCTGCCTAGCACGCTGGGTTTTGGTGGATTTCATTCTAAAACACCTCTCTCTCCTGATGTGTAGGGACCCTAGCACTTTGTGGAGCGCAGTGTGTTCCTGTGACTTTTTTCTAGGTGTCTGTCACAGTCCCTAACTTTCAGTCAGTGTTGCAATGTCTAACTCTCATTGTGGATCTGGGCCCCATTGACTTCTGCATGATTTTCTCTTGGGGGCGGGTAAGGGCTGCCCAGCTGCATGCAGTTTGCAGGATTGGAGTTAAAATACAAAAAGCAGACAAATGGAAGAGTCTCAAACAAAATAGTCAAATCTCAATTTGACTGCTGTTGGGTTTTTAATTAAAACTGTTTCTAATCACTGCTCCCCACTCCAGTTCCAAGATAATGGAGCACTGGGGTACCCTGTTTGAGAAGGGCAAATGCCAAAATTTAGACTGCTAATATGGAATTCTGTAGCCGTACAAAAGAGTCCAACTCCAATGAAACACACACAGATGGGGAAAGGGTTGTATGTGCTATACAAACATGTAGGGGAAGATGTGGTCCCTTCCTCTCTAAGCTTACAGCTATTACTGTCTGGCCATAAGGTCAAACTTGAACCAGGCTTTTATTTTCTTGTATGTAATCTCACTAGTTTCAACTGATATAACAACCATTCTTCTGTATTGTTCTTTGAAATGTGCTGGCAGACTAAGGCTTGAGGTCTGTTAAAGAAAAAACATTTAGAAATTTCAACATGGCCTCTGACTTTTTTCTTGTTACATTTTTGTACAACATTCATGAAACTTTTTTTGCATAATCCAAAACTCCTGCCTGTACTCTGCCTACTTACTAGAGAACTGGGATTCTTTTAGAGTTCTGCTTGTCCTATTTAAACATTTAGGTTTAATATTTCTGTCTCTTGCTTTTAGTACATCCATTATAAAAACATTTTGCATGACAGGTTAAAGGGAATGGGAAAGAAAAATACACCTTACGTGTGTACTTTTCCCAGTGACATGGTGACTGGCCCTGGAAGGGGAGATTGGGTCTAATCTCATCTGTGACACTTAACTGGCCTCCTCAGGTGAAAAAATGACCAAGGTCACACAACAGGTAACTGTGCAGCTAAATCAAACCATCTGGGTGTAGAGAGAAGACAAGCCTGTGGAGAATTGAGGAATGCCTTGGAAATTGCTGTAAATAGAAAGTACACTCCCCTGAGTCCCTTTGTAAGGGGTCACTAGGAAGAGAAGCTAGATCTGCAGGAAGGTGAGGCTGGGGCAGCTTGAGACTGGGAAGGAAGAGAACAGATGCTTGGTTTTGGAGTTACCAAGCATGGGAGGGGTGAACTTTTTTGTGTAACTATTTAGCTAGAGGGCCAATCTAAAGGGGCCTGTGATGGGTTGGATCACAGAAACCCCATTGGGGCTGCCAACTGATGTGCCTGGACTACTTCTGCCCCTGCTTCCTTGCCCTTCCAGCTTAGGACTCCAAACTCCTGCCTGGCTTGAGCCAGACCCACTAGCCTGCTTCAAACACCAACCCAGCTCTGAGCTACGTCTCCTAATAGCTGCTTCCAGGCAAGCCTACATATTGAGAAATGTTCCTGCCTCTAACACCCAGATGCTCAACTCTCAATAGTGTCCAAACCCCAAATAAAGACATTTTACCCTGTATAAAGTATACAAAGTAAACTCATAGCTTGTTTGCCCTCTATAACACTGAGAGAGAGAGACAGCTGTTTGCCCCCCATGAACTAATACATCAGGTTAATAAGTGAGAAGTGATTTATTAAATACAGAAAGCAGGATTTAAGTGGTTCCAAGTAGTAACAGACAGAACAAAGTGAATTACCAAGTAAAAAAAAAAACAACACAGAAGTCTTTATCTAATACTGTAATAAGACTGACTACAGACAAGATCTCACCCTCAGATGTTTCAATAAGTTTATTTCACAGACTGGATGCCTCCCTAGTCTGGGCCCAATTCTTTTCCCTGGTTCAACCTTTGTGTCAGCTGAGGTGGTAGCTAGCGGATTTCTCATGATTGCAGCCCTTTGTTCTGTTCCACCCCCTTGTATATCTTTTGCATAAGATGGGACTCCTTTGTCCCTCTCTGGGTTCCCATACCTCCTTCTAAATGGAAAAGCACCAGGTTAAAGACGGATTCCAGTTCAGGTGACCTGATCACATATCACTAAGACTCCAAGCTCTCATTCCTCCCAGTCTCACTCACAAGAAAGTCTGCCTGCAAATAGAGCCATCCACACAGGGCCAGTGTAACCAATAGGTGAACTAGGTGGCTGTCCGGGGTGCCAAAAAGCGATGCCCAAAATTTTTTTACACTACTTCTGGAAAACAAACAAAGAAAAAGGGAATGTTGAACATGCATTTTAACTTATCATTCTCTCATACATTACAGCTATAGCCTATGCCAGCTCTGCATTGCGGGCACAAGCATATTGCTCACTCACAAACTGGCAATGATGTCCTTTTTCTTGTTGCATGCAGCTGTTACCCGTTCTGACAGGTTGTTTATAAGAAGTTTACTAGTTTTCAGAGGTTATCAACTGAGGCAACTTTTAGATCTGAAACAACTCAACAAAGACTCTGGCGAGTGCTGCTGCATCATTTTGTTAATACTTTGTCAATTGTGTGTGTAAACTATGTGTAAATGTTGTTGAAATTTGTCTGATTGTCAGTTGTATGAGAGTATAACCATTCTAATTTTATAAATTAATACAATAAAGGCAGAATAAAATGTAGATTTTGATAGGAAAGAAGTATGTGACTAAAGAGTATTTTTGAAAGTATTTAAATGATCCTCTGTGTGGAGCAGAAATGCAAGGTGGCAGTTTCTCCTAAGGTGCAAAATATCCTTGCGCTAGCCCTGTATCCATAGTCAATTGTCTTGGTTGATGGGAGCTATCAGGATTCCAAACCACCACTAATGGCCCATACTTTGCATAACTACAGTAGGACCTCAGTTATTTCATATTTCTAGTTTCAGACACAAGTGATACATTTTATACAAATAAGATGACTACAGTTGGTAGATTGATACCTTACAAGAGACCTTTTTGCATGAAGCATGTTTTAGTTAGATTGTATTCACATCCATCTGCATATTTTCAAAAAATCATATAGAATGCAGCATCACAAGGCCAGCTGGGAGAAACCAGCTTAAGGTCCTCAACCTACTATACAGCGTAAGGGTAACAATCTTGCTCTGATTTATCTGAGCAATGAGGGGAGAGGTGAAGAGCAGAATGGTGCCAACTGATCAGGGCTGGAGGAATAGGGAGTGGCAGCAGAGCAGTGCTAGTTTGACAATAGGCTACAGGAGTCTCTTTGGTGTTTGTTTGTTGTGGTTTTTTTTTTCCTGTCTGCAGAACACTTATTCACTCTCTTGGGATCAAATGTGGGTAAATCTGAATGGTTCAAAAACACTCATGTGCTAAGTATTAGTATTCATCCCAATTCTGGATTAAGTTGCTGAAGTTGGCTCAGGTATCTAGCCAGCTGGTTAGTGGAGCTGAACTGATCATTTTACCAGTCCTCTAGATTGATTTGTGTACTGGGGAGGGAATTCAATGAGCAGAAAGCTAGAACTATACATAATATAGAAAATTAATTCTGTTTCCCAGTACATTCATAGTGCACTCCAACTAGCATCTGCCTCTTCAAGCTCATCAGCTTGGAGTCACTGTGCTGCAAAACTGACTGGTTTACAGCACACATGCAAAATGTTAACCAGCCTGTTGTTGAATTATAGGAGTTTGCATATTGAACAAACGATTATCTAGCAGTCATCCCTATTGTTCACGGAGAGAAATTGTAGCAATTTCTATTGATTATTATATGATGTAAGCACTGCCACCTGGTGGATGGTTAGAGTTTAGAATTTTTTTTAAAAAAACCCCAGGTTGTATCTACAACTCAAAAAGGGGACAAATTAAGATACAAATCTGTTTAAAAATTGATGTTAGATGTGATTATATAGTAGAGGGTTTTAATAAACAGAGTATTAAAAGTAAAAGAGAAAATAGCTTCCAGCAGTGCATAACAAATCAAATGATGTATATCTATCAGTGGTTCCCAAACTTTAACGATACATGAACCCCTTTCACAAAAATGTCAAATCCTACAATCCTTCTCCTAAAAATGAATATTTCCAAGGATTGTCTCCCTTACTGCATACAAATTATAAAAGCAGTGATCTTGGAAATAAAATTTTTTGACACCCTCATTATACACTATTTATCATTACAGTATTCATTTTCATACGTTATGAAAACAAACACTCTTCCAAGATTCCACTTTTGTACCTTGTATCTCTTTGATTAAGCCTGTTATAGGACAAGACTCCTATGTTTCATCAAGGAGTATCAGATATGAAACAGGATGAAGGTATATAAAAAGCCAACTCAAATATAATTTCTCCTATGCAAGTATTTAGGTCTTGGGCAGGCCAGGCAAACATTCACTTTTCTTCATGAGGGACCTGGAATATCACTTATGATGATTTTACTTAAATTTTCCACACTTTAGTCTTGAAACACTAGTTGAAGTCAAACGCTTGTTTTCTTGTGTCTTTACACTTTGTGTTTTAGCCACTTGTTCATTATTGGGTGTACAACAGTTCAAATAAAAACATACTGAGAACAGAAACTAGTAAACGAGAAGATTCGCACATGTCTCACTGGAGCAAAACCTCACTCCACAGAGAATGGCTGAGTAACAGAGGAATGTTACTGTTGCTAAATTTTGGATACAATCACCTTGGTTCTGGCTTGATGTGCAAAGACTTTTTTTTTTTTTTCTTCTGCCATCAGGGCTGTCTCTAGGGGCTGCAGGTCCAGGGAAAAATTAGCCTGGATGGTCCTCCAGCTACAGTGGGGCTCCTCTCTGCCTTTCATGCCGCTCAACTTCCCCTGGCCACTATGGGCAGGGTCCTGGGAGAGTACTGACCTCCATGTTTGTGGTCCCTAGGGATGGCTCTGTCCACCATTATGGTGATTTTTCATCCTGTTGATAATAGCCCACTAGTTGAATTGTCTCAGTCCCCCAACTTGGTAAGGCAACTCCCATCTTTTCATGTACTGTTATATACCTTTCTCCTATATTTTCAACTCCATGGATCTGAAGTGGGTTTTAGCTCAGAAAAGCTTATGCCCAAATAAATTTGTTAGTCTCCAAGGTGCCACTAGTACTCCTCATTGATTTTGCTGATACAGACAAACATGGCTACCACTCTGAAACCTGTCAGAGCGTGTAAAGTAATTAGACCTAAGTAGGGCCCTGGAGAGAGATGGAGGTAAGGCAGCTGCTTCTGGGACCAGGCCAGAGGTGCCTTTCCTCAGAAGGGAGTTGCCTCTGTGCCTTTTGTTACCACTCTTTTTGAGAAAACAGAACTGGTATACATTTTGTCTATAAACAAATTATACCAAAAATCCTGGCAATGATTTTGCTTCAAATGGAGAATTCATCTGCAAGATCCCAAAGTTCTGCTCTTTCTCAGCACAGAGGCAATGCTAGATTTCAGTGAAGTATGGTTTTATTTTTGACCTTTTGTTCAACATATAATAGAAAGCACAGCTGGAAGGAAGAAAAAAAAAACACTTCTGGGATAGAAGGTCAGACTATAGATCCAAAGAATCTTAGAAACCACTGGAACCTCAGAGGCTCTGAGATGACACTTTGGATGGAACCTTTTTAAAAAAATGACATTGGAGAAAGGTGGGAACAACTGAAGTAAATAAAGAATTGCCATAATTGCAAATATCTTCAAGGATTTAAGATTTGGTAGCAAATATTATAAAGAAAGCAGCTCATGCTGAAGCAAGAATGCTGATACTAGAGGATTGTCAGCAAAAACTCTGAGATAAAATATTGTCACAAAAACATGTCCTTGCTAAAAGGCAAAGAGAATTATGAAAATAGGGCCACATCGGCTAGCATTGGAACACTTGGAAAGCAGCTGCTCAGAATTAGTGTAAAGAACTTGACTGGAAACCACTTAATTGCAGCAGTGTTGTGTAACATAATAAGAATGCTAGCATTGGCCATCGTGGGTGCTGGTCTTCAAAGTCAACTTTTAAAAATAATATTACATATGAATTAAAAGCACTTTTTTAAAGAATGTCTCATGGCAAGGCCAAATAAGGTGCTCAGCTGTCTTAGGTGTCTGCCTAATGCAAGGTCATCTGTCAGTTCAGCTTATAGTATCTGTCATATCCATTCTATTTTTATCTAATGGTTTGTTTCCAAACTTTGTTTTTCCTCTGAGGAAAAACTATAAACACTTAATGGTGTAATGCAACAGTCAGAAGGCAAAACAAAACTGGCAAAGATGCTTTAGAATTCTGATTTTACTGCAGAAGCCTAGATTTAGATATGAAAATTGTTTCAAAATTTAGGCTTGATCTCCAACTTCCAACAAATCTGGGTCTGTACAAAAAGATTACCATATTCATCCAGGGGGACATCCTGGTCCCATGGAAATGAGCCAGTCTTCTCTCGTTTGAGGAATGCTGGTGGCTACTCCCATCAGAATGGCTGCTATTGAGGACACTCATGCTTATCATTTGTATAGCACTTTGGTTTTAAAGCCTTAGACAGACATTAATTAACCCTAATAACACCTGTGAAATAAGTGGTTAAGTGTTCCAATTTTGTACAGGTTGTGAAGCAGAGGTAGAAAGATTGTGTGGCCTGGGTCAAGATCACTTAGTCAAGAGATGAGAATTCTGTTGCTTGCTTGTCTGATATTGTGGTACTGAGCAAATCAAAGCTGTCTGTGCCTCATTCTCCATATATAAAATATGTACCTAAGTAAAGTACTGCCTAAAAGAACAGGATTCTTAGTGGTCCACTTCAGTACTGGGATAAAGTGAGGTCTTCTCTCATGCTGTTTTAAGTTGAGGAGGAAGGTAAAGGATAAATGTTACAATTACATCATTAATATTCAATGGAAATTTAATCTCCAGGATAGTTGATCCTGATGTTCCTTTCAGGGTATGAAATGGCTGGATTCACCTTTCTAGGATTTTTGTTCTTTGGCTGTTTATATTGCCCTCTTTATTTTCTTGTTTTGCTACTTAACGGTAGATGAGACTGACTCAGATTTTGAAAGCTTCTGTTTCAGTTTGCTTTCTTGAAACTGTGCAATTAGGTCACACCAGGGGAAGCAAGAATATGATGTCATTATTTTATTTACATAAACTAAGTGTCATATTCTGGTTATGTTGACTTCAGCTTTCTCTTCCCTGGAAACTAATGGCCAAATAAGGAGACATGGATGGTGCACATGAGTGAACAGGGCATAATAATAAAGCAAAAGGAATATCCAGTCTTAGTGAAAGAGGGCCAAATGAAGTTACTCCAAATTGACATTTGGAGTAGCTATAAGATTACAATACTCACTTTTGCCGTGAGTCCTATGGAAATGCAATCATTGCATTAATTCCTACAATACATGTAAACTTAGTGTTGCTTTCCTGTTGAAAAGAGGGTAAGTAACTTGTCTAAGACTCATTAGGTGAATCAGTGACTGTCCAGAATAGAACCCAGATCCTCTCACTTCCAGTAGATCTACTAACTTGTAGATCACTTTACCAAAATGCATTGGCAGAGCTGGGCTTGGGTAGGCACTTGGACTAGCAGGGAAAATTCCAGGGTAGGACTGAGGGCCAGGCATTCATTGTGACAGCTGGGAGGAATAGTGTCAGGGCAAGATTGCACAAGAAGGTTTGGATTGGGAACACCCATAACTGACACATGTATGTTGAGTTGAAATCTGTGACTGTCCATGACATTCCCCTGACAACCTCTGGCTCTGACACTGAATCTCATTTTATTTCCTGCTCATCTTTTGTCCTTTGATTTACAAACACCCACAAGGACAGAAATGTAACATATAACTATTTTCATCTGCTAACTTAATTATCATGCTATTTTGCTTCTTTCCTGGTTCATTAATGAAGTGGATACAATGGGTCTCTTCCATTTCTAACTCCGATGATCAATCAGATGTTAAAGCTTGGCTTTAACTCAATGGTATCTTCTGAGACACATTCCCAGCTCAATACATTGCAGCTTAATTTATGATTACTCTTTCTGTTTGCTTTCCATCACTGGCTTTCAATCCACAAGTCAGTATGCATATCCAAGCCAATTTGATTTAATTTTGCAAGGTATCAGGAGGCACTATCAAGTGCCTTATATTTGGATTTTAATATCTACCACCTATTTCTCCATCAAATCTGTAATAGTCCCTTTAAAAAAGACAATTAAGATAGATCTAAACCATGTGTTTTGCACATGCTTCACCTATCCATATATATATACACACACAGTGGGACCCCGGAATAGCGCGCCCCGCTATAGCGCGAATCCGCTTATAGCGCGGTGCGTGGCTGGCTCCCGATGGCGGTGGCGGCCACTGCTTTGATGCAGCAGAACCCCGCAATACCGTGACCCCGTCATTATCGCGATCGGGTTTTTTTGGATCCCGATCGTCGCGGTATTGCGGGGTCTCATTGTGTGTGTGTGTGTGTGTGTGTGTATGTGTGTATATATATATATATATATATATATATATATATATATAGTGACAAAGCTCCAAGTCTGTACTTGTGGGTCCTGCACTTCCTGGCAGATTTAGGGGCCTCAGAAACTCATCTAGGCCCAGAGTGACTTCCCTTTCTCAGCATAATTGGCAAGAGTCATCGCCTAGTGAGTTATCTTCATCACAGGCCAGTATGGAAGATGGAAAAAGGGGGGAGCCTGGGCCTGCCCTCTAGTCCGGACTCCAGCCCAGGGACCCTAATAGCATCAGCTAAGATGGCTGACCTTTTAGGCACAAAACACAATACAATTCCCTGGGCTACTTCCCCACAGCAGTCCCTGCTTCTTCAAACTCCACTTCACCCTTACCTCAGGGCCTCCTCCCTTCTGTATGATATGTTGTCCACCACTCAGTCTCACCAACAGCATAACTTCCTTCCACAGCTCCTGACACCCACAGCCACCTGACTAACTGGGAGGTTATCTGATTTCAGCCAGTCCCTGATTGGCTTCAGGTGTCCCAATCAGGCTAGCTGTTTCTACTCCTTTCTAGAAGGTTCTTAATTGGCCCCAGGTGTCTTGATTGGCCTGGAATAGCCTTTGTTTGGCTATCCAGGGAACAGGGACCTGCACATCCTGAGACTAATATACCTGCCTTCCAGCACTCTCTTATATCCTTCTGGACTGACTCCGTCACATATCTCTCCCCCCTGCTCAACACCAAGGGGTTGGGCAACTTGGGTCGACATACAGTGCACCCGTGATAAGCCATCTGCGTTGCCGTTGCGACTTCCAGCTCTGTGCTGTATGCGGAACTGAAAGGGTTGAAGGGATAAGAACCATCTAGTCACTCTCGCATTTTTCTCCTTGTTCCACTGCATCCACTGAAGAGGGGCATGGTCAGTCACGAGAGTAAACTGCCTACCTAGCAGGTAGTATCGCAGTGTTTCCATGGCCCACTTAACGGCAAGGCATTCCCTCTCGACCACAGCATACTTCTGTTCCCTTGGGAGAAGTTTTCTACTGAGATAGAGGATTGGATGTTCTTCTTCCCTGACCATCTGGGACAGGACAGCCCCTAGCCCAACTTCAGATGCGTCTGTCTGCAAGATGAACTCCTTAGTGAAGTCTGGAGCTATAAGTACAGGGTCACTGCAAAGGGCTGTCCTTAGATCTGTAAATGCCCTCTCTGCTGTGTCTGTCCATCGCACCATCTCAGGTCCTTGAGCTTTTATGAGATTAGTCAGGGCATTTGCCCTGGTGGCAAAATGGGGAATAAAGCGTCGATAGTACCCCACTACCCCCAAAAATGCCCGGACTTGTTTCTTGGGAACCGGTTGGGGCCAGTTTTGGATGGCCTCTAGTTTATTGAGCTGGGGTTTCACTACACCTCGTCCCACAATGTAGCCCAGATACTTAGCCTCCGTTAATCCTATGGCACACTTTGAGGGGTTTGCGGTAAGGCCAGCACGCCTTAGGGTATCTAGGACAGCTTCAACCTTTTCCAGGTGGGTTTCCCAGTCTGCGGTATGAATAACCACATCATCCAGGTAGGCAGCTACATAACTAGCATGGGGGCGCAATAGCTTATCCATAAGGCGCTGAAAGGTAGCTGGGGCCCCATGTAGGCCGAATGGAAGGACTGTATATTGAAACAGTCCATCTGGGGTGGAGAAAGCGGTCTTCTCCTTTGCGTCTTCAGCAAGGGGGATCTGCCAGTACCCTTTAGTTAAGTCTAGAGTGGTCAGGAACTGGGTATTTCCCAGTCGGTCCACTAACTCGTCTATCCGGGGTATAGGATATGCATCGAACTGGGACATCTCATTCAGCCAACGGAAGTCATTGCAAAACCTTGTGGAGCCATCTGGTTTGGGTACTAGCATGATCGGGCTAGACCACCGACTGTGAGACTCTTCAATTACCCCCAAGTCCAACATTTTCTTTACTTCTGCTCTGATTTCTTCTCTTTTGGCTGCTGGCACCCGGTAAGGCCTCATCATCACCTTGGCCCTGGGGTTTGTAATGATGTGGTGATACGTCTCAGTTGTTTGTCCTGGCCGAGATGAGAATACGTCTTGGTTCCGGTTGATCATCTCGACCACTTCCTCTCTTTGGGCTGGTGTTAAATCAGGAGACACCTTCACCTGCTTGGGGTTTTTGTTCTCCTGTAATGGGTCCTTTTGAGCAACTACACACACTTCTTGGGTACGCCAGGTTTTAGAAGGTTGATGTGGTACACTTGTTCTTGTTTTCTACGTCCAGGTTGTCGTACCTTATAATTTACCTCTCCTGTAGATTCAACTATTTCATAGGGCCCCTGCCACTGGGCCAAGAGTTTACTCTCTGCTGTGGGTATTAACACCATTACTCGGTCTCTGGGTTGGAACTGCCGAACGTTTGCTTGGCGGTTGTAGCGTGTTTGTTGGGCTTTCTGGGCCTTCTCCAGGTGCTCTCGCACTATAGGGGTGACTCGGGTTATACAATCTCTCATTTGTAATACATGCTCAACTATATTCTTCCCTGTATTAGGCTCCTCTTCCCAAATTTCCCTAGCTATATCTAGTATGCCCTGGGGGTGGCGACCATATAATAGCTCGAAGGGAGAGAATCCAGTGGAGGCTTGAGGAACTTCCTGGATGGCAAACATAAGGTAGGGCAACAGGGTATCCCAGTCTTTTCCATCCCTACTTACCACCTTTTTGATCATGGCCTTGAGGGTCTGGTTGAATCTCTCTACCAGGCCGTCGGTCTGCGGGTGGTAAACTGAGGTTCGCAGAGTCTGGACATGGAGCAGAGAGCAGAGGTCCTTCATCAGCTTTGACATGAAAGGCGTTCCTTGGTCCGTTAGAATCTCTTTTGGTAGCCCAACTCGGGCAAAAATTTCCACCAATGCCTTTGCTATGGACTTGGAGGCTGTATTTCGTAGGGGAATGGCCTCTGGATACCTGGTTGCATAGTCCAAGATGACAAGCACATATTGGTGACCTCGAGTTGTCTTCTCTAGAGGCCCCACCAGGTCCATGGCCACCCGCTCAAAAGGGATCTCAATGATTGGTAGAGGTATCAATGGAGCCCTTAGATGTGGTCGAGGGCTGTGCAACTGACACTTGGGGCAAGAGGCGCAGTACCGCCGGACATCTTCATGTACTCCTGGCCAGAAGAATCTGCGCAAGATTCGCGCTTGGGTCTTTTCTATGCCCAAGTGTCCCCCAAAGAGGTGACTGTGGGCGAGACTTAGTATTGCCCTCTGATGTTTTTGGGGTACCAGGAGCTGGTTTACTACCTCTTCCTGTATTTGAGCCACCCTGTACAGGAGGTTCTTCTTGATCATGAAATAGGGCGCAGGCCCTCGGGCCTTACCCTCCACGGGCTCCCTATCTATCTCAGCCACCTCTCTTCTGACATTATCATATCTGGGATCTTCTGCCTGGTCTTGCCTGAAAGTCTCTCTTCCAGGACCTATCGACCCAAACTCTGAGGAACTGGTCTCTGCCTCCTTGGTCACTTCGGTGACATCAGGGTTGGGACTGGATTCTGCTTCCTCCTCCTCCTCTCTGGGGGTCTCTTTCTCAGTTCCCTGTGCCATTTGGCCTACCAAGGCCATGTTCTGACCCTGAAGCAGAATCCGAGTGCCCAAAGCCTTCTCTGCCCTTCTTTCTTTCTTGGTTTTTCTGCCCTTCCCAGGGGCGGAGAACAATTCGGGAGATATTTCAGCAAAAAAAGGAGGGTGATTTTCTGTTAGGGATGACTCCTTAACTTCAGAGTCTTCTCCTCTGTCCTCTCCCTCTGGTGGGAGCAAATTTCCAAATCCTGGGAAATCCCTTCCAATGAGCACTGGGTATGGGAGTTTTGGGACCACTCCTGCTTTTACCGCAGTGATGGTTCCCGAGATTTCAATCCTTACTGGGAAGACAGAATAATAGCTAACAGTCCCATGTACACAGGTTACTCCCGTACGCTTAGCCTGTATTAACTGGCTGCGTTTCACTAGTTTCCCTGAAATCAAGGTGACAGTGACATTGACACTGAGTCAATGAGTGCCATAGGTTCTACCCCATTCAGTTTCACTGGTTTTGTATATTGGTGTGGGGTGATTGCAGCTCCGACTAGATTGATTAGTGTGCATGCGTCTGCCCAATCCCCAAGGTTACACTGCATGGGATCCTCAGTGTTGGGACATTGTGCCGCTAAGTGTCCCCATTCTCCACATGCATAACATCTATAAGAGGCTTTAGATGCTCCTTTGTCTCTTGGGTTAGGGGTCTTTACCCCATGGTTCCCCCCATTCTGGGTTCCCGGCTGTTCTGTGGCCACTACCTTCTTCCAGCCGGGGCTCCCCGGATGGTTGGTTATCTGGCCTTCCGGGGTTGGGCCCAGATACTTCTTTTGGGAGAGGGCTTCTCTGGGTAGTTGGGACAGCTCTCGGGCCGCAATCCATCTTTCTACCAATGTGATCACCCCGTCGTAGGTGGCAGGGTCATTCTGGCCCACCGATGCACAAAGATCTGGAGGCAATCCCCTCATATAGTGGTCTGTGACCAAAGTTTCCAACATTTCCTCCGGGCTGCAAGCCTCCGGTCATAACCACTTCCGTGCGAGGTGGATAAGGTCGAATAATTGGGACCTCGGAGGCTTACCCTCCTTGTACTTCCACTCATGGTATCTCTGTGCCTGTACTGCTGTTGTTACCCTTGATCATGCCAGGATCTCTGCTTTCAGCTGAGGGTAGTCCATGGCAGCTTCAGCGGGCATGTCATGATAAGCTTTTTGTGCTTCTCCACATAAGAAGGGAGCAAGGATGCTAGCCCACTGATCCTGGGGCCAGGCCTCTCGCAAGGCAGCCCTCTCAAAGGAGAGGAGATAAGCTTCTATGTCGTCATTAGCTGTCATCTTTGGCAGACAACTAGCAGCCCTCCATACTCGCAACCCCTCAGATCCTTGGTTTTTGGTGGTGAGGACTTTCAGTTGTTCTACCACGTCCCACAAGAGGGCTCGATCCTGAGAGGCCTGCTCCATCAATAATTGGTTAGTCTCTTGTTGTACCCGCAGGGACTCCTGTTGTGCCATAGCCTGGGCTCGGGTGGCCTCCTGCTGGGCTGCAGTGGCTTGCAACAGTGCTTTTATTACGCCCTCCATTGTGGTGAGAACACCCCACACCCGGTGCACTTTTTTTTTTGTTTGTTTGTTTTTAAATCTCTCCCTTTCTTCTGCTGTGCAGTGAACAGTAAGTCAGAAAATCCCACCCTGACACCAGTTGTGACAAAGCTCCAAGTCTGTACTTGTGGGTCCTGCGCTTCCTGGCAGATTTAGGGGCCATCTAGGCCCAAACTCATCTAGGCCCCAGAGTGACCTCCCTTTCTCAGTATAATTGGCTAGAGTCACCACCTAGTGAGTTATCTTCATCACAGGCCAGTATGGAAGATGGAAAAAGGGGGGAGCCCGGGCCCGCCCTCTACTCCGGGCTCCAGCCCAGGGACCTTAATGGTATCAGCTAAGATGGCTGATCTTTTATCCACGAAACACAATATAATTCCCTGGGCTACTTCCCCACAGCAGTCCCCGCTTCTTCAAACTCCACTTCACCCTTACCTCAGGGCCTCCTCCTTTCTGTATGATATGTTGTCCACCACTCAGTCTCACCAACAGCATAACTTCCTTCCACAGCTCCTGACACCCACAGCCCATCTGACTAACTGGGAGGTTTTTATCTGGTTTCAGCCAGTCCCTGATTGGCTTCAGGTATCCCAATCAGGCTACTGTTTGTACTCCTTTCTAGAAGGTTCTTGATTGGCCTGGAGTAACCTTTGTTTGGCTTTCCAGGGAACAGGGACCTGCACATCCTGAGACTAATATACCTGCCTTCCAGCACTCTCTTATATCCTTCTGGACTGACTACGTCACAATATAGATAGATAGATAGATATGAAGTTCATGTTTGATTTCACTATTTTACTAGGAATCAATTAAGAAATCCTGGCATTTATTGCCCAGTAAATTTATCTTCTCTCTTTGAAAAATGTCATCCAATTTGCTCCTTTTCCTGTAATTAATATCTCCCCAGTTATCCATAACTAGTTCTTTAAAAAACCTCAACCTGTTATGTTCAGATATTTATATTGACATTTTTCAAGGCTTTCCATACCTGCAAACAATACAACTCCTTACAAAGTCTTCACAACTTCTTAATTTCTCAGTTCTTTAACTTTCCTTGCTGAACTCAGATTCTTTTTTTAAGATGTTCAGTATATTGTGCATTTGTGCCTCATTGACTTCAGCACCCCTTCTTTTTTACTAAAAGTTATTCTGTCTCCACTACTATTCCCCTGTACATTTAAGGCCCAACTCATTCTCTCTCATTGTTTTAGCTGCATTAATTCATTCTGCATTTTTGTCTGTCCCGCTCTTTCTCCTGCAGTATTAACTGAGACTGCATAGTCTTATTTAGTTGCCTGCCTTTCTCCTTTTTTTTTCTCTTTCTATCTTACTCAAGTCTCTGAGCAGTCCCTTGTTGCTGCTTGTTACTGGAACTCTTTTTCAGAAGTATTTATTTGCAGTACTAATAAGTAGAGCTGGTTGAAAAGTAGGATAAAATTTTGGCAAAACTTCAATGAAAAATTATGGAGACCTCAAAATTTGAGCACTAAGAATCAGTAAACCCTAATGGCTAGCCAGGTGCCCAGTAGGGATTATTGATATCCATATTTGTGTTTCAGTTTTTGGGTCTAAACTAACAAGACTTCAAATGGCTTGAAACCAGCTAATTGTTCCATCATTAGTTTATGTAACCATGTGCTTTTTTTCTATCCTCCCTCTACCATCCGCTATCTGTTTAAATCTACTTGTTGCATCTCTTAAATTAAATTGTGTTGTAAACTCTTCAAGGTGGGGTAGGGATCTATATCCACTGTAGATACTGTCAGTATCTACAGTGCCTGACACAATGGGTTTCTGATCCTGATTGGTACCTCTGGATGCTGTGGTAATACAAACAATTATAGTTCCAGATTCCCTCCTGTGGATGTAGATGGGCAGCTGCACTGAGGGGGAGGTCAAGGGGCTGGTACTTCTATCTTCCTCCCTCAGATTTTTCTACCTTTAAAGTCCATTTGGTGCTCTGCTGTCAGTGGCTTTCTGAGAGATGCACTGAATCATTGTACCTCTAGGCAGTGTGGGTCTGCCATGATCACTTTTGGAAATGGAATCTGCTGGCTTCAGGTCCCAAGAGGAAAGGAGACTCTGGGTGGTTTCCATTAATGTGCAAGCAAAGCAGACAGTGAGGGTTATCTTTCTAATTATTGGTAATTGGACCCCTGAGGACCCACCCTTCTCTGCCTCTTCCCACCACAAGGCAGTGCCCATGTTGCTCAATCATCTCCCTCCCTGTCCTGCTGGATCATCTCCACCTCTTTCCCCTCCCTCGGTCCCCCCACCTCCTAGGGCCAGGCTCCTTCTGCTCCAGGGCTGGGACGGGAGCTACTGCAGCCTGACAAGGAGCCTGTAGGAGCTGGTGTGGACTAATGACCTGGTGCTTCCCTCTGCCTTGAGGTAACTAGACTTTTTTGTACTGACTGGAAACTGGCTGGTTTCCCCCCGCCACCATTTTGAAAATCGGACACCTGGAAACCCTAGTCAGATTCCTAGGATCCAGCTTCTTCCAGTTGAACTCAAGTGAATCTGGCCCATAGTATTTCTCTTTCCATCTCCACCTTTTCCTGGCTTCCTTCCTTCCATCTCCATTTCCTTCCCTCATCTCTCTCTTCTGGCAGCTGCAGATGGTGGTAGCATGCTCAGGTAAAGAGAGGCTCTCTACAGCTGCATAAACACACAACCAGAGGAGTGATTGGAGGATCTAGCTCAATTTCTTTGTGCCACTAGCTCCAGTATGGGTGTCGCTGGTTGTCCCAACTGCTAAATCTACTACTAGATGACATTACTGAGGGCAAATTAGGGAAGAGTACTTGTGTATGGTGGTAGGCAAAGAATTATTACACATGATTACAGTTTAAAATATGTAGTGCACATCCCTAGAGCAGAGTATGTAAATAGTGCATTTTGCTTTAGGGAAAGCACTGCAAGGCTGGAGGCTGGGAGGCTGGGGTTTGACGGTTGGTCCCCAGGCATATAAGATGCTTCAAAAATAAACCAGGAAGGCCTGCTGGTGGTTGGGGCCTTTATGCCAGTGGTGAAGATGTGGGAATGGGTGCCATGCCTGGAGTTCTCCACTGAGATGTGGAGAGTAGGATGCAAGCAAGACCCTAAGCATCTCTGAGAAGATTTTTGCTTTCCATTGAGGGTGGCTCTAGAAAGGCATTTATAGTTTGAGAGCTGTTTTGCTGGAACTGGATAGCATCTGGGTCTGAGCGGACAGGCTCAGTGGAGAAGGGGTTGGATTTGGGGGTCTAGAGAATTCATTGAAGACACTGAATACATTTCTATACATTTTTAAGAGTAAATTATTCATATAACTAGTGAGGGACATCAAGAACACTGAAATAAATCAGCAAAATGGACCAACTGATCACTTCAGATTCCAGCTGAATAACCAGGCTTAAATTTTCTTTTTGTTGCACAAAACCTCTGATTGAAAAGGACACTGTCAACATAGATTTACTATTTTTAAAAACATTGCTGCTCTATAAAGTTTTTCTGCTCACTCTTTTGGTTTGGCAATCTGGGGGTTGGAGGAGGCAGTTAACTGTTATGTAAACTTCCCACGCTGGAGTTAGTGAGTCCACCCCAAATAGTTGCTGGAGGCTCTGTGGTCTCTGTGCTGCAGTCGGCTATTATCAGGGCAACCTGAAGCTAGCGGATGAAGGAGCATGCCATTCTTGTTTAAGTTCCATCCCATGAAGCGTGGGACACTAAAGTTTTTTACACCAGGGATTTTTCCCTTTACATGTTCAATTATTCACCTCCTAGTTTACAGATAAGACAACATTGTCCCCTCTACTACAGAATTATGAAGAGGCCTTTTCCACTCAGAAATACCAGCAACTTTACGAATGGATGCTTTGGGTGACAGGGAGAAGACACATACTTTTATATAACCTATTCTTTTATAACCATGTCTCCCAGTCCTCCATCGTATACAAGACTAAAGTAACTGCATACGCTGTTTGCTTTTAGTATTTACTAGGCAGGAACCCTATAATTTTATTCTGTAGAATCCTAACAAACCATGCTATGGCGTTCTATAGCAAAAATATATTTCTCTGTTCAATTTCCTAGGCATGTAAAAAAAAAGCCTCTAGAAAAGTTTTCTATATAAATTGTATGGAACTTGTTTATGGTTTATGTTCCAGGGTAGCCTGGTTTAATCAAAGCTCTTTCTAAATTAGTATCAATCTGATTAGTCAATTAAACTAGTTTGATTCAATCTAGCTATTGCCTGAATAATCCACACTCATCTTTCTGTTTTTGTGTATCCTTGCTCTATTTATTGAAGGATAGCCATTTTAGTAATGTGTTTGAGTTTCTAAAATGTGCATGGGCTCTGTCATATCCCTCTGCATAGAAAGCTAGCCTATTTTAGAACCATGATTAACAAATCTACAAAACCTCTATAGTTCTTGCGTGCACACACATTCCCCAATCAGTTTTAAATATCCATATCATGTAAGCTACTAGGGCTGGAAACAAAACAAAGACACACAGACATATATATACACACACACACACACACACACCCTTGGCTGGCAGGGGTCATTCATTCTTGTTTGAGATGCAGGACTGGCAATATGCAGTCCACACCTGTTACTGGTCTAGAAATCCAAGATCTTATGATTCTGCAGACAGAAATGCGAGGTTTGTGGTGTTAAAAAACTATGCAATTCCTCTTTTCAAAAATAGTGTAAAGATGTAAAGTGGCTGTTTTTAAGCTCTCAAGTTTGGAATGTCAAATACTGATATTAAAGGCAGGGTGTAGATGAGGTGGTGGTGAAATAGGCAATTGACTATGTGGCTATCACTGCTGTGTGTGCATAACATAAAATGTGGATCTCACAGCCGTTTGTGCAGGGTTATGTCCTCCTGCAGCAATACACACAATTTGTTTCTCTCTAGGCAAACTCATTGAAACTATATGGGGCATTTTAGCAGAAAATAATCATCCATCTTGTAATTTGGCAAGGATGCAGCAGCTTATACCTCTAGACTTTCAAAAATTGTCTTGTGCTCTGGTAATAAATTTATATAATACCATTAGTTTGCATAATCACAAGTGGTAGTCTGAAACACCGCACCTGTAACATAAGAGTGCCCCCTAGACTCTGGGGAAGAATGTCATTAACAACTGCTTCCTGTTGTACTGGTTTCCTTGGAGATCTGTAAAATACTGTACAGTCCCAACTCTGTTTACCTTATGAGATCTGAGCAGCTCAAATCCCAAATTGCTATTATGTAATCTAAAATATAGGTATAACTGGTTTAACATTTTTCCTAGTGTTGATGAAATTCTGGCGCTTTGTTGGTTTCTGTATAATGTAATAACATTTCTGAATGTAGTATTTATCTTAACAGTTACTCGATAGCATTAAAGAGCCAAATCTAGCAATCAACCAGAGATGGTGGTATTCCGTGTTACTGTTATGAGGCTGTCATTGTTATGAGATTGTAAATACTACCTTGCTTATGTTCATTGCATTTTTATAATTGTTCACTTTATTTTCTTGCCTCTTAAAACCATAAAGATTACAGGAGAGCTTTTCAAAGACACAAAGGGGAGGTAGGTACTCGATTCCTATTGGAAATCAATGGCTTTGAAAATTTCCCCTTTAAAAAAAAATCAATCACACACCACATAGCCACCAAACTTGGCCAAACCTGAAAAATCATTAATGTGACTAATGTGCACGGGCTGAGGAATGTGTTTGTCTGCCACTCCTTGCAGCCTGCATTGGCCAGGAGCGGCAAACCACAGCCAGTGCGAGCCATGATTGTTTACCTGCCGCCTCCGCAGGTTCGGCCAAACTGGCCCAGCACACCAGGGGCTTTCACTGAACAAGAGGAGGACCAGAGTTGAGAACCAGTGCCCTATCCTGTCTGTCATGTCTATTAGCCAATATTGTCTCATTTTCCCTTGTTACTCCCCTGTGTCTGTATCCATCTGTCTCTTGTCTTGTACTTGGACTGTAGGCTCTTTAGGACAGGAACTGTCTTTTTGTTCTGTTTTTACAGTGCCCAGCACCATGGGGGCCTGGTACATGAATGGTACTCCAAGTGCTATTTGTGATGTTCAGCTCTGGTGTTATCTGGACTGGTGATCGCTAGGTCACTCTTATCCTTGACTCTGGGAGCTAGCCTTACCCTGCTCTGCTGTCCAACCCCCCACCCCCAAAACTTGAGCTGTTCACACACAGTCTTGAGCATGTAAACTGCTCTTTGGATTGTGCAGCTGAATGACCCCATCCAATATCTCTGGTACAAAACACAACCTTGGGAACCTCCATATTGCAGTGTCCAGTTATGCCCACTGGATGCTGCAAGCTTATGTAAGTTCATCAATTTTACAAAGAAAATGATGTGCACCAGGCCTGTTATTCTCTGGAGTCTGACGTGTTAAACCAAATGCTCTGCTTCAGATAGAATAAACAAACAGATTTATTGACTACAAAGATAGCTTTTAAGTGATTATAAATCAGAGCATAAGTCAGATTTGGTCAAATGAAATTAAAAAAAAACACATTCTAAGCTGATCTTAACACTTTCAATGCTCTTACAAATTTAGATGCTTCTCATCACAGGCTGCCTGGTTGCTCTTCAGCCAGGATCTCCCCTTTGATCAGCACTTCAGTTGCTTGGTGTGGTGTCTGTAGGTGGGGGAGAGAAAACATGGCAAAAATCTCTCCCTTTTATCACGTCCTTTCTTCCCTCTTGGCTTTGCATCTCCTTCCCCTTCAGAGTCAGGTGAGCATTACCTCATCACAGTCCCAAAATGACCAAGGAAAGATGTAGGGGAGGTGAGTAACTCTGGAGAGTCCAACAGATCCTTGTTGCCTAGACCAGTGTTCTTTTTCTGTGAGGCTGGGCTGGATTTGTTGCATACATGCCCTGATGAGGTGCTAACTGCCCTCTGAGTTCTGGAGTTTTTTCCTGGGCTTACTTTAAGCCATAAGGATACATTTTCAGCCTCATAACTATATATGAAATTACACCCTATAATGTTCTTACTACAATGCTCAGTGCATCATGACCCTTCCAAAGACGCCCAACATGACAAACTTTGCATTAGATACCACACAATCTTCTTATAAGGATGAACGTGGGAGTCCTGGCCCCTTCCCCCCCCAGGTACAGAATGTCACACTATTGTAATACAAATAAGACCTATAGGTTTCCTAGAGGATGGACTCCAAAGATAGATTCAAAGCTGTGATAGTTTGTAATGGGGAGAAATAAGCAATGTAAATAACTATTGGAAGATTGTGTGTCTATTTTTGGCAAGCTGTTAACTTTAGCTTGCATAATGGATGACCTAGAGGAAAGCTAAATGACCCCTCTGATAAATTAGCAGTTAGTAAGATTAAGAGACTGAAACAGGAGAATATAATATTCTGGGATGTGGATGGGCATGCATGTGCACACCCCTCCTCTTTCTTCTCCCACCCCCATATGATAAGATAAGGTAGACTTGCAAGAATGGCAAAGGCTGTGACTGGAGGTCAAATCCTACAATCCTTGCTTAGGTCTCGTTCAT
This sequence comes from Dermatemys mawii, assembly GCA_007922305.1. Classification (NCBI taxonomy): domain Eukaryota; kingdom Metazoa; phylum Chordata; order Testudines; family Dermatemydidae; genus Dermatemys; species Dermatemys mawii. The sequence continues at coordinate 66,964,637 of ML677326.1, forward strand.
CTCAGCGAAGGATTTTACCTGAATAGGGATTGTCTGAGTGTAGAAAGGAAGGACCAAACTGGATAAAAGAGCCTGAAAGAACAGTGGCTCTGTGGTCCTATTGTGAACCAGTGGAACTCCTTTGCAAGGGTCTCTGTATGCAACATGTCTCAAGGGGCGATGCTGCTGAGTGTATATGGGAAGACTCACAGGCAAGCTAACCAGGGAAGCAGCTAATGGTTACTATAACCATGCTGCTTAATGGAGTTGAGGCCATAAGAGAGCACAATGAGTGCCAAAGGCATCCCCAGGGAAAACCTAGGATCTTCAGGGTTTGTAGTCTGTGGTCTCTGAGACTCATGAAGTTACAAACAACTTCTCTTGGGGTGGGGTGGGGGAATGAATCTCATGGAGTTGTTGGAGGAATTCCTTTTCCTGGGGAGGTTGTGTGGGGTCAACATCACTGGGCCAGGAGTTAGAATTTTAAAAACTGTAAGGTTTTATTATATTTTTAAAGGAAAAGCTGTATTGGAGGAAAGAGCAGCACCTGAGCTGTTCTGTTCGTGGTGGTTTTGTCAGAACAAGGCTGCTGACCAACTTGAGAACAAAGGTGGATTTCTCCATCAGAGAGGTAATGGATGCAGCTGTGCTGATTTTCTTTTTGGCACTTGAAGCCCCAGTTAATGATTAGCAGCAACTACATTGTCTCAGCCAAATTTCTCTGTTGCATGGTGAACTGTTCAAGCAACCTCTCTGTCTTCAGTCTTTTTCTGTTGAGAGGGAGAAACAGAGAACTGTATAGTTTTCACTTCTGTGTATTCCTTGTGGGGAATGTTTGTTCCTCCACTCTCCCTTAAATGCCAAGTGAACCCCGACAGTGGTAAATAGTGACGCATTCATTTTTGGCTCCCTGTGTGGTGGCTCCATTCCCTGTGACTGGGCACATTATAGCCTGCTCAGCCTTCCTGTGCTGCCACTCATGATCTCTCTCTTGCTCCTTCCTTACAGTAGACTCTCACTGTTGCTGTTACTAGAGTTCTGTATAAGAACAGAGTTAGAGGGGCCTGCTCGTGACTGGGTTGTGGTTTAAATTCCTGTTTTTCCCTACAAAATCAATGGCTGATCACTGAAATTTCAAGCAGGATTAGTGTTATGCTGTGCTATTTTTCTGATCTAGTTTTGAATTTTCAGTATATTTGGTTTGGTTACTTTTCATAAATGTTTAAGCTCTGGCTGAAGCTTTTCCTTGACAAGCATCTTCAATTGAATTTTTTTTTTTTAAATCTACATACCTTGGTAGAGAAGTGCATGCTCACACCATTCCTAAACCCTGCGCACATAGCCAGGGTTTCAGATCAGTGTGCCAGCCTAATTAGGATTAGCCAGCCTAATTATTCTGGAAGAGAGCACTGAAATATGTCAACACTTGCTCAGAAGTGAGGAAAGTGAAAGTAAAAATACCAGCTGAAGCAAGTTTACAGTATAGGCTATAAAAGCATAACTTTAAACATGCTAATAAATGAATGATAAACACAATAAATGAATTGGAATACTCTAGGGGCCCCACCCACTTTTTTTTTTTTTTTTTTAGCAGTGTGAGCTTAGAGCACAGAATTCCAATCGGGGTGCAGTTTTTGTCTTTAATCCAAGCGACCTAGAGTTGTGGGGAAATAAGTAGATCAGACTGGCTAGTGGATTACCCAGGGAAAACTCTGGTATTTTTAGTCATGCAAATAGCTAGTCATCTGTTGCGAAATGAAGAGGATTACTTTTGCCTGAGAACTCTGTGTTGTGTTTTTCACTGTGGCCAGAGTCTGAACCCTGCACACTCCAAATAAGGAAAAAAATCCCTTAGTTCCTGCCAGAGCTTTAACTCCAGCAAGAAGGGCTATCCTTGGTTATAATGTTTAACTGAGTTAGTCTATCTGGTGTGCACTAAATAACTGACATTTTATATATACAACATAAAGTGCAATACTGACATCTACATTTTTCTGGTGAGTTCTTTCTCTTCAGTAAGTAACCCTCACTCTGCTCCCAGCATACATGTGCTAAAGATGATCTATTTAAAAATAACCAAGTAAAAGAGCCAACTGGGTGTCTGCACCTCAGATGAGGTTCATACCCCAAGAGCTTGCAAGGATGTGCATCTAAGAGGGACAGGACTGGCCTTACCATGAGGCAAACAGAGGCGGCTACCTCAGGTGCCAGATGGAATGGAGGCGCCACTAGGACCCAGAGAGTAGAAAATTGTGTCTGCTGCTGGTGCATATGTATTCTCTCTGCTCTATATGCACAGAGATGGTGGAGTGCTGTGCTGGAGGAAGGAGGGCATAAGAGACATAACAGGCAGGCAGGAGAAAAGGTGAGAGGGAATAACAGAAAGGAGCAGGAGGTGCAGGGAGAGAGAGGAGGTGGAGCCTCTTCTGTACCTCTCTAGCACCTCCAGGAGCCTAGACTGATTAACACCCGCTTCTCAGGGAGCTTCCTGTTTCCTGCTGTTTTCCTGAATCCACTTGAGCAGAACAGGCAGTCAACTGAAGTAGTAGGAGCCAGCTAGGCCCTTAAGACACTATCTTCCCTCACTCAGGCCCTGCAACCAGCCTGCTTATTTTTCCCCCTTAAATGAATATTGAGAGCCACTATAGCTGACCCAGAACAGCAGTCATGAGTGAAAGAAGAAAACACCCCTCTGGGGCAGCATTCAGAAAAAAAAAGCAAGCAGAGGAAGCTTTTTCTATCTAAGTAGGAATGAGCTTTCCTGAGATACAGACACAAATTTTCACAGTGAGCCTTCTGGCCCCAGTGAGGATGAGAGTGGTGAGTATCCCTGATCTTTCAGTCAGAGTGCAGGTGATCTAGCAGCTACTGCAGCATCCATATCTCCATCTCAGATGGATGTAACCATGTACATACCTGAAGAAAAGTGTAGATCAGAGAAGTGTGTGGTGGAGGTGCAAGAAACAGCTCTGCTGCATGTAGTTCCTTAAGTCCAGATGATTCACAACTGTGGACCCACTTGAGCAGTAACCTGAAGGACTTCCTTGTACTGCATGGGCCACAGCAAATGAAAAATGTCATGTTCCCCAAAGACGATGAAAATAGAAGTTTCCATCCATCACATTACTGATGTGAAATCACCAATGGTGACAAAGTGGAGAGGCCCTGGCTTATGTACTCAAACTCAGAATGCTACTTACTGTTTTTGTTGCAAACTCTTCCAGTCTAATGTTCCAGCCACATTGGTTTCTACAAGAACAAAGGACTGGAAAAATCTGGCTAGAAATCTGGCATGCCATGAGAAGGCAGCAAATCAACAGAGTGCATTCCATAGGTGGAAAAAGCTTGAGATGAGACTAAGGTTAAAGGCCACCATAGATGAACAGCATCAAGAGAAGATTTCAGAATGTTTTGCCACTAAAGAGACTCTGATGCAAAGGCTCATTGCCATTGTGAGAATGCTTGCTACTTAAAACCTAGCACCGTGTGGCACTTCAGATCAGCTGCATGTGCCAAACAATACAAACTTGCTTAAAATTGTGGCATTAATGGCTGATTTTGATGCTGGATTCCAGGAGCATCTAAGAAGAGTCACTGCCCAAAAAATGTGTACACATCACTACGTTGGAAAAACCTTTCAAAATGAGATCATGTAGTTACTGGTAACAAAAGTCAAATGGGAAAATTTGTGGCAAATCTGAAATCAGCAAGACATTACTCTGTTATTCTGGACTGCACACCTGACATCAGCCAAATGAAACAAATGACTTTAATGTGCATTTTGTAACAACAACAGAATCTAGTGAAAATGTCCCTGCAGTGGTGACTGTCAGAGGATTTTCTAGAATTTGACATACTATAGGAACTGGTATGACAAATGTGCTTCTTAAAAGCCAGAAGATATGTGAATTGAGAGGGCTGATATGAGAGGCCAGGGCTACAATAATGGTGCCAATGTGAGAGGAAAGAACAGAGGAGTACAGACTCGAATCTGAGAGTTAAACCCTTGAGCTTTTTTGTCCCATGCAGTTCTCATTCATTGAACTTGGAGGTCAGTGATGCAGCATCAGCCTCTAGTAAGGCTGCTGAATTTTTTTAATATAATTCAAAATGTCTGTGTTTCTCTGCATCAACTCATCAATGGCAAATTTTGAAGCAACATCTGGGAACATCCTCTCTGACACTGAAACCACTGAGTGCCACATGATGGGAAAATTGAGTGGAGGTGATAAAGCCTATCAACCACCAAATTGAGAAGACAGATGATGCCATAGTTGCCATTATGGAGGATAATGTTATGACAGGAACTGTTCATGGGAGAACGGTGGCAGAGGGAAATGGAATCAGCAGAAACATACATAACTTCAAACTTCTGTGTGACTTAGTTTTGTGGTATGACATCCTGTTTGAAATAAATGTTGTAAGCAAGAGATTTCAAGGTGTTGACCTTGATATATCTGGAGCAATGGAACAACTGGATAAAGCAAAGTCATACGTACAGTCTTATGGGTCAGATGAGAGATTTCAAAATGTTCTGAAGAATGCACAGAGGTTGGTAGGGGAGCTTCAGTGTGAAGTTCCTCTACCATTTCCCCACCCATTCAAAAATACAAAAGTCACCGAAGAAGACACTTTGATTACGAGGTACAAGATAATCCCATAAGAGACCCCAAATAACAATTCAAAGTTGAATTCTTTAACCAGGTGCTAGATTGTGCAATACAGTCAGTTGAATGTTTTATGCAGCTCAAGGAACACAGCTGTATATGTGGGATGTTGTATGATATTCCAAAACTCCTCACTATACCTGAAGAAGACTTGCACCAGCAAGGCAGGGCACTAGAGACAGTGACACATGATGACATGCGTGATATTGATGCGAGTGATTTAGGTGATCCCTTGCAGCATGATCAACTCCAAAGGCTGTTCTGGAATACATGTGCACAAATAAGATGACCATCCTCTTTCCAAATGCTTTTGTTGCTCTTCACATACGTCTAATACTTCCTGTAACAGTTGCCAGTGAAGAACACCAGCTTCTCTAAGCTGAAGTTAATATAAACACATCTATGCTCCACAATGACACAGGTGATGCTGGTCGGCCTTGCAACCATCTCAACAGAGCATGATCTAGCCCACACTGTGGACCTTCAGGAAGCAGTTCAAATCTTTGCAACCAAGAAGACACGGAAAGCACCGCTTTGATTATTCAAACAGATAAAAATGCCACTGTTTAGTAGGCAGACAAGAAAAGTTACATTTGCTGTTCAGGCATTTGAAAGTTAAATGTTACTTAACATTTTTGAACAAGGCATTTTAAGTTCTCTTTTATTGAGGTAGGTAGCAGGGCAGTACCATGGGAGGAGTAGAACAGGAAGAAGGCAGAACTGAGACCTTTCAAAGTTTTGACCCAAGTGAGGGGGCATGGCGTCGTCATTTGAGCTCCCTGACTCAGGCACCAAAATATTGTGGGCTGACCCTGAGGAGGAAGAAGAAAAGGCTCAGTGGTGAATGGTTGGTTCTTCTTAACTAGCTATGAAAGTAGTTCACTTTAAAATTCTCTTGTTAGAAGGGTTAATTGGATTCCCCTTAAAATTCTAATATAGGGGACTTGGTGGTTTGGGGGACTGATCATTCTGCCAGTTACTTGGGGGAAGGGGGTGAAATTCTACCGCAAGGAACAGTTTGAAGGAATTCCAGTGTCTGTCCTTCCCCACAGTGGGTGGTGGGTGGAGAAGTAGGGGCAGAATGTGAAAGGGCAAACACGGCATTGTGTTTGGCCAGTGTTTGTAGATAGAAGGCCAGCATCACTTTTACAGTGTAGCTGGCCCTTCTTCCATATCTGCACAAGACTTGATGTCAAGTGACAGACTGCAGCCAAGCTTTCAGTGTTATTTTATGAGGCAATAATCTGTACAGTGTATCTAACAACAAGAGTTCTAGGTTACATGTACTTTAGGCCAAGGGAAAACACAATCCTGTGCTATTTCCACTAGATAAGTGCCAAATTTCAGGAGGATCAGAGTAAATGTACATTTCAAGATACAGCTTCATGTTTAATCCTGATATCTGTCACATTCTAAGAGGACTCCTAGTACAACAATACATTATTGTTGCTGCAGAGCATGGGGCACTGAATTAGTCACTTAAAATCACAAATGGCTGTAAGCAGGGTCTGAAATGAATGCTTCCCTGACAGCTAGATGGGGAAGAGATGGGTGTGTTTATGTAAATACAGTTTGCTCCTGCTCTGTTTACATATTCGTCATTTACAGCTGTGTTACAGGATCAACTCTGGCTGTTGGGTACAAATGACCTTGGTACTGAATGCAGGGGTAGTGAACTATGGCTACCAATGTTGTAATTATTATAGGAAAGCAGAACTGTGCTTAACCTGCCTCAAATGAGGGGGGCTTCATGCAGTTGAAAGTACATTGTTAAACAGGACTCAAATGTCAGAGCCCTGTGAAAGTAAGAGGGGTGGGGACAGGAGTCCTGGTCAGGAGGCTGCATCTCCAACCCCTCAGGTCCTTTCTAGACTGCCTTAACCTGTTCTTCCCCACTGTTCAAAGAATAGATCTACATAGGCTTCTCATTATTTTAATTGCTCAATCAAAGTTGAAACCAGTTGTGGTTTGACTGTTTCTGCCCTACCTGCTAAGAGCTGAAATCACTTGGATGGGACAGTGTTTCTGCCCAGCCTGTAAAAGAGCTGAAAATCACTGAGACTGATGTTCAGAGGACACAGGAGAGAGGCAGAAGGTGACTGGCAGCCAGCGGAAGGGCGTGGCATGGGTGGTTGGTGGAGGGGTGCGGCATGAGTAAGATGCCTCTTCCCTTCTTCCCCCCTGCCAAGGTGGGAGGTGAGCTTTTTAGGTGCACCTCGGAACTTGGGGTCTCCACTGACTAAGGACAGCAACTGTGAGTGGGGTGCAGAGAAGGGTCAGGCATGTGAAAGGAACTTTTGGATTGCTGGATTTAAGAACCTGAGGGGAAAAGGGCACTGCCCAACCTACTTGGGGCGGGGGAGGTGTCATAAACATAAATCATGAGTAAGAACTCTTGTTTGCAGTAGGTTTCAGAGTAGCAGCCATGTTAGTCTATATCCGTAAAAAGAAAAGGAGTACTTATGGCACCTTAGAGACTAACAAATTTATTTCAGCATAAGCTTTTGTAGCCTATAGCCCACTTCATCAGAGGCATAACATTGTTTGCAGTTTTTTCCCAAATTAACTCCAAGCTACTTCCCTCCTTTTTATTATGTTTCTTTACTACACTTGGACTTTGTGCTTGTGAGTGAGGAAGTATTGCCTCTCAGAAGCACCCAGGGGTGGTGTGTAATTTTCCCAGGTTAATAGGTGGGGCTTGAGCCAGTTCTCTGTATCGATGGAAAGGAACCCCTAAATAATGAACCTGGCCCTGGTTGCTGCTGCTGCCTCCACCTGACAGAAGGCTTACATACCTATCCAGGTCCATTACAAGTGGAGCAGGTCAGCTGTATTGAATGCGAGTGAAACCTTAATTCTTTAAAAGAACATACACTAAAGTATTTGCCCTTAGAGAATTGATGTGCGCTATACACAGTTTCTACCCCATCTGCCCTTGGGATTTTTCATCCTCTGATTGAATGTGAATGCATAGATTGAAACCTGTGCATCTGTCTTTGGGATTTCACTTACATACAGTTGAAATACATACATTTTTTTTAAAGAGAAGCATGTGGAAGGCATATTTTGAAAATGTTTCCATTTGTTCTGTTAAGTGCACTTAAGCTTATTTTAGCTTGCTCCAATTTTGCTTTTCAAGTCACTTGGCACCTGCTGTTTTTAACTTCCCTGAATGTTTAAAAAAACTCTGAATTGCATACAAATTGGATTTGTCTGCCTAAGGTGCTATCTCAAGCCTCTGAGCACATGCTGATCCTTATAAAGACCAGGTGATCTTTCAACTGTTGCCTAACCCCAACCTCTCCACTGGAAGGCAGCTGATCAGTTGCAGATGAATCTGGGCCCAAGGCCCCTAAAAGGCCAGGTAGTCTGGGGCATAGTTGCACCATGTTCATCCGCATTTGAAATAATTCTGGTAAAGATCTGATCTGTTTCTTCCCTCCCCCCGCCCCCGCCCTTCTCTATGATGGTCATTAGGAGCAGTGTGAGATTCTCTATTAATAGGCTTTAAACTATATCTTGTCCCATATTTTCCCCACCAATCTGACAGCAAAGAGAGTCTTAAACATGTGTTTTTCTCTGTTAGATGCATGGAATAATTCCATAATGATCTAGTCAGGTGCCAGTTTCGGAAGACAATCCATGGTTCCCAAAAAAACGGGGCTAAAATCTGTCCAGCACAGAGTTCCAGTCCAGAATGACTACCTTGCTTGTGTGTAAGACTATATTGTCAAAAAGACACTTTGTAAAAAGCTGGCCCCAAAAGTAAATCACAACACTGCAACAACTAAAACCATATTACCTTTAAACTGATTTTTTTCTCTTTAAGTTTTAGGACTTCTTTCTCCCTTTTGGCTGGCCAGCTTCTACTCTGAGTGTTCCATGTTCATCTACTGTGGTGCTGATATTAATCATCATGAAATCTCACTAGAGCTTGGATGTGGCAAGTGCCATTTGATTTGATTTTAAAAGGCAAACTTATTCAAAGTTATTGCATATGAGACCTCAAGTTCTAATCCTTCAAACCTGTATCCACATGCAGGATTACTCAGAGTAATAAAGTTAAGCATGTGCATAAGTGTTTGAAAGGACTGGGGACTTCATGAGTATAAAACAGTAAAAATACTCTCCAAAACCATGCCATATATTTAAGAAATTACATTTGGCAGTTCTCTGTAGACACGCTCCATTGGTATGATGCAGTAGCTGTGACATCACTGCCATGATGAAATCACTGATATTTCAAATAGTGCTATAGATAAAATCATGTTACATGTAATCGGGTAAAATCGTGCATGCTTTTGGGACCGTTCAGTGTATGTTGTATGGTGAAACTTGCTGGAATTGGTAATTTATCTTTTCAAGTTGTCTTAAATGAAGTGCTGGGATTTTAGGACTACATTTTGTCTCAGTTGCAAAAACTAAAGTTCTCTCTGGGTTTGTTACTTTAAATAGAGCTCATGTCTGCCATCTGGTGTAACAATGGTAAAACACAGCACTAGGTACTGAGTTAAAATAAACTGCGCTCGCTACAAAATGTAGGGATACAATAATGTCAATATCCTCCTCTGCACCACTTTCTAGATAAGCAGGAGGTGGTCTCTATATAATAGAGAGAGTAATTTTGTTCTTGCAATACAGACTTCTTTGAGCTACTAGCTGACAAAGTTCTCATTCATGAGGTGAAATTTATAAAGTTGCAGTCTAGCTTAAATAATAAAAAACCCTGATAGTGGGAGGTTTCCTACGCTCCACTCAAAAAAATCCAAACCAAACCAAAGTCTGTAAAAGGTCAATGTTTTAGAGCCTTTCTTGCATTTAATGCAGCCATTTCTCTCTGTGAAAGTGAGTATAAAACAAAAAGTTTGGAGAATGTTGGCTAGAATGTCTAAATGTCTCAGTCCTGCCTAATCTTTTTAACATAAGATTAAATTTTTATAGCAAGGTTAATTTTTTTAATTCATAATTTGATTTTAAGATGTATGTTAAACATACCATTCACAGACCACAGGCCACCTCCCAACTGAAGTAAATGGGAATCTCATCATCGACTTTAACGGGAACAGGAAAAGGCCTGAAATGAGCTGGCATGTGTTTAATCCCATGTACAGTGTTAGTAGTTTTTCTTTCCTTGTAAAGTAAGTATGCTGCTCTGTGTGCCATCACAACTAATGGGGAAATTATTTTGTTTTTACTTGAGATGCTACTCTGCCTTAGAGTGCATGTTTTACCTTCAAAGTCAAATTTATACTAATATTACCCCCCGAAAAATCCTTTTTCTGCTCATCTTGACTGTATCTCTGCTTCTATTCTCCCACTATCCTAAAATGAGCTCTATTTATCCTGCCTTTGTATACATTTCCTGCCTCTGATTTTAGAGCCCAACACTTAACTTAGGTGGATTGCAAACCACTAATACTAAACTCTCCTGACTTCCCCTCGTTCCATCGCCAGCCAATATTCAACTGAGCTCATCTTCAGAGTTGGAGCTGGGAGGTGCTGAACACCATTGTCTCCCACTGAAGTCAGTGAGAGGATGGAGCCCAGCACCAGGCAAGATCCATGTGCTAGATCTCCTTGAGCTAACCTGCTAATAACAGCAGTGTGGCTGGTGCAGCACAGGTGGTCAGGTGGTTTGAGGAGGAACTTTGGAGGTCAGTCTAGATTGTGCTTGGGTGGCCACTTAGTGTGGCTACACCACTGTCTTTAGCCCATTCACTCAAGATGAGCTAGCATATGTATATCTACCTGAGCTGGAAATCGCATCTCCTATCTGCTGTATAGATTGTACCCTTAGATGGATTCTTCACATACAAAGGCACAGCCAAATCTTGCTTATTTACTTTCAATGAAAGCAGTGGAATTACTTGCATAAATAAGTTTAGCAGGATTTGGCTAGACTGATAATGCACAATTAAACAATGCCTCCCTCCCCCCAGTTATTAAACTTTTTGAACAAGATTTAGAATCTTCACCAAATTCTAAGCAAAATTTAAACAGAATTAAATGTAAAATCAATCTATGCAAAATCTAAAAGTAGTAAATTCGTTGGTGGTACATTCCATGCTTCCTGCTTTTTTGTGGGGAGTGGGGGAGGAAATTCACCACTACATTGGGAGAATCATGAATATTTTCTCTATCACTTAACTCATAAATCACTCAAAGGTAACTGAAAATACTGTGACCTGACTTCTTCATTTTTGAAGATTTTATGCTTTATAATGGCAATACTAACTTACCTTTGACTGACTGAGGCATTGGCTTCTCTTTCTTGCTTGACAAATGGTTCATATTACTGGGTGGAAACCAATAAATAATATTCTGACAAAGGAAAAACAAATCACAAGACTTTGGAGCAAGCTCTGTGTGGTGGGGAAGGGAAGAATTATTTTTGTGTTTTACTGAAAATGATTCCTACCTTGGAGAGGTCTTTCCAGAAAATGGATTTAGGAAGGTGCTGATCATATTGGACCTCATCTTGAGAGATCCCTTGAGGACCCTCACCTGGTCAACGAAGTCAATGGGATTTGACAGTCTTCAGCACATTGCAGAATCAGTCTCCACATACTGTCATATCTTTTCAGATTTATCCCAGTTCTTCTTTATTGCATTTCTCTAGATTGAAATTTTGTTCTGGTGATACTGCTGCCAGACATTCTGCTCCCCCAGAGTGACCCTATGCCATCATCTTACATGGAGAGTTTACACTGTTTCAGTCTGCTCTAGTTTATGTCAGATGGAGTTATTAAGTTTTATGCAGGAGAACAGGTGGGTGGAGCAGCTGGTATGAGAAGTGAGCATCTGACAACAGGAAAAAAAATCAGGGGAGATCTGCAATTTTCTAGGCAAATTTTTGTATTGCAATCTCACAATCTGTTCATGAGCGCTGACGGTACAGTAATTCTGCTAGGTAACAAGTCAGGGAGACTCCTGACTTCACTGAAAATGGACCATTCAAGACATTCAAAGATCTTAGTTTTGACTTTGACCTGTTGCAATATACAATGCACTCTCATTTATTTTCAAAAGTGATTCTTGGTGAATTTTAAAGCGAAGCTTAAAGTCCCCATAGTTTTTCAGTTATACTTAATTAAGTGACTGACTTGATGGGTTCTGAAGTACAGATGGTAATTACATAAAGTTTAGAAGGTGCTGCAGTCACTGTTTATAGTTACACAAAAGTTTGGGGTTTTGTCTCTAGTTTCATTCATTAACATGAAGTATGCATCAGTTTGCTCTGCTTGTGACAAATGCCTTTTTATAGAAGGATAATTGATTAACTCTGAGATCTCCTTAATTTCAGGCAGTGAGGAGTGGAGCTTGGAGTGGAGCAGGTATAGGAAGACATAAGGGAGTAATATAAGCTGGGATATCCAGGAAAAATATTTGCAACAATTAAGACAAGGGATTGTGAAAGCATGAACTAGTGTCTTGGGAGACAGAGGTGCATTTTGGATATGTAATGGAAGTCGCGGTGCTTTTGGGAATGACCTGGATGTGAGGGGAGGAAACAGAGGTCTCGAAGATGGGAAGGTTGCAATCTAATGGCGTTGGGAAACATCAGAAAGATTAGGTTCTAGTTATTGTCATCATGTCCTATGACATTTTATTCTGGGAGCCCCTGCCCCCAAAATATACTTTACAGACCCGGCTTTGAATATCTCTGTTATGTAGAAGGAGGAGCCACTGTGGTGGCTTTTACACCATCTCCAGTCCTGACTACTGGCATAGGTGCTGGAACAAAAGGGCATGACTCGGATATTCCCGCACCCCTACAATTATAGCTGTTGTACTAGCCCAGGTCATGTTTGCAATGGTACTTAACTATAAAGAGATGGGAAGAATAAGAAGAGGTAGAAGGTTCAGGGAAGAAGTCACCAGCAGCAAGGAAAAAGTAGTGTGCATGGTGAACTTTAGAGAATACCTGGAGGCTGAAGCTAGAGCAACCCTGGAGAGCATCACAGACTGGTAACATTTGTGGGAGCAGAGATGGGACAGTAGGATACTAGTTGGGAAGGGTAGACTAGGGAATGTGGGAAGAAAGAGAAAATAGGAAGCAGCAAGAAGGATGACAATGTATAAGAATATCATGAAATTGTAGTACTGAGTGATTGGGAGTGGAGGTAATGAGGATGCACTGAGGAATACAAGTAAGGACATTAGTAAGAGAGAGCAACCTGAAGACCAGGACAGATCAACCAGTACGTATACTGGTAGGTGAGGGACAATTTAAACGGTGTGGAAGTGATCAACACAGGATTCAGAACTGGAACTCCTAGCTATTACATTGCCCAGGCATATCTACACAATGTGTTTGGGAGGGTAAGGCAGGTCTGGCGTGTTGCCTGGTGTCTAGCAAGAAGTGACAGCTGGTGGTGCTCCTAATATCAAAACTTAATCCAAAGGAATGGCTGAGGGAATTCATCATTAATAATAAATTCAAAGTATATATGGGGAGAACTGAAAGGAAAATTTTATTTGCAGACTCTCAGATCTTTAAGAGAATTTGAGTTTTGCAGAGTTGCATAAGCATGCACTGTCAAATATTTGGAGCTAAAACAATCTTTAAACAAGAAAGATGCACTCTAAAGTGACATATGTGGAATCCGTATTTAAGAGAACTAGACAAAGCAAAACAAAATAGGAAAAATGTCATATACCTATCATTCTATTTATTATATTGCAAGGGGGATTCAGAAAGTGAGTGCTGAGGAAAAGCTAATGAAAGATGCTGATTTAAATCTTTTGTGGTTTAAACACTTAATCTTTTCTGGAGAGTTGTCAGTATAAGTACCTCTGGCATTATTAAACCAAAACATATGCCAGAGACATTGATAAATGTCAGCACATATTTTGGGACCATCAGAAAAATGTTTTACAAATGGTTGAAAATACAACTGAACAAAAATTTAATATGGATTCAGCTATGTATATTTTAGCAGATGTCTAACATAAATGGAATTGCACAGAAACAATTGAACTGAATCTCTGAGAGCTGAGAAGTTTATTTTTAGATGTTGAAAGGGCTGGGCAGGTTCATCTCAGAAGGATTTCTTGTAGACATAGTAAGTAAATTTAGCCTTTAAGAACCCGATTCAGGAACTCACTTATACATATGTGATTAGTTTCTCTACTAGGTTAGACATAAGCATATATTTAGTCCTTTCCTGAATCATGGCTTATAGTACCTATGGAGTGGAGAACAATGATTATTTGTGCATGTGTGTTCAGTTCCTACAACTCATGTAGTGCTGCCACTTTGTACTTCTATGGCACCTTCCATATGAGGATCCCAACATGTGATTAGTCAGTTTTGTCTCTCTGCATGCAGTAACATCTCCAATTTACACATGCAGAAAAAACACTGAAAGGCTCAGTGTCTAAAGTCACAAAACAAGCCTGTGGCAGAGCAAAAATAGAGCCCAGGTTGCCCGATTCCCTATTCTGCATCTCCTATTTGTGTTAAAATTAAATAATAGCAAGTCTGTGCTGTAAACCCACAGCTAATACAGTAGCCTTCTTGCTATAATGTGCAATAAGAATTCAGGTCTGGGTCTTTAATCCCCAGCAACACCTCTATTTTTGGCCCCATTATTGAGACTCAGTATACAGTCGTGTACCTTGGCTAAACTTATAACTTTTTGTAGGTTCTTGGTATTTGAAACAGATATAATATGGATGAAAATTGGCAAAAGCATGTGAGAAGCTTCAGCAATTTAGGTAAGGTGGCAGAACATCCTGGAAGCTTCTCCCATACCACAGATGGTCTGTGTAAATTGTTCTGGCAGAAAATCTCTAACAAGAATCCTGTTTAGTTTATTTGTAAAATAAATGTAAAGAATATACAGTGTATTAAATAATATAAAGGCTTTACATTTTTACATGCTTCATGTCTGATTCCTACCTTATTGATTATTGCTATTTAAAGTTAATATTCTTGTTGTGGTATATTCACCCTCTCTCTGGGTTTAATATTGTTTTGACTAGAGATTTTATAATTGAGCTGAGGAACTGAGAGTTAAGACTGAGTCAACACTGAATTCAACACTTATTTGTAAAAAGGGCCATAAATGTATGATTAGGAAGCTAGTTAATAGTCTGGCATTTTTATTATAGTTCAATGTATTAAAGACGGCACATCTTTTTAAATAAAAAGTATGACTATTGAATACCTAATACTGATACAGTAGCATCCAGAGATCCAAAACAGGGATGAGGCTCTGTTATATTATACTGGAAGAAAATGGCTGAAAATTAGCTAAAACAGGCTTGCTGTGGGGGGTGGTAGGAGGACCACAGAAGGTGTATGCTGTAGGGTGCAGAACTACATGGATATGAGTGGACATAAGGGTTCATCCACATAATCCCAGTCCTTGAATGTAATTGTTTGTTTCTCTGGTTGAAGAACAAAAGTGAAGAAATATTTCGAGAGAAGTGGTCTTCAGCTGAAAAATTTTCAGACACACCACGTTTAGCTAATGCCCTTTAAAAGTAATGAATCTCTCAATTTTTCACTGATTTTTTTAGGGGGGTGGGCTTTGTCCTTATTCCCCTCTATTGGATAATTCTAATAGTATTTAAAAACTTCTATTATTCTCTTAAGGACAAATCCTGGTTCCAATAAAGTCAAAACTCCCTCGATGGGACACCTTTTGTTAAATAAGTATGTGTATGGAGTTGTATTCAGTTAAATTATGAACTGATTGGAGACACAAGGTGAGTGATATAATGTTGTCTATAGGACCAACTTCTGTTGGTGAAAGAGAAGCTTTTGAGCTCCTCAGAGAAAGAGCTCTATATAGCTCAAAGCATCTCTTGTTCACCAACAGAAGTTGGTCCAATAGATATTACATCACTCACCTTTTCTCTAATATCCTGGAATCAACACAGCTATAACACTGCATCCAAACTGATTGGAGAAATTTGTGATATCTAACTAGGTGCTGCATATGGAATTAATTATCAAAGAAAGGCCTGTACATAAAAAGTGAAATTGTATAATCAAGTAGAACAATTGATGTGCCAAAAGCAAGAAGCACAATTTGTAATTGTTCTGTGAATGGGCATTGGAAAACTGGTTTAAAAAGCAGAGATGGACTTGAATGTTTTACAGATACGTAGCTGAAAGGAAGGATGTGGGGAGGTTAAAAAAAGGTAAAACAACTTGGCTGGTAATGAATAAAATGCTTAACACCAGTTGCCTCTGTTTTAAACCAGGTCAGAGTGATATATACTGCAAAGCCATACCAATATTATAGTATGGAATGGAATAGCAAACGGCCACAAATTTAATTTTAGGGGTAGTCTAGCCTATGTCCATAATGTAGCTCATTGGAATAATCCTGTGACCTTACAGTAAGGTGCTATTGTAAGCCTTTATGTGAAGCCATATTTCTACAATTCAGCAATGAGACTGTTTGTTAATTTTATATATTTTGTTGTATCTTTCCACTTCCATAGCAACAATTTAGTTATTCTGAGTTCATACAAATTGTGAGAAAAATCAAATTTCCATCTGTTTCTGCCAAAGAAAGGAAACAGACTGAGGTTCTTGAAGATAAACTTCACTTGCTTCCATCTTTAGTTTTTGCTTTGCAAACTGGTGCCTGGGAAAGTTGTGCAAAGTAAACAAACAAACTTCCCTTCCGGTGAGCAGTATGTAGGACCATTATCAAGTTAGTCAGTTGACTGATTTTAGCAAAATGAGGACCACTTTAAACATCTATTGATCGTGGCCTTTTGATGGGTTTATGTCACCTTTAAATTAGTTGAATTGGAAAAATGTGTGATGGAGAATCAGATTAATTTTGTTTTAAGGCTGTAAACCTTAGTATGTACGCACCAAGCAGCCAGTACAAGTCAGTGTGTCATCCACTTTCACAGGAAAAGGCAGTTGTGCTGTCTCATCCTGCAATAGTAGAACCTAGGAATGAGTCTTCAGGAAAGCCTCCAATAAAGCACGTTACAGAAAATTAGCCTAGAAATCACAAAGGTATGAGTCACCATAGTGAGGTCACTCCAGACAAATAGACAGTAACTGCCAAATGCTTCAGAGATGAAGTATTTAATCATTGTGGGATTTCTTTCTTTAGTGTAAATAACACTCTGCCTTCAGCTTCACAATTCTTTGCTTCTAATGTAAATTTTTTAATAATAGGGACTAAAATGAGTAACATCCCATGAAATGTGGAATAGTCAGTGTGAGGTCAAAGATGCTTCTCAGGCTGTGAACTCTAGCAAACTATCACATCTTATTAACAGAGAAGCAAAAAGGAGATAAAATCCCCTAGCTTTCCTCTATTTTGTAACATTTTCAATTTTGTGTGGTTTATAAAGCTTATAGGACCAATAAAACATCTTTTTCTCGGATTTCAACTTTTCACATTTGGAAACAGCTCTTTGATGTTACATAACCCAGAAAAATATTACAGGCAAAACATTACAGCATCTGATAACCCCTTTTTATTGGTTCTTGTATGGGATGATGTTGTGCAGATAGGTCCTAGGACTAAAATTCAGAGAAATCCCAACTCTTTCCATTGTGAAAAATTATTATTCACTGACGGTGCTGTCTTCTAAAGCTTCTTTGTGAAGTGACAGTCTCCTTGTCAACCTTTCAGGACAGCCGATTGTTGGTATTGTTATAACCAGAGAGGCACCCCCAGGATGGTTGTAGGTATCTTTTCCATGGACTCCTCAGAATCTTAATGGTCCTTGAGACTATATAGTGTCTGTATTCAGTATAATGTTAGGGGCCCTTTTCAAGCAGTATGATAGATATTTCTTGCAATTTTGAATGGTGATGTGAGTGTTATGGGATTACAGAAAAGTTGCTAATGATATCTTTGCCGTCATCAGGTGACCTATTGGGATTGAATGCATATTTAAGCATGCAAAAATATCGCTATATTTTTAGAACTGTCCTTGAAGCACCTAGCGACAATGAAAACAATTGTGTGTATGTACAGGTGTATACACTTTCATATAACATATATTCTTTGATAATCTATCCAATAATTCCTTAAACATGGAAGTTTTGAAGTGCATTTTGCACCTAAACCATGGAGATAATGTATTTGCATCGCTTAATCAGTTAGCAAAAAATACACAGGCAAACCTGGGGACATAAATATCATCTTTAGGGTCCTAAGTGCACCTTTAGAAAACACAATCAAAGTGGTTTTGTAATAACCTTTTGTGTCCCTTGAGCAAGAGAGTGGGGAGAATCTGATGCACTGTTCTCTAAATATATCGTATGTGTTATGCCTGATTGGCCTTTTTTTTTTGTGGGGGCAGGGGAGTAGGTTTCTTTGAGGGAAAGGTTTGGTACTTTGTCAAGATAAGCAGTTTCCATATTGGACATGGACACTTTAAAGAAGAAAAGGTAGCTTATACCTACATTGAAATGTACACAGAAGGAAAACTCAGAGGTCCAGTTCAGGACTGGGAGTTCCATTCTGCTAGGCGCTGCTCAGAGACATTGCAAGAGTCCTTGCCAAAGGCACTTACCATCCAAAGACAACACAGATAACCTACAAGTAGTAATCAGGTTGATGATAGGTCTTGAGCGGTTTGAAGGGGAGGGAGGCGGTCTTACAGGTCAGATTGGTTGTGGGAGAAGGAGGTGCTGTGAATAAGTGGCAGCAGCATGGAAGAAAGCACAGACACGTTTGTGGGACAAGTGGACATTTAAAGCTGGCAGCGTTGGCTGAACAGAGGGCTGATGTAATAAGATACTAGATCAGCTGAGTAGCCAGGAAGGAGCAGAGATGTCCAGGGCTTGAAGAAGGGGACAAGAAGTTTGAACTTGATGTGTTGGAAAAGTAGGAGATGGAGTGTGTGTAATTAAGAGTAATGTAGTCAGAACAGCAGGCAAAGATTTTAGCAGCTGTATTTTGAATGTACTGGGTGATGTGAATGGCGGGGAAGCTACAGAAGATATTTGAAAGGGATTTTATAAATTGCAGAGCATACTGGTCTAGTATTCTGAGAAAGAATTCCAGAACTTGAGTCCCATCCCTTACACCAGTGGTCCCCAAATTGTGGGTTTCCCTTTTCCACTCCTCCTTTCACTCTGCTGCTGTGTGTATTGTTGAGGTCAGCAAAGTTCCGGAGTCCAGGGGCACATTCAGGTAAGATCACTTGGATAGGGGTGAGTGGTTCCTCTGTTATCCTGTCCTTGGTCTAATGTCCTACATCACCATGGCTACTTAGCCTAGCTATTAGTAATCACAGCTATAGGACTTGATAAGGAGAGGGGGCCTTTGATGTTGCCGTCTCTTTCACTATGCTACCTTTTAGGCACAACACTGTGTTCGGAGGTTCTACCAGTTAGCTCAGTTCTCTGTGATTTCAGCTATAGTGATTTACCTGAGTAGTAGGGAACCTCACTGCTACCACTACTGCCTGTGTTCTGTGCTTTACCAGACTGTCTCCACACCAGATCTAAGGCTGCCTCCATCAACCAGCTTATCAGTGATTTTAGCTTTAACGATGATCAAGAAGGATAACATTTCATTCCCCCTACAGCTAAGATGTGAATTTTAACACAAAATTGATCACCTTGGCAAAGCAGGTGTGTTTATGCAAATAAGGTACTTTCCTCCAGTTCATCAATAGATGGTGGCAGAGAGCTCACTCTGTCCACTGGTTTACTTGTATAAGAATTTCTGTTCTGCTATAGCAGATTAGATTAATTGCTTCAGTCTGATTCAAAGTAGCCAACATCTAAAGCTTCAGAGGAACATAATAAACTCCTATGATTTGAATTATAAGAACCTCCTGGGTTTGGGGGTGTTGAAAAATGCTCACCAGAATTTTGCAGAGGATTAAATGAGTGAAACTGGGCTGAATTATATGGCTTCTAGTGCAAAGCATCAGAAACGCCAATGGGTTTGACTAGGTTTTGGCTTAGCCTGTACACTTAAGAGATGAAAACCCACATGATCTGAAACAAGAGATCTACACAACCATACCCATCTTCACCCTCATGAACTGGAAGTGTGGACTTTTTCACAGTATAAGTGATCATCTGCATGATCAATAGTTCCAACACAGCATTGTTCAAAGGGGAAAATTATTCTTCCATGACACTTGTGGTGATCAGCTTGTATGACAAAGCATGGCATTTGCTTTTACCCTATTTTAGATACCCTTGTTCATTACACACAACCATACAGTTATTCCAATAACCATTTAAAAACACTTCTTCATTCACTTTAATTCTTTGACATCCTATTCTTATTTCCTGTTGTAAACTTTGCTCAGAAATCAGGAGGTTTGAGATGGATTTGGATACTCATTTATAAAGTACCTAGCACAGTAACAGTCATTGTGCTATTACTGTGCTATGGTAGCTGCAACTGCTATTCTGTGAACTCCTCCATAGAACAAGAGTAGAAGCAGCAGCAAAGCTGCACCTTGTCAGAACCCAATATAACAAAGGCTGGCTGTTGCCTTGGTAACTGGGAGTGCTGCTTTTCCTCCTCCCAGTGATTTTGCTGGCAGTTGCAGCAGCAATGCTGGGAGCAGTGGAAGGTTTGGGAAATGCAAGTAGCAGTGTTTGAGGAACCAGCTCAGGGAGGTGGGAGGAAGAGTGTATTTAGGTACAGCAAGTGTCCACAAAGTGAGAGGGAAAGGTTTGGAAAAGGGAGAAAGGCAGAGACCTCTCCAACCCTAATATTCCATGATTCTATGAAAAGGGGAACAAGTGAACTAAGGGGCAGAGAGAACCTGGTTTTCAAAAATTCAGTCAAGAAAATAAATCTTATTCCCTTTCCTTACTCCTTTTCCTAGCCACTCATGTTGTTTTGCTTTGGTCTCCACCTTTGCTTCCATTGTGTTGTGTTCTTGATTTAACTCTGTAAGCTCCTTGGGGCAGAGAGAGCAAGTTTCTTTTGTGTTTTGCACCAAGCTAGTGCAAACTACTTGCACTACTGCTTAATAAATAACAGAACACCTCATTGAAATGAATGCATCTATAGTTAGCTGAGCCTGTCTGGAGAATCAGGCAGGCAGACTGCACTGCATCAGTTCTATATTGAAAAGATTTTCTTAACATCAGAAGGGCTACAAGCATAGGGACAAATAATCCCTTGTTTACATGAGCAGAGAAGAGCGTTAACTCGTACACCCTTATCTGGGGAGCACAGAAAAGGGAATGATCTCTGTGGCATACACCTTGTAGAAGCTGCTCTGTGAGGTTTGTGTTTTATAGATGGAGTTGGGGAGCTCAGCTAGCCCACATGGACTGAAGGGGGTAATGGGACAACACAAAGTTAATGCTTATTGATTAATTAGTGCTCATTCCCCTTACATGCTGTGCAGTCCTTCCGATGGAGATTCAGGATGCAGCAGTGGAAGGAGATCCCAGAAATGTTCTTCTAAGGGAGCTCTGGGGGACAATGTAGAGGGATAGGGCATCTGTGCTTTAGGCTCTGGCCTTTTGCAGATCCAATTTCAATGAGCCTCTTGGTGAAAGAATAGTACAAACTCTTAGACCTTTTCCTGCTTCTTTGATTATGTCTGAACTGGCAAGTATGGAACAACCAGAGGAGTGCTAGAATCTCATCTGATCCCATTCTGACTCCTTTCTCTCCCTGAATCGTGTTATGTACGGGGCTGATGGTTTGGTCCAACTTCTCGAGTTGAAGTGGTCATGATTGTCCTCTGAGTAAAAAGACACTAACTTCTTTGGTAACAGGTGCAACTTACTGACCAATATTTTGATCCTGGTGATGAAGGCCTTGGGCGCTGGCAAACCACGCTCTATAAACTTCTGAACCCTTGTTATCTCTCAAGGTCTAGTAGTAAGCTTAAGCACTGGAAAATCACAAGCATGCTTGTCCCTCTAGCTGTCCACGAGGTAGCCATGAGGAGAGCTCTTCTTTCACCACCTATCACAATGAAGTAAACAAGCCTACTTATCATTGTCATACACGCCTTACAGCACGTTTGTACTTAATAAAAGCGGCAAGCTGGGACTTTCCCAGGTCGCCTCCTTCCGCAAGCTGTCTCCGTCTGTTTCTTCCCGACATCTGGTGACCCCGACGTGATCCAGCCCCTCGGCTCACCGGCTGGCATAGCCTTGGTGCACCTCAGCGTTTACGCTCCCTCGTGAGTATGGGGGGGGGGGATTTATCCGTGTCTCAAAAGGCTCATGTGAAGGAGCTTTTTACAATCATTAAGCAGACGGGCTGTGCTCCGGTCTCACAAAGGAGCACAGAAGAGTTAGTGCGTCTTCTTGAGCATAAGTGCCCCTGGTACCCAGAGGCAGGCTCCTTGGAGATCGCGGACTGGCAAAAGATAGGGGACAGGCTCTTTCGAGAGCCTAGAGCAAGTGTTCGCTATCTTCTCCTGTGGCAGCACTGTGCAGACGCGGTGGGGCGCTTGCGGGCGGAGGTACCCCCTGCCACGTCTCCCTCTCCTCCTCCTCCTCCTCCTCTTACCCCTACGGCACCGTGTTTAAAGCCGCTCTCCGATCCTTCTTCTCTTTCCCCTCCTTTGGCTGCGATAGAGAAACAACCCTTGGAATACACCCAGCCGCGTCTGGGCTTGGTCCAGGGCGCTCTTCAGCAAGCCTTTCAATCTGCCCACAGCCCTCTTTTGGAGGAATGGGCAGGCGAGCCCCCAGTTCTTGCTCCTGTAACATATGGGGTAAACCAGAATGGGGAAAACACAGTTACCTATACCCCCCTGCCCTATTCCATCATTAGAGAACTTAATAAGTCAGTGAGGGAGTCGGGCCTGCGCTCGACATATACAGAAGGGTTGATCGAGGGGATAAGCAATGGGCATCAGATGACCCCCGCGGATTGGAAACAACTCTTCTGCATGATTCTTTCTCCCGCACAGTATGTTGTGTGGGATAGTGAGTTTCGCGCGGCAGCCATAGCCATTTCCACCCCCGACAACATTCCCGATCAAATTTATGGGGCAGGTCAGTTTTCCACCGGGGAAGAACAAATGCAACTGCCCCCCGATTCCTTTCGTAGAACAGCCATGTGTATCCAGCGCGCCTTTCGCCGCGTCCCTGTATCAGGGAAGCCCTTAGCGTCCTTTACCAGCATCCGCCAAACTCCTTCTGAGCCCTTTCATCAATTCGTAGACAGACTTAAAGAGGCAATAGCTCGCCAGATTGATAACCCTGAGGCTCAAACTGAGCTTTTGCGGCGTTTGTCCGCGGAACAAGCTAATGCAGACTGCAAAAAGGTCTTCCAGTCCGTGATTCATCGAGCGCAGTACACCATAGCGGACATGATTCAGGCCTGCGCGGAAGTAGGTACTCAGACCCATGCCATGGCCATGCTGGCAGGCGCCTTGCGGGCCGGAGGGAAGCCTCTCGGGACTTGCTTTAACTACAAGAAGCCAGGTCATTTTCGCCGTGAGTGCAGGGCTCCGGGGGGAGGGGCGCATGCTGTGACAGGGCAGCGTCTTAATCAGCGCCCTACGAAAAAGTGTCCTCGCTGCAATAAGGGGTTCCATTGGGCCAATCAGTGCCGATCAAACCCCCCTCCGGGAAACTTCCCGACGGGCCCCCCCCGGGCCCAGGAATAAAGATAGGGGCCACCCACAAGTTTCCTCCGCCTGCTACCAAAGGTAGCGCTGGCATTGATTTGATCAATACTATGGATATGCAAGCCACCCTTACAGGGGAAGTCTTGCTGATGCCGAGCCAACTTACCGGCCCCGTGCCGGAAGGAACGGTGGGCATAATCCTACCCCGCTCATCTGCCCATAAACATGCCATCATGGTCATCCCCGGCGTCATTGACTCCGATTACACCGGAATCATTTATGTCCAGATGTGGGGCCAGCTGCCCCTCACCTTAACTAAAGGTGATACATGGGCACAGTTACTGATTCTCCCTTTCATACCTCCTAATCAGCCCTCTTCGGCTATTCGCCGTGGAGGCTTCGGGTCCACGAAATCTTCCGAACCCGTAGCATCATTCCTCCATCCTCAAATCGCCGCTCTTTCACAGCAGATACAACAGGGGAAGCCACTACGAAAGTATCAAATAAACGGTAAGCTTTTTGAGGGGCTCCTTGACACAGGGGCAGACATTTCTGTCATTGCCCAGAAATATTGGGACCCTGCATGGCCCTCTGAGGTTGCCCCCACGGTATGGGGAGTGGGAGGGAGCCAATCCTCTAGTTGTAGTACTCATTGGCTCTCCGTTTGGGAGGAAAATCGCCAAGTAGCTCAAATTCGTCCCTGCATCCTCCCGATTCACCTCAATCTTTGGGGCAGGGACCTTCTGGCGCAAGTAGGTGCCACTTTGAATGCACCATGACTCACCTTCTACTTCAATCACGACCATGGATGATCTGCTTGCCCAACTTATCATTAAAGGCCGTCTTCGTTGTCGTGCCCTTATGGCACTCGATCCAGTCGATATTGTTGTCCCACACCCCCTCAAAAAATATGCTGCAGCCACTGCTTTTTCGGATGCTCTCCAACTCGCTCTGGCAGGCTATACTGGCTCGATTTCCTATCATTCTTACGCTGATCCCCGCTTGTATTTTGTTCAGCGGATGCCTGTCCAGCTTCTTCCCCTCCTCTCCCTGCAGCCTCTCCCAGATGCGCTTACTGTTTTCACTGATGGCGGTCCCTCCCATGGCGTTGTCTCTTGGTATTCTGATCGCTGGAATGTGAAAGTCACTGCCACCTTTTCCTCACCTCAAAGAGCTGAGTTAGCCGCTGTCCTTCTTGCTTTTGTCCTTTTTCCCTCCCAGCCCCTGAATATCATTACGGACAGTCTTTATGTAGCCAACGTCACCTCCTGTATTTCGGGAAGCTATGTTTCCCCTGTCATAGAATCTGCTCTTTTCCAGCTGTTTCTTTCACTTCAGGCTGTCCTTCACGCTCGAACGCATTGTTTTTTTATTGCCCATATACGCAGCCATCAACCTCTTCCCGGCTTTCTTACCGAAGGCAATGCCCGTGCTGATGCAGCCTCCCGGTCATTGTACCCTTGCTCTCTTTCCCCAATTGCAAGTCATGAACTCCACCATCAAAACGCCAAAGCTCTCGCGCAACAATTTTCCATCCCACTCTCAGACGCCCGCACCATCGTTCAACAATGTCCCCAATGCTCACAGCATTCCTCTTTTCCCCCGACGGGCGTCAACCCCCGTGGGTTAGGTGCCAACCAACTTTGGCAAATGGATGTTACCTCTTTCCCTCCCTTTGCCCCCTGGCGCTTCCTACATGTCTCCGTTGATACGTTCTCCGGTTATTTGTGGGTTACACCACAAAAGGGTGAAAAAGCAAAGCATGTTATTAATCACTGTGTTCGCTGTTTCGCTGTCATGGGCGTTCCTAATTCTTTAAAAACTGATAATGGTCCCGCGTATTGCTCTACCACTTTTGCTGAATTTTGTACCCGATGGACTATCACTCATACGTTTGGTATCCCTTATAATTCCCGCGGCCAAGCCATTGTTGAACGGGCAAATCGCACTCTTAAAGTGGCCCTCAATCGTCAAAAGCAAAAAGGGGGAATTCCCTCCTCCTTACCCGATAAAGAAGAATGGCTTGCCTCCGTTTTGTTCACGCTTAACCATTTAAATTTGTCTAACGACGGCTCTCAGTTTTTGTCTCGTACACAGAAACATTTTCGCCAAACAGAAATTCTGCCGGCACCGCTTGTGACTTATCAGCTGCTCCCAAGCCGTACCTGGAGCGATCCAGTACCCCTCATCACTTGGGGTCGAGGTTACGCTGCAGTCTCCACCCCGACCGGCCCAGTGTGGGTTCCAGCTCGCTGTGTCCGCCCCTACGTGCATCAACGACTACCCCAGAATCCGCTCGAGCATAGCATGGCATCGAGAAACCTCGAATCCAATTCCAGATTTCAATCTCCACATTACGCCGCCGATCACCAAGGTGATCACTGCCCGGCACCGGGGGCAGTGTCATCCCCCGGTGACATGGGGACAGATAAAGAGCCTGGCACAACAAGCCGAGAGAGTGATGGAGAGTCAACAACTCGAGAAGACCCCTGAGAACTATGTTGTTGCAGTGATTTCTTGCCTCTCAGCCAATTCTTGTGTGGTGTTAATCGTTTTGATCCTGACGATCTTTAGCCCTTCCCCGAGTACGGCCCTTCCCCCCTGCCGTCACCCTTAACAGATAATGTTTGGGGCCTTTTAGCCCTCTCGATCAACCAAACCAGTTTCTGCCTGTCTCAACAGGTGGCGGTGGGACAAATTTTAGGTACGTGCCTCATCCCTATATGTCATGAGGCTTCTGAGGTTGAAGGTGCGACATGGTTCTTTCAAAGTCTGGGACCCAACACTACCATACGAAATCTAGGCTATAAGGGCTATCATAATTGGGGGGAACAATCCACTTCTCAACCCAAGCAGACTCTACAATTACGTACTCCCTATGTAGCCAGTACAAATATCTCATGTGCTCGAATGGCAAATTGTACTTTGATAAGTTGTAAAAGGTTCGGTGGGGAAAGCCTAAACTGTTCTCACTCAGTCAATGTCTCCTACCTATATAAACACATTAAGCTCCCTCTGGGGTGGTTCTGGACATGTGAAGGGTTAACATTCAATTACATCCCCGCCAATATTTCAGATGGCATGCTATGCTGTCTTAGTCGTTTGGCCGTGGTATTACCCCCTAAAACTCCACCCCACCCCCGTACCTCTCGTTCTGTCGCCCTGGATGCCTCTTGTGATTCTAAGGTTCACTTGTTCTCGAAAACAGAGTCTGTAGCATTAGCCCTTTCCCTGGTAGGAATCCCAGGATTGGCTACGGGCAATAGCCTAAATGTTAACAAACTTGCCTGTGCTGCTGTTAAAGCTCTTAATGCTACTTCCACCGCTATTGCCTTACTTAATGGGGAACAGGTCGAACTCCGCCATGGGGTTCTTCAGAACCGTGCTGCTATAGACTATCTTCTGCTACTGCATCATTTTGGATGTGAAAAGGTAAATGATATGTGTTGCTTTAATATCTCCGAGCATTCCCACACTATAGAAAATCAAATTGATGTTATTAAAAACCTCACCGCACAAATTCGTGTCGATCCAGACCCCTTTGCCAGTTGGTGGGATTGGCTAGCATCTCTGTTCCCCGAGTGGGGATGGTTACATGCATTCATTACGTATGGACTGTTGGCATTGGTGCTGTTGATTTTCCTATGCTGCACTGTCCAGTGCATCCCCTCTCTGATTAATCTCTGCTTGCGGGGCTGTCCATGGAATCAGAAACATTACCGTTATAAATAAAAAACCTGAAGGAAGGGATGAAAGCTCGAGCGCTGGCAAACCACGCTCTATGGGCCTTTATCCCTCCCCCATCAAATCCCCGCTTGCGAAATTGTCCATAGTATCAGCAATATTATAACCATATGTACTTGAGAAAAACAAAGGGGGAGATGAAGGCCTTGGGCGCTGGCAAACCACGCTCTATAAACTTCTGAACCCTTGTTATCTCTCAAGGTCTAGTAGTAAGCTTAAGCACTGGAAAATCACAGGCATGCTTGTCCCTCTAGCTGTCCACGAGGTAGCCATGAGGAGAGCTCTTCTTTCACCACCTATCACAATGAAGTAAACAAGCCTACTTATCACTGTCATACACGCCTTACAGCACGTTTGTACTTAATAAAAGCGGCAAGCTGGGACTTTCCCAGGTCGCCTCCTTCCGCAAGCTGTCTCCGTCTGTTTCTTCCCGACATGGTGATTGTGTATTTCATATTCTAAGGGCTCACCTATTTAGAGAGCCAGATTATGAAAACCTTACTTTATTTACACTAGCACACTCATGGACTCTGATGGGTTTACTTATGGAAGTAACTGCTCACCAAAGTGAATAAGGGGTCCAGCAATCTAGCCCTGAGATTGGACTTGATTTGGGTGTAGTGTGAAATTTCTCTCTCTAATCACTAACAACTCTATTTTCTCATTCAGTCTGTCCCCTTTCTATCTATGCTAAGCATGTTTTCCTGGTCTTCAGTTTTTCCAATCCCCCTCTATCATAAGTGCGTGTTTTCACATTTAATCCTGCTTCTGCAGATCCTTCCTCTTTCTACGTGTGATTAGTAGTGAAAAGATAAATTCTATGAGGAAAGCTCACAGGCTCAGACCTTAGCCCCTTTTCCTCCAGTAGCAGGATTTACCTTCCTTGCTGGCTGTCAATTTTTGTTCATCTCTCTCAAAGCTATTTCAGTCTGGTATAATTCTTAGTGTTTCTCAGAGGGATCTTTTTGAAATTATTTTTTCCTTGAAGCAAAGACAATGCAGTGTGCTCCCAAAATGTTGTTTTAAGGACAAAACAAATTAATGTAATTTCAAAGAAATACTTTAAAAAACAAATGAAAGTATTTTACAGTTGGTTTCACTCATTGCATTATCGAGGCTATTTCCTTTTACAACTCAAAATTTAAATACCCTCCAACCCCCAAACAAATAAACTTTAAATAGTTTCAGAGGACACTGTCAGTTTCAATTTTGGCTCTGTCCTAAAATTAAATATATTTAAAACAATCCTTTGTGGAAGAGAATTGGCTCTCCAAATTGAAGGTGCCACACTTTTGTTTTCCTACCAGCATTATACATTTAATATATTTTGGGCATGATCTGGGACCTACATATATCTGTGGATCAAGCTCTTTTGATATACAGTGACATGCACAGTAACATGCATGCTTCCTATGGGGTTTTTTTGGACTACCTGTGGTATTGTTGGGCCAGTAAGAGAATACATTTGCTTTTGTACTGCCTCTGGGTCAGATTTTGCAACCAATATTCATATTCAACAGTACCTTATTCTTGTGAACATTTCCATTTATTTTATTGGAACTATTTGAGAAGACAA
Source organism: Dermatemys mawii (assembly GCA_007922305.1). Classification (NCBI taxonomy): domain Eukaryota; kingdom Metazoa; phylum Chordata; order Testudines; family Dermatemydidae; genus Dermatemys; species Dermatemys mawii. Next base: position 66,993,119 of record ML677326.1, read on the forward strand.
TTTCTTCCCAATATTAGAATCTAGTCCTTTGTAAATAAACTTAAAATGTAGGTGGTAAAGGAGTTTGGGGGAAAGCTTAAATCCCCAGAAGCTATATTATGCCCTTGGATTTTAAGCAAATTTGCCAAGGATTTCAATGGGAAGTTCTGATTTAAGAATGATGGCACAGATTTTTAAAGTAATGTTATTTATATTATTTGAAAGTACCATAGGGCCTGATCCTGCAACCCAAGTTATCAATGGTAGTTTGTAGAAACTCTGGGTCTCTAAGTTTTCAATATAGTAAGGTAGCTGGCAGAAGTGACATGCCCTACATATTACATCATGCTCCTTGGTTAAAGTTTCCTTTAAGAACTGATCAGTCAAGTATTCAGCTGTAATCAACTATGTGATGATTTGTTGTGTCGCAAACCAGTTGGAATATCTGGTAGCAAAGACTTCTCAGTGAGATTTTTGGCTTGCTAAACTCTTTGTAAATTTCTGTATGACAGATGTCCTAGTGTACTCAGCATGTTTGACCTTGATGAGCAATTAACCATAATATTGCATCCTATTGCTAAACAACTGATTTTTGCAAGGTACTCTGAAGCTAATACAATGCTCTACCCTAATGGATCATTAAATAAATTAATCACAGTAGCAATGCTCAATGGGTTATGATCCGATTACATGGTCGTGCATTATAGCCACATGCATAAGCAATAGAAAATGTGGTTCCTAATATACTGGTGAGCCTTTTGGGAACATGTCCTTTCAATTTTTGTTCCATTTTCAGGTCCCAGCTCTTGGATGGGCACATCCTGTCAGATCTATAGAATATATTTTGTATTAGTAAGATACCATGCATTTGATAGGGGCACCAGAGCACATTTCTTCCATTCCATAGAATTGTCTATTTTACAGGATGTTAACAGACATAAAAATATGCTAAGTTCTCCTAGGCTCCATAACTCTCACTGGCTGTGCATTACCTGCAAGATATTACAGTGGTCAATGGCCAGAGCCAGAATAATTGATGATGAATGTGGTGTAAATACCTATGTAAATAGTCTGTGTCAAATTAAGAATTGTTGGGATTTCCTCAGATGTTCCAAAACCCTTGGTCTGCTCTGCTCTGTGCTCCTGCTCTGTAGTACATATTGCTACAACTGAACTCTGTGTCTGCTCCACATGTAGGAATGTATTCTTTCCATAAAAGGTGGGGTCTGCTGTACAGGGAACTCTGTGGTGGATCACTTGGTCCATCAGATCTTATCTGTTAACTTTATGTGCTGGCAAAACCACCTCTTTTCATTCTGTTGAAAAGTTTGGTTGATGTGCAGAATGGGAATGATCTGAGTACTTGAAGTTATTATGATTGTGGTTATCTGTTGCAATCTTGCTAATGATTGTCTACAGGCAGAGTGATCAATTTCTTATTTTTTGAACTTTGTTTTAATTGCCCCCAAATGGGACTACACTGCACACACTAGTTTATAGAGTTCAGAGTAAACCATGTTGTTGGAACTACATTAAATTCAGTGTTGCTTGTTTCATGCTGAGGACCGTGCCAGTGAATTTGCAGAATTAAGCCATTTTTGTTGAAGAGCATGAGAGCATCTGAAACTGGCAAGTCTCTCACTGAAGAGAGTGAAATTCAAGGTCCCTGTCCTGATATTCTAAGCCCTTCAAGGGATTCGCTCTAACCACCTGAGATAATTTCTCCCTCTACAACCTTGATCTCACAAGATAGATGGAACAATTAAAGAATTGGCCAAATTGATCACTCTGCCTATAGACAAGTTCAGGCAATGGAACTTTCACAGCAGCTATACCTAGACTAGGTAATTTAACTCCCACAATAGAGGAATAATGACCGTGGGTTAAAACTCTTTTCTTCAGTTTAGCCTTTCCTCAGTAAATCCTTCACACATGGATGGACACACAGTATAGTGTGTGTATGTCTCTCTCTCTTTCACCCCACCCCCACTCTTCACTAAGCCATTTTCCTTGTGGACAAGGAAGGAAGAAAGAGTGCTGAAAGGTTCTGGTGATAGTGGAGTCCACTTAAGAACCAAGACTGAGAAACCGACGGCTGTCACTAGATCTAGTTGCTTTCGTCTCCTGTAGATATTAACTATTTTCAATGTTAGGCACTAATCCTGCATGTAAGAAGTCCCCCTGATGTTGATGGGCCTATAGATGTGAGCAAGGGTTTGTAGACCTGAGCCCTAAGATAGTAGTAATAGTACAATTTTGAGACCATCCAGAATGATGTAATCCTACTTGCATTAGATTGAGAAAGCTGAACTGAATCTCTTGTGGCTGCCAGAAGGTGGCAGCATTGATGAAGAAAACAAGTAGAAAATTAGAATGATAGTAAATATTGATATGAATGCTGTTTTGCTTGGATAAAGTAGTGCTGGAGTGAGTTAATGACAAGCCATTAATTAAATATAAAAGAGAACCTTATTCCCATTATTTTTTTTCTTAGGCTGAACAAATCAGTTTGTATAACGTTGCTTCATTGTGAAGTCAGGCAGACTCTAAAGTAATCACCTAAATCCCACCTAAATGTAGCAGTTATGCCAAGCTCAGAGCTTGTTTTGAATAAAGAATAATTATTAAAGCTTCTTGCCCATGGTGACTAGGAATCTTTCCTGGGTGAGTATCAACTTCTGCAAAAATCTAAGCTATTACTTAAGGGCTGAAACATTAATTATGTTTCTATGGTTCTGAGGAAAACCTTCTGAATGGGACCTAGGTGTAAGACGATGCAACACTATCTTCCACAGTCTGCAAAGAGACCGCCCCTGTCCATTTGCTGTTGGACCACAAAAGGAGTATATCTAAGGAGTGATGGATGGATGTGAGAAGGTGTGACTGCATGCATGTGTCTGAATAGAGAAGAGACTGATTATTAATTCTTTTATGGCACCCACAAGCATACAAAGCACTTTACAGAAAATGGGACAAGCAGCATGTTTTCTGGAGCTCTCCAATATGCAGAGATGTACACATGCTCCTACACTTCAAGGGTACAGCATATATCACACAGGTGTAGCTGGCAGGGGTGTTTGTGTGGGTGTGGGAGGGAAGAGACTCCATGACTCTGCCTAGTCTATATTCCTCCCTGCCTTCTTTGGGGTGCCCTGAGTCCAGGGAGATTACTTGATTTGATTACTACATCAGCATCATGATAAATTCTCTTATGTTCAGGGTGACGTACCTCAGACACTCTGGGCTGAGACATTTTGCAAAAATTAGTTGATTTCCCCTCCTCCCCCCCAAAAATGTATGGTTAAGTCACCATTTTGTGGTCTACCAACATTTGTCTTTTTGATGGAAGAAATTGCTGAGATGCTTAACCTCAGGAACTGAGTCAGATAGTGCATACTTTTCCCCCCACTGTTTTCCTGATTTTGATTTGCTATGGAATAGAAGTGTATACCCTCATCTTCTAATCATAGTTTACTCCAGACACCGTGTCATGGATTTCTTGTGGTGGGGCAGCTATTAGCGGATCAGGCTTCTCCATCAGATATGGACTAACTACAGAGATTTCTTCCCAGAGAGAGACACCAGATGTCTTTCATAAGATCCTTTCATGCTTTCCCAGGTCTACTGTAGGTTAGCTTAAATGAGATATGTGACACACAGTGCCACCTAGTGGTTCAATGGTATAATACAGTCCTCTCCTGGATTTGGACCTCTCTTTGGAAAGTATCCGTTTCAGTCTCAAAAGATTACAGATCATATTCTTCTGCATTTTGTTGACTTCAGGTGGGTGTGACCTATTAATATGAAAACTATATTGAATCTCTATTGATGACACCCAGTTGTGCTGACCCTTAACCAAATTGTCTGATATCTCTGTTATATTTTGTCTCTTTTCATTGAGAGAACACATCTAAACTTCATATTAAATTTACAAATATTTAAATATTAATTTAAATGTAAGCTCAGAGTTCAAAAGAGTGATAGAAGGGTTACTGGCAGAGAGCAGAGAAGACTTCTTACCCAGAAGAAGGACCTCAAACTCTTCAGCATGGCCAGAAATGATGGTATTGCACTTGACCTCAATCATTTTTTTTCCTCACCTCTCTTTCTTCAGTCTTCCTATTACTAGCAATGGTTGTGGAATGCGGTTAGAACTTGTCCTTGCTGTTAGTCTATTTATGCTAAAATTCTTTTTCATGCTCTAGTTAGTTCCGTCTTAACATTTCACATTTTCGCAGTAGTCTTCCTTTAACCCTGCTCTCTATATTCAGAAATATTGTGGACAGACTTAGTTTATATCATCAACTTTATTGGCTCTCTTTCAATCTTTGAATCCAATTCAACATTACAATTCTTATCAAAATTCTCTATGGACTTGCTCCACCTTTTCTCTACCTTTATTCCCTCATCAACTTTGCTTGCATTTTTCCATCCAGTGTTCAGATCTTGGCCTCCTCTCTTGAGATTTCCATGTCACTCTTTCATTTCTTATTGTCAGTGACTGTATAGCTGCAAGGACTTAAAGTATGTTTCTGTATCTCCCATACAGAATGAAGAGTATTGGATTTCTTCCAACCTTATGTCTTGTTTAAATAGAATTGTAGGGCCCAATCTTTTCAATGAGAATTTTATCACCAGCTCCTCAGGAGGATTAAAAAAAAAAAATTGACATCTTAGCACTTGAGGTTAACAAACAAATCTTTCCTGTTAATTGCAATATTTCTTGAAGAGAAGGGTTTTTTTTTCTCTTTCCCTGCCATGTTGCCCTATCCTATCCTTTCTGCTGCTGGGAGTAAGAGGATCTAAGTGGCTTCTTCCCTTCCTCTCCATATCCCCATTTTAGTCATGGTCTTAGAATGTGGCTCCCAGAAACACTTGCCCCCTCCCCTTCTCATTGAGGTGGAGAAACTGAGAGAGGAAGTTGCTAGCATGCTGTTCTGAAAGATGCTTAGTATGCTGTGTTACATTAATCTTCTATCCAGACTTTTGAAAGACCCGCCCTCCTCCCCAATCCCCCTGAGTCATCTAGCTCTCGTTGTGGATGTTGTATTTTGGTTCCTTCATGTAAAACGAGCATCAGTTGGTGATCAGTAATCTGCCTAGATCTCACTGATATAGTGAGTTTTATGATTCTGTCTGCATGACATGAGGGATTGTGGGCCTAAAACCAGGCTATAGAACCCCATATAGTGCTCTGACTCTTGCTGCCACTCAGTAACTTACCTGAACTAGTGGAGAATGGGGCCAGTGAAGCTCTAGCTCACAAAGGGCCCCATCCACAAAACATTGCTTGGAGGAAGTGTCTATCCCCACTGGTTGGCTGGTAAGATCACTTAAATCAGAAAGAGGCAAAGGACATTGTCTGAGCAACTAGGTGAATTGTTAGCTGATTGCTACTATGAATGATGCCAATTTGCCTGTCTCCTACTCTCCTTGCTTCAGACCCCTTCTGTTCCCAGTTCCTGCCTTGTTCTGGGACCCTGCCTTGTTCTGTGCTATACCCTTGGTGCTGACTCTGGTTTTGACCTGTGGCTTTATTCCTGGCTCTGGCTCTGGCTCTGACCTTTGGCTTGGCACCTGACTGTGACCTTGGTTCCCGGTTCCTCACTGTAACCATTAGGACTGACCACCCATGCCCCAGTCCCATTCTATTATCATGTCTTCTGCTGTAAACAATTCCATTCTGATTGAGAGCTGTATTCTGTGTTTCAATTGTTTATGAGCTTTTCAGGGGTAGTATTTGTAAGTCTTTTTGCAGACTCAACTCCATATAGTAGTTCATTTATGTAGCTTTCAATAAGCTCTTAAACATTCTATTTCTACTAACTTGAGCTAGGCTTGCACTAGACATCTGTATTAAATTCAAGGCAATACTAAAAGCCTCTTGGCCTTGAATCTCTATTACAATCAGAATGTAGTAGTAAAGGTTTAAAATTAAATTCCTGCAGGAATTAGGTCCACCATTAGTATTATAAGTTTAAAATTAATTATGATTTTAAACCTTCAGTCTAAATACTTTAGCTTTTTATTTTGTAACCCTGTTGTGTGTTCTTGATTAGATTTGTATGGATTTCCTTCTGATATTGTGTTTATAATCTTATCAGAGAAATATAGTATGTCATTGTAAGTACTTACTATGTACTATAAGTCATGAACAAGGCTTCCTTTGTAATAGACTACTTGCCTGGAGAGTGTGTGTAGAAATTGATGCACACTGTACCCTAGCTCAAGGCTGCAGGTTTTTGCTTATTAAATGAGCTTTTTAAAATACTGATTGAAAAATAGTACTGTCCGAGGGATAGTTTTTTCTTTTTTGGGGGGTGGAGGGGAGAACTATTTTTATGTGGCCCACAACATTACACACACAATTTTTCTCAGTGCTGGTATAGCACCATGTACCTCCACTGGGGAAAGCACTAGTGGTTTTAGATGAATATGATGTTTTTTAATCACTGTGGGCAGGGTTACCCGACATGGTCTTGAAAATGCCTGTGTCCAGACTATATCAGCACTGGCACCAAAGCTACTACCAAGCTAACCTCCTACACCAGCACAAAGTGACCACCAGTCTCGTAGCTGGGATATATGTGGCATGGATATGATAATCAGCATGACATAAAACATCAAAGAGTCTGTTTCTAATATTGACTTTGTGTAGATTTCTTCCCTTTCATGATCACTGGGCTTGGTTTATCCTGATATTAAATTTCTGCATGCCAGGGGGGTAGGAACAAGATGTGCTGGGGGTGTGGCAGCATCCTCTGGGTTGAAGAAATTTCCTCAAAGACAAGATTTACAGTTTTTGTTTAATGGTTTTCAGCCTCCTCACTATAAAAATTGTTCCAGCGCTACTGCTGTGAGCTGCCATGTTTCATATAAAAATGGGTTTTAGGTAGAAGCTTCCTAGGAGATAAACTGATTTCTAACACTTAATGTGAAACTGTCACTACTACTTGACTGTTTCTTCCTTTTTTTAAATGATTTTTATATGGGTAGGTGTGTGTATGGCATTTCATTTCCGATCATGTAAGTCCTATATGGAGTGTGTTCTTCTTAAACTGTAGTGTCCTCACCTGTCACTCCCTTGCTTTTCCATGATTGCAGTACTTTGTAGTTTTCTGCATGTTTAAAGAGCATCTTTGTAATTTTTTTGTATTTTTTTTTTAAAGCTAGACTATATGCAGAATTTGTGGCTTCTTGTTAAAGTTTTACAACATTGTTACAGGGTGGCTAGTGCCTTTAATGGGATCTGGGCCCAGATCCCATCTGTAACTACCGCAAAGTTCAGACTGTAAGGTGAGGAGGGGTCAGGTGATAGACTGAAGAGCACCTGGCCCTCCATAAAGGCCAGCAATTGGCTGGCTCTCAAGTAGACATCCTGGGGAATAAGATATGCAGTGAGAAGGTGGACTTCTGCAGGAGTCTCTGGGTCAAGGCAAGGAACCAGAAGGGCTGAAAGAGGGAGAGAAGTCCTAGGAATTGTAGTCCATGTTTTATTTTGATATTAGGCTTCCATTTTCAAATTGTCCAAAACATTGTGCCTGGAGGCAATGGTCTTTGAAGCAGACTCATCCATAGTATCAATCCCTCATGGGCTGGAGAGAACCCACCAGTTTATAGACACTTAGGTCAATAAGAGGTGAAACAATCAAGGAATTGTTTGGTCTTGCATACAATTGTAAAATCCATGATAAGAAAGTATATTTATAAGTAGAAGTTTGCATGCTTTGTTGCTTCTGTAGGCTGAGCTCATTGCTGATACCATAGCCTCTTTACATTGCTCCATTTCCCCCACCTATAGCTCACAGTGTGCCATCCAACTATCCAAGCTGAAAAGTCCCAGTCTTATTAATCTCTCCACATCTGGAAGCCAATCCATCCCCTTAATCATTTGTTGCCCTTTTCTGTACCTTTTCCAATTGCATACAGTATTCAAGGTATGGGTGTAATCTGGATGTATATAGAGGCACTATGATATTTTCTGTCTTATTATATATCCCCTTTTAATGATTTCCAAAATTTAGTTTTTTTGACTGAATAAGGAAAACATTCTTTCATGCAGAATGCAAAAGTTTGAGGCTGTAGTTACAGAGAAAGAAATTTGCTTTGTAAGGTAGATATGGATACTGCCTGCCTGTGAAGCTACAAAGAGTAGAGCTCCCTGTAAATGTCCTGTAACATGCATTCTTATAGACTGATAATTGTGAAAGGTTCAAGTGATCACCCATATTTAGAAACTTGAAGGTAAATAAAAGAACCCTGAAGTGGTGTATGTGATTTTTTTAAAAAAAAATTCATGATCACCTTTTAAAAAGAAGTCATGGTTTTTGGTGACTTTGATACTACAGGATCTGGTATGACAAATGTGCTTCTTAAAAAGCTGGAAGATACAGGAATTGCAATAGCTGACATGAGAGGCCAGGGCTACAATAACGGTGCCAAGATGAAAGGAAAGAACAGAGGAGTGCAGACGTGGATCCGAGAGAGAAACCCTCAAGCTTTTTTTTTTTTTGTCCCATGCAGTTCTCATTTATTGAACTTGGTGGTCAGTGATGCAGCATCAACTTCTAGTGAGGCTGCTGAATTTTTTACTGTAATTCAAAGCATCTATTTGTGTGTTTTCTGCATCAGCTCATTTGGCAAATTTGAAGCAACATCTGGGACCATCCTCTCTAACACTGAAACCACTGAGTGCCACATGATGGGAAAGTCGAGTGGAGGCGATAAAGCCTATCAAACATCAAATTGGAAAGATAGATGATGCCATAGTTGCCAATATGGAGGATAATGTTATGACAGGAACTGTTCATGTGAGAACGGTGGCAGAGGGAAATGGAATCACCAGAAACATACATAACTTCAAATTTCTATGTAGCTTAATGTTGTGGCATGACAAAATGTTTGAAATAAATGTTGTAAGCAAGAGACTTCAAGGTGTTGACCTTGATATATCTGAAGTAATGGAACAACTGGACAAAGCAAAGTCAAACAAGATGAGGGATTTCAAAACATTCTGAAGCATGCATAGAAGTTGGTAGAGGAACTTCATACTGAAGCTATTTTTCCACCCATTCAGGAATACAAAAGTAATTGAAGAGGACATTTTGATTAAGAGGTACAGGATAATCCCATAACAGACCCCAAACAACAATTCAAAGTTGAATTCTTTAACCAGGTGCTAAATTGTGCAACACAATCAGTTGAACATTTCATGCAGCTCCAGGAGCATAGCAGTATATTTGGGATGTTGTATGACATGCCAAAGCTCCTCACTTTACCTGGAGAAGATCTACACCAGCAATGCAGGGCACTAGATACAGTGTTTCATCAATATCGCACATATCATCATGTGTCATGTGATTTATGTGATGAACTGAAAGCCCTTTCAAGATTCATTTCAGCAGGGTCAACTCCAAAGGCTGTTCTGGAATATATGTGCACAAATAAGATGACCATCCTCTTTCCAAATGCTTTTGTTGCTCTTTGCATACTTCTTCTAACACTTCCTGTAACAGCTGCCAGTGAAGAACACCAGCTTCTCTAAGCTGAAGTTAATAAAAACACATCTGTGCTCCACAATGACACAGGAGAAGCTGGTTGGTCTTGCAACCATCTCAATAGAGCATGAGTGGTCCCAGACTGTGGACCTTCAGGAAGCAGTTGCAACCAAGAAGGCATGGAAAGCACTACTTTGATTATTCAAGCAGATGATAATGCCAGTGTTTACTAGGCAGACAAGAAAAGTTACATTTGCTGTTCAGATGACAAAGTTAAGTTTTACTTAACATTTTTGAAGAAGGCATTTTAAGTTGTTCTCCTTTATTGGAGTAGGTAGCAGAGCAGTACCTTGAGAGGAGTAGAGCAGGAAGAATCGAGAGTTTTCAAAGTTTTGGCCTAAGTGAGAGGCATGGGGGAGATCACTGGAGGTTCCCGCCTCAGGTGCCAAAATGTGGGCTGGCCCTGCCTGTATGCCTCCTGATTCCTGCCTTCCTGTCTTGTCCTGTACTTGATTCCTTCCCTCTTGCCTTGTGCCAGATCCTAGTAACTGAGGTGAAGCATAAGCTGACTCCAGCTCTGACCCTGGCCTCAGTACCTGGCTCTGGCTCTGAGTCTTAGCTTAACACCTGACTGTGTCTGTTAATGACCTCTGGATCTTGGTGCCTGACTCCTGCTCTGACCAATAGCCATGACCACCACTACTCTGACCATCTACATCCATGTCCATGGCACTGGTGTTAAAAGGCAGCTAAAAGCAGTGCTCTAAACAGCTCAATGCTGGTACAAATTATCCCAGTGTCAGAGTGGATAAGACATGTGCTGTGCCTGTGCTTCTCTTACGGTGAGGTTGCAAGTGAGAGTCAATGCAAGAGATCGAAGCTGAATTTTCTCTCTTTGCTGTTTTCTTTTCCCTTTTTGTGGGTGTTTTTCATTTTGACTTTTAGGAAACAGGACTGGACTTTAAAAAACAATAGTGATAACTCCAGCCCATCTCAGCTAACTTCTCTTTCCTCCCCAAAATGACAGTTTTTACCATTTTTAGTACCATCTAAGAGACCAGCAAATAGGCTGTGGGTTCTTTTAAAAAAACCTATCTCTAGCTAAAAAAGGGAATAAAGGATATTGTTAAATTTAAACCTTTATTTAAACCCTCATATTTCAAATGCTTTAACTGTTTTTCCTCCTTTTCTATATCTTTAATAAAAAGGTAAAATGATGTTTAACTGTGTGTCTGCCTTGGTAGTAAGCAGGCTGAGGTATTTGTAAAGCAAACCTGAACCTTGCTTAAAACAGTTTAAAGATGAACAGTGACAGGGTCATGTTAACTCCTTTGACTCCATATATTCCATCAAAATTAAAACAGGCCTATATATGCCTTTGATTGCAATGATTCTAATTTAAAATAGCTTTCTTTAGTAGTGACATTAATAATCAGCCTCTGAGGAGACTTCCTGTTTCAGTTATTAAACATGCTTACTTATGTCAAGTTAATATCAATGGGGTAGAAAGACATGAATACTCTTGCAGTACTAATCAGGCAAGCAGAGAACATAAGAACACAAAAATGTCCATATTGGGTCAGGCTAATGGTCCATCTATCACAATATCCTGTCTTCTCACTGTGGTAGGAGCCAGATGCTTTAGAGGGAGAGAACAGAATAAGGCAATGTATAGACCGTCCCCTGTCATCCAGTGCTAGTTCTAGCAGCTGGAGGTTTAGGGACAACCAGACCATGTGGTTGCAGCCCTGATCACCTTGGCTAATAGCCACTGGTGGACCTATTCTCCATGAAATGTATTCTTTTGATGTTCATTACATCCACTGGTAATGAGTTCCACAGGTTGACTGTGTATTGTGTGAAGACACACTTCCTTTTGTTTTAAACCTGCTGCCTATTAATTTCATTGGGTGACCCTTGGTTCTTGTGTTGTTTCACTTTCTCCACACAGTCATCATTTTATAATTCTCTATCATATCCCCCCTTAGTCCTAGTCTTGTCAAACTGTCCTCATATGGAAGCTGTTTCATACTCCTAATCATATTTGTTTAGCCTTCTGTCCTTTTCCTGTAATTCTAATATCTTTTTTTGAGGTGGGGATACCAGAACTGCATGCAGTATTCCTGGTGTGAGCATGCCATAGATTTATGCAGCAGCATTATCATATTTTCTATGTTATCATCTTTCTCTTTTCTAATGGCTCCTAATAGTCTGTTAGCTTTTTTGACTGCTGCTGCACATTTTCAAAGAACTATTCACAATGACTCCAAGATCTTTCTTGAGTAGTAACAGCTAATTTAGACCCCATCATTCTACATGTATAATTGGGATTATGTTTTCCAATGTGCATTACTTTGCCTTTATCAACTCCTGAATTTCATCTGTTATTTTGTTGCCCAGTCACCCAGTTTTCAGAGATCCCTTTGCAACTCTTCACAGCCTGCTTTGGACTTAACAATTGATGGTTGTGGGTTTTGTTCTTTTCAAGAAGAGTGCTATGGCTTATTTCTTGGAAGACAGGCTCTCAAGAGGCCACCTATGGAGAATAGGAACCTCGGATTCTCTAGCATCTGCTTGCTATTCAGGTTTGGTCCCCGTGCTTTACCAGTGTTCAAGACTGGGAATAAGTTTATCAACACCCCCCTCACACTGCCATTCTGTATGGACATTACCAAGGGACACTTCGTTACCTTCCTGTTCCCATTATGCATTCACAGAGGACATTGCTAAGACTGACTTTTGAGGAAATATTTTCACTGCAAAGCCTCTCCCCTTAACACTCATTGCTTCTGAGTCTTCCTGAAACATCCAGATCTCTGAAGTTTTCCAATACTACTATTGGTTAGCTTATGTATTAATGCCACCACCTCATGTAGTCCTCTGCAGCAGTAGGGAGTGGAATCAGTACTCCATTGCTTCTGTTTACCTTTCACAACCTCAGCCAGAGCTACAGAATTCTATGCAAGGCTGCCAGCTATACCCATGCAAACAGCAGTTGCTTCAGGGAGAGCTCTATGTTGCACAGGTTCTGACAAGGGGAAGAAAGGTCAGGTGGTAGCAGCAGACAGTCTGCAATGAGCAGGCTGAAGAAACAAGGTGGCACAGAAACAACAAACATGAATAAGAACTTCTTAAAAATACTTATATAGATTTTTGTTAAATATTTCTAAGGAAAGAGAAGTACAAGAGAACAAAACAGATGAGAAGCTGGGTGGCCAAAATTGTTTTTTATCCAGTTTAGTTTCCTCAGTTTGTAAAATATGAAATCATTACACATTAAAAGTTGTAGTGAGTGTCTAGATGGTTTTTAGGTTTATAGTGTCAACATGTTGGCTGGTTAAGAAACTTATGTGACCAAAATCCTAATTGTAGCTTACAGAGAGGCAGGCCTGTGCTCTGACCTTCTTCCAAGAGAACTTTTCAGAAGACCAGCAAGTCAAGAGGAGTCTCCTTCTGGTTGCTCAGTAGTTTCTATAAGGCGTTTATGCCATTCAAAGATCCTACTCATTTCTTTCCTGAGCTGATAAAATCCTGGTTTTCACTCTTGATTTTCCTAAAAATAGATTGCCCCATTATTTTTTTTTCTGACAGGATCAGACTTGCTGAGTTGAAATGTAATATTTTACCCACAGCCAAGAAAACTCCATCTAGCAGTTTGGAAATTGAGATAGAAATATTAAACAAGAAGTGATACTCCAGTACGTTATTGAAATATCTTCATATTTTTCATTTATGTCTCTGTCCCTGTCATGGATGCTGCTGTTGAAATCTTTCGACATTAACACTCTGCCATTTAAAACTTACCCTGCCAGCATGCCATCTGTTATGATCAGGGAACCACTTTCTACGTGAGTTGACTCCTACGCACATTGCACAATGCATTTGCTGAACAGTTATAATTCACCTCTCACTTAAAAAGCACTACTTCTCAACTCAGACAAAACCAAGTCTAGGCTGCTTATCCTCATTCCCTCCCTCTTCTTCCTGGACATCTGAGACTGTTCTCAGCATGGTTGTTGACGTGTGCAGGTTCACCCCTCTACAGATGCTCTAGTTTTGAAGAAGCAACTGTAACAGCAATAGCTCACTGCTATATGTAGGTTATTTTTAATATCTGGTGCAGCACTGGACAGATTAAATTAGAAAAGGTATCAGTACCAAAAGTATGTACTTAGAATCCCTTTGGGATTAACCTATGTTAGCTATCTCTTAATTTTCCTCCATCTCCACCCCTACTGCCACACTCCTCTTTTCCTGGGTTCCGTGGTCTTTAGCGCCTTCCATATCTCTTCTGTTTTTCCACATTTGCTTCTCTGCCCTGGCTCCCCTTTTTCATATTAGCCTATAAGTCTTCTTTGAGAAATTGTTTGCATTTTTTTTTCTCACAGAGGTGGTTTAGAAAGTGGATATGCTCCTAGGATTTTCTGACTTCAGGTCTCTGCCCTCTTTTTGGGGATTGTTACATATCTAATTTGTTCCCAACAAGGGCTGTGAGGGTGCAGAAATAAAAATATTTTCTGTTTAGAATATAAATAAAACATATCAACCTAAAACAGTAAAGAAGCGATTCCTAAGAAATCAAATCACAGTCCCATGCAGAGATTTTGCACCCAAAAGGGAAGCATGCCCAAGTCTCCATGAAGTCCACTGGGGACTTTGCTATTGCTAGACACTCATACTGCAGTGATGGGCAATAGTACAGAACCCCTAGACAGACAGATCTTTCTGCCTACCTATAAACCAGTTTTGAACATGTTATCCTGGAAATGGTTTGAAGGCTCTTAATGAGTAAGTTTGGAAGTGGTATCTTGGGACTCTGACTCATACCTAGGTTCTGTTCTCTGCTATGATTTGGGGAAGTTTACTTACTTTCTCTGCCTCAGTTTTTGTCTGTAAAAGGAAGGTACTACCTTCCTCCTTGTGCCTAAAAGGTGTTGTGAAGATAGAGAATTTATCCTGATTTGTAAGATGCTGAGTATGACATTGATGGGTGTTAATTAAAAAACCTTGAGAATAAGATGAGTTTCTAATAGCTTCACCCATGCATCCGGAGCCTACTTTTCTTGCATCAGTTAAACCTAAACATGTGATTGATGTTGTTCAGGTTTGGAAAAATATTTGATTTGTGTGTGACAGATTTGTTAAATGATTATAAACATTTTCTGGCCCAGGCACAAAGGATGACAAATCCATGATCTTACTTAGTTATTTTTTTTTTAAAAAAACACCTTGGGTGAGTGCAGTTTCACAAAGCTACTTTATATATCAGCATATGTTGTAGCAGCATTTCTCAACTCATGGGGCATGTTCCTGAGGTGAGCTGGAAGGGGGGTTACCTAATAGGTTGCACTCCATGATTAGAGTGGGGAGAGAATCTGTAAATTTGCGTGGCTGTGAGGATCCAGCAGGAGCTAGGGGAGTGCAGAAAAGGCACATCATCCTCACTGCTGATGTTGCTTTTCCCCATCTCACATTCCAAACCTAATCCCAAGAGGGCTCCCCCGCACAGTGCTCTGATCTGGGGGAGGGGAAAGAGCAGCCAATTTAAGACTTAGGGACAGGGGGTAGGGATGGGAAGTGGGAGGAGAGTAGGAGACAAGGGAGTGAGAGGAGTGCCTCTAGCACAAGTATTCCAGCCAGAACCAACACTGACATTGGCCTTACACCTAGCACCCAAATCCTCCTCCACATTGTTCCTGTCTTTGATGATCCCTAAAGGATTGTGGTATATATATGGTCAATGATGATTTGGTGGTTTGGTGTGGTGGGGTTTTGTGTGTGTGATTTACTGATCATGAATTCAGAAAGGTTGCAAACCACTGTCCTAGGATTCTACTCTAGAAGTATCAGTTATAGGGTTTCAACAAATGTGAAAAATTGGGACAGGGAATGGGGGGTAATAGGACCCTATATAATAAAAAGATGAAAAAATAGGGACTGTCCCTATAAAATCAGGCCATCTGGTCACTCTAATCAGTTATCAACAGGATGTCACAAAAAGAGGGATGAGCACAGGGTGCCTGAGATTGTTGGTAATGGTGGTGGTTTCTGCCTTGTAGCTATGAAGAGTTGCTGCTTACTTATCTGTTCTGTACTAATGTATGAACAAGAAAAGCAATTAAGGACAAAATGCCAATTTTAGTGAACAAAAGAGATCTCTCTTCAACTCTGAAGAATGCTGGAAATGCAATGCCTTACTCTTTCACCCTCCACCCTGATGCAGAACCTCATATTGAGGCCACCATTCTTACAAATGAATATCGCTGGGATTTAGGACAAATACATTTGCAGGGCACTCCCCCTCTTCCAGGACCAGTGGCAACTGTAACTGTTGTCAGACTAGGGAGCAAGAAACTAGTACAATGCAGAACACTATCAAAATACTATCAGATCAGTCTTCACCCACCCTTCTCTTTTTTAACCACAAATCCTCTTTAAATAGCTTCAGAGAATGTTACCCTGAAATATTATTTTGTAAAATGTACCTTAATCCTCCACTGCAAAATCAAGTAGAGTACTGATGACAGAAATGAAAGTTCACACGTAAAGGAATATAAATTTTTTTTAGATAGCATCTGAAGAGGGGCTCAATATTAGAACAACAGTAAGGCAAGCTGCTAGTGAATTGTAGTCAAGGTCAGAGAAAGCATATTTATTTTTCTGGTGGCTATAGCATTATCAGCCCTTGATAGCTGCATTTTCAGTACAAGTGGATCTAACTTACCTTGGTGAATTTGATTTATTAGCATTGCAACTGACAAGGTTGCCCACTTGTTGGTGGTGCTTATTTTATTTGAATAGCTTTCAGCACATATATTCGAGGTATTGCTCAAAGTTACTTTAGCTCTTTCATATTTCATGAAGATAGCTGAACCAGAAGAGTGCTGCTGTTGATATTTCTGTTTTGATATTGTCCATTTTTTATAAATGAACATGAAGCTATGAAGATGCCTCTATTTGTACTTCAGGGTGGCTCATGGCCAGATCTTTTGCCAGGCAGTAGTATTCCAGTGTAAAAATTACTAATCTGTATCTTGAATGACATGCTTTATGGTACAACTTGTTACCCTCAGGGCACTATATAAATGTATAACTCACTAAATTATGGCTTAACAAAATAACTAATGAACTAAATTAACCAGATTATTTTCATTTGAAAGGGGAAAGGAAGCACATGATTAAGTACATGGTGCATGCTCAAAAACTTAAAGGTCTCTATCGGTGGGACAAGTGCCAACTCTGGCCAAGAAGGGTTTAATGAGATCCTCCCCAGCCCAGTGCCCCTGGGAAGCCTGCAGTACTAGGAGAGGGCAACTCTTTAAAAGAGAGGAGCCAAGCCCAGTTAGGGGTTGTGCTCTGTGGGAGAAAGAGCTAGAGCTCCCTGAATCTACAGAATAGGGAATGCTGACTACGAAGGCTGCTGAAAATGCTCTGCTGCTTTGTTCCCCTGGATAAATAGAGGAACTGCTATATAAATCCATGGTAGGCCCACATTTTGAATACTGAGTGAAGAGCTGGTTGTCCCCATCTCAAAAAAGAGGTATGGGAATTGGAAAAGGTACAGAAAAGGGTAACAAATGATTGGGCTATAGAACAGCTTACATTTGAGGAAAGATTAATAAGACTTGGACTTTTCAGCTTGGAAAAGAGATGACTAAGGATATAATAGAGGTCTATAAAATCATGACTGTAGTGGAGAAAGTAAATATGGAAGTGTTAGTTACTTCTCATAACACAAGAATTAGGGGTCACCCAATGCAATTAATAAGCAGCAGGCTTAAAACAAACAAAAGGAAGTACTTCACATAATTCACCGTCAACTTGTAGATCTCATTGCCAGAGGATGTTGTGAAGGCCAAGACTATAACAGGGTTCAGAAAAGAACTAGATAAGTCCATCAATGGATATTAGCCAAGATGGCAGCGATACAATCCGTGTTCTGAACTGTCCCTTTCTGCTGGGTGTCAGAAGCTGGGAATGGGTGACTGGAGATGGATCACTTGATGATTACTTGTTCTGTTCATTCCCTCTGCAGCACCTGGCATTGACCACTATTGGAAGACAGGATACTGGGCTAGATGGACCTTTTGATTTGACCCAATGTGGCCATTCTTATGCTCTTATGTTCTTATGTCTTTTTATTAAATTGTTTTCCTGTGTTAGAACCCAGGATTGCTAGGCTCCTGAAATTGACCAGGAATTAGAGAAATCCAGCCCTAACTCAGACTACTGGCCTGTTTGTCTTGTAAGGGGAATTGGTTGGGCCCAGAATGTGCTGGATTGGTCTACTTTGCTGTATTTACTTAGACAGCTGTTTAGGCAAAGGCTGAACTATGCCTCTGATATTTGTAGCTGGAAAGACACCGCACCTCTTCAGACCAACTCTAGAACAACCTCTGTAGCCAAAGGAAGATGTCAGGAACAAAGAAAGTGTCCTACCCACTATCAAAAGGGGGTAATCAGACCAAGAATACCACTGCTATCAATAGATTTTGGATCAGACATAACTTAAGTATAGCAGGCGTTGGCTCAGCCCCTTCCCAGAAGGATCTACCTCAAATAAACATAGTTGTATAAAGAACAAAGTAGAGGGGGATAAACCTCAAAAATAACTTTGTCCTGAGCTTCTTTCAGAGATTTTCCCGATCCTTCCAGGTCTCTTCTCCGGGAAAAACTCTTCATATAACCAACCCCATTTCCTGGCAGGCTGTGCCTGAGCCCTGGACAATAGTCATCGCTGCCTTGGATAGTACAACTCCCAGGCTGCCCTGCTCTCCTAGTGCTGCAAAGGGAGGCTGGCCAAAACCACAAGGAGCCAGCTCGGTCTCTCTGCACTGCATAAAGAAGGCAGTTGCTGCTCACTAGGCTCATGGAACTCTGCGCTTGGCCCCTGCGGGTGTTAGCATTATGAGTTTCCCCAAATGATTTCTTCAAGACCACTACTTTTTCCACAGTACTGCCGCTCTAGGCTGACTGAAAATGGTTCCCCTCCTGAACCATAAAGAGTCAGTATACCTTGTTACAGGAGCTTTGAAATAATAAAGTAAACAATCTTCAAGCCATCCAAGAACCAATATCAGCCACTGACTGAGGCACAACTGGCTGAAGCTAAACAGGAGCAAAACAGAGGTAATGCTGTCTTGATTCTTCAAAGGACTTGCTGGATCTATATTATCTTTCTCCATTGAAGTAATTTGTCTTCAGATCTCTAAGACCTAGCGTTTTAGTGTTCATCTGAACTTTTTGCTCCTTCTGGATACCCAGATATCCACAGCTATTACAAATGCCACATTCTGGGATCGACAAAAAGATCCCCTTTGGCTCTCCACCGTGATCCACACAATTGTAACCTGCGGGCTTAATTATGTCTGTCTCTGTATCAACTGTAGCAATCAAACAGACCTAAATAAAAATATTGCAATTCATAGCACTACAGCCCAGCTCATCTGGAGTCCACTGTGAGCACATCATCTGAATGCTCTTGTTTCTTAACTCACTCCCTGTTGAATACTGAGTCAAATTGAAGGTTTTGGTCTTCATATTCAAAGTTCTCCATGAGATTGGCCCAAGGTGCCAGAGGAACCGCTTTATCCTTCATGATCGTAATCTTCTATGATCATTATATTCAGCTGGAACAGTAGAATTGTCAACCTCAGTAGTGAAGCTCAGATATTCAGTCAGGTTAGTATGAAAGTGATCAAAAAAGCTGAAATGAAACAGCTTATTAAGCCCTCGAGAGACAGCACCATTCCTAGTTTTGTTTTAAGATTTCCCTCCCCCAGTTTTCCTGTTATTTTGGGCTTTGGTAACCCTTCAGACCTACTAAGTACTCCTGGGTTTCAGGAAAAAGGCAAATTAAGTTTTATAATACTAAATGAAGTATAAATTCAAGTTTTGAGTGGGCAGTTCTCAGTAAGGCATGGAGAGTTCAAAGGGGAAAAGATGAGATCCCTAATGAAGTCAAACTTTTCATACACTTGACTGCCTGAAAGAATCTTTCTGGGAAGAGAACAACATTTAAGAAAATGCTATCCCTAAATCCAGTAGTAGTGGGTAGATAATTTTTTGTTGTTGTTTTAGCCCATGTATGAAAATTACAGTGAAACAATTTTTAATTACAGAGCAGTTGTTGTAATTAGCACTGCTTAATACAAAATGTACCCAATACATTTTTTTATGTAGCTGAAATTCTGTAAATTACACTGTAATATAAATAGTCTTACAGAATCAAAGTAGGTTAAAATAAGCAAATTTCATGTTTTAAACATTAAGATAAATATTCTCTAGTGGATTAAAATATTGTATTTTAGACTGTTAGTCTTTTTATTGAATAACAAAAATGAATTTCCATCTTATGTAATTAATGCAACCCATACTATTCAGTAGAGAACTGGAAATGTTGAATTGTACATAGAAAGTAGCTATGAGTATTTCATTACCAAACTAATTCAGTAATTTCCACAGATTTATGGAAAATGTTATTCACCTCTTGGGGAAAAGCTTTGGCAGTGAAACAGTTTTGCTTGGCATCTCATTTGCATCACTTCAATCTCTGGTTAGTCAGCCCCCTTTGGTGGCTATTGAACACACACTGGTTCAGAAGACTACTTCAAAAGTGCTTTACTAACATTAGCTAACTCATCCTTGATACCCTCCTAGGACAATGTAATGGAAGTAGATAAATTGTGCTTTGGAGCTTATTTGTATCTTCTGGTATTTTAGGTTTCATTGAACTGTAAAATTTGGAATCCAGTACGATTAGTATAAAATCTTGTGTGCAATGATCAGTTTCTAAACAATATCATGGGAATCTTGATTTTTGCTTCTTATACTTTATAGTCTCTTCATCCAGCCATTCCTGTGATGTAAAATAAGGACATCATCTGAAGTATGCACAGTGAAGCTTTTAAAATACCTCACATCCAGTAGTACAGCTATAGATAGACCATTGATTTTTGTTCTTTTCACAAAAAGGGTCTGTTAGAATCAGTAAGAGGGAAATGGAGAAGATTATTTATTACACTTTGTTTTTAAACTAATGCCACACTGTTTTGGTTTTCTGAACTTGATTAGGTGTTTGTCTTAAACCCTAAGGACACCAGTATGACACAGCTTCATTCTGAGTACCATATCTAGGTCATGCAGAGAGAATACTTTTCTAAAGTTTCTTTTTCTGAAATGAAGGAACCTTCCAAGGTTCCTTTTTTTAAACCAGTCCAGTACTTAATAAACATTGCCTGTTTAAGGTTTAAGTACATGCAGAATGTAGTGGAGCTGAACCGTAAATACAAATTAAATGTCATAAATTACTTGCAGAACATCCTCAAGGTGGGATGGGGAAGACTTGTACCAAGTTCTTGTAAGTTCTTTGATCAGTTCTCATGACTTTGACATTGAATTCCAGCCTAAAATTCAGAACAGTTGGAGTTGGAGAAATAATGGACTTGGAAAATCATGGTTCATTTGTGTAGGTCAGTAAAACTGAGTTGGTGGAAGGAAAGGTGAAGTAGTAGGCTGCTAGTGCTAGACATGTGGCTACAGAACTTGTGCTTATTTTCTGTTGTTTCCCACAGATTCTTTTGTAGAACCATGTCTAATGAAGTTGATAAGGCCTCTAGCTTGAATGGCTAATATCTACTCAGGTCTTTAAAGGCTTTGGAACAGTGCTGCTTATTGAAAGATGTGACTCAGTGTCAGGTTTTAAAACAAGTTTATAAAATCCATTAAACAAACTAAAATTAAATAAAGAAAACATGTAACCAAAGCTGAGCTAGTCTTAATACTAAACTAAGAATAAAGCAATATGATTATCAAATCCAGGTCAAATCAACAAATTACTCTCAATAGGGGATTGGAACTAAACTATCTGATTTCTTTAGGTGTCAATTTGATGTTTTTAACTAATCCCTACAGTAAATTCTGAGGAGGCTCTTTTTGATTATATGCTCTAGTTGAGGTCTATACTCAGTCAAATATATAATTTGAATGGTTAAATATCTTAATACTGAAACCAAAATGCTACCTAATGTCCACAACATCAGAGCCAATTTTAAATCTTCCTCCTTAGACAGCAAGTCAGGTATGATGGTTAACCCTTTCTTCCCTCCCCCGTCCCCACACTGAGGTAATGCAATACCAACTTTAATAGAACACTTTTGATTAAACAGAAATGTGACAATTATTGTTTACCAGTAATTATAGATGATTATTTCAGTCTCTCAAGATTCTTTAATGTTTAAGACACACTAATGAATATTTTCAAGACAATATATAGGGCTTGTTAGACTTTCTTTCTAGTGTTTTTCCCTGTATGTGGACTTTATGGTGCTTGTACACATGTACTCTCACAACCACCATTTCACATCCATAAACTAGAGAATATAAAAACAGTAAGACATCCCCCAACTTAACCCCTCTGATCCTCCGCAAGACAAAACTGGAAAAGGGAAAAATAAGATAACAGTTCACAAATGCTCAGCTCTTGCAACCTTCTAGACTCGACAAGGAGTTAGATGGTGATGTTCTGCTGGCAAAACACTTCTCACTAGCAGATGTTCAGGTGTAGGAAGATTGGTCAAAGCTGGTATAGCCTGTTTGGAATGTCAATCTTTCCTCCAGATGGTTTGCACATCTGAAAGGTGAGGCTTAGTCCTGGTCTACAATATGCAATTATTTTGGAATTAGCAGAGTTAATTCAAATTAAAACTGATTCCGTCCATATGACCAATCCTGTTTTGTCGATTTTAAAAGGCTCTTAAAGCTGGTATCTGGACTCCTCGGCAAGTGGAGTAGCGCTAAAATTAACATCGCAGTTCCGGATTAGAGGTACTGTGGATGCAATTTGACGTTATTGGCCTCCGGGAGCTATCCCAGAATGCACCATTGTGACTGCTCTGGACAACATTTTCAACCCTGATGCACTAGCGAGAAAAGGCACTTCTGGTGTGTGTACCTTTTAAGTAAAATACAGTGTTTGAAAGCAAGTCTTTAATGATTTATTTGCCCTGAAGACTTGTGATGTATTCACCTCCAGTACAGTTACTGGAAGTCTGTTAATGTGTCTGGGGATTGAGTGGCAAGGACATGTCCATGAAGCTCTCCTGGAGGTACTCTGCAAGTCTTTGCAGTAGGTTTCTGGGTAGGGCTGCCTTATTCCGTCCTCCATGGTAGGACACTTTACACTGGAGGGCAGTAGCAAGTAGTTGGGAATCCTTGCTTCACAGAGCAGGGCACCAAAAGCTCCCAGGTTTTGGGCGCATGCAAGCAACATTTGTTTATCTCTGTGTTAGCCTCGTGAGAGTAATATCATGGACACCTGGTTGAAAGAGGGGAATTTGTTTAAGGGAACAATCAGAGGTTTCTGTTCACACTGGGGTGTCTGCATGCATTTGAGGTCTGATCAGAGCCACATGGTGGGGGTGGAGGGAAATCCATCCACACTGGCTGTTTGCGTTTAGTTTAAAGGGCTCATCCCTGCTCAGAGCCTGATCGGAGCCACACGGTGTGGGTGGAGTAATCTTTTCATGCAGGGGTGTGGGCATTGGGCCTAAAGTGCGCGGGGTGGGTGTGGGAGAGGTGCTGTGTGAAGCGATTATCCTAGAGAGACCACAGGCCAGGTCCTCCTTTTAAATGGCAAACCCACCGTGCATTGCTCGGTATGGGAAAGGGGGCGCCGCAGTCCAAAAGCATTGAAATGAATTCAGAAGAAGCAGAACCCCATGTGCCCCAGTCCTTACTATGGCTGCCTGCAAACTGAACTTTGTTGCCAAGCCACGTGTGATGCCTTGATCACACCAAACTGGCAGGCACTGAAGTATAAAAGGCAACATGCAACCTTGTACAAAAAGAACATGTGCAGTGTAGTATGAATTGCCTGTTTCACTGAGAAAGTCTCCCCTTTGTTCTTTAGAATGTATCTTTTACAATTCTATCTCCCTTTTTCTCTTCCCGCGGGTGCAAATGTTTCAACGCACCTCCTATCAACTCCGTCCCAGAGGCTGGCCTCGATTGGAAGGCAGAAAAAACACTCTCAGGATGACATGTTTGCTGAGCTTATGCAGTCCTCCCGCACTGATAGGGCCCAGCTGAATGCATGGAGGCAAACAATTGCAGAGTCCTGTAAAGCGTGCAATGAACGCAATGAGAGGAGGGATGCCTGCGATGAGAGCAGGTAGGATGCCATGCTCAAACTGACAGGGGAGCAAACGTACATGCTCCACTGTCTGGTGGATCTTATGCAAGAAAGGCAGCAAGACAACAGATCGCCACTGTAGCCCCAGTATAACCACCCTCTCTCCTCCCCAAGTTCCATAGCCTCCTCACCCAGATGCCCAAGAACATGGATGGGGAGGCTCCAGGGATCCACACACTCAACCCCAGAGGACTGCCGAAGCAGCAGAAGGCTGGCATATCCAAAATTTTGATTTGGTTTCTGGACTTGTCCTTCCCCTCCCCTCTTTCACTCCCCTAACCCTTCCTAGCCTACTACCTCCCCGTCTCTTGGGCTACCTTCTGATTTCTCTCAATGTGGGGTTCAACAAATAATACAGAACGTTTTTTAAACAACTGTGATTTTAATTTTCATGTAACTTTTGTCAAGGAAATATCAAGGAAGCAGGGAACATAAACGCAAATGGCTGTTAAAATGGTAATAAGAATCTGGATTTCAAGGAGGTGAAGCAAACCTGTGCATCTACAGTAGGATGCGAGCAGGCTTGCCAGTGCATCTCTCATGGGTTAGTAGTGGAACACTTTTGCACCAGTTGCCCTTACACTGATTCTGGCAGCTTTAATTTAGACTCCTTTGCCATACTTTCCACCACCTTGTGGTCAATAATGCATCAATGAGCCTGCCTTTCAAATAGGGTGACCAGACAGTAAATGTGAAAAATCGGGATGAGGGGTGGAGGGTAATAGGTGCTTATATAAGAAAAAGACCCCAAAACCAGGACTTCCCCTATAAAATCGGGACATCTGATCACTCTATTTTCAAACTGTTCAAAACCCACAGGGGACTTCTGCAAATTCAGGGAGGTTGATTCTTCTTAAGCTCCTTCTCCATACTCACTACCCTGCTTGGTCCTATATTTTGTACTCAATTTTCCCACTTTGCAGATTGTAGAAAGCAATTAACCCTAAAATCTACTGAGAGATTTAATACAACTCCATATAACAGCATGCTCAGAAAGGGGAGGAAATTTAATGTAAAATGTGTGAGCTGGTCTTCCTCATGAGCAATCTAACATTCTCAATGGCTTTTTGTAGGTGATATAGTCATTCTGAAATACAGAAATCTTTCTAAATTTAAGACTGCCAGATTGATACAATAGCAAGGCAGCAGCCTGACCCATAGCCGGGGCTTATATTCAGGAGCTTTGCAAATAAGATAGATGTGATTCACTTAGTCTAAGAGGGTAAAAATGTAAGTGACCTCTCTTGTGGAGTTTTCCTGCTTGCTGAAATGTGTATAGACTTCAGAATCAGCTTTTCATCTGTGATCCCAGAGAGAGGACTTTTAGAGTGAGGAGATCATCTTTTGTTCTGATGGAAAGACTGGAGGGAAAACATTACTTTATAAGAACTTCCTCCTTATATTTTGCTATCCTTTTCAGTATAGTCCACTGTTTTTTTGACTTTGACTTTGTTAATATGCAGGTTATTTTATGTGTTGTTAAAACATAATTAATAGCATAATTTATTTAAAATCTGAATTTCCCATGAATTTCCCAGAGGGAATGCATTTAAAGAAAGATCACTAAGACCTAATTCTCAGCTCCATGCCTATTTTGAGCAGCTGGGCATGAGGCAATTGCATAATAGAAAGAGGAATCTATTGGCTAGATCTCAGAATGGCTGTAGTTACCCTACAGAGGCTACTTCAGACCTCATTTGGTTCCTCACACGGAGAGGAAAATAGGAGGATCTGTGCAGATTCTACTTCCCTGACTTTCCTCTTGCCAAAACATGTCTTTTCTTCTTTGTTTTACTCATTCTTCCAAGCTGCAGTTCTGCTCCCATTCAGTGCTCTCTGGTTTGGAGGAAGGGCTTAAATTTGCAATTTTTATGTCTTCATAAATTCAGAGGTCATATGGGAATATTAGATCATCTGGTCTGACCTTCTGTATAACACAGGCCATCAAATATCAGCCATTTCCCCTAGATTGATCCCTATAACTTGTGTTTGGCGAAAGCACATTATCCCATTGTAGCCAAGCAGTTAGCCAATTTTCAGAATCTTATGGGCTATTTCCAGTAGGAGGAGAAATTGGTGATGGAATCAGGTATTTCTTTGTTGCAATCCTGTTTGTTTAGAAAGAATGAACACAATGTCCTATTTCCCTAAACACAGTAGGAATCCAACAGAAGGCAGTTTCTTTGCTTGCAGTTCTAAGCCTATTTCCAGCCAGCATTCTGCCTTGCAAACCCCCTTTCTTTGCTTTCTTTCTGGGTCTCACTAAGTGCTTCTTTTGTTGTCCCTTTAGTTTTCTGAATGCTTCTGCTCACGGACACACACATCCACCAGCAAAATCCCTCAACTTATACTTTAGTTTCTTACCAGCCTTGTATGTGGCATGTGCTTTGTGTGGTGGCTCTTATTGTATCACTATCTTATTCCAAAAAGGAGAGTAAATTCCTCCTCAATGAAGAGGCATTATCACACCACCAGCTTCAGTATGGTTTCATCTAACCACATTATAACACTATCTTCCAAAAAGGCATCCAGTCTTGTTTTGATGACACAAAGCAATGGAGAATCCACCTCAACCCTTGGTAGTTTTTTCTAATAGCTAATCAATTTCCCTGTTTAGAAATGAGGTGAGTGTTTTTAATGTTTCTGACTCATGTGAAAGATTCAGCCCTCTTCTCTGTAAACACATCTATTCAGAAAAGGAATTGATTCTTCTCCATAGAATCAAAACAACACACACACAAACCCCCACTCCCCGAGTAAACTGGGTTTGTTAGAGACTAACAATTTTTTTCCTGGAAATTCACTTTTCTCCCTCCTGTCCTCCCATTTTTGAAGTGTGGAGATTCCAGTTAGGAAATGCTCTAGCTTTCCTAAGCTAGTTTACTTTAGGATAAGTAAGTTGGTGATAGAATAAGATAAGATAGTAATTGCCTTTGAAATCCTCATCTTTCCTAGCTTTCTGAACAAATTACTTGTTTGAGCGACAATTTCTCATGTTTGGTCTTAGGTGAATTTTTGTATAAGAATGTGTGTTGTAATTGAAAAAATGATTGTGCACAAGTCCCATTGGCTTCACTGGGATTTAAGCATGTGTTTGAAATTGTGTGTTATCCGGTATAGGGATGCTTTCCTGAACTGGGGCTTGAATGCTTGACATGTATCTTGCACTCCCTGCTGATTCCAGCATGCACCAAAGTATGACTCTCTCTTTATTAACTTGTTTGTTTTTCTTATAACTGTAGGAAGAAGAGATGGGCCACATGGACTTGACTATATTTTTGAGCAGGGTTTTTTCTGGGTAGCACATAGCAGATAATATTACTGATGAGGAAAATCTGCAGTTTGGAGTTACAGTGATTTCAAAGGAATGGAGAAATAACTCTTTGTTTTAAACAAACTAGCTTCTGATCATTTGTTTATAAATTTTTAAACATAGATATTTTGTTCAGGGGAAACACTGTTCCCCTCCACTTACCTCCAGAAAAAGTTTCCTATAGGTTGTAACCAAGGCAGCCACTTACAATATGTTAACGCTAATAAATAACAAATGTTGGCTTGTTTTTTCTGTCTATTTTTCAAAGTGAAATAAGTTTGTGTCTGATTAGTGCTTAGCTGAATGACCATTTGGGACTGAATGGATGGTTTAGGTTCATTTCTGTGTGATAACAATGGCTGATAACTTTTTAAAAAGTGAAAATAAATAAATGAAACTTTATTCATAAACAGGGTCTGTGCAAGCCCAACAGTTCATTTTAAAATACTAACAATCTGGTAGTTTTAATCTAAAAAATTACCAGTATATTGGTTCCACGTTACGGTGATAAGTTTGCCACATTTTGAAAAAATGTGATATTAGTTATGCATTCAAAAACACTTAAAATACATCTGGATTCTAACAATCTCCTAAGAACAGATTATTTTAAAAATATTTTGTAATATGAATATTTTTCATAAGTGTATTTTCCATTATAAATTAGCTTGTAATAGACAAGTGATAAATTCCCTCTTACTAAGAAGAAATTACACACAATGGTGTGTAATAATGGTGTGAGAACCATTATTTGAGTGCCTTATTTCTAATAGGAATAATGAGGGCAAGCCACCTAACTAGTTTTAAGATAAATTTGGTAAGTTTATGAATGGATTATGTAATATGGTTACCTGAAATACTAGAGAATAGGACTTAATGTTCCTGGAGGTCCTTTCACTCTTATACCCTATGTTCCTAAGGTGAGAATCGGTGGGAGCAGTTCCTTAAATTGTAATGCTCTCTGTAAGAATTGATTAGTCAGGACATCTTATAATCAGCAATGAAACTCTAATGTGGTTGTCTTAATGATTACTAGAGAGTACACTAGCTATAGTACTACTCAGTAGAAGCAGTGCAGTAGGCTCCAGTTTGTGCTTATATGAGAGATTAATAATCCTCAGATAATGGAAATATTAATAATTTGTATTCTCTACAGAAAGTGAAAATAAAAACAAGCTGTTCTCTTTATTTTCTCTGTTAACTTGAGGCTTGGGCCCACAGGATGTGATGAACATACAACACAGGATATTATGTCATACTGTTTATACCAGAATTTGGATTTTCAGTTTTCAGGACAATTACTTACCTTAATTTGGTTTCTTTCTTCACAGCCATTTGCTGAAGTGATGATAAACTATTTTATGATTAATTTAAAGGCCAGCAGTCCATGAGAGACATTGGGACCTTAAAAAACCCAGGCATACTGGGATCCAGTAGATGTGGAGATAGTATGATGAGATACTCTTCTGGAAGACACAGCTCCTTTTTCAGAAGGTTACTGAACAATTCTTTTCTGTTCATAAGTGGCTCCAATATTATCTGTTGTCCAAAAACTCTTTACAAACACTAGACCTTTAGAACAGCAGCAAAAGTTCTCTCTCTCTTGTATCAACCGTGCAAGGTACAACATTTCCACACTAGTCTCATGGCTGAGCTGATCCTGCCATTTTTACACACCTGCATATTCAAATAGTTTCAAAGCTGCTTGATATGCAGTTCTGTGTGGCATATTGCATCAGCAATGGTGTGGTGCAGGTTGGCTGGGGCACTATGTCTGTGGAGAAAAGGGGAGATGGTTCAGGGAAATGTGTTTTGTGTAGCACCTAGCACTATGGGACCCCAATCCTCAGTGAGACCTCTGGGAGGGCAGTTCAAAAGAAATAGATAATGTGGTAAAGAATATTTTGATTCTACTGATACATAGGAATTCTGTTTTTTAATTCTAATGGTGTTAATAGAGATGGCTGAACATTTTCCAATAGAACAGTTTTGCATTGGAAAATACTAACTCCACAGGTACATCTGTAACGTCAGAAATGTTGGTGGAAAGCAAACATGCTCACCTGCCTGATTTCCTGCTAACGAGCCCAGTAGGCTGCATGGATCTGTGGCAGCCCACCTGGCAGGCTCTCAGAATCCCTGGGCCACTCACCTGGAGAGTGGGCTGATTGGCCAACGCCCCAAGCTACTTGCCAAGCAGGTAGGTGGACTGGCTGGCTCCCAGTTCATCTGTCCAGAAAGCTGACTGAGCAGCTTGGGATCCTACTTGGTACCCAGAAATTTTCCAAAAATTCCATTTCAGTCTTGAAAATTTTTTTTTCTAAATTTTCCATTTCTGGCAAAAATTCTGTCTTTCTGTTGTGACTTGAAATACATTATTATTTTGGAATGCTAAATTTACTGAAGGCTTGAAATTCCTGTTTCCACACAGCTCTACATAATAATCTAAATATATACTGTTATAATCCCACATAAATACCTATAAAGAGTGGTATATGCAGACCACTTTGGTTAAGTGGACCACTGGCAAAACATCTGAGTAGGTGACCCAGTATCTTCCACAAAAGTTTTAAAGCTGTTAAGTTTGGATCTAAACCACTGTAGCCTGATCAATGATAAAATTATTTATTGGGGTGCAAAATGCATAAATCAGATTCCTTTTCAGGTGGTTACTTAGAATTAATTTAGAAGATGAAATTGGTGAGATTAATTTAGGAGATGAAATCGCAAACTTTGAGCTTTAGTTAAGCTAGACAAATATAATTGAAATCATAAGAAAAATCAATATACATAAGTATAAGAAAGAGACACGCACAGTAAAGTGTTTTTCTGCATTATTCATACTTGGTCTTACATTGTGCATACTTACAATTTGACAGAGACCATTAGAAATAAATATTAAAGGAAAAGAAAGTGGAGGTCATCCCAAGAGCAGGGCACTGTGCCAGGCTGCACACCCAGCCCTCCTATGTCATCTCCCAGTGTCCCATCAATAGGACACCTTTTTCTATACCATTCACATATATATGGGACGACATCTGATAAGGTTTGGAGCCTTGAATATGTGTGGCTTTCTGGCTAACTGTAGTTAAGATTCTGACTACTGATGCAAACCATTTGTGTCAATGTCCCAATAGTTTAATATGTCAAACTGCTATAAGGTAACCATGCAAATATACCCTAAGAAGTTACGATATATTCATTTGTGGTTTCCCTATTTATTTCACACAATACATTGGCTAAGTTATCAAAAGGTATGTATTGCTAAAATTTATAACCCTAGATCAAGCACCTAATATTCATATTAGCTTATTTAACTGCCAACTTCTACTGGGCATCACTAAGTCCTCAATGTTTAATACTTAGACTTGGCTATAGATTTCTTCTGTAATGCATATATTTTGGTTATTCTGCTTGCAGTTAAAGCTTCCATAACTTCCATTATAGTTTCTAGATGTATGGTTAACAAAAGATTATATTTTATCAAAAACTATATACCCTCCCAGACCAGATACTGACTGTTGAGTCCTTACCATCAACACTTGCTCAGGCAAGTAGATTGATTTCAGTGGAACTGTTTTCTTGAATAATGTTCTGTTTACTCAAAGGTACTTTGAGGAGGTTTAAGCCTCTGCTGACTTACCTGGCTAGGAGTGTGGGTTAGAATCTTGATTGCTTTAACACAGGCTGGACCCAGCCACTGTTCAATGAGGATGAAGGCTAAATCACTTGAATGTTGACAATCCTCCAGAGCCCTTTTCACAATTTCCCCTGAAAGTGAGAGAAGTTCTCCTGCAGTTGACACAATTGACTATGAAGAATCCTAGAGTGTCTCAGCACAAAGACCCATGGGATATGCCTCCCCTTCCCCCTCACACCCTGACACACACTGAGTGCGAAAACAATAATGTGGTTAAAGCTTTGCAGTGGAGACACTTGCACCTGGCCTAGACTAACCTGGATGCTCAGCCCTGGGTGCCAATCACCCAGGTTAACTGCACAATGAAGACAGTCTTAGAGTGACAAACACTTCTCTGTAAAGATTGCATTTCTAGCATGATGCTCAAGGCCGCAGCTCCCACTAATTCTACTATCACATTTGCTGATAGTTTTCCACTCAACTGCTTGTTACTGTTGTCCGTTAATATTTCATTTACTTCATTGGAGTGCAAGGTTATAACCAGAACATTCAGCAATGCTGCAAGTGTGCTCTGAGTGGATATACCTGGGACAATGAACAACAGTTAATGGTAATGAGAAATGTGCACAAAAGGTCTGATTCAAAGTCTATTCAGACTCCAGGTGACTTCAGTACACTCAGATCAGGCCAGTAATTCTGAAATCTTACCATGAAAATTGCTTGTCATAGATTTTATTATCTATGACAATCAAATTTTAACTAGATTGAGGATTTTTAAATATAGGCTATGGTGTTACACTATATGATGAAATGTTTAACTCTAATTTTTTATAGTTGTTTGCCATTATATGACAGTAATTTATTGTGCTTGAAGCAATCTGAAGCCATGCTGGAAAATGAGATGATTCATTTCAAGTGTTTTATCCTAGTGAGCAAAATTTTAATCAGTTTTCTAATCCCAGCTCTGTTATTGGCATACTCTGTAAACTTGGCAAGGTCACTTCATCTGCTGGTACTGCGGTTATTCCAGTTAGAAAATTGTTAAGGACTCTGTAGTTGTGATATTTCATCTCAGCTAAAGCATTGTTTATGTTTTAATCTATATGTAGTATAGAGTTATTTTGAAAAGCAAAATATAAATGAGACAAATTTCCTTTGTAGAACTACACTCTGCTGAACCATTTATGGTAATTTAATAAAATGAATTATAGTGGGGACTTACTAAAAAAGAAAAAACCTGTAATTCATTGATCAGCTTCCTTTGGTCATCCTCAGCAATTTGCATCTGTATTGTTTAGTAGTCCCCTTGAAGAATAAGACTGAGTGGTCAAGAACTTCATCTTCATCTGTATTCAGTGCACCTCTGAGCATGCTATTCTCTCAATATCCACATGGTAAAATTATTCTTTGTTAATTTAAATAATTAAAACTACTTAAGCGCAGAGTGTACAGTGAGTGCATTAATTGACAGTAATGGAAAATATTCTCTCTACCATAATGTCACTGTAAATATACCAAGAACAATGTAGGCACCTAAATCCCATTTTCAAATATGATTTAGATCCCTATGTCTCTTTGAAAGTCAGTGGGATCTACGCTTCCTAAAGCACTTTTGAAAATGGAACTTTGAGGCACCTCAAACACTTTAGAAAATTTTACACCTACTCTAAATGTGAAAAAGGCCTTGCAGTTATATAGTTAAAACAAAACTTGAGGTAAAACCAACAGATTGCTGTGGTAATAGGTGATATTATAGCACATATGGCTCACTAGACCTTTTCCAGCACTAGGAGGGTGATCACCAATACCTTGTTACTTTCTTCTGATTTTTACCTTTCCTGAAGCTAGAGTTCAATTTCTTTACAAGACATCCATTATCGGTTTTCATCCCAACCAATAGGATTCAGAAGGCATTTCAGGCTGTCTTAAATTAAAGCAGCTATTGGTGACAAATTGTGGAAACAAAGGTGAAGTCATAAAACAAAAAAAAGGGGAGGGAATATCCTTGCCTAGGCTGTGATCCTGCAAAAACTTGTACAGGTTCTTCACTTTATTTGCAATGTATAAAATTAAGATTGTAGGTAAATCTTTGCAGGATGTAGGTTCTACGCAATATTTGGGGAGGGGATGGTCATCTCTGAACTTAAATCATACAATATTGTTTTAAGATACCAGAAATGTCTTTGGTCTGGTTTGACATCAGCAAATTGTCTCTCTCAAATTGTGATATGGTGTGTCTCAAGGAAATGACTCTCCCTATGCCACTGTGGGTCTCTGTTTTATAGCATTCCTCTTGGCTGTAATGTGCAATTCCAAATTAGGGTTATTGCCATTATTGTGATGACTGTGCAGGGAAACTGCACCTGTTCTCCCCAACCCCTCATAGTCCACCAAGACTTCTGGCTCCCAGATGTCACCTCTTATGGGCAGAGACCTGTGTCCCTTTCCCCCCGACCAGGATTTTTTTCTAGCTGCAAAGTTTTTTAAGCTGCCTATACTGTGATATTACCAGCAATCCAGACTGATGAAATAGATCAGCATTTGTGTTTTGCTTTCTCTCAGAGGGCTATGAACAACTGTAATTGTCAGCAGTCACAAGTTACCACATAGCTCTTTTTAAACAAATAAGTTTGTTCTTCAGGTGGTAGCAGCACAGAGAAAACATTTTTAAAAAAAACTAAAAGAACCTACATGCATGTTAATGAGCTTACCGGAGATCATAGCTCACTCTAACAAGGGCTCTGGTAGGAGTCAATCCTTCAGTCTCCACCAAGGGGTTTTCCTGTGATTATAAACTCATAATATCCTTCACTTGTAACCATGGGAAAACTCCTTGATGGAGTCTGAAGGATTGACTCCTACCAGAATTAAGCATAACCAGCTCCACAATAATATATAAACTTTGCATTTAATATAATGGACTCCAAAGCTGCTTGAGCTTAGACAATATCCTTGGAAATGTTACTTGGTTATCTGCCACAATAACCACTGAAATCAAACCAGAGTTAATAAAATCTGTCTGAATCCAGTATGGATGTACTGATCCCTCAAAGTGGCTGTTTTCATCATGGAAACTTTGCTTATTTATTAATCAACAAGTTGAAACACCTTACACTAATTTTTTTTCCTGTTCCCAAACTTACATGAACTCACTTAATGTTCTCATTAAATAGTCACTTTCTTTATTTCATTGTATGCAATCTAATCACAGTTATTTATGCAACAATGTCAGTTCCACACCTTTAAAGATAAACTGTGATTACTCAAGACTAACTGCACAATTTTATTGATACAAATTAAAGATGACTATGAACTTTAATATAAAACCATAACTTGTATACAGATTAAGGTATCTCAGTCAGCAATATTAATACTTATACTGTTGTTTGTTCAAATAAATTGTTTTGAAGGACATTGAATCTGGTAACTAGCTATTGTTAATTTGGCCAAAGTGTCTCTATTCTAATGCTCTGTTTATGTAATTCTCACCTGTTTGGAGATGACCATTTACTGTATTTTCTGGGACTGATTGAACAATACATTTGGGAAAAGATATTGACTAAAGTGAACATTATAGTATAACTGCCTTGCATGCCAAGCCTATGCCTCTTAATCACAGTTACTGGGCTTTAATAGTTGTCAAAAGAAAACATCTCCTGGGTCATCTTAGTAGCCAAAAATATTCTGTGACTTGGAAAGCTAATGTGAATCCAACAGTATGAGAATGAATGTATTCTTTTCTAATAGAAGCTGCTTCATTCCAAGACATAACACAGACATTGCAAAATAAGGAAGATAAATTCAGATATATATGTGAGACCTAGGGAGACATATTGGCAGTCAGGATGAGTGCTATGGCCTCATCTTTCTGCTTCTTCTCACTGTATTCTTGGTGGTGTGGTTTTGAGAAAGTTAAATTCCAGATTTGAGAAACTGGAACCATTGAGCTAGCTATACTCCCTTATCACCTATTTATAATACTGTAAGATATGGCAGTCTGTTCACCCAGTACAGCAAAAATCTGTCCACAGTCATGCATGTACACACGGAGAAAAATGAAAACATGGGTTTGAAAGCAAACAAACCTATAAAAGCCTGGATGCTCTACAGCAAGAACAATAAAATACTTTGCACTTTTTGAAATACTTTCTATCAGAGCCCTTTATGTTACTTACTTACTTTCCACTCCTTTGTGGGATAGCACAGTACCTTTTGTTCCCAATTCTCAAGGGGGAGAAAGAGGAATGGTGATATTAAAGGACATATCTTTTATTTATATATGTCTGTTTTCTGCAGACAAGATAATCATTTTACATATTTTTCTAGTGTATAAAAGTACAATTCACTTTAAAACTTTGTGATGAGGTGTCTATTCCACACAGCTGGTGAAAGGTTAATGTGAATCTGAGAGGCCAATTTACCCACCTGGTTTTACCTGGCAGGTGGGTCAGAGTCAGACCTAATTAATGATGAAACTCAGCAGGGAAGAGGTTAGGTGATATAAACAGGGGACGTTTGGAACAGAAAGGGACTATAGGGTGAAACTCAGCAGTTACTCTTCTAATAGAGAATGAAGAGATGTATAAGGAATCAGATGGCTGTTGTGGGTGAGGAGAAAACCCAGAGAAAGGCTTGGTTGGAAGAAGTCCAGGAAGATGATATCAAGAAATCTGATGGAGTGAATCTTGACTGCCTGTCTTAGGGTCCATGGACTGGAGCCCAAGGTAGAGGGTGGAACTGAGTTTCCCTACCAACCCCTGGTAAAATAGTATGAAACCCTTAAACAGGGGTACTGGTTACAGGAAGCCTGGAGTAAGCCCCTTACCCGCACTAGTGAGCATTCACACAAAGGAGTAATCCTACTGAGTGGCTGCTTTATTATAGTCAAGCTAATCTGTAAGGAATATGGAACCAATAATACTTCAGTGAATTCTGCCATGTTGTTTCCTCTTCTGGGAATCC
This sequence comes from Dermatemys mawii, assembly GCA_007922305.1. Lineage (NCBI taxonomy): Eukaryota > Metazoa > Chordata > Testudines > Dermatemydidae > Dermatemys > Dermatemys mawii. Next base: position 67,028,698 of record ML677326.1, read on the forward strand.
AGGGGAGGTAACATTCCACTCATCTTCCAAGCATTCTTGAAAATTCTAGACCCCTTTATTTAATTTAATATTCTTAGATGCAGTTCTTTTATGATCTTCTCACAGACACTAATGCATTTCAATACCTGAGGGAGTCTTTCTGCTATTTTCTTTTAATTTTTAAAAAGTTTAGACTTTTTAGACACTTTCTCTCCACTTTTCTGCTGTGTTGAGGCATTCCAGTGCAATAGAGATTGAAATAAGTGGGTATTGAACCAGTTTTCTTCAGATGTGTCATCCATCTCAGGAGAGGAATGGGGCAGCAAGTACATGTAGAAGTTGGTGATAAGTAGATTTTATGAAAGGTCATTTATTAATTTTGTCATTTTATCATTTTTGGTAGTATAATCACTTGAGGCTGTTTTTAGTGAAGATTTGAACTTTTCTAGGGAATTCAAAGTTGAATTCAAGATAATGTTGAACCAGTCCTGATTAACTTGTGTCTCAGCAACAGAACTTGGTCCAATAAAAGATATTACCTCATCCATGTTGTCTAACTCGTTCCATTGTAAAGTTTGTTGTTTTAATATTCAACTTACATTTACCCTGGTACGTCTCAGACTCATGAATATTTTTTCCTTGCCCTTCTTGACTAGTGAAAGTATTTGATCCATGTTCTATTTACAACCTTGTTTTATCTTTCCACTTCTGGTCTGACAGAGCCTAGATTTGTTAGCCTTCATTATATATCTTCAAGCACATCTGTTCTCAAGGCTTTCCTGGATTAGGAGTTGTGGAGTCTGAATGGTGTAGTGGGAAAAGGAGTTTGGGGGTGAGAGAGTTTTATGTCAGAATTGGAGTTGAGTGAAACTTTGAACCCACTGATAACTTTTAGTATGTTTTTAATTTGTGCACATTACCTAGAGCTCTTAATAAACACTTAATCTAAAATAATATAAATAAGAAGTATGTAGATAGTCACAATGCCTCACCTCAGTCATACAATCTTGACTGAATATGCTCAGTTCACCCTTGTCATCAGAGGTTTTATTTCTCCAAACTTTTAATTATCTTAATTTTCTGCAATGTGTATGTCTGTGTTGGAATTGAAATACTTACTCAGTTGGGACTAATTCCAGCTACCAGAAGAGTAATTACTTCTTATTTTACACATCCCCCCACTTCCTCCACCCCAAAACCACAATGCAATGTAAGATTTCTTTTTCTGGTGACAGTGTTATATTGTAGACACATTCTGCTCTTTTCTGGTATATATTTTACCTGACTTTTTCACCTTTGTCGGGCTATACTAAAAGAAGGGCAGGAGCCATTTGATATGGGTTTAATCAGGTTGCAGCTTTATTATTAGATGTCTGGGACTATCCAGCAGCTATGAGTGTACAGTGCAGGTAACTCCATGTTCATTCAAATAACTACCCAGGACTTCCAACAGCCCCCCTTCATTTTCCATCCAGGTCCTCCCAGCTAACCCACGGCTTGGACCTTGCCCTCCCCATTTCCCCCTCCACAGGAGAGTTAAGGTGGGCTATAAGAAACGGGGGTTGGTTCTCTGCCATACCTATCATAGGAGCCCTAAACCCCACCCTCCACTATTCCATTCATTTAACCAAATCTCCTTTTAAAGTTCCTGACCAGGCCATTTATCTGGTCACTAGATGCCTTCCCTATGGACTATCTGCACTGGACATTGGCCCCACGCTTACAAAATGAGTTGACATATGGCCTTGCACTCTTCCCTCCTCACCATAATAGGTCCTCCCTGACACTTGCTGTGGGGAAGGCAAAAGTAAACCCACTCCACTTAAGCCAATACAGCGGTGAGGGAAAAATTCCTTTCCAGCCCCTGTAAAAAGAGACACTAGCACAATGCCCACAGCAAGTCCTTACCAAATCTGACGTTCCCACCTCAAGAGAGGGAGAGTGGGTCCTGTCTTGCTTGCTGCCTCGAGAAAGGGCTTCTACTTTCTGACCTTGCACCTTTTAAAACCTTCTGCCCTTAAGTTCCTGGGGATGAGTCAGCATCGCCAACGTGACCCCACACATCTTTTGTAGCAGTTTATGACCTCTTCCTCCCTCCCCACACCCAACACCTGTAAAGCACTGCTACCTTTCCTCCAGCGAGTCTGGACAGCGTTCCGTCCCCATGCTCCCAATTCAGGCGCGGTGAGGTCATTCTCCTAAATCCTCTCTAGCTCCAAAGAATCCTTCAGAAGCTGATGTGTCAAGTTCTAGAAGCTGAGCTTAAATGAATCACTGACCTATTTTAATAAATGCTATATTGTCATGGATTTGTTATCTAATTTATCTAACGAGTCATCAATTTTGCATGTACTATACATAATACGGATATGATTTAACTAGATGATATATCTGATTCAAAAGATGTATTAGATTTGGTAGGTGTTAACTTGAAGTCCTCTTATGTTGGATTGATCTGGGTTACAATGATGTATGTCATTTGCCAAAAGCAATGTATCTGTTCTGATAAATGGCCTATTAAGTGAAAAAAATAATTTATTGCAACAGGTGAAACATTCATTTAAATATTGTGTATGAAAGATACATAATATATTTTAGGATCTGATAGCTAAGCAATATACATTGTCTTTTCATATATTAAAAGTAATGTTGAACAATATATCTGCACTGTATGTATTTCTGAGTTTTTAATTAAATGCCACTTCACATTATATAATAGCAATTATACAATAAGCAATTTAGCATAAGGGGATCTTAAGCTTTACAATTTAGAAGACTGAACTTAATTGTTCTTTTATGAATGTATAACTTATTATGAGAAATAAGTAGCTAAGTAGCTACAATCATGCAATCTTTCCCAGCTCCAAACTTCCAGCTTTACATAAGTGATGATTCACTGATATCACTGAGTTCTGATGACATCATAAACCACAAGAGCAAAGCTTTGAATAGTTTACTGAAGTCATACTTTCAACATGGACCTATAGATATCATGTACAGTTAGTATGTTCCAATCTTATTTTAGTATAATGAATGTGAATTGGAAAGGAAACAGTGATTAAAGCTTAAAAAGATGAGTTCTAACAGTTGGGAAAGGAAATATTTTAATCTTTTTCTCATTTCCAGAACTAGATGAAGGAATATGCTCTGCTGCTGTATGCCATCTTCAATATAATGCTCTCTGAAGAGGTAATACTTTCGTTGTTGTGAGGTGGTTTTGATTTTTAAACCATTCGGCTGTATCCAGCAGTGGTGGGTAGCAAAATGGGGAGCTAAACCCGCACACCGGGGAAAGGTATAGGCTCCACAGCATTCAGTGCCTACTTCCAGACTTTAGGGTAAACCCCTTTATGCACTAAAGGATCAAACCTTCTGAGTGATACAGGCCTGGAGGAGAAGCTGGGGAAGCAGCTGAAATCGGCTTAGAAGTTATTTGTAGTTGAACCATTAGTAATTGTCTCTGTGAGGGGAAGTTTTGATTTCCATGGCGATATACATTTGTCCTGGAAGGGAGAAGTGGGGCTGTATCAGTGCAGCTCCAGAGGGAGTCTCACTAATGTAGGAATTAGGAGCCCAGGGACTGCCTTTGCAGGTGATTGTAGCGGGGTGGTCACCATCTCCAGCCCAAAGGGTGTAAAACAGGCCTGGGAGAGGGCTGGGGCAAGGGAAAAGCTGGACTGATTGGGAGGCAGCCTCAGCTGGAGGCCACACCCCAAACAGACCCAGCTGGCCTTATAAAGGCCAGGGAAGCCAGGCGCTGAAAGTCTCCTCTAGCTGTGGAGGAAGATGGGCCTGGCTGCTGGGGAGCTAGGGAAGGTATCTGGAGTGGAGCAGGGCTTGGGGAAGGCCAGAGGAGCTGGGAGATCTGGCCTGGAAACCCCGCAAGGCTGCTGGCCTAGTAAAAGGCCAAAAGGGGTACTGGGGCTGCACAGAGCAGCCCACAGATAGGCAAAGGCAGCAGGCCCAACCCTTCCCCCCTTGCCTATGATGACTGGCTTATACAGACTGCAGTCAGTCCTTGTGAAAGGGGGCTAGATGGTGACTGGTAGTAGCCCATAGGCTGAGGCAAGTTGGGGATAAGGGTGGGGGTTCCCCGGGGATGGGAGACCCGGAGACCTGGGGGAATACTGCCAGGGGACAGCACCCCAGATAAAAGGGCACTGGGGTCCAGGAGGAACATGGGGCCGACAGCAAGTGGGACATCGGCCTGCAGAGGGCACGCTGGAGGCTGGAAATGCTAATTCCCAGGACAAACAGCAGGAGGCGCTGCAGGGGTGAGTCTCACACTGTGACACTGACCTTGATTCATGCAGAGTTTACAACATCTCTGGGGCTCCAGATCTGCTGTAGCAGTTGAGGAAGTGGACTCTCTTGTCCCACTAACAAAATAATTAGGGGAAAATCATTTTTTTGCAGGCAGAGTTGTCTGTTGCTCAGTAATCGTAAAGATGTGTTACTGCTGAGATCTCACTACAGAGAGAGCTGTACACATTTATTGCTGTTTGGAATTATCTCCATATCATTGTTCCACAGTTCTTAAATCATTTATTCAATTCATAGTTTGATGGTCAGTCAGGCTAGACAGATAAACAGCTAATTTTAGAGGCTTAAAACAAACTAGGCATAACAAGGTCAACCTTTTTCAAAACTGGTATGATGTGCCTTAGTTTTTGTATACCCAGCTTGAAATCTCATGCTCAAGGGTGCTCAGTACCCATTCTCTTCAGATAGTCATGGGAATTCAGCATTTTGGAAAATGGTAATAGGAAGTCTTACGTTGGGCACCTAAATATCAGTGGTAACTTCTGAAAGTGTTCACCACAATATTTCTTTATTAAGGACCCATTTGCCTATCCTTGAATATATATGGATGTGCTCTCTACTTGTTGCACAGTGGAGGTAGTTGATCTGTTTGTGAAATGTGCCATTTCAAGTTCACCATCTGGAAAGTCCAAGAAGTTCTCTCTCTGGCAGAATAGAGGTAGCAGCACAAAACTCCTGCCAATATGTTCAGTGGCTTTGACTGTTTGTTTTTAATTTAAGGATACTGGTAGCAGCTTTTTGTTGCTTTTTTTCATCTATATTATTTGTTATAGTTTTCTCCCTGTTCTTTCACTTTTTTCCTTTTCTCAAATATTCAGTAATCCCAGGTTGCCAACACCTCTCTAGATATGATGGATGTCCCAGAAAAGTCAATAGTATAGAACTCCAGATTTTTGTAGATAGATGTGGCTTGGCCAGTTGAAAGGGCATTTGAGAAAGCTTCTGTTCACTTACAAATGAGCGGGTGGCAATTTTTCGTACAGTCCTTGATAAGGTGGTCATTCTATGAAACAACAAAGAAATTCTTACCTCCCAAGAAACGGCCAGCGAAAGTAAAGGCGTGGGTCTTCCTTTGAAGCATATGGTCGTCATCATCATAGCTTATCACTTCCAAACTGAAACCAACATTTGGTGTTTTCATTTACCTCAAATAGTTCCTCAGGGGGAACAGAGGGCATCAGGCAGTGTTCAAGTGTTTGAATAGTCTCTTAGCATTTGGGGTCATTGCTTAACTGCCACTTGGTCATATTGTCACCAGTCTTTGCCACCTTAGCTCTCACCTGATTTAGACTACACCAGTATTTCCCATTTGAAGTCAATGCTGGAGGGTGGAGCTCTGAAGGAGGCAGGTTCTCCAGGATCACTGGCATTTCTCTCCTTTGTTATTTTGTAGCTTTCTGGTAGATGAGGTAAGGGATTCTCAGAGGCAAAAATCTTTCTGCTTCTTGGGTGGTATTCTGTGTCCATCCAATGTGTGTCTTGGACCATGCATCAGTTTTTGTCTCTCCTTTCTGGGGAAGGTATCCCACCTCCCTGATGATGGTGTAATCCCCATGGCACTATAGGGGTTGGTTTCAAAGTACCTGTCATAATCCTACAGGACTGATTGAATTCAGTATCTATTCTGTGTGCCTGGCTCAAGTGTGTCTGTTCTATGGCACACTACTTAGCAATTAAGTAAAACAAGACAAGACGGTTTTGGGAGTCAAGTCCCAATTTTTATTGAACAATTTCTGGAATACACAATTCCTGGAGTTCACTCTTTCAACTTCTTATTTGCTCTTTGTTTATCAATGTTCAGTTTAACATGGCCACCACTATGGTATGCTGGATGCTCATAGCGCTAAGGATTTTACGATCCCACGGAATCTGGAGTTTTTGCTTGGCTTGATTGTGTTTCATTTGGGAGGTGCACACTTTTCTCAGTAGAATTAGCATTCAAGGGACAATAGGTTTAGATAGAAGAATTGGAACCAAGAAACTGGATTTTTTCACTTCAGTTTCTTTCATGACATCAGCTGCTACCTATGCTATCAAATGCTACTAAGGTAGGCAGGAGGTGTTCTCCCTGAAGAAGGGTACCTGCAGACAAGTATATCTGAGTATGCCTTTTTGACACTCTTCAGCAGAAAATATAGTTTTTCCTTTGCTTACAGTTAGCTATAACCAATAATTGAGGACCAGAGGATAATTTCTCTCTTTGCCAATTAACTTTCTTTGTTAATTTCTATTCTTGGAAAGGAACCATGGTCCAATCTGAGATGGACAATATTTAATATTCACTGGCAGTTTTGGTCATGCAATATTTTCATGCTGCCTTTTCCCATCCAGGAGACTAAATATTTGCTGTTGACCCTGTATTTTCCCGTATTATTTTGGAACACTTTTAGTTTGTGGTTATGAGTTAATCTGATACCTTTAACTCTCAAGTGGCTGTTAGAGCTTATACAGTTTTGGAATTGATTGCTCTGGAACTTACCAAGGGGTGGCCTTTCCAGATGTCATCTTCTCTCACAATTCTGTACAGCCACTTCTTTTCTATAACAGCCAGAGGGCATCTTCCTCACCCACTGTAAATAGCACTTGGAGGATGGATGTCTTCCAAGAACATGAATTAACAGTTAAAAGAAATTTTGCCTTTCAAGTACAAACCTTATATTTGTGAACAAAATAACACATGTAAATTTAGCAGACTAACAGCACATTTATGGGTCAGTATTGTATATTCACTTACAAGACACAACATTCTCATTAAGTATTTTTATTTAAGGGAAACAAATATTTGCCTTGGACTGGAACTGCACGTAACAGAAGACAGAAACTCATTAATGGTTATTGAGCTATCCACTACTGAATTTCATGAACTCTACTGAAACAAAATGTAAGTGTGCACATATATAAGCAATAGTCTTGTATGTTTAAATATAACAAGATAATAAAGGAGAAAATAGTTATAGTACTATTATCATTGTAGCATCTATGGAGTGCTTTATAGATACTAACTAATTTTGACAACAGTTCTGTATAGTGGATTATTATTCTTCACAACTTTACAGATGAGAAAACTGAGGCAGGGAGGTTTAGTGATTTGCCAAAGGCAAGGGGAAGCAGTGTGAGAGCTGGAGTGAGAAATTGAGAAGTTAATGGTTCATAGTCCTGTGCTCAGACCACACCACTTACTATTACGCAACATTACTTTGACACCGCTATTGCATCTTATCAGACAAAAGTGGCAGAGGAAAATATACCATCTACATCCCAGAAGTGTGTGTGTGTGTATATATTATACTGTAGCTACTGTACATTTTTATTAAATTTCAAAGTGAAATGAGACTTTCCAAATGAAAGCTACCTTATGTGAACTGTTATTCAGAGGGAAGAACTCACTCCTCTGCTCAAAGACTTGCTTCTACTTCCATCATGGAATGTTGTTTATCCTCATAATAGCTGACTTCTGAACATATTCTATGAAGTAATATCCTTAATGTCAACACTCCAAGGTTATTTCTTGCTTTTTTGTAAAAGGTAATGGCGCAGCAGGAAGCAGTTACCCAGAGGTCATTCTTGGTAGAAATAACAGTTCAGAGAAACAGTCTGGTGGATTTTTAAAAAATGACAGAAATTCTTTTCATATACTGTCTCTGAAAAATGACTCTATTTTGTTTAGTATGAAAACAAAATGCTCCCCTGACTGACCGTAGCTGCTTGAACATAGTCATTTTCAAGAATTGGATTAGGAGCTCCAGTGTCATTTTGATGAGGAAGAATTTTTTTCAATGATTAGAATTAAGAGGCTTCTAGCTGAGTATCCTGCTGCTCCACTAGTCATTGTTTCAATCACAAGAAATAACCCTGCAGTGATGTATCAAACTTTTCTACTTCCTGTGGTGCACTCAGAGGTCAGTTGCAGTGAGAATACAGAAGCTTGTGTGACAGAGTAAAAGGAAACCTGCAACCTTCTAAATCATCATGAAAGTGGTGAAAAATTGATGCCTTAAGAAAACAGGATTACTTTTTTGTTCAGATAAAAGGATAAAGGAATAAATTATATTTCTGGACATCTTTGAGAAAAGAGAAATAAAGGCTTTGCAGAATTTACTTTGACGTAATGCAGTATTGGTTTTGGCTAGTCTTGCATAGTGTGGTGAGTTGAAAGTGAACTCTAATCTAACCCATTTTACTACTCCACAATGCCCTTTCATGTTTTCATTTGAGCTATAATTCTGAGACTACTTTTAAGGAAAAAACATTTATGCTAGGAAAGCTTAACATACAGGAAAAAATTTGATCAAATCTTGGATTTGAAAAACAAATAGCAGTTCATACTCATAAGAAAGTGCTTGCACAGTTTGCTTAAGTGTCCTGACAGTCTCTCCTCCAGCTTCCTCTTTGACTCCCCTCAGTCTGGCTCCTATTGAACCATACCTCACTGTACTCATCCTCATGAAAAACATGGAAGACATCATTTTTTACAAGATTGAGGGTTTCTTCTCCATACACATTATTCTATGCAAAAATTATTGAAAATCCCCTACTGAATTCAGTGGAGTAAGTGCCGTGAACTATTACAATAAAACCTATACAAGGTAATTTCCACTAATGCACTCTTATGCTATTGACAAAACATTGCTTAGAGAAAAATGTGTGTTTTTCCAAAGAAAAACTCTGCATAATCTTTTATTACAACTTAATACTTCATTGTTCCATGTTTTGCAATGGCACTTAGTAAATGGAAGAAAATCTTTTGGTTCTCTCCCACACCGATCAGTAGCAGACTTATCTTTTAAAGCTTAAAAATATTCATGTTTCATAGCCTCCAGAAATGGAGATGATGCTGAAACCCTATCAGATGGGAATTATTTCTAGATTATTATTTAGTGTGTGTACAGCACTAAGAGCTGCCATATCCCTATATCGAACATACATGTAGTTTGTAGAAACATGCAGATATGAGCCTGTTTTTCTGAATCTGAGCCTCTCTTCACTTACCCTGTGAGCCTTCCTTTCTCATCTCCTCTCTACTAGTTGTCTTTTTTTCAGGGGATCCAGTAGCCTGCTACCTCCCCAGCAGAGCTGAGCAACACACTCCTCTTTGCCAGAATAGGATTAATTCAGGCAGCTTGCTCCCTTATGTTGGCATTTGCTCTCTTGTAGCATTAGGTTTTATTATCTGCTGCAGCTTGCTCTTGCTACCCTGTTGTAGTGGGACCCAGTGATAACTTTCATCATCTTAAAAGAGCTGATACTACTTAGTTTCATAGCATTTATGGTCAGCTGGGACTATTATGAATATCTGACCTCCTGCAAAACATAGGTTAGAGAATTTTACCTGATCATTTTTGAATCAAGCCCATAATGTTTGGATAAGATAGAACATATATTTTAGAGAGACAGCCCATCTTACAGACTTTGCCACTTCCCTAAGTAAGTTGCTCCAATGATAACTGCCCTCACTGTTAAAGAAAATTAAAAAAAAAATAAACTGAGCATTATTTCTACTTTGAATTGGTCTAACTTCAGCTTCTACCCATTGGATTCTGGTTTACCTCTCTGCTACACTAAAAAGCCCTTTGCTATTTGAAAACTTCTCCCCATGTAGGTACTTATAGACTGTAATGAAGTCAACTTTAACCTTCTCTTGAATAAATCAAATAGATTGACCTTCTTTGAAAACTACCTTACTGTAAGATACTATTTTCTCAGACCTTGAATCACTCTATTTGCTCTTCTGAACCCTTTCTTTAGTTCTTTAGCATCCTTTATAGTGTTCCAATAATGGTCTCACTGATCTTCTATATGGAGATAATATGACCTATCATACTTCTATATTCCCTAGCTTGTACATGTAACGACTGCATCAGTCCTCTTAGCCACATCTTCACACTGGGAACTCATTTACAGTTTGTTATCCACAGTGATTCCTCAATTCTTTTCAAAATCACTTTACAGAATACAGTCCTTCATATTGTGTGACCTACTTTTTGTTTCTAGATTTGACCTTACATTTAGCTATATTAAAACTCATTTTGTTCACATAAAGCTACCTTACACATTGCTCTATAGAACCAACATGTCCTTATTATTTGCCCCTCCACCAATTTTTTTGCTGTCTGCAAACTTTACCAACAATAATTCTTTAATTTCTTCCATATTATTGACAAACTTTGAATAGTATTGGGCCACAACAGAGCCTTTTACATTACCCTGTTAGAAACAACTTTATTGGATGAGACTTCCCAACTTATAATCAGTTGGAGGTGTCTCAGCTGGCTTTTTGATAAATTTATTAGATGCTACATTTTTTAAAAATCAAAATGTTATGGGCTTTACAGAAACGTAAGTCTATTATGTCAACATGGTTGTCTTAACCAAATCTCTCTCCTTCAAAAAAAGATCTCTGAAACTTATAGTCAGTGCTCAAAATCCAACCTTCCATTCCATAAAATCAACTAATCTTATGGTGAAGGTAAGGAAGTTGTATTTGGCAGTTCCACTGTGTACTCAGGTTTAAGCTCCCAAGTGCTTTTCAAATTTAAAAATACCATAAAAGTTTGAGCTGGTAGGGATGAGGGGTGGGAGTTACTAAGTCCTGCTGTCCTCAGTGGGAAGACTGGAACTTGATGCCGGGGGATGGGAACAGGTGTTCCTGTTGCAGGGCTAGGTACTCCACTGTCCCCTCTCTGTTCTCCCTGAAGCCATCCTCTCAGGTGTTAGGCCTCATGGCTTTATCTCTACTGGGGTGGAATCATACAGTTTTCCCACTCTTAAGCCAAGCCCTGGCTTACAGTACCAAGTCTAAAAACTGTGCTTATGCATCAAGTCTAATTAGGCTCATACCTCCATTTCTTCTCTTCAGGAGCCTGGGATAAGTGTTGAACATAGTGACTAGACAGCCTTCTTAAATTAATGTATTTAACCTTAACATTAGGAATAAAGCCTTTAGAGCAAGGGATTTTAAAACAACAAACACTGTACATGCATGTCTAGCTTAACGAAAGCCCTAGCATCCTGCGATGGGTGAATCAATCAGGGCTATCTTCTTTAGATGTCCCAGTGGGTTTGGGAGGTGAGAATGAACAGGCCCACAGCAGTAATTGCCTTGCCTCTAGATAGAGTCTTTTAAACTATTTTATGGATCTTTTACTGGTCTAGCTCTCAGAATTGGCCCCCTGGTGGCAAAATAAATTACGTAAGTTGGATGGCACACAGAAATAGAATCTTCTCAGTTAATAGCTCAGGCATTGTTTCTTAATAACCCTGAAGTGTTTATTGGGAGGTGGTTTATTTTGAGTAATTCTTCTTGCTCGCCTTACAGCCTGCTATTAAACTAAACCAACATACTCATAGAGTAAACGTCCCAATAACCAGCTCACATATTATTCATAAATTATTTCAGAGCAGCGCCATCACCGTCACAAGAAGTATATGCAGGTGGCCTCTTTGTACTCCCTGTATTTTAATACCTGCAAGACCTGAGGACAATTATCATGTTTAGGGGTATTCACCCATTTTTTCTGGAAGCGGGATTTGGGATATGTGTTACCTAGCTGAATTTTGCTGACTCTTAAGGCTGGTATCTTCAAGAGTGCTCATCATTGGCCTAACTTTGTTTCCACTGCAGCCAGTGGAAGTTGTACTCTTGCCTAGGCTGTATTTGGCCCAGTGTGCATTCTCCCAGAAAAATTTAAATAAACCATCAGTTCTACTGAATTATAATGGCCTCTACAGAGCTCCTGTTTAGAAAAATAATTCCAATTGTTTACTCAAAGGGAAAAAAGATAAATGAATGGCTCTTTCATTACAATGTGTTCATTTTTACCATCTAGTACCTAACTGGGTAGCGATTCATTTTTTATATATCAGTACAAAACTGTTACATTAATAAAAATATAAAATAAACATGCCAAGAAGTGTAATCTATCATTCAGGTATTTATGGAGCATAGAGACAGGTGTTTAGAGAGAATTCTTAATAAAAATAAATGACCAAAACTTAGTTACATGCCTGTTTCCCACATGCATAGACTGAAAAGGATATTCAGACCAGATCAAACAACTGTGATGTGAGCCCTGTAATTATTTTTACAGTACTTTACCCTGTAGAACATTGATGGTTGTGGGCTATGTAGACATACTGGGAAGTGAGCCTCCCAGTCTGGATCAACAGATTGGTGGAATAACATTTGTGTGCTACTTCTGAAGCTTAGGCTTCAAAGCCTGAGCTGCAATTTCAAAGTGCTGTCTATGCAGCTATTTTTTAGAACACTAGTGTGAGCCCTGTTGGCCTGGAATGTGAGCTTGCTTCTTTGAGCTGTGTAGACACACCCTCTAAATCACCTTCTCCTTTTGGCTGCTCCATCTGTTTTTACCTCTAAACTCATGGCATGCAAGATTTGGAAATGTTGCCTTCAGTTCTCCGACTACTTCATCCTGTATAATCTCTGGTTGGGCTGCCATCCTCTGCACTCTACAGAAACTGCTCTCACCTGGCCAAATCTTATGGCTTCTATTTATTAATTCCTCTCCTCCTTGCTGCTATAGACACCCGAAATCAGACTTCCCTTCTGAAAATCTTGTCTTCCACTGACTTTCATGACACGCTCCTGATTCTCTGCCTATTTTTCTGATTATGCCTTCAGCACCTCTTTCAGTGGGCTTTCTTCCACTCCCTTTGGGGTCCCTGAGGAATGTGTCCCCCCATCTTTTTCACTTTAAACCCTCTCCCTGCGTGATCTCATCCATTCATATTACTTCAACTATTTACCTGGTGGTGATGTTGTAGTTTACTGAGAGATCTGTTGGAAAAGTAGTATGGAAAATACAAAATATGCAGTAAGTTCTTAGAATGTATTGGAGATAAGGAAGTAATCTGGGGGCAGCCAGTTTGGTCTTAATTCTGACTAACAGGGAGGAATTGGTTGTAACTGTGAAGGTGGAAGACAACTTGCATGAAAGTATTGATGAAATAATAGATTTCATGATTCTAAGGAAAGAAAGGAGTGATAGCAAGAGAAGAAGGACAATGGACTTTAAAAAGCAGTCTTCAACAAATTCAGAGAGCTGGTCAGACACGTGGGAAGAAAATCAAAGGAGAAAGGAGTTTAGGAAAGCTGGCAGTTTCTAAAGAGACAATATTAAAGGCACAAAGCAAACTATCCTAATGCAAAGGAAAGATAGAAAGAATAGTTAAAAGGCCATTATGGCTGCAGCAGGCACTCTTTAATGACCTGAACATTAAAAAGGAATCTTACAAAAACTGGAAACATGGACAAATTGCTAAAGATGAATACAAAAGAATAGCACGAACACGGAGGGACAAAATCAGAATGGCTAAAGCACAAAATTAGTTACAATTAGGAACGGACATAAAAAGAGGCTATTTAAATATATTAGGAACAAGAGAAGAATAAAGGAAAAGTTACTATTTATCAGGGTAAAAGAGCCAGTAACAGATGGTACCCAGAAAGCATGAGGTATTTGCTGCCTATTTTGCTTCAGTCATCAAGGTTGTTTTAATTAAAAAAAACGGTGAATTATGACCAGACATTCAACTCAAATTATCAAGAGGAAAGAAATACAAAACAGAATAGGGAAAAAAACAGGTTAAAGAATATTGGAATAAGTTGGATGTGCTCAAATTGGCAGGACCTGATGAAATTCATCGTAAGGTACAAAAGTTAAAGTAATCTCAGAAGCATTAGCTATTATCTACGAGAACTCCTGGAGGAATTATGAGATCCCAGAGGACCGAAGAAGGGCAAACACAGTACCTATCTTTAAAAAGGGGAATGATGAGTACCCAGAAATTATAGGCTAGTCAGTCTAACTTTGATACCTGAAAAGATATTGAAACAAGTTATTAAATAATCAATTTGTAAGCATCTAGAGGATTATAAAGTTATAAGGAATAGCCAGCCTGGATTTGTCAGAAAACAATTATGCCAAACGATCCTATTTTCCTACTTTTACAAGGTTATTGGCCTTAGGAAATCGGGGGAGAATCTATCATAGTAGATATGATAGAGCTTGATTTTAGTAAAGCTTTTGAAAAATCCCATATGAAATATGGTCTAGATGACATTACTATAAAGTGGCTGCACAGCTGGCTGAAAAACCACATTCAAGGTGTAGTTGTCCATGGTTCATTGTCAAAGTGAGAGGGTATATCCCTGGTTGGGTCCTGCAGGGTTGTCTGATTTTGGTACTATATTATTTTTATTTATGATTTAGCTAATGGGATTGTCAGGATTGCCTCCCCACTCTGAACTCTAGGGTACAGATGTGGGGACCCGCATGAAAAAAGAAATAACACCCCAGGCTTATTTTACCAGCTTGGGTTAAAATGTTTTTCCCCAGAACACAGCTTCTTCTGTGTCTGGACTGGTATGCTGCCACCATTAAGTGAGAATGTCTCAAAAACTATTGGACATGGGGCACTTAAAGCCCCTCTTTCTCTTTCCACAAAACCCCCAAACTTATTCCCTCCCTGGGAAGCTTGAGAGAAAAGCCTCACCTGATCCTGTGAGATGTGCCGATCCAAAACCAGGATCTTACACAATGGAAAACAAGCAGTCAGATTCCTAAGAGAAAGATTTTAATAAAAGAAAAAAAGAAAGGAATAAATCCCTTATAACCATCAATAGAACAGCATCTACCATAATCAACAAAAGAATCAAGAACCCAAACCTCTCCCCCGAGGCAACTTTCTCCCACTGTTGATATCTCTGCTGAATCTTACAATATCAAGAAGCACCCAGCCAACACTCACCCCTGAGAACCCTCCAAGTGATAAAAAGAAGGTAAACTTACTATCTTACTTGATAGAAAGCTATAGTTACAGTGAAAGAAATAGCTGTGATTCATCCCATAGCTGAGTTGAACAGAGAAGAAAGCCAGAGAGAAACTGCAACTCAAAATCCTTTGTCTCCTGAGGAATTTCTCATTGGTCAGTTGTCCACCTCTCAGGTTAACTTTAGCTTAACCCCTTACAGGTAAACAGTAATTATAGGCTACTTTATACTTATGACAGGGGTAGAAAATACGTTTATAAAATGTGTGGCTGATACCAAGATGGGATGGGTTAAAGGCACTTTGGAGAATGGGTTTAGAATTCAAAAGGACCTTGACAAATTGGAAAATTGGTATGAATTCATGAAGATGAAATTCAGTAAAGAGAAGTGTGAAGTGTTATATTTAGGAAGGAAAAATCAGTTGCACAACTTCAAAATAGGGAATAACTGGCTGGGTGCTAATACTCGGGGGTTATAGTGGATCACAAATTGAATGATTCAACAATGAAAAACAGTTGCAAACAAGGCCAGTATTCTGCAGTGTGTTAACAGGAATGTCATATATAAAACATGGGCGGTAAGTGTTCTGCTCCACTTAGCACTGGTGAGGCCACAGCTGGAGTATTGTCTAGTTCTGGGTGCCACATATGAAGAAACGTGGACAAATTGGAGAAAGTCCAGAGGAGAGGAACAAAAACGGTTAAAGGTTTAGAAAATCTGACACATGAAGAAAGGCTTAAACAACTGGGTATGTTTAATCTTGAGAAAAGAAGACTGAGGAGGGACCTGGTAAGTGTTGAAATATGTTAATGTTATAAAAAGGATGGTAATCAATTAATTTTTCCTCCATGTCCATTGAAGATAGGACAAGAAGTAATGGGAGATTTGGGTTAGATATTACAAAAACAACTCTAACTGTAAGGATAGTTAAATACTGGAATGGGCTTCCAAGGGAGATTATAAAATCCCTGTCATTGGAGGTTTCTCAAAGAGGCTGGACAAACATCTGTCAGGGATAGGTATATTTGATCCTGCCCCAATGCTGAAGGATAGACTAGAGGATCTGGCAAGGTCCCTTCCAGCCCTATGTTTCTGCAATTCTACGATTACTCAGATATCTATTTCCATAGTTGTGCCCTATCTCCCTTGGTTCATGACTTGTTTGCTATTCAGGTTCTTATCTCTCATCTTCATTACTCTAACTACCTCCTCTCTATCTTCCCTGACATCCACATTGTGTCCCTCCAGTCCATACAAAATGCAGCTGCTAAGATCACCTTTGCTGTTATCCCCATTGACTCCTTTTAATGTCTTTCACTCTTTACATAATTAAGCTGCATCATGTCAACACCTTCAAGACCTTTCCCAGCCTTACCTTTACCTTGATCTATTTTTGTCCTCTACTGGATCATCCTCTCACCCTCTGCTCCACCAGTGACACAAGATTTGATCCAGAATATTTTTTTGCTTTCCCTCAGCTGGCATAATCGTTTCTCCATGCCACCCCCTTGTGCATCAACTTGCATGGCATATCCTCCCTGAACCAATCTGTATAGAACAACTACACCCTCTTTCAGATCCCTCCTGAAGATCTTCTTTATGTAAGCATTCTCATGATGCTTATAATAAATTAATCAATTAATAATGTCTAGAAAGAAGGCAGTTGGGAATAACTGATTTTTATTACTGGGGAAAAGTATATATATTTTCATGTTTTTATCCTTCCGTCCCTCTGCCTGTATACTGCTTTTCCTGGACTGAAAGCTCTTTGAGGTGGAGACTGTGTCTGTATACATGTTTGGATAGTGCCTAGAACATTGTGGGTATTACAGGATACAAATAAAACACAGTGAATTACTCTTAGTTTCTAATGAACAAAAATCCCTGTCACTAGCATGTGTATTTAAAAATTTACTTTTCACTGTGGGATCCCAGAAACTTCCTAACTACTATATCAAACCTTTTTTAGCTAATTGCAGCGAACAATGGTTTATTGCTGTATCTAAACTACAATTTTTAAACTAATTTTCCCATTTTTTTCCAAATAGGGAATGATAGGCCAATAAGCTCTTGCGGGGTAAGTTGTCTGTAATATATAGTGTTTTTAATTTGGGAATTAGTAGTAGAGTGGATAAAAATAGTAGAATGGATAAATCTCCCATAAATGTGAGCAGGCAGGAGCCCTGGGCCCGACTCCCTGCTTTGCCCCATGCCCTGTCCCCTCCATCCCTTCTCCAGAACCCCTCCCCGTGTCCAGCCTCTTCCTGCCCCCGCCCCACCTCTTCCCACCCTGTTCCACCACTCCCCCACCTCTTAATGCCACCAGCTGCTCCTTCCCATATCCCCAGTACCTCCTGCACACCTCTGAACAGCCAATCGTGGCGGGTGGGGGAGAGAGGGAGGGGCTGATTGGCGGGGCTCGCTGGTGGGTGGGAGGAGCTGATCCACGGGGCTGCTGGTGGCATTTTTTCCACTGTTTTTTTCCGTGGGTGCTCCAGCCCCAGAGCACCCACTAATTCGGTGCCTATGACTGAGGCAGAAAGATTTTGTAGGAAGAGGGCCATGTGCATCGTGAAGCCTGCCATAAATACAGAGAGCTTGGATAAGCATTTTGAGGAAGATTCTCAGTTGGTGTCAGTTGTTGTAGCTCCATTGACTTTCATGCAGTTTTGTTGATACCAGATTATATGTCCCCTAACTTTTGATAAATATTAATATTTGTCTACCTTTCCAGGGTGGAGTTGGAGCTAGAGGGGAATCCTGTGTATATTAATCTAGAATTTTTGTACAGTTATCTGAAGAGATACAGTTCATCATCTGCTTTCTGCAGCTTGGAGGAGCATAAAGCACTGCAGGAGTATTACAAACACTTCTATCTGTAGGTCTACTGGCCTAGACAAAGCCCACTGGGAGATTCTCAGGATGCAGCAGAGAGAGGGCATTGGAATTAGGCATTGTTTGACATGAGTGTTTTTGCAGAGATCATATAATTTTAAAGAAAATGAGATTGAGGTAGTAACACTGGAGTTCAAGAGCTTTGCTAACAGGGATGGATTAGTGTCTAAAGATGAGTTTGATGTTATTAGCCACTGGTTCAACTCTAGTCAGGCTTGGCTCAAGTTTCCTTCCTCAAGATAGATATAGTAAGTATCATATTTACTGTGTAGATTATTTTCAGAGCAAAATCAAAGGTTGGGAAATGCCAAAAGTTTCATCTTATAAAAAGAGTAACATCCTCTAGAGCAGGGGTCTCAAACTCAAATGACCACGAGGGCCACATGAGGACTAGTTCATTGGCCCGAGGGCAGCATCACTGACATGCCCCCCTCACTGCCCCAGCCCCACCCCCACCCCTTCCATGAGGTCCCACCCCTGTCCCACCTCCTTCCCTGAGCGCGCAGCTCCCCGCTCCTCCCTGCTCCCTCCTGGAAAGTGCTAAGTGCCTGGAGATAGGTAGGGAGGAAGTGGGGGTTGTGGGGAGCTTGGCGGCTGCACGAAATTAAGTAGGGGGAGAGAAGGGGTGTGGGAGATTGACTGGTCAGAGAAAATAACCCCGCGGGTCATGTGTTTGTGACCCCTGCCTTAGGTGAATTGCTCCATCACCTAACAAATCCGAGCCCAATACTCAGCCTCAGTGGAACACATACAATGATACAAAAGTACAGTAAAAAATATTTTTCACGATGCATCGAGTCGTAGTGCTGATGCACGTTATACTCCTTGAGAACAGCAATCATTTGCTGACAAATAAGGCATTGAATTTTATCTTTTACCTCTGTGACAAAATATAAATTCTCCCATTTGTCCTGGAAAACTTTCTCTTCTTCCATGAATGTTCTTTTTTTTGATGAAGTTATTTCCAAGCAGTTTTACTAAAATATATTCACTTAATAATACACCTTACTCAAAGGACCAAACAGGAACTTAGATTTACTTCTATTACAGCACCCTCCTGGACTGGGCTGCACTCGCACTCCACTCTTGCTCCGCCTCTTCCAACCCCTTCCCTGTCCCCTTCAAACCCCTTCATCAAAGTTCCCACCCCAATTCCGCCTCCTCCCTGCCCCTAGTTCAACCCCTTCCCCAAATCCCCACCCCTTTTTCCCTTTCCTCCCGTGTGCACGAGGCTTCCCTCTCCTGGCCCCTCCCTCCCAGAAACCGCTAAGCCACCAGAGAACTGCCTGGCGGTAAGTGGAGCAGCAGGAAGCAGTGTGCGGGTGAGAAGCACGTGGAGGAGCTGGGGGGGCCATGGGGAGCTTGGCAGGGGGGCTCGGAGAGCTTGGCAAGGGAACGGGGGGGCAGGGGGAGCATTGCGGGCCACAGAGAAGGGCTTGGCGGGCCACATGTGTGAGACCCCTGCTCTAGAGTTTCTGGAACTTCTGAAATAACTGTGTTACATTAATATCCATGCAATTATCTCTCAGTAACCCCAGATTCTTATTTTTTAAAATATAGTAGAAGCATGGTTGGCAGTTAGGTTCAGCACAGCAGAGACAACAGTTGACAGATTTCAGTTGCGGCTAGTTTAATAATGTATTTATTTTGTCCACAGGAATATGATAGACCTGTACCACCTTCCACATGGGAACCAACAAGGACTTCTGATAGTGCCCCTCCTATTTTAGCAAAAAATACCACTCCTTATAACTCTTCTCCTAGTCTTAAAAAGAATTCTATTCTTAAAAAGAATTTTCTCAGAATTCCTTTTATAGAAGGATTAAAACAGTCACCTGAAAGACCAAGCTCTGTAAATGGTTTCACATCCAAGGACTTCAGAACATATCCTGAGAAATCTAAGACATTAGTCCAACCATCTCCACAATGTATCCTGAAAGAAGAAGGTGAGAGAGAGATTTTTAATTTGTTGTTTGTATTACCATAGTGCCTAGGATCCCAGTCACAGGCCAGGACCTGATTATGCTAGAGACTGTACAGAGTAGAAGACAGACAGTCCCTTCCCCCAAAGAGTTTATTGTTTAAGTAGAAGATAAGATAGATGGATACTGCTACAGAGTAGTACTAGAAACAATGATAAAAATTGTCTAAATCAATAGACAAGGCAGGGTGTGAGAAGAGGTATAACACACAAGCAGAATGAACACTGGGATGTCACCAAACATGTATGTTTCACAATTTTTTTAGTGTGTATTTGTGGGGGTTTGTTTAGAAGGGGATCAGGTAGAAAGAAAAGGGAAGGGAAGGAGTGTGAGGGGGACAGGACAGGTAAGGGTGAGGTGTTTAGTATAACCGAAGTAAAGAGACTGTGAGGGAAGGGATGGAGAAAACAGCCAATCCATACAGGACAGAGAAAGTCAGAACTTTCTATAGTTTTGACTGGATTGTCTGACAGTAAAGAGTTCCCTGCCTTGGCTGCTTCTATTCATTCTGCCTGGCATCTCTGGCTATCTCTAATTTTCTGCTAACTCCCATGTGGTGAAGGATCCCTCCTGGATCAAAGTGCCCCCGTGGTGTCTGGGTGTAGTGTCTGCCTTTCACAGCTCTGGGTGCAAAGGGTGCTGGGAGTGGGAGGGGCATTGTATGGGCTCCGTTTTACCCCCTCACTCTCTGGTCCTGCTGGCAGGCTCCTCTGTGCAGTTTACCCCCCAAAATCATTATTTATATATACTTTTTTCCCCTTGTAAAAATTAACTCCTTACTTTGGGCTCAATTCTGCCTTGCTCTCTCATAGTGGCCTGATTATCAGAGGGTATACATTGACATACTTCCGTGGCAGATCTGACTTATTAATTGCAAGGAGAATGCTCATGGAGTCAATGTATGACTCCGTGTGAACAAGTGTGGCACAACTGGGTTTATGAATTGTAAGGGTTATCAAATGGTGAGAAATATTGTTCATTTCAAATGTGTCTTGAGTTTTAGCTGACAAGTTCTTTTGGGGTTTTCATTTTTTTGACAAAAGTTGAAATTTTCCACGGAAAAGAGACACCTTCAGGCATTTTGTCTTGTCAAAAACCCAATTTTCCATCAAAAAAATTTCAATGGAATTTTTTTTACCAACACTAAACAAACCCTCGTTTGTGCCTTCATGCTGACTTCTCTGCTCCCTCCTGTAATCAAGAAGTAGAAGCTAGATGGAGCTGATGTTTCCTGCATAGCCTCGGCCTGAGCTCATCATATTTCATCCCATGATGTTCTCACGGTAATCTCAGAATCACATTTTTTTCTTCCAAAGACCTCAGACCTGGCATCTCAGAAGAGAAATCATATTCCCTGCCTATATCTGATTTCACTTTATCATCTAGTCTGGAGCTTGTATCATCTTAGATGTGGAACTTGGATGTTTTAGTGTTGTGTGTAAAGTTCTGTTGCAGTACAAAAAGCAACTACTACAAAAAGATACGTACACTATAATGATGAATATCTACAAAAACAGTTCCAAACCTACCACTGTGCATATCCTTGCTGGGTCAATTACAATTGCTACTGTGCCACTTGAGTTATAACAAAACTCATTACGGGGAGGGCTTTCTCTTTCTAAGAGAAGGAATCCAGAAGCTTAAATTTTTCCTTTACTGCAGAAGTGGAGTCAGTGCTATTTTGTGTTAGAATTTTGTTGTTTGCATATCTGGGAAAATGCCATGAGGCTTTTCTCTTGTGGTTTGTCTCAAACATTTGTTCAGGCATAAAAGGAAAAAAAACCACCACAGGCTACATGCTATAAACCAAATCCAACTTCCTGTAATTTTTTACCCCATAGAACTTTTATTTTTTCCCTGAACAGGTGTCACAAGTGCCATAATGCCAGAGAGAGATCTAAGAGATACAATGATGATCTCCTATGAATTTTGATAGTGTACTCTGTAGAAAAGGTCTAACTGGCAATTCTGAGGCTACAAAGGCCCATTTTACATACAAAATGTTTACTGAGAGGAAATGTACTTGTTTCTCAGCTATGGAAGAATTCACCTAAATTTGCCAGATGGCACCTCATTTCAAATACTCCTGCATAAAATGGCTCCTGCATAAATATATATATAGACATCCCAAAACTCAAACCACAATTAATATGAATAGGTGCAGCACACTGAAACAGATATAGTCACTTACCTACCACATATTACTCCTTGCAACAGGGGAGCAGGATTCTTACACTGACTCATTGCATTAGCAGAAGTTGGAATCCTGCAAAGAGAAGCTGACTTGACTTGCTTTCAAACTTGGAGGGTGTATCTAGTGGGGTGCCATAAGAGTCAGTCCTGGATCCAGTAAAATTCAATATGTTCATTAATGGGGTGGTGCTGCGTGGGGTCACAAGCACTTTTGGAGGACAGGATTTGAATTTTAAATGGGCTTTGACAAATTAGAAAATTGGTATGAATTCAAAATAACAATCAATAAGGACAAGCACACAGTACTACGCCTAGGAAGAAAAATGAAATGCACAACAAAATGCAGAATAACTGGCTAGGCAGTAGTACTGCAGAAAAGGACTGGGGTGGGGGCAGGTATAGTGGATCACCAATTGAATGAGTCAATGTGATGCAGTTGTGAAAAAGGCTAAAATTCTGGGATTCACTAACAGAACTATTGTATATAAAACACAGGAGATAATTGTCTCATCTATGGGGCACTGTTGAGGTCTCAGCTGGAGTGCTGTGCCCAATTCTGAGCACCACACTTAAGGAAAAATTGCACTCTCTCCAATTTATCCACAGCAACAAAAATGATAAAAGATTGCAGACTGCTGGGCGGGGGAGAAAAATAGAAACGGGCAGGCTGACTGGGATCAGGAATACAAGGAAAGGAAGAGACTGGAACCACCAGCAGCTTGGGGAAATCTGGAATACAACCCCTAGATAACAACATCCTAGCATCAGTCACAAGGAGAAAGAAACCTGAGAAGAAGGTCACAGTGGGGTCAGAAAGAAGCAACCTGGATGGAGGAGCCTGAGAGAGCCTGCAGTTGGGTGCAACAGCAACAACATAACCCTCTGGTCTACAGTTGTTTTAGCAATTTTACGATGACATTCATGCTTGATTGAAAGGGAAAGACAAACATAGACCAGTAGACATTTTTATGGATTGCTGTAGTATTTTATGCATGAACTTCAGAATAACTGACTTCTGATTCAACAGTATGGTGTGCAGGTTGTCAATGTCTTTCCAAAATATTGCTATCAGACAGGACTCATGGTTTTGGTAGTCTAATCAAAGGACAGTTATGTTCAATCAGTCGCAGAATGTTAGCAGGATAATCAGCTACGCCTGAACCTACTCAATCAGTATCACTGAACATCTTTATATAGTGTGTTCAAAATTTGGTGGATGTTAACATAGCAAATAATTGTGCTATCTTTCAAAGCTCAATGTGCTAATAAAACAGTGAAGTATGAATGAAAGTGTCAGAAGGAGAGAGACATTGCAAAGTATTTCATGCAAAGAGAAATGGAACTACTAAGAAAACATCGTCTTGGAAGAACATGCCTAACTAGGATCTGGAACAGTAGTGCCTCTCTCTGTGTAAGGTTAAAGGTAATCCATAAAGTCTTTTTTGGTTCTTTACCATATGCAAAGAAGACTTAAAGTTTAAGCCAAAGAGGCTTTTGCTACTTGTTTTTACACTAGAAATTCAAATTTTCCTACCCTGGAAAAATCTGTAGTGACTGGAGAGGTGGTGAAGTGATAACACAAGAACTGAGACTGAAAATAGAACTGGGAGGGAAAAGGATTTGTAGTCAGACTGTTGGAGAGAGTTTGCTAAATTCTTGAACCTATTGAATGGAAAACTGGAGAAACCAAAATGCACAGCTGTTTACTCCAAAGCCCTTTGCTGTCTTCCTATCCTATGTACTGAGTATACAGATTTTTGGAGTAGAGAAGGCTAAAGAACTTTAAGCTATCAATGCAGTGAGCATAAGGCTCTCCCTGTGGAGTGTGGAAACTTGCTGATCACAGCAAAACTGAAAATACTGTTGTATCTTGCTAAATTGATTATATACTAATTTTAAACCTAGTAAAGGTGTGGTCTCTGAAATGCCAGATACTCTTTAACTTATAAAAATGTAAAGTGGAACATGGATCAAAAATTCATGAGGCATATTAAACCTATAAAAAGGGATGGATGAAGGCGTAGGCATGATGGTCCCATACTGAGGTCCCACTTCCAGGAGTCATAGGATGTGATAATTTTAGCTTCATTTAAAAATAAATGTTTCTAGCTCTCACAAATGTAAATAAAAGCTTGAAAATGTCACCTGAGTGTAGCTGATTCCTGTCTGTCTGAAAACAACAAACAATAGCTCCAAGAAGTATGAACTACCTCGTTCATCTTAATAGAAACATGCTGCCAACCACATGGAAGGGCCAGGATCATAGCATGGGGGCTGTGCCTGATGGCACCGTGTGTGTGGTGCATACAGCAAGGGATTGCCTTAATTTGTCCTTGCCTATAAGTTAGGTAAAGAAACAGAAATCAGAATTACATAGTCACAAAGATTTCTTATAGTAAACTAGATTAAATGCAAAAGTCTGGCTTAGGCCTACTCCATGGTACAAATAAGAATGAACCAGATCTGGCCACAGTGTGGAGGGGTGGTCTAATCTTGGGAGAAAATAACACTCAGTAGTTGCTCTCAATCTCAGCAGCCAGCTCCTCAAGATCCTCTAAACCACCTGAGACCATTTTCTTCCATCATTCATGGTCTCTCCTCTGCCCCCTGCAACTATTCTCTGGGAGTTACTGCAGCTCTAGTGCTGGATATGCAGAAGGCAAGTCAGAGGAGAGAGAGCTCACATATAAGGCTCCTAACTCTTGAAGCAGTTCCAGGGATCCAGACCACAGATCTGCAGCTGTGTAGCCACTCTACATGTCATCCTGCACTGGCCTGACTATTATCAGGACTAATCAGGCCAGACTAGGTTGGTATAAATAGGCATAAGATGCTAATATATATCATACTTCCACAGAAGGGGAGATCAGTAGTTGGCCATTCTCTCTGAGAGTGCCAGGATCCCTCTTGTAGGGGTTCTTTTGGGCATGTGAGGGCAAGATAAGCTGTACAAGGGATTTCTAAAAGTTAGTTCAGAGAAGGAATTCCTAGGCAGCGACAGCCCAGGATATCTGTAGCTACATGCAACCCCTGGCTTTTCTTTGCCTTTGTGCTCTTGTGTGCAGGGACCATGGAGATTACTCCATAGCTTGATCCAAACTATATACTGGGCAAAAGATTTTTCCTTTTGTGCACAACTATCATGAGTCTTGCTTATCTTCCGAGGATTACATTTTTCTTATGGCCATATTTGGATTTGGGGACTGATTTTCCTTGGGCAAACTGCCAGAATGTTTTGGGCCTTCATCTGAAATGCAAAGCAGGTTGCATCCACTGGGATCAGAAAAGCATAGCTCATAAGATCAATGTGAGTCTGATAAATCTTCTTGTATTTTTCTACTAGTGGGTTCGAACTCTTGCATTTTTAAGATTCCATTATATATATATATATATAGTGACAAAGCTCCAAGTCTGTACTTGTGGGTCCTGCGCTTCCCGGCAGATTTAGGGGCCTCAGAAACTCATCTAGGCCCCAGAGTGACCTCCCTTTCTCAGCATAATTGGCAAGAGTCACCACCTAGTGAGTTACCTTCATCACAGGCCAGTATGGAAGATGGAAAAGGGGGGAGCCCGGGCCCGCCCTCTACTCCGGACTCCAGCCTAGGGACCCTAATAGTATCAGCTAAGATGGCTGACCTTTTAGGCACAAAACACAATACAATTCCCTGGGCTACTTCCCCACAGCAGTCCCCGCTTCTTCAAACTCCACTTCACCCTTACCTCAGGGCCTCCTTCCTTCAGTATGATATGTTGTCCAACACTCAGTCTCACCAACAGCATAACTTCCTTCCACAGCTCCTGACACCCACACCCACCTGACTAACTGGGAGGTTTTTATCTGGTTTCAGCCAGTCCCTGATTGGCTTCAGGTGTCCCAATTAGGCTAGCTGTTTCTACTCCTTTCTAGAAGGTTCTTAATTGGCCCCAGGTGTCTTGATTGGCCTGGGGTAGCCTTTGTTTGGCTATCCAGGGAACAGGGACCTGCACATCCTGAGACTAATATACCTGCCTTCCAGCACTCTCCTATATCCTTCTGGTCTGACTCCGTCATAATATATATATATACATATATATATACACACATACACACCTATTTCTATTTTTCTTTCTATGTTTTATTTATCTTTCAAAATTTGTCTGTCTGTCTGTCTCTCTCTCTCTGTAGGCACTCAAATCAGGTGATTTCCAGAGGTGCTGAATTAGCATCTATGACAGTTGAAAATATGAAAACCAGGCAGTTTTGCCTTGGCCCATAATGGTTTATAGTATGTTTACATGGATATTCAAATAAATAAAAATCTTGTGTTTCCAAATGAACATAGTGTATAACTAAAAGCATAAAGTTTATAGCGAGAATGGTATGGTGAGATTGCTTATAATGGCATGTGATCTATCTGAGACAGTTAGTAGCAACTATCCTCAATGGCTAGAGATATGACATTAGCTATGGAAGATTCTCAGTTACTACATAGAATTGTTTCCCGGGTATCTGGTTGGTGAGGCTTACCAACATGCTCAGATTTAACTGATCATCATATCTGAGGTCGAGAAGGAATTTTTCCCCAAATCAGATTGGCAGAGACCATGAGGGCTCTTTGCCTTCCTTTGCAGCATATGGGTCATGTATCCGTTGCTGGTCAAAACTTGAGTAAATGGTGGATCTCTGCAACTTGAATCTTTAAATCATGATTTGACAATTTCAGTAATTCAGCCAGAAGTTATGGGTCTATTACAGGAATGGGTGGGTGAGATTCTGTGGCCTGCATTGTGCAGGAGGTCAAACTAGATGATCCCTTCTGGCCTTAAAGTTTGGAGTCGATATTAATTTTGGGGAATAGAGACAACAATAGATGTTTCTCTTCCAGAATTCTTTATTTTTGGTGGGTGAAGTAAAGAAGTAGGGAGAATAGGAGTCTTTGCCATTTACCAACCCTGTCGAAATCTGCCAAGTGTTTTTGCTACCTGTTGTACTTAGAAACATTGCACTGCATACCTACATTCCTAGCAAGATCCTTTCCTGAAGTAGTTTATACTGTTAAAAGTAGCCTGGTTTTCTCTGTGCTCACAAATATAAAACAGAGCTATGCATTGTGTGTGGTCCACTTGCTTAGTGTTTGAGCAAAAATTAATTGTAGAGCAACAGATGAGAAAATAACTGTTGACAGTGGGTGCATGTATTAGGAGTTTCACAAACCCTTTGTTGTAGGAAAGCATCAGGTGTCCCATTTACTTTGTTAAGTGTATATACAGATATACTGCTAATTACTTTTAGGTGTTTTTCTTTTTTGTTTTTAATAGAAACAATTCACCTAAGTGATCTATTGGCCAGGATTGAATCAGTGAATAGAGCTATGAAGTGTAAGAAAAGTAAAAACTATGCATCTGTCAGGTAAAACGTCATTATAACTGGCTGAAATACAATGAATATCTACTTCTCCATTTTGCTATTTATTCCCCATCCCCTCTCAATGCTATATATGAAAGTGACCTTGTCTTTTGATAGGGTATAACTTTTTAAAAAGGAATGTTTACTGTCAATTACTTAAATTTTAGAAACAAATGGGTCGATCAATGCTTTTGAATTAATGAAATTGTAACAGATCTGGGGGTGGGGTCTTTGTTTACCTATAGCAAGCCTTCAGCATTACATATATGGAGTCATCAATACTTCACAAGCACATAGTTTACATCCAAGACTAAGATCTTACTGCACATGTCGGAGAAATTCCCTTTTCAATTATATATGCTACAGACTTCTTTTAAGGGGGGATTGAGTTTGACTGTTTGTTTATACAATTTAAGGTTCTGATTCATCTCTCATTGAAATCAATGGCAAAACTCCAATTCACTTCAGTGGTGTAGGATTAGAACCTGTACAGCAAACATTATATTGACACCTGGAAACAAAAACTATAAGGAAACAGTTTTGAGTTCACAGCATATAGTTCAATCTCCTCTTTAAAATGTCAGATTTTTAATGACTGTGCAGGCTTTCCACAGCCTGCACAGTCATTTTCATTTTTTGAGTCTCATTGAGTGCTGGGTATCCTAGAGCTGACCCAGCACTCTGATCACTAAAGTACTAGTTAGTCCCACTGAGAGATGGGTGCTGATTGGCTTAATGAGGCTGGGGGCTCGTGAACTAGGGAGAGCAATCAGTCCAACCCATCAGTTACAAGACAGGAATAAAGTGCAAGAGTGAGGATGGCAGGAGCCAGGAGACTTTTACCAACAAGATTTATATCAAAATTCATAAACAACACTGTTTAATGCTAAAGATGATGCTTCCATTGAAATTAGTAACTTTAGGGACCTGTAAAGAATTGGATCCTGTTCACAAACATTTAGGGTGAGCTATAAAGAAAGTGAAAGCATGCACAGGATTATAATTTTTACTTTTGAAAACCATCTAAAATATAGGCAATAAGACATGCACATAACAGTTTTCTTAGATGGTGTTACTCAGTGTTCAGCCACATACCTTGTATCTTTAATACCAATGTAATGTATCAAACCTCTAGAAGTGCACTCACTTGATACTAATATGAAAATAAAATTGTAAAATAAATGAAATATAACTACGAATTCTCTCAATATTACCAATTTGGGTGTTACAGCACTAACAAAGAGCCAGGTAAAAGGCTCCATTTCTGTCCAGAGTCCACAAGCTGTATCTAAATTTTTGTACAAGTTGGGATACTAACAAATCTAAAATGCCTAAGGTGAAAATATACACATACTATAATATTGGTACCCTCCCTCTGAATTTTCTATTGACTTGTTGCTAATATCTGGATGCTCATGTCCCTGGTTAACAGTCGGCATGAAAATGCTGATCTGGGTTTAAAAGTCCGTTGTCTTATTACTGGCTATGGGAATTCTTGGTGGGTGCATTTGCATGCCAACATCCATGATTGACTCAGAGCTGGTCATGTGCTGATACTCTTGCAGCATACAGTCATTTTGTAGTAATGCTGGGAACTGAGCTCTGGGACAAACATGCACTGTATCACTGTCTGGCATGTAACTTTTCCATAGTTGTCAATATGCAAAACTAAATGGTAATGCAACAGCACTGATTAAAATGGGACAAATCAAATCACTTTAACTGAACTTGTAAATAGCTGAGCAATGACTATATCACCAACCTTTATGTTCAGACTAGAATGTGCATTATTTTTATTTCTGAAAAACATCCAGCATGACACCTCAAAAAGGCTTATTAGTAGGTTAGGCTACTCCCACTCATTTATTTGGAAGGGGGATGTTGTAGGAGGTTGCTCTTCTCATACTGCTACCTGAGGCATGAGTAGCCAGCATGAGGGTGTAAGGGCACTACTTATCCTCTCTTATAGCCTTGGGCAGTCACACGAGCCAGGCCATAGTTTGATTCGTAATGAGGAAAATGGCTACAACAATCAGGGTTGACCAGTCTGAAACATTTTCTGTTTTAAGTGATTTCTCTTTTAGTGCTTATGATAGTCTTGCATTAAAGTCCATCTTATACGATAGCACAAACATAGACACCACAAAAGCCTCTTCTTCTCTGCCAATATAGATAAACTCTGTAATCTCCAGGGTTGACATGATAATTGTGTCTCCATGCTCATTCACTCCTCGAATTCTCTATTGATACTATCGAAAAGAGTGGCAGTTGTGTTGATTTTTTGTGATGTGGGAAGCCTGCCCACTAGGAGCTGGAGAGCTTGATCTGACTCCATCTACTTATTTCACATTGACTCCAAATAGCTGTTGGATGGTCATAACTTTAGGGCATGACAGATTGGGAGCAGAACATCTAATCTAGAAATTAAAGACTCCATCCATTAGCAAGTTCCAAAGCCACCTATTTCCCTTGATAGTGGATTATTTTTAAAAAAAAATGTGATTCCTTTTAAATAATATTTTAAACACTGAAAAAATGACAATGTATATTGTATAGTTGATCTCGTCATTTAAGTATGTAATATAGGGAATATATAAAAGCAAAATGATGTGAATTTCTCTTGCATTTTCAAGTGGGGTCTTCAATTTACCCAGTGTTTCCACATGCATGCATGATAACATTCCTTGGCTTCAGATGCAACACAAAGGTAAATGATTTTCTTGTTAATGGCATTAGATTTTACTTGCATTATGTTGCATTCATTATAAAAGTTATTTCTTTTGTTTATATTTTTAAGTGTTATAATACAAATATTCTGAAGCAATATTTCACTTTGAGTTTAGAAGTTCCAGGGAAAGATAGAAATAGAGAAATTAATCTTGATTAGTTAATAATTCACTGTATACTAACTTAATGTAACCATTGAGTAGATATCCTTTGAAATCCCAGTGGTCAAGCTTTTTTGAGCTGGCCTGAATCCTGTATGTGGCATTAGAACTGAAAGAAGGATGTTACTGTATAGCCTGATCAGAAAATACAGTTACAGGAAGGTTTACCTGCACCAATGCTTTGATTCCTATCTTTCTGTTGCAATATATTACATATATGCCAAATACATATGAAAGATTGTCAACCCTGTGACAAGAAAGCTTTGATTTCTGCACAGGGGTAAGAACTCTTGTTGGCTGACTGGCAATAGCATTGCCATTAACAATCCTGTGTAGTCAGTGGCTATAACAGAGTAAAGGGGGGAGCCAGGATGAATTGCTTTCTTCTACCATTTTAGACTCCGGGTTCTGCATCAGAATCTGGTAGCAGGCAACTAGGGTGACCAGGCAGCAAGTGTGAAAAATTGGGATGGGGTGGGGGGTAATAGGAGCCTATATAAGAAAAAGACCCCAAAATTGGGAGTGTCCCTATAAAATCGGGACATCTGGTCACCCTACAGGCAACCCTGGACCTTTGCGGATGCCCAATTACAACAAAGTGACTCTGTATGGCTGTAGGGTCTACACTAGTGGATCCTGATGTGGGACTGGAGATATAATCTCTCTGAACTTTTCAGTGCACACTGACTAACGAAAAACTGGGTAAAATGGCTGGACCTTTCTGCAAATGAGATGTTGGTCTGAATTGAGCTTGTTACCGTTTCTGCTAATCAAGGATAAATGTGTTTGCTATAATTGCCTCATTGGGTATGTCTACAATAAAATTAGAAACCTGTGGCTGACCTGTGCCAGTTGACTCGGGCCCACAGAATTCGGGCTAAGGGGCTGTTTAATTGTGGGATAGACGTTCTGGCTCAGGGTGGAGCCCAGGCTCTAGAACCCTGACAGATGGGAGAGTTCCAGAGCTCAGCCTGCAGCCCAAGCCTGAATGTTTACACTGCAACTAAATTGCCCCTTAGCCTGAGCCCCATAAGCCTGAGTGAGCTTGCTTGTGCCAGCCATGAGTGTCTAATTGCTGTGTAAACATATGTTGAGAGCTCTGAGAGAGATTACCAGACTCTGAATCATGATAGTCACAAAACATTTCGTTACTCTACTGTACTTAGCAACAGTCAGCCCATGTATCTTTAACAGCAAAATGATCTGTCTGTTTTGATCTTACCTTTTTTTTACTGTGCACCAGACAGTCTTAGCATGAGAAAAGGTAAGGCTGTTTAAAAAAGAGGAAAGACAGTGCTGAGCTCTGAAAGCATCAGACATTCAGAATGAGTAGAAGTCTATTCTTTCTGTTAATTGTAGTCAAGGTGTCTACACATGTACAATCTTAATTTTTTCATACTGTAGAAAAAATAACAGAAAAGCTACAAAAGAGTATTTGCACTGTAGATACACTTCAGACATATTTTTAGCACATCTATAATGTGCTGATTGTGAAGCACTGACAGCCTTATTTTATTGTTCTTTGGGATTAGATTGCAACATAACAATCTGCTTTAGATTGTGTGCAATCCTTGAAGTTCAGCGAGGGAATTGTGACTCTTGATTCCAAGTTGCTTTCTGGTCCACCCCTTGTTTTAGGGAGAAAAAAGTGTGCTGCTGTTTATATCAGATTTAGACTACTTTCCTCTCCAATTGGGCTGAGCTCTGCTGGCCAACATATTGGGAGCGGGGCATAGTCAATGCTCTACCTGATCCCTGCTTGTACCACCCAATCTGTCCCCATCTATGCAGGAGGGGAATAGCAGGTCTTTGGTATCTTCCCTCCCCTACTTACCTTGGTATCTTCCCTCCCCTACTTACTGTGATCTGGGGTGTCTGTAGCCCATACAATAGAGTTGGGGGCATAGGACATGAGATAATCTTGCTCTTTATTAATAGCATAGAAGACTTTATTAAAAATTGTAGCATAGTACAAAGAGTAAACTGCCAGGTGAAAGAAAAATATTCAGTCCCGTTGTGAATAAACCTGCAATGCAGTAGTTCCTAGTCTGTGGCTACTGTCTTTGTTGGAGACTTTTATTCTAAAATGTAGTGTCTGATCTGCATGGCAGGAGCTTAAGTGATGCTCCAGTGATGTCATTGCTGGGACTTCATGAGGACTTAAGTATGGTTCTGTGCTGATTGGATTGTAGGACTGGGGCCATGGCAAAGAGGAAAGAAAGGGAGAAAGAAACATAGATAAAGGATTGTTTTAAACAAACTTATTGATCATTTTGTTAGTACTAGCTTTTCTGTACTCATAATTTTATAGAATTGACATAAAGCTGATGTTAAGCACACTGCATGTTATACATAACAAAATCTCTATCATTTCTTCTCTGCTAATGGGTCGACATAAATACGTGGTTATCTGTATAAACTTTCTTTCAAGATCAAATGTTTAACAATTCCTGTACACTTTTACATTTTCATATTTCATTATTTTTTGTACAATGCAGTTTTTGTTCCATTAGTCAAAAAGGCACTATTATCTACAAGTTGTACAGACAGTTTTGAGCTCAAAGGGATTCCATCTTAAATTATCATAGCTTTTATCATTGGCAAATAGGAACTGATAAGAGGTGGTGATGGAAATGGTCAGGAACATATAAGAGAAATATTTTGTCTAATTTAGTCAGTTAATATTGCCACTATTAATCAAAGAGCATTTGAGTCCCTGTTGAACCACCTGACTACATCAGACATTCATTAAATAAATTTATTTGATTGAAAAAAAGATATATTCATGATCTGGCAGGTATCATTTGACTGGTTCTGTTGTAAAGTAAGGGGGAAAAGATTTTCTAATGTCCTCTGGGAGTGGAAATGTAGCCAAATATTTGAAGTGTTCTTTCAGATATTTTTCCCCAGTCTAAGCTTTGTTTTAAACAATAAATAGTAGTTCTTGTGAAGGTAATTTACTCATTGTTAATTAAAAGAGGCTAATGCATTGTTGTGAAGGACAAATAATTTATACAACTAAGAAAATTGCTTGATATGGAGCAGGGATTCCAAAACTGTATATACTAACAGCAGTGCTTGTGCATGTGCCAAGCAGGGCATGCACAAAAGTGCACGTGATTTTTTGAAAAGTGTTGTCCCATTTTGCATGTGGACATAACTTAGGTTGACTGTAAAGACTGGGCATGGTCCATTTTATAATTTATGGCAGAAATATCAACATATCTTTTGCCAAAAATGAATAAAAATAAAAGGCCCTCCCTCCAACCCTCCACCTTTAAATGCTAGCTTGGGAATACAGATCCTGAAAAGATCCTCAAAAAGCAACAACAGTAGACGCTCGATTATCCAGGATGATAGGGAAAAAATTAATCCTGGTTAATAAAATCCCAGATAATCACCATCCATAGGAAATATGGGGAGGGAGGGGCGAGTTGGTTCACCAGCAACCCTGCGCCGGCGGGAGGGGATGTTGGTTTACTGGCGCCCTGCGCCCTGGTGGGTTTTTTTTGTGTGCTTGGGGCGGCAACAGAGCCAGAGCTAGCCCTGTGAGTTGTGCATATTTTTTTGACGTCCTGGTTAATCCACATCCTGGTTAACCCAATCCTGGATAATCGAGAGTCTACTGTATATAAATTCATAGAGGATAGGTCCATCAATGGCTATTACCGAGGTGGGCAGGGATGATGTCCCTAGCCTCTGTTTGCCAGAAGCTGGGAATGGACGACAGGGGATGGATCACTTGATTGTCTTTTTTGTTCATTCCCTCTGGGGCAACCTGGCATTAGCCATTGTTAGAAGACAGGATACTGGGCTAGACGGACATCTGATCTAGTATTGCTGTTCTTATTGTATGTTCTTGTGAATGTGCTCTTATGACAAATACATGGATTACCACTTTCCTGCTTGAATGGACCACTCATTCTTGTCAGCATTTCCACTCTTGCCTCAGAATCCAAAAAGGGTGTTCCGCAAGTCAAGGGATCTGTAAATAGGCAGAGAGGATGGAGTAGACTGCAGGGAGGAGCCTGGGCAATATACAATATCCTTAATCTCTCCTTGTGAAGTAAAGAAATTACAGACTTTGGTACTTCCTTACTAGTGGGAATCCCTCTTCGAGGCAGTAGGGGACCTGGGAGCAACCACTGGCTAGGGAAGGACTGGTGCCAAACTCCAGTGGAGCACTGCTAGCAGAGACCAGGGGTTGGGGATGGGAGGCATGGGGTGGAGAACTTTTTGGGACACAACCAGTAGGAGCCAGAGAGCATCCCTGAAAGTGGTCCTTACTTCTTGTATGTCCCTTGGGGTCTGCAAGGATCTGTGGGATGGTCTTCTAGCATGTTTTGCTGGAGGACAAGCCTCGGTTTCTCCCCTTCCTCCTATTCCAGTGGTGAAATCTTGTGAGGAGAACATTGAAAAATTCCTAACCCTTAACTCCTGCTCAAGGATATTCCCAACAGAAGGAAGGTTGAACCCAAAATGTTTTATTTAAACAAACCGGAGAGTTAAAGATAGCTCTATATCAGTGAAAACAATCCAAGCCAAAGGAAACAATGACAAATGTATGAAAACTGAACACACTGGCCCCTTTCCTGCTTCTTCCCCCAAGGCTCAGCGTAGGAACATCCAGAGCATGGGCTTGCAACCCTGACCATTTTAACTAATAGCTATTGATGGACCTATCTTCCATGAACTTCTCTTTCTTTTTTGAACCCAGTTCAACCTTTGGCCTTCACAACATCCCATGAAAACAAGTTGTGTATTGTTCAAAGAAATACTTCCTGTTTGTTTTAACCTTTATCTGTTAATTTCATTGGGTGATCCCTGATTCTTGGGTTATGTGAAGGGGTGAATAATGCTTTTTTTTCTCAACACCATTCATGGTTTTATAGGCCTCTATTATATCCTCCCCTTAGTCATCTCTTTTCTAAGCTGAACAGTCACAGTCTTAGTTTCTCCTCATATGAAAGCTGTTCCATACCCCTAATCATTTTTGTTGCCCTTCTCTGTACGTTTTCCAATTCTAATACATCATTTTTGAGATGGGATGACCAGAACTGCAAGTGCAATTCAAGGTGTCGTTGTACCATGGATTTTTATAGTGGCATTGTGATACTTTCTGTTTTATTATCTATCCTTTTCCTAATGATTGTTAGCATTTTTTTAGCTTTTTTTTTATGTATGCTGCACATTTGAGCTGATGTTTTTCAGAGAACTATCGACAATGACTCCAAATCTCTTTATGTAAGAACCTATCATTTTTTGTATTATTTTTATGCATTCTGATCTGCAGTAGGAAGATAAATCTAAACTACTAATCTAACTACTAATCTATCTAACTAGTAATAGTTAGTTTTAACTACTAATCTAAACTTCTTCTCTAGTACCTAACATCTGAACGTCTCAAATCCTTTGATATAGATTAATGAGGTAGGTTTGTATCATCAGTCCCTTTTATAGATGTGATGACTGAGGCATATGGAGAAAAAGTGACTTGCATTTTGGAATTGTGGCAGGTCTAGCAATAGACCTCAGACCTCTGGACTCCTGATTTTGTGTATTAAGGATATGAGCAATTTTTCAAAGGGAAGGGAATAGTATTAGATGAAGACATGCTGTCATCTTTAGTTTAACGTAGTTCCCTTTTCAGTCACTTTGTTGTTTCACAAAATGATGGAGTTATGCTAATTAGCACTAGTGTCACTACATTTTCAAGATATCTTACACAATTTGTGGGTGTTATGCTTTGTGCTGCTGGTTCATTTCCACTTTATAACAGGAAGCAGATAGAAAAGATTATTTTTCTTGCTGGATTCCCCACAGTTCATGGAAATAGATCTATCATACAAACACACTTGTTTGATAATATGAAAATACTCATCTAATGGGGCTGGTTCATGGGGAAATGCAGTGTCATCTCATTTTATAAAGGAAGGTACTGACTGAAATTGTGTCATGCAGTGGGAAAAAGAGAAAAAACACAGCGGTGAAAATAAGCAGAACACTTACAAGGACTGCTTCTAGCATAAAAAGGAAAGAGGTGGAAAGATCTCATCTCATCGGACAGGAAAAGAATCTGACCTTTAATAAAAACATTCACACTACATTGATCATGGCATTTAAATATTCTGTTGACAATGAAATCAAGGGTAGTTTAGAGCCCTTAGAGCTGTCTTAGTTTCTGAAGTACTTGAGTAAATGAGCTCATTCTGCATATATGATAAAATAGACTTTCGCTGCTGTAGCAAAGGCAGAGAATTCTGAACCACAGCTTTCATTCCTTCCCCTGCTCTTTCTGCCTCCCCTCTTCCCCACTTCTCATTTGCAACAGCCCTTAACAAAAAAAACACCACTGACATGAACAGAGCAGAGCTTGTTTTGGGATGGCATCTTCAGATATATTTCTACAAGGATCTGGTTGACAATCTTTATGAGCACTGCTATATTTTTAGTAGTATTCTCACTTGTCTATTAAATACAGAACTGAACAATAGTAATTACTGCACAAGTACCAAGGTCTCAAACTAGCACTACTCACTTCAGTGAAGAGCTGCTGTGAAAACACATTTAAAAAATAACGCATGGTGTTAAGAGTAGGGGAAGGGGGAAGAGTCTTCAGTTCAAAGTGTTTTTTCTAAGGGAGCACACTGCATTTATATACAGGACTCTTTCACCACCTTTTCTTTGCTTTTTTTCACTATCATGGAACTTATCCATGGGAGTCTAGGGGTTAGACTGAGTACTTTAAATCATGGAAAGACTTGTATGATCGTGGATTCAAGGCAATGGATATCCATGAAATAGGGCCTGATTTGGGGAGTTAGGAATGGATTCCCTTTTGTCTGAGTTTACTTGAGCACTAAGGTTGGGATGTAAGTAAGCTAGACACAGCAGTGGAAGAAAGAGAAGCCCTGAGGTTGGATGGGAAGTGAGACTTGGGCTAAGCAGGAAAAGGTGGGGAGAGGAAAAGAAAGAGAGAGCTCTCTGGGAAGAAAAACCTTGGGTTGAGACCCTAAGAGAAAAGGGAAAGAAAAGAGAGACCCATAAAAGAGAGAGAGATGGAGAAAGCCCTGCGGAGCGTGTGTGGAAATCTAAGATCTTTGTGCTGAAGATTTTTAGGGAAATTTCCCATCATTGCTCCCACACTGGTCCAACTCCACTGGTGATAGCCCTAGAAGAAGTCTGGTACATAAAAGCTGCTGGTACTTTTGCCACTGTTCCTGCCTGTGTATGATTTTGCAGTTCCAATATTACTTCAGTGAGATTCAGTCCTAGTTACTGTCATAATCTTCATTGCCATACAGTAATGGTGCAGTGATGGGCAATGAAAGGCTAAATGTACTTTCTACCAATCTTAGTGGGTATTTCTAAATCTTACAAAATGTGGCCCAAATACAGTGGTGCTGGAACATTTTTAATAGTGAAGGTTCTGAAAGCCAGCCCTCTTACCCTTGTCTGTGCTCCCACCCCCAGATGGATCCAGGAGCAGGGCCCTATCTCTGGAAAGGGGAGACTCGGACAGGAGTAAGGGGGCTGAGGCTGAGGCCACAGGTAGGGGTGGGTGTGAGACCAGGAGCAGAGCCTGAACATGGAGCTAGCAGCCGAGATCGTGTATGTGAGAGACCCACGTAAAACCTGGGGAAACTACTGCAGCCCCACAATCCTTAGTTCCCACACCTATACCAAAATAGTAAAGTTAGTCACAGTTCCTCTCCCTTAGCTTCTGTAAGTTTTGTATGCTTTACTATAGATGCAGCCATGGTGTTTAGCCATAATTCCATAGCAGAAACTGAGTGAAATCCTGGCCCCATTGAAGTCAGTTGGAGTTTTGCCACTGATTACAGTGGGGCCAGCATTTCACCCTCCATCTCCCAAAACATGCATTTCCTGCCAAAAAATGGTTTACAAGGTCCTTTTGTGGGAGCTGAGTTTATACACTGAAGTCCAGATTGATGGCTCCACCCTCTCTCCTGTGCTGTCAATTTTAATTGTGCTCGCTGAACAACAGTGAGGCAAGTGACAGTGAAATTTGTTAGGCTGGTGAAGAGGCTTCAGATTTCTTACTTACTAAAACAAAGCTGATGAATCCATGATGTAGCTAGGACACTTAACTTTCTTCTTAACATAGTGAAACTTTTAGATCAGCAAAGGCAACCAAATTTCTAATTACTATCCTGGAACACTTTTTTTTCCTTAATGTATCTTCAGCACTGGGTAGCAGAGTTCAAGGATAAATCCAAATTGTTCAAAGAGGCTACCGTTATTTCCTATTATCCTAGCTCGATATTGAGGATTAGAGAAAGTTGTATAAAATGTGATTACACCATATCTCATTCTTCTTTATTCAAAGAAAAACTAAAGCAGAGACTGAATTGTGTTTAGAAAAACTGCACTACATTAAGCAAGGATTTTAACTATTTTAACTATAGAATGAGTCCATGAATTGGGATATGGAAATATATTTCCCTTTTTATCACAATTAATTTCATCAGGGTTTGTGCTAAGTTGAGAACACTGTAACAGTAAGTTGGATGTATACAAAGGATGTTTATTTCATGCATGTAAATGTTTTAAACATGAGTTGGCAAAAACACTGTATAAAATGTGCTACAATGCAAATGGCTTTTAAAAAACAAAACAAGGCTGTTTTATTTGATTAAGTTAGCTTTAGCAGTTCTTAGAAATGTCATTTATTAAATGTCATGCTAATTACTTGTAATATCAGTCCTGAAAAGCAAACCTTTGTAAATGCATTGTCTGAGGTTTTGTTCTTCCCTGTTTTGTAGTCTGTCTGGTACATTTCTACTAAGTAAACAAAATGAGGATTTCACATGGACGCTAAGTAGCTAAAATTTTAAGGCTGGTTGGTCTGTTTGAGGACATTTCATAAATTCTTTAATGAAAAGAAATGCAGAATCTATTCTAATTCTAAACTAAGTGGCAATATTTTAGAATAGCCATGAAGTGGATACACTCATTCATCTGTCAGTATCGCTCAACCTTGCTCTGCAGGGACCATCTCTGGGTTGAGGGGATATATTCTACATACCCATTGAGTATGTGGGCTCTCTGCTGAGGCTGACAACAAAGGTACAATTAGTGCTGATTCAGTTGCTGTATATGTAATATGAACCATTTCACATTATGTTGGCCATTAGGCACTGGAAGCATATCACTAACAACAGCACCAATTTTAGAAACAGTACCTGAGCTGCTGCTGTTAAAAGGGGGAGGCTAAATAAGGGGATCAGCTTGTGTATTTCTACTAGTGCTTTATATATAGCTAAAACAGGCAGGGAAGATCGAGATAGAGTTGTGTCCTGTTGAAAAATTAGGCACCTAAATCAGTTAGGCATTGTAATGATGAATACTGCAACAGCTAAATAATACCTTTAAAAATCTGGGCCTCACCGATTTGTTCAAGGTCACACAGGAGAGCTGTGGCAGAGCCAGCAATTTAACCCAAATCTCATGTCAAGCACTGGGCCCATGCTCAAGAGTCCTGTTCCTCCTTGAGATGCAACACATTTTTTTAAAAAAAGAAGAAAACCATATCCTATTAACAGTGTGTGTTAAGATAGCTTTTAAAAGCAGTACATAATAGCAGCTCGCATTTCTTATGACACCCTAAATGCTCTCGCATCTTATCTTAACAAAGAACTCTCAATGTAAATTAGAGCACCGTATGTATTCTTTACTACACAGCAGCTGAATTTGGCATTGTTCATAATAATACAATGGCCCCCTGTCCCATGGAACATATTTGATTATATTAAATCCCTTGGTCACCTGAAAAATATAGGAATATTGATGTAAAACTTAAGTGTTGGTGTGTGTTTATTTTTTTTAAATTATAAACATAAAAATATGGACAGCGAGTGCAATCACATAGGCAGGTTCTTCTTAATAAGCCTGATTCTTATTTACACTGGAGCCTATTTACACCATGGCCAGAATGGTGCAAAGGGGATCCAGTAGAAATAAGTCAGGTCCAATGTTTTTACCTGTTCAGTTAGATTCTTCAATTTTAAATTGATATTACAGAGAGAAAATCTAACAGTTCAAATCAACCCTCCGACAGTTAATTATTCAAACAATTAGGATTTAAATTGACAAATAGGATCCTTCTACTTTTTTAATTACACCGATAATCAAAGTATGAACTGCTCATTCTATCTTTCAGCTATTAATTGCTTGTAAGTACCTGAAGATTAAAACTGAATGTCCAATTAAAAAGGGCATTAAACAGTTGAGAGTTTATAAAAAGATAACACAAGTTTTGAATTAAATGATCATTAGGGATGAGAGTGCTGCTGAGAACCATGATTATAAAAATTACTTTTCCCCACCTTATTATAGTTTCTACAGATGTAGCTTCCACAGGATTTCGGCATCAACCTTGCTAGATCTTAATTTTGTCTTTGTTTGGCTTTTAAGTAGAAGTCAATGAAACAACTCCTGACAGGCCTCACTGAAAGGTTGTTTATGGTAAAGGGCATGATAAAGATATCTTCCTACCAAGGTGGAGCAATGGGAAGTAAAAGAGCCAGATGTTTGTTTCTTTTGTAAGAAGTGTCACAAAAGGTGGAAAGGGAGGGATAAGGAGGAACTCACAAGGAGGACTTAGGCATTGCTGCATTAGTCTGGCAGTGCCTAACTTTTGAGTGTCCTGCTGCCAAGTGAAATTCACAGCCTTGAGTTAGGTGACCAGGCACACCAGAAATGCATGGGGAGAGTTAGTCACAGAGGAATGAGATTCAAAGAAGCCCGCATGCTGAGAGGTGTATCATGATCAGTGGCACTGGAGTCAGAGAGTTCTCATTCCCTGGAGTGACCTGCTATTGATGAGATAGCAGGGAATGCTGGAGTATGAGGCTGGAAGGAACTCAGCTACATGGACAGAGCAGGCCAAAGGACATAAAGTTCCACATGTTCAACTTTATTTGTATTCAGCTTCACTTATGAATGAAACATGGTGGCAGCATCTGAGATATGAGTTCTCTGAAGTTAAGCAGCTGGTGGCATGAGCCATGGAAATCAGTGTGAAGCCCCCCGAAGCTCTGAATTTTGCAGATCTAAACTTAACCTAGTGATGGACCCAGTGGAAGGAGATGTTTGAGCTGTATGCAGACCTGACCAGGCAGGAGGGCTCAACATCAGGAAAGTAAAACTTATTTTATCTTACTGGGGAACAAGGCAGAGACGGCTGCAGCTAACCACTGTCTCAATCCTTACAGGAGCCATTTGAGCCCCGGTCAGTATTGCTGACCAAAGCAGAATGCAACTGTGGAGTGACACAGGTTTTTAACAAGAGACCTATCTGAAAGGGAGGGGATAATCTTTTTGTTACTGCCTTAAACACACTGGCTGCTACGTGCAATTTTGGGGACCTCATAGAGTCCCTGGGACAGGATAGTCTCCGGCTCTTGATCACCATCTTGGGACCGGTTGCTCTAGGAAGCTGGTCTTACATTATACAGGTGATTGGTATGCCATGGAAGCCTCAAGAGAAAGGATGAAAGCCCTCAGAGGCACAACACCCTGAGAAGTACATACAGTGAGAAGAAGAGCAGGTGGCCAGGGTTGCATACCCATAGTGAGGTGCATTTTTTGTGGGAGACAACATGATTGGATAAAAGAGAAGAGGCCCAACTAGGACAGCATTGCAAGAGTGTGGTGAGTTGAACCATTTAGCAGTGTCTACAAAAGCAGAGAAAGGTCCCAGAAAGATTTGGTCAGACTTGTACAAGTGGAGGATAGCACATCAAATAATTATAATGACATTGTGGCTTTTTCTTAAAGTTCAGGCTATTGGGACAGGAAAGCAACAAGGGGAAATGCCAGCCTCCATGCATACAACAATTTTAATAGGGAAATGCACTGTGTGATTTCAGCTGGATTGTGGGGCCTTCTGCACTGTGAATCCTCAGGTTGAATTTGACGTGAACACCGATTGAGCAGGCACACTCTAATTACACTGCTCTACAGCCAAAATGCTTCTGAAATAAATGTAGTCAAACTTTACTAATTTTGGGTAAATGAGAACAAAAATGATGCTTAAAATTGTTGATTGGCTCTAGTTTTCAAGATATGCTATTGGGTCAGTGTATACGGCCCTTGACGTGGGAATGGCGGAGGATAAGTGAGTTATAAAGGGAAGGGATCTCAATTTAAACCAGAAATGACTAAAATACATTTTTGACTGGACCTATGAATAAATCTATGACTGGGTTTGGACAGTACTTGCTTTTTAGGCAAAACAATGAATGATGCAATCTGAAGCTGGTATTGCGTCATACATGATATGAATTGCATCATGTTATTCCTAGAAGTCATGGATGATGCAATCATAACGAAGCGTACATCACTCCACTGAACAAATTGCCCTATATCAGCTCTAGAAATCATACAGCGTCGTGCTCTCTTATTTGTCAGTGTTTGATTTTGCAAAGGGACACATTTCTGTTTAGCCAAAGTGAGCAGAGATGCCTCGTACTTGTGTGAACAGTGAAGATAACTTCTGCTATGTTTGTGGTGAAGTGACTTTCGCATCACAAAAGCGCGGTATAACCACTATGGTTAAGAAAGTCTATCACCTTTATTTTTGCTGCAAAATTGGAGATCAGGACAAGAGGTGGGCCCCACACATATGCTGCAACACTTGTGCAACAAATCTTCGCCAGTGGTTGAACAGGAAAAGGAAATCTATGTCTTTTGCAGTGCCAATGATTTGGAGAGAGCCAACAGATCATACCAGCAATTGTTACTTCTGCATGGTGCCTCCAGTTGGGAAAGGTGTGTCAAAGAAGAAAAAGTGGACTGTGCATTATCCAAACATTCCAACAGCTATACACCCAATACCCCACGGAGAAGGACTGCCGGTTCCTGATGCACCAGAATCATTCTCACTTGAGTCAGAAGAGGAAGAGGATGAAACTTCTGGTCCTGAACCATCAATGTCACAGGACCCACATTTTCTCCCATCCTCCTCCTCTGAACCACACCTCATAACACAAGCTGAACTGAATGAGCTTGTCAGGGATTTGGAACTACCCAAGAGTAAGGCAGAGCTGTTGGGCTCCCAGACTACAGCAGTGGAATCTCCTGGCAGGTGATGTTAGGGTTTCCATGTTCCGTGACCGTCAAAAGGATCTTGTCCCATTCTTCTTCATGGAAGGTGATCTTGTAGCCTGCAACAACATTGATGGTGTGATGGCAGCCCTGAACATCGTTCACAATGCAGATGAGTGGAGACTCTTCACTGATTCATCGAAGACTAGTCTTAAAGCTGTTTTGCTGCATAATGG
This sequence comes from Dermatemys mawii, assembly GCA_007922305.1. NCBI lineage: Eukaryota > Metazoa > Chordata > Testudines > Dermatemydidae > Dermatemys > Dermatemys mawii. The sequence goes on from ML677326.1 coordinate 67,072,440, forward strand.
CAATGTTTTGCCATCAATTCCAGTTGGTCATGCAGTCCATATGAAGGAAACCTATGACAACATGAAACAACTTTTAAGGTGCATAAACTATGACCAACATCAGTGGCAGCTCCGTGGTGATTTGAACGTTGTTGCTCTCTTGCTTGGTCTGCAGACTGGATACACAAAGTACTGCTGTTTTCTCTGCAAATGGGATAGTCGTGCAAGAGATTCCCACTACATCAAGAAAGATTGGCCACTCCGACAGTCATTGGAGCCTGGGAGGAAAAGTGTTCAGCATCCACCGCTTGTTGAATCAAGGAAGATTTTGTTACCACCCTTACACATCAAGCTGGGTCTGATGAAGAACTTTGTCAAGGCCATTGACAAAACACAAGCAGCTTTCAAGTACCTCCGTGGAAAATTTCCAAGGTTAAGTGAAGCTAAGATAAAGGAAGGTGTCTTTGTTGGTCCTCAGATTCGTGAACTTCTTCGAGATGATGCATTTGACCATGCACTGCGTGGCAAGGAAAAGACGGTATGGAAAGCCTTCCAGTCAGTGGCAATACATTTTCTTGGAAACAACAAGGCAGACAACTACAGGTTGTTGGTGGAAAACCTCCTCAAGGCATACAAAAGCCTTGGTTGCAACATGTCACTAAAGATCCATTTTTTGCACTCTCATCTAGATTTTTTCCCACCGAACTGCGGAGCAGTGAGCGACGAGCACAGCGAGCGATTTCACCAGGACATTGCAACAATGGAGAAACGCTATCAGGGCAAATGGAGCCCATCAATGCTTGCAGACTATTGCTGGACAGTGACAAGAGATGCTCCATTTACAGAGACAGGCCAAGAAGCGCCGAGTAGACACTGAATAGGACTGAACTATGTACATAATAGTTTTTTGCCTTTTGTTTCATAATACATTTTATTTATATAACCCTTTTGCTGATTTTTAAAGCGTTACATAAACAGGACAGGTGAAATATTATCATGTAAAGCAACCATAAACACATGAAAAGACCTAGGTTTACAATTTATGATTAAAACTCTACTATCTACACAATATACATAGACATAAAATGTAAAAACTTAAATATCTTAGAAACAGTAGCCAATCAGTTGTTTTAATTGTCATATTTGAATTCAGCACATCAAAATACATAATAAATATCACATTTTATCTCTGAAGCAGACAACTTCTAAAAAATTGTAGACCAGTGTTATGTAGAATGAGAGAATAATGCAGGCCGTAAGAAACAGACCTCATAGCAACTTTCCTGAAAAACAACATATGGAACCAACTGAAGTTTTGTACTGGGGGATGGCAAGCACCACGGGACCACCACGGGACCCACTACGGGACCCTGAATACAGGAATACAAGCCCTGATCTGATCAGGGTTCAGCATTAGAATTTTATATCTACAGTGCAAAAAGCAAAAGGGGAAATGCCCTGGACAATGGAGACAATTTTAAAGTGTATGGGGGTGTTTTCCTTTGAGGCACACCTCATCTTTGAAAACAGAGACTGGAAGTAAGCCCCACAAAGAAACCTGTGTGCTTACTATGATGGAAATTCCAGTGGCACTATGCAATCCAGTATACAAGGAGCTTGAAAGCAGGGGGATTGTAGCACCTGTAGTGGCCAGCACAGTCTGAGTGAGCAGCATGATGGTGGTAAAGAATTAATCAGGCAAATTACACATCTGCATAGATCTGAAGCCATTGAATTGTGCATTGAACTGTTTCCAGTATCCACTGCCCAAAATTGATGATATCTTGCCAGAACTTTCCAAAGTCAGAATTGTAATGATCTATGATGTGAGGAACGGGTTTTAGCACACAAGCTTGGATCAAGAGTCCCGCATCTGAAAACTTTTCAACAGCATTTATTCACTACAGATGGCTGAGCATGCCAATGAGCATTAGCCCAGTACCAGAGGTGTTCCAGCAAAGACTCTCCCAAGCTCTGGAAGGAGTGCTGGGATGCAGATAATTGCAGCTGATATGCTTGTTGCAGGTGAAAGGAGCAGTGATGCAGAAACTCAAAGGAACCATGAAAGAAAACAAGCTTTCCTACAGCAATGCAGGGACAAAAACATTGAACTCAATACAGAAAAATGCACTTTAAACGGCATGTAGTAACATACATTGGCTCAGAGCAAAGAGACTGAAAGCAGATCCAAACAAGTTCAAGGCAGTCAGAAACTTGCCAGCACCAATGGATGTGAAAGGGACACATTGCTTCATAGGAATGATACATTTTCTGTCAGCGTTCTGTCCGCACTTGGCTGCATTGGCGAAATCCAGAAGGCAGAATGTTGAGTGTGACTAGACAGGTCCCCAGCTTCAAGTATTTGACAGGCTTAAACAATAACAGATGCCCTTGTCCTGAAGTACTACCAACCAGGGGAGCCACTGACGCTCCAGCATGATTCATTTGAGAAAGAATTGGTTTAGCTCTGTTGCAGGAGCAGCTGGTCACTTATGCCAGCAGAGCCATGTGAGAAACTAAACAGGGTTACACCCCAATAGAGAGAGAGAGAGATTCTGGCTGTGGTTTTTGGAGTGGAGTGATTCTATCACTACATCTAATGCCACCCAGTAATAGTTTGGGGTTTTTGGTCTGATTGTACTATCTCAAAGACTATGTAACCAGGTAAGTCTGTGATGAACATGAAATTCCAAATTGGCTATGTGCTAGCATCCTCCACTGGAAGGGACAGGGGATAAGAGCTTGGGTGTCAATTATTTGTTTTGATGTTTATATTAAAATGTTTATCAAATAGGAGAGATGTATCCTGATCAGTGGAATTGGAATCAGAAGGCCAGTGTACCCTGGAAGGACTATTACTGATGGGACACCAGGGTAACGGGGAACACTGGGGAGTTAGGTAGAAAAGTTCTTAGCCACATGAACAGAGACGTCCAATGGACTTAATACATTTCCATTTGTTCAACTTAACCCGCATTCAGCATCTCTTTTGTGAACGAAACAAGATGGGCGTCACCTAAACAAGCCAGCAGGAAATGCTAAGGAGAGGGATGTGGCTTATGCCCCGTCTCTCAAAAGGACTTGGGCATCTAAGTCTGACTCAGAGAGAGATGCCCATCTTCACTTAGGATTCACAGCTGTGAAACCTCTCCTGGAATTGTGTGCCTAAGGCAGGCCAGTCCTTCAAGAAAAACAGGTGGTGGTAATGGTGCTCCCTGCTCCCCGCATAGTTTTTAGCACAGTGGCTGTGGGAGGCCCAGATTCAGTTCCCTTCTCTATCTGATGTGGAGAAGGAATTTGAACCTGGATCTACTGGTTGATTATCAGCATAATTCAAAAAGGAGAGGAGGATCCTATCTGAGAGTTCCTGCAGTGGGCTATGGGATATTCTACTCAATATCTTCTATTGTAATTCTTCCACTGTGTACTTCTGATTATATATGCATTCGGCCAAAGAGAGAGAATGAGTCAAAGACATACCAAGATCCAATTACTGGAAGTTGAAGTTAAACAAATTTAACCTTGAAATAAGATGCATTCTTCTAGTGAGCGTAATTAAACATTGGAATACCAGACGAGGCGGTAGACTCACCATCTCTTGGAGTATTTAAGAAGAGATTAGATATCTTTTAAAAAGATATTGCTATTGGGGTAATTGAAAATGCATTTTTGAAATGAAAAATGAAAATGTTGTTTTCCATTATTTCCATTATTTGAAGTAAACTTATGTCCAAATCAACATATTCCTGTAAAATGTGTTGATTTTGATTAATTGGTCTTTTTTAGTGTAAAAAAGTTGAAAAATTTCAGATGGAACAGAATTTTTTTAGGGCAGTTACATGACTAATAAGCAAGGAAGTTTTCACTTTGCTTACAAAGTAGAGTTAACTCAGGCAACAGTATAATTCATAAGAAGTAAGTTTGAGTTTAGCATTAACAAAATATAGTCCCATATTAATCTCCTGACTATAGAGCTAAATAAAAACTACATCAAAATTAAAAGGGAACATACTAGTCACCTCGCTAGATTCGTGATGATCTATATCTTATGATATAGAGTAAACGTATAGTAGTTTTCACTGAAATTAAGCTTTAAGTAACAGGGCCATCATTTCAGAAAAAATTTGTTCTGGGCAAAGTTGTGTCAGCATCCTGGCTTACACCTTCCCACTAAGGCTACGGCTGCTCATGGAGATTTAGCAGGCTGGTCTAATTCCAGAGAGGGACAGAAAGGTGGTGTCCCAGTCCTGTCTCGGGAGTAGGGATGGGCATTGGACTGGGGCATAGGGCTGTGTCTCACCAAAGGCCAGCCTCGAGCAGGGGTTGGGGGCTATCTCGTTCCATGCTCAGCTCTGGCCCAGGCTTCATCAAATGGGGGAAGAGAAGGGAAGATGCAGAAATGTGGTGGTTAGGTGCCTCAGCCTGGTCTAGCCTGCCCCAGAATTGCTCCCACGGTGCCAGCTGCCAAGGAGCTATGAAAATTCGGGAATACAAACCAAGGTCTGCAGGGACCACTGCGAAGTCTGCAAATGATGCCCCTGTTATGTAATCAAAACTCTGCTACTTTCAAAACTGTGGATGCTGATAACATTTTAAAAAAGGCAGGTAAAATTGATGGGTAAAGGTTTGCTCAGAGCCAACACAGAGTAGTGGGAAAAATCATATTGTATCTAAGGGTATGGTTACACTTACAAGATTATAGCGCTATTGGTTATAGCGGTCCCCTTATACAGCAATATGAATAGCGCTATTGTATGTCCACACTGAGATGCTCCAGCGTTATAGCATGGCCACATTTGCGGCACTTAATACGGCATTAAGAGCAGCGCATTAGGGCATGTATCCCACAGTACACCTCTTCCTGATCTGACGCAATGCCTTGTGGTAGGGGGGGCGTCACTTGCGAGGCATTCTGTATCCTGTTTCAACTACCCATGATGCTTTTTGGCATATCCCAGCAATTCCTGTGTTTCCTTCCACCTCCGGCGCCATCTTTCAAGGGTTTCAGCAAGGTGCGCTCCGTCTTCCATTGTCGTGTGCTGCAATGAATCCAGAACTGCTGAGGAACATGCTGACGACTGTTGCCAGCAAATCTCTGTGTGCAGTGGAGTTAATCCTTGACATGCAGGATGACAGTGATGAGTCTGAAGACGAGATCGAAGCAGTGAATGCATTTGACACGAAGCTTCTTGTCTCATTAACGGACATGCTCACAGCTGTTGAACGCCGCTTCTGGGCACGGGAAACGAGCACTGAGTGGTGGGATCGCATCGTCATGCAAGTCTGGGATGACGAGCAGTGGCTGCAAAACTTTCGAATGAGAAAAGCCACTTTCATGGGACTGTGTGCTGAACTCGCCCCTGCCCTGCGGCGCAAGGACACCAGACTGAGAGCTGCCCTCCCGGTGGAGAAGCGGGTGGCTATCGCGATCTGGAAGCTGGCTACACCAGACAGCTACCGATCGGTGGCCAACCAGTTTGGGGTTGGAAAGTCGACCGTTGGAGTTGTGCTGATGCAAGTGTGCAGGGCCATTAATCGCATCCTGCTACAAAAAATCGTGACTCTGGATAACGTGCATGACATCGTGGCTGGCTTTGAAGAAATGGGTTTCCCCAACTGTGGAGGGGCGATAGATGGGACCCATATACCTATTCTGGCGCCCGCCCACCTAGCTGAGGAGTACGTTAACCGAAAGGGGTACTTCGGTTAACGTACTCCTCCATGGTTCTCCAGGCGCTTGTGGATCACCGTGGGCGTTTTACTGACATTAACGTGGGCTGGTCTGGAAAGGTGCATGACGCACGCATCTTCCGCAACACCAGCCTCTTCATGAAGCTGCAAGCCAGGACTTTTTTCCCAGACCAGAGGATCCCCGTGGGGGAAGTGGAAATGCCCATAGTGATTCTTGGTGACCCTGCTTACCCTTTAATGCCCTGGCTCATGAAACCGTACACAGGGAGCCTGGACAGCAGTCAGGAAAGGTTCAACTACAGGCTTAGCCGTTGTCGAATGACTGTGGAGTGTGCTTTTGGGCGTCTCAAGGCGCGCTGGTGCTGTCTTTATGGGAGGCTAGACTTGGCCGAGGGTAGTATCTCCGCGGTTATTTCCGCATGCTGTGCCCTACATAATCTTTGTGAGCGGAAGGGTGAAGGCTTCACTCAGGCATGGTCCTCGGAGGTTCAACGCCTGGAGGCCACATACGCCCAGCCAGAGAGCAGCGTTCTTGGAGGGGACCAGCGCGAGGCTGTTAGGGTCAGGGAAGCCTTGAGGGAGCATTTTGAGGCTGAAAGCCAGTTCTAAAGTGAGGTGCAGATGGAGGTAGGGAGGTAGGGAGCATTCTTTTAATAGGAACAGGCATTTGCTTTTCTGTTTCCTGTAATAATGTATGTACACTTAATAAAGAAACCCATTTATTAAGAAGACAATTCATGTATTGAACAGGTACTTCGGTTGCTGAAAGAAAATATTGTGATGCATGTGAGGGGGAAGCCAGGGTAGGTGCAAAGGGGGTGTCATGGGGTCAGTCAGAGATCGGAATATGTCCGGGTCTCTGAGTCTCCAGTGCCCTCACAGTGGCCATGTCCCCCGAACCCCATTTGCGGAGGGCAGTAAGGCATGTTATTAGGGGTAGACTGCAGTGGATAATGGTCCGGGGTTTGGGGGTTGTTCGGTGAAGACAGAGGGGTTGGAGGCAGCTGTGGATGGTGATAACCATTTAGCTGATGATAGTGGCGTGGAGGGTACTGAGGCAAAGAAGGGGAAGGGAATTGGGGCAAATGATAATTGGGGTGGTGGGTGCGGAGCTTCTCCTCCTGAAGGGTGACAATCCGCTGCATAGTCTGCAATTGAAGCTGCAGTAATGAGAGGAGCTTATCGGTGCTTTTCCGGCGGTGAATCGCATTCTCCTTCCGCGCCTTCTCCCTCAACTTGCTCTCGTTCTCCCTCCACCTCTCTGCAACTTGATTCTCCATTACAGCCTGTTGCATTACTTGCTGTACAAGATACTCTTTGCTCCTTCGTGGCCGCTTCCTCAGTCGCCTGAGCCTCTCAGCTGTTGATAAGAGCGATGGCGAAGGGGTGAAGGACGACCCTTCTAAAATAAAAAGATACATTTAACAGTGGTTCCCTTGTAAAGAGCAGACATGCCTATCATTCCCCCGCATTCCCCGTTTGCCTGTCCCGCAGACAGCACAGATACAGCAACGGAGCCCCTGCCATGGTGAGTGTACTCCAGAGGCAAGGGAAATTATTTTTTCCCTGCCCAAGAAAAGCTGTGCTGGGGGAGGGGGTGGGGAGTGCCGGTACGTTGCAGGAGCCACAGTGTGAGCAGCAGGCAGGGTGAAGGATTTCATCCCTGCCCTGAAAAGCTGTGGCGGGGGAGGGGGTGGGGAGTGCCGGTACGTTGCAGGAACCACAGTGTGAGCAGCAGGCAGGGGGAAGGATTTCTTCCCTGCCCCGAAAAGCTGTGGCGGGGGTGGGGGTGTGTGTGGAGTGCCGGGAAGTGGCAGGAGCCCTACTCTGAACACTGTTCCAACATTCTCCATAGGTGTTTGTCCTGGAAGATATCTCGTTGCTTCGAGTCACTGAGGAGCAAAGGGAAGGGATTTTAATGAGATGCGGTTTCCGCCCAGGGCCATATGCAGCTTGCCTATGTGCAGCAATGCTCCCCCCACCCATTGTAGCACAGTGGCAGGGACTAGTGACCGGGACCGGGACGGGGACCATGCTGGCTCTCCCGGGAAACCTGCGCAGGCGCATTGCAAGTGCTCTTATTGAGACCTTTGAAGAGATTACTGATGATGACTACCCCGATGTGATAGACTACATCAATGCTCTATTCCACATGTAGGCAAGCATGCAAGCATCCCTTTCCACCCCAAGCTGCCTGCCTTCCCCATAGAAAAGCAGCTTTACCTCCGCAATCCACTGCTGAGCTGGCCCCTGCAACCGCCGGACGCTGTGGCTGGCCGCCCTCCTCCTGGCTTTAGAGGAGAGCTCCTGGCTGCATGCCCCCCTGCCCTCCTCCTGGCTTGAGAAGAGCTCCAGGTGGAATGCCCCCCCCATCCCTTTCCATCCCAAGCTGCCAGCCTTCCCCATAGAAAAGCAGCTTTACCTCCGCAATCTGCTGCTGAGCTGGCCCCTGCAACCGCCAGACGCTGTGGCTGGCTGCCCTCCTGGGTTGAGAAGAGCTCCTGGCTGCATGCGTCCAGGGACTCCTCCGTGCCCTGGGTCGCTGCCGCCTCGTCCTCATCCTCCTCCTCTTCTTCATCCTCCTGCTCTTCGTCCTCCTCCTCACCCCCCCCCTTCACTGGTGGGCTGGGAAGTGTCCGTGGTGGTCGATGGAGTGACCGTGGGATCACCACCAAGTATCGCGTGCAGCTCCTCATAAAATCTGCAAGTCACCGGGGCTGCCCCGGAGCGGCCGTTTGCCTCGCGGGCTTTGCGATACGCATTCCTAAGCTCCTTTACCTTAACACGCACTGCAGAGTGTCCCGCTCATGGCCTCTTTCTGCCAAGGCCCGTGATATCTGCCCATAGGTGTCAAAATTCCTGCGGCTAGACCGCAGCTGAGACTGAACAGCCTCTTCCCCCCAGCAGCTGATGAGGTCCAGCACCTCACTATTGCTCCATGCTGGGGATCGCCTATTGTGAGGAGGCATGGCACGTGGAGTCATGATGATCAATCAGAATGATCACCTGCAACGATTCCCTGAGACCATGCCACGCAATCAATCAGATCAATGAGAATGATCACCTGCAAGGATTCCCTGAGAGCACGCCACGCTTGGCTGGAGCAAACAGGAAGGGGATTTTCAAATTTCCCTGGAACTTTAAAGGGCGGGTCTGACGTGTGGTCACCTGAGGACAGGACAAAAGAGTTTGCAAGTGATGACCAGAGTGGCTCGAATGGGAATTATGGGACGGGCTGGAGGCCAATTAATGCGCAGTGGGTGTCCACATTCTTGCTGTAGCACTACAGCAGCTGCGCTACAGCCCTTATTCCCCATGCGGAGGTGGATTAATAATAGCGCTATAACTCAGCGGTTATAGCACTCTACGTGCCTTGCCAGTGTGGACGCGGAGGAGGTTATAGCGCTCGTGGGGGCTTTATAGCGCTATAACGTGCCAGTGTAACCATGGCCTAACTCAAAACAAGGTGATGCAGAACCTTCCTTTTGTTTTTTAAGACAGAAAAGTATGTTTATAAAAATAATTGCTACTTTTTAGGACATTTAAAAGATAGTATACAAATATACTAGGTTATGAACTAAATAGAGATCTGGCACAATGCTCTAGGGTATGTACTCTGGAGCTGGCAGTGTGCCTCCTAGCCTGGGTAAAAAGACCCTGTTAAAAATAGCGCTGTGGATATTTGGCACGGGCAAGCCCCTGAGGTGGTCGGTCAGACGTGTACTTGGGTAGTTGGCCCATGCAGCAATATCTGTACTATTATTTTTAGCATGCTAGCTTGAGCAGGGCTCTTGCGAGTCTGTCTACCCAGGCTGGAAGGCACACTTCCTGCTGCAATAGAGACATACCCAGTGTTGATCTAAACAGACACACAGATTTATCACAGAGCAAGGTGACATTCTGTAATGGATTCCAGGCCCACCGCAGCCCTATTTCTGTTTTTTGCCCTTTATAGAGGCATTCTGGCTGGTAATTTCAGGACACATGAGAATCCTAAATTTTGCAGTAATGCATGCTTGGAGAAGGAAGCAGGAATATGGGGGAGTTTCCTTTCCTTGGTCCAGTGGGATATTTGGAGAGCTTCTTGTGGGCCTCTCCATGTAAAAAAACCTGGAGAGAAAGAGGGTGTTTTGGGGACTCTCTTGGTAGTTTGTGATAGAAGGTTGAGCAAAGCCTGAGGAGAAGGCTCGCAGAAATGGAGTTTCCTCTATAATTGTCTGAAAACTATTTGGGAGATTGGATTAAACCAGATCCCATGAGGAGCAGTGTTTGAGATTTTACTAGTTTTGTTGTCATTGAACCAGATCCCAGGCAGGGTGAGAATTATCTGAAGTTTGCTGTGGAAGTAGTTTCCACTTACAAGATTGATCCTGTAGTATGTGGGTGCCATTCCCATTGATGTCTTTGGGAGTTGCACTTACTAATATGAGGGCTGAATTTGGAGCAGTAGGATTAGTGGACACTTAATTTGGGTAGATAATGTATTATTCTAAACTTTATTGATCTTTCTATAGGCAAAGTATACCATGACTGGAGAGGGGTGGTATCACAGACCCCTTTAAACGTGCAAAAACAAGTGAAGCCAGAGAAGCCAATAATTAAAGAACTGGACAAGGAGGTATGTAAAACTGTTCTCAGCTGATAAATAAAAAATCACTTCTAATACAGTATTGCATGAGAAATATGTACACTTTAATGCTGAATTTTTTTTTAAACTGGGAGTTCATGTAATATATGCAACAATATTATCAAACCATGTTTTTATTTTGAGGCTTCTCATTAGAGGCATGACTAGTCTAGCCTTCTAATGTCACCAGAATCTTTCATAAGCTTCCATGTATCCAGGGAGCTTAGGCTTAAACTTGACCAGTGTAGCATGTGTTAAAGGTCTTTCTACACTAGACATTTAAAACATGTTAATTAGCATGAGTTAGCTAATACATGCTATCATCACATCTTTAAATCCCTTTTTCTAGATATTCCAAATTTTCTTTGATAAAAGGAATGAGAGATCTATTTCTAGTTTTATTCACATCATTCGTTACCACAATCATTTTGTTTTGCCAGATTAATCTTCCACTGTACTCTTCATCAATATGAGGTTTCATCTACTGGGCTAAAAAAAAAAAATGTAGAAATTGATCCAGCCCTCAGAAATGCAGTGTAGCAACAGGACTGTAACAATTCGTCACAGTGATTTAAAAAAAATGTTTAGACATTAAATACTGAAAAACATGCAGCATTCCCAAAGGTGTTGTTTATTCTAATTATAATTGATGCAAAGTCTGAAATGAAAATAAATAATTTAACAAAATTTGAATATATTGTATTTCTTAGCAAAAATGATTAGAAGGTACAGTGTGTTACAGGTTATTTACGGTATTTTCAGTAGCAAGTATCTTTAACTTTGAGATCTGAATATATTTATTCTATTTCATAAAATCTTTGTTTTCTTACATATTTCATTTTATATGGGAATTCCTGTGAAGGTTGAAAGGCTTGCAGTAAGACAAGTGGGAGGGTTTCTTTTCTTTAAATGTTCCTTTTGTTCTTAAAAGTGGGAACCTCAACCTGAATAAAATGAAGTATGAAAGAAGGGCAGAAGTTTGATAGCTTAAGTTGATTTGGACAGGATTCTGGATAGTTACAGCTGGAATCCTAGCAACTCTGCAACTGCATGATGTTATTGCTAAATGTCTCTCAATGATGGTGACTCAAGTAAATAAAAATTTCAAGTAGATATAGTCAATTGTTTTGTTTACCCTTTGGAAAATGCATTGAATCCAGCCTTTGTGACATAAGCACTCACCCTCTTGTCTTCTTTTTTTCATTCAGAATTGTGAATTGCCCTAAGAGTCAGTTAATTCTCAAAGACAATAGTGAGAACCACAATTGGGGAGCATGTTTCATCTGGAGTTAGATAATATTAAAAATAGGATTATTGCTAAATTGAATTGTCACAGTACTTAAAATAAAACCTGGAACAAAAAGATGTAAGACAAAATATCCATGCAGATATGTGTCTTAGGCTATGTCTACACCAGTAACTAGGGGTGTGATTCCCTTGTTCATGTGCACATTTCCATGCAAGCTCTTATTGAGCTAGAGTGAAGTAGTATAGCAATGGCAGCATGGGTAGCAGCAGAGGCAAGGCTTAACCATGCAGAGTACATACCCAGTGATTTTGGGCAGTTTGTACAGAACATGGCTAAGCCACATCATCACTGCGGGTACCAATGCTACCATAGCTGTATTATTTATACTGTTGCTAGTTTGAGAACTTGCATGAGTGTGTGTACATAAGCCAGGAAATCACATCCCTAGCTTGTAATGTATGCATAAAATATCAATCTGTACATACACATATGAAAGTATTTTGGGATCTCTTGCTCATGCCACAAGTCTTCGTTTTTGTATTTTACAAATGGCCTCTCATATGGAATAGAATTGCCAGTAAATCTCTAGTATTGTTCTTTATCTTATCTGTAAAGGTGATTAAAAAAGCTTTCTTGGGAGACCCATAGAAGATGTCATTGACTCTAAACCCTACTCTACATTATAGAATAGACCCATTTTGGACAAGTGTGAGCAACAGATCTTCCTGAGCCTGCAGTGAAGACAGTTTGACTTAGATGGGACAAAACCATTTTCCGTGTTACAGAACATGATTGAGATACTTTCTATAATGGTTCTGAAAATTGTTCTGTGCTTTCTACAGTTCAGTTAAGCAGTTGGGGTTGGGGTACTCATTGCTAACAACTGTTGTGAACACTGGGTTAGTGTTCTACGTAAGGCTTAAACAGGCAAGTCTCTGGTGAGTAAGTTAGTGTTTAAACAAGGTGCGTTTACTTTTTAGCATTTTTTTTCACTTGCATGGGATTTAGTTACAATAAGTAATCCAGTTAAAAGGAAACAGTCCAAATTAACAGAGGAAAAACTGAAACAAAAAAACACAAAGTAAACCTAAACCATAACCCCTCTCCCACCCAAAAAAAAGCCATCTGAAAAGACAAGCTTTGGATAGTGAGCATGTTTCATATAGAAATAAAACCAACTTGTAGAATATTTTTACAGTTCTAATTGCTTTCATTTTATGACAGAAAATGCAGCAGATATAGAATATGAAACGATGAGCAGATCCATAAAGTGCCTGTAGGTTCATGTACATCTACACACAAGTGGTATTGTTGTTGTTTGTTTAGAATGACTTTAATGTACTCTTTGGAAAATTAAGAAACAGCAAAGTTAAATGGGTTCATTAAACTTTAAAATATATTTGACAACATTTTTCACTAAAAGGCATTTGGGAAAGTGGATAATGTATCATAGATTGTATAGGGTAACTGTAACTGTACTAAGTGCCATTATTTTGGATTATTGAGTTGTTTTCATTGAGAAAATATAGGATGTAGTTGTGGTTTGCTCATAATTCTTATTTCAATAGGGTTATTTCCATGACCTTCCACAGGAGGAAGAACATTCTTTAAAATGAATACGCTTTTAGTTCTGAGCTAAAACTCTTTGGACTCTTGCACTGTGGTTCAAGGCTAGCAAACAATAGTACAGTCTAAGCAAGGCAGTTCCATAGTTTTGAATTTCCCTATACAAACTGGCTTATGGATATTCTGCACTGAACAAAGCATGAGACATCTCATGTGAAAAAATGTTGCGGGTGAGAGCACAGTGTCAGCTATATAATAGTGTTGAGCTTCAGCTTTTGTCCTAACCCACTCCCTTTTTTTCAGTATCTCATGATTTTCTCAGTCAAATTCCTGAAATGTTGTTGGTCCTTTAAAAAAAAAAATAATCAAATCTCCATATGTCACACAATTTGGAGCTGTTTAAAGTGACATTTTGAAACCTTTTCATTCCATTTTAGACTAATTTAAAACTAAAGCTGTTGTTTTTATTGAGATACAATAAAAGGACTGAAATTCTTGCTCTGGATAGAGAACCTTAAATTCTACCCTTATGCTTAGTCTACAAGGGAAAATTGAGTGACATACGTACAGTGGAATAAGCTATTACAGAACAGCTCCTTGTGTGGATACTCTATTTTGGAATAAAAGTGACTTTATTCTGGAATAATTACTCTGCTCACAAAGCATCACTGCCTGTGAGACAAAGCTGAAACTTATGACACTTTTTGTAAGCTTTTCTTTGAATTCCTGCCATGCAGATGGCACAGTGGGCTGGGGTGCAACAGGACTGGGAAGCAGAAGAGGAGCTGATTGTACTGGTGAGGAAGATAACAGGTGGTTTATGAAGTGCAAGGAAGGTCTTTATTGCAGGGTGTTCCTGTTTCAGATAGAAGGCTTTGAATTTAGCAGGGGTCAAGCCCAGAAGAGATCTTGCAAGACTTGCTGACCCCCATGATTGGATCTTTAAAGGTAAAATGAGGAGTGGAGGAAAGAAGCTGTAAAAGTTGGATAATCATAAGGTTGAAGAACCTTTGGAAAGCTGTAGAGAGGAACTGGCCTTGAAGAATGGTGGCAGATGGTGATGGGAGAACAATATTATTGGAGGTCTGTGAAAGGGGAACTCAGTATAAGACGCCTAGGTGAGACAGTTTCTTCTCTAAACAGCACAGTGCATATTGCTATAACAGACAATTAAATGCCTCTTGTAAGTGAGAGGCAGAATGAACTGAACTGGCAAGTGGGTCATCATAGTGCAAAGTGGGAGCAGTTCATTCTGAGTGCTTTGCTGCACTGTGAAGATATTGGGATATAAAGCCGGCTTTTAAATCTCTTGTTGCAAGAGTGTAGCAAAGAGCACCATTAGTGCAAACTTTTAACAACAAAACTTTATGATGTGCTCCTCCCCCCTCCGCCCTTTACATACAGACTCTGACATACAAATCAAAGGAAAGTAGCAAACTTCAGGATACTCAGTGGAAAAAAGTACCTCAGGGACCAGTTCATTCTGAAAGTACAAAATGTTTGAGATATTATTACTAAGTCCCCAGGGTGCTACTGTTTTATTAATAGTTCAGTTCATCAAAATGTTATCATTTTATGTTAATATTCAGGTTTGAAATGAATAGTTAGCAACGTGACATTTATGTTTAGAAAAATATTTTTCAGGAAAAAAACAAATCTATCTATCTTCTACAAATCTACAAATGTGATAGCTCACCTTTGCTCCCTTGACCCTGCGTTGTGAACTGGTCTGGTCCTCAGAAAGGAGAATCTCTCTTTCTCTCTAACATACCAATCTCCAGTCCCAAAGATTCAGTGTGTGCTCACCTATATGTGGAGAGCCCAGCGTGACAAATATTGTAATTACATGCAGTATCTTTGGTGGACCATATTATATTAAAGCCTTTCACAAGTAACTTATCCCATTAAAGAAGATGAAAAATAACCGTGGTGCAATACTAGAGATGGATCATAAACAAAACTATAGAGCCTGATGTCATCCTTCTGTAATATCTAACTGCATGCTGGTCAATCCCTATACCAGGGGTAGGCAACCTATGGGATGGGTGCCAAAAGCGGCATGCGAGCTGATTTTCAGTGGCACTCACACTACCTGGGTTTTGGCCACTGATCTGCGGGGCTCTACATTTTGATTTAATTTTAAATGAAGCTTCTTAAACATTTTAAAAATCTCATTTACTTTACATACAACAATAGTTTAGTTATAGATTATAGACTTATAGAAAGAGAGCGTCTAAAAACATTTAAATGTATTACTGGCACGCGGAACCTTAAATTAGAGTGAATAAATGAAGACTCGGCACCCCACTTCTGAAAGGTTGTTGACCCCTGCCCTATACTTTTTTTTGGCTTGTCTTAATTTATTAAATATTTGTAGAATTTTATTCAAATGAATTTTCCCTCTGTTCCACTGTTTTGTTGGGGCAAGAAGGAAAAGCCTTTTCTGAATCTGCAGTCTAGAAACAAGGCAGACTGTTGATGGGCTTGTTACTACCATTCACTGCTATGCTTGGAGTAGACCATGTTTATCTATTTTAGCAGTATTAGGTTCTTTCAACAAAGTGTTGTGTAAATTTAAAACTTTTTAATATTTATATTTTTTTGGAATATTTGTCAACATGAATTGTCATGGATTTCTCCTGTAGAGTTCACTGGCTCTATCTCTGTCTTTCTAGATGACAGCAGATTTACAAGATGTCCGCTTAAAGTTAAAGAAAACTATAACTACTGCTATTAAATCAAAAAGGGAGATTAGCAGGTGATTCTTTTGTACTAATCTTTCTGGAAAGTCATAGCCAATTGTTGTTTTTTCTGGTTATTTTGTGACGAGGATATGGATGAGAGAGCTTTCATTTGCCTTAATCAGAGGTTAAATGATTTCCAGAAAAGGAGCAAACATCCTATATTTTGAATATCATTATGATGTAAAACTCCATCGTTGTACTCCAACAGCATAATATTTTCAGTTGCTCAGCACCCTCAACTCCCACTAGCACCAGTGGGCACTGAGAGCATGTAACTAATTGCAGGATTAGACCTTGGGGCGGCTCAATCCATTGAATTACTGAGTCTTCTATCTTGAAGTTGGAACTGCTCTTGAGCCAACTTTAACAGCTGGTCTTAAAGGTAGCATTTTGTTTTGCTAGAGTATTATAAGTAGGGCCCTACCAAATTCATGGTGTCTGGGACTGTGAAATCTAGTATTTTGTGAGCTTTTGTGCTATACTATACAGATATCACAAAGGAGACCAGAATTTCTCCAACTGGGGGTCCTGACCCAAAAGGAAGTTGAAGGGGAGGGGTCGCAAGGTTATTTTATGGGATCACGGTATTTCTACCGTTACTTCTGCACTGCCTTCAGAGCTGGGTGGCCGGAAAGTGGCAGCTGCTGACTGAGGACCCAGCTCGGCAGGCAGCAGCACTGAAGTAAGGGTGGCAATACCATATCATGCCATCCTTACTTCTGTGTTGCTGCTGACAGTGGTTCTGCCTTCACAGCTGGGCTCTCAGCCAGCAGTCACTGATCTCTAACTGCCCAACTCTGAAGGCAGAGCCACTGTCATCAGCAATGCAGAAGTAAGGGTAGCAGCTATAACCTGCCATATGAGAACCTGGTGATCTCCCACAACTCTTTTTTTGGGTCAGGACCCCTACAGTTATAACACTGTGACATTTCAGATTTAAATAGCTGAAATCATGAAAATTACAATTTTTTAAAATCCTATGACCGTGAAATTGACCATAATGAACCAGGAATTTGATAGGGGTCTAATTAAAAGTTATGATCAGTGAACATTCAAACAGTGAACAATTTGAGATGGATTTTTGTGTTTACATATTGTTTTTTCCTATCCATATTTTGTCAGTTTGAATTATAATAATTTGGTAATCAAAATTCCCCTCATCCATACGTTGTGTGTGTACAGTTCTATTTTATGCAATAACTTAGAAGTCATCAAGGGGTCCTAATTCATTACTGTATCCATATTCAGCAAAGCACTTAAGCACTTTTTTTAAGCACTTGCTTAATTTTAACTTCAAAGCATTTAAGCTTGTTAAGTCCCATTGAAGTTAAAGTTAATCATGTACTTAGGTTATTAGATGAATAGGCAGGCTACTGAATCTAGAGCCCAGATGATTGTCTTGAAGAGTGAACTCAGCTTATCATTAACTTGAAATGCCTGACCATAAGTTCATTGCTGCTGCTACAAACAGGAAAAATATACTGGGAAAATAATTTCCAGTTTTATGTTGAAATTTAAAAACCTAAGCTGCACATTGCCAAAAATAAGGGGCTTTAGATGCAATAGGAGTCTTTCATATTTAGAGAAAACATCCAGTACCAGTAGGAAATTGACACTTCATTCTCAATTCCAATAGGTTCAGAAAGCTCAATAAGATTCAATTCCTTTTTGTAACATGAGACCTTTCATATAATGTGTCTAAAAGTTTAAAATTCTAAATTAAAATGAAAACACAACTGGCAAGAACTCAGAGAAAATGAGTAAACAATATCTAGGGAGTAAGACTATATAATAGATATTATACTTCATGGTTACTGTATAATCATTTTATACTCCACACTGTATTCAGTGTGGAGAACACAGGTTTTTTATATAAACATTCTTTCTTAGAGTCCATTTGAACTTCAGCTGCTCCAGCTTCTATACTCTCCTTCAGAAAAATATATATGAAAAGTTTGTTGCATTTATAAAATCTCAGATACTGTCCTATTGCAGCTCACGAATAAACAGCTCATCCTCTATTGAAGTCTTTCAGCAGTATGCTGTTAATCCTTTGTAGATTAATATGATTTCAGTGATAATCCTTTCATTTGTTGTACTTCTAAAATATATAATCATTAGAGAAAGTGCTTGACAGATTTTCCAGTAAAGTTCATGTTGGTAACCCTCTATATTATTCATTTAAAAATTAAATTTGCAAATGAAGTAAATAGATCCAAGGTTAGTCACTCATCTTTCCCCCTTGCTGTCACAGTTTAAATCTAAATCCAACCAAGAAAAAATTTTTCATGAGCCAGAAACACTAGAAGTATGGAATATTTTTAGGGTTGTCAAATGATATAAAAAATTAATCACAAGCTTATAAAATAGTTGCAATTAATTATGATTTTAATTGCACTGTTAAAAAACAATAATACCATTTATTTAAATATTTTTGTTATTATTTCTGCACTGCTGCTGCAGTTCACGGTACCTGGCACTCAGCTTGCAGCTCAAGGTGGGCTCTGTGTTGTCGCACAGGAGTTTCATCTTGCTGTAGCCCACTGCCATAGAATAGAATCATAGAATATCAGGTTTGGAAAAGACCTCAGGAGGTCATTTAGTCAAACCCCCTGCTCAAAGCAGGATCAACACCAACTAAATCATCCCAGCAAAGTGGCTTCTGGCCACTTCTGGGCCCCCAGGGGCATCATTTTAGATTTTGATTTGGTGTGAGAGAGTGTGGAGCGGCGGAGGGGAGGAAGGGGAGCTGTTGTCTCTTTAAACAGAGCACTTAGGAGCCTGAATGCATTTTCAGCCAGCAGCAGTTGCAGGTGACAGCATTCATTCCTGAGTGGACATCAGCAATCAGGTACATGGGGGAAAGAAAGGGGACAATCCAACATCAGTCTCCACCCCGTCTCTGCTCAGAGGCAGGCTCCTAGTCCAGAGCAGTTTGGTTGGGTTGGGGGTGGGGGTGGAGGAGACAGGGGCAGTAGTGAAGCAGGGTATCAGGAAGAGGGGCACCCCTGCCCTGAGGCATGCACCGGCACCCCCCTGAGCACGGCACTCTGGGTGGTGGCCCCCCTCAACACCCCTAAGGTCAGCCATGTCTTCCTTTCTGCCTGGTCACAGCCAGAGGTGTGCAATTAATGCTCATTTTAAAAAAAGTCTTAATTTGTTTTGATTTATCGCATCCATTAACTGTGATTAATTGATAGTCATAAATATTTTACTGAATGATTTTTACATATCTCCAAAGAGCTCTTTGTCTGTGACAACTGAAAGCTTGAGTCATATCTTTCCATCAGCTTTGGCTGCAATGTATGGAATTGTAGAGATGAGAAAATGGCAGGATATGATGTTATAGGTGAGATTCACCAAACGAGGAGGTCCAACAAAGGGCCTATGCATCCCTTAAATCTCACAGAAAATTGACCTTGTTCTGGTCCTCTGCACAGGGATATATCGTCTAGTTTGTTTGAAAAAAGCTTAGGCTGAAATATTCCTCCTCCAGATGGAATTAAGGGCTGAGATTATCTGGTAGTAAGCACTGCGTGGAAGTTCCTTGTGAGTAGGGATTTGGGTTGATGGAGAATTTTTGATGTTGGTTTTTTTTCTCTCCCCCCCTCATATTGGTACACCTCACTACATTCTCATTCTTCCTCTGAGGTTTCTCGTGGCTCAGTCTTTCATAATCTTTCCTCTGCTCCACTCCCCATGACTTGAAGCTTCTACCTACATTCCCCTCTCTTCGATGTTCTAGACAAATCACTTACACTTTCTGTGCTTCAGTTTCCAGACCTGTAAAATGGGGATGATAAAGATTTCCCAGATCAACAAGAACACTGTGAAGAGTGTCTGAAATAGTTGGGGATCATCTGATGGACAGTTCTGTAGACTTGTAAAATGCAAACTCTTCAGGACATCTCTTGGAACTTACATCACAACTATATTTAAATCTTGCTGGTTTTTTATAACATTTTTAAGATATGGCCTTTCCTATGCAACCACACAGCTAAAATTTTCATCTAGCTCTAATCATTTTGCATCTTGATTCCTGCAAATCCTTTTCTCTGGGCTTGACAAATGCAATCTTGTCCCTTTCATATCCATTTAGGATAGGGTTACCAGACAGCAAATGACTAGGGCACATAGGGCTGTGATAATACAAATAAATAATAATTTAGGACAGGAAATGTTATGTACCCTGGGCTACATTGTAAGTTTACAACTTGTCTTGAGAAGCTGTCTCATACCAAGTGCAAATCACAAAACAAATTGTGATTCAGAACCACAATGCCTTCCTGAGTTCCTCCCTTGCTCTGTAGAAAGAATAGGTTAAGCTTGGCTCCCTGGCCAGAGGGGAGGAGAGCCTGTGTCCTTCCATTCTCCACCACTCTTCATGGTTGTTCCGTTGTTCTCCTCACTGTAGGTGGATTTGCAATTCAATCTAAGCAGGGATGTAAGAGGGAAAGGGGGGCTTAGTCACTCTTCCCTGCATGGCCAAGTAAGGAATGGATTCATCTAATCCTAGATGTTTTCATAGTGCCTATAACAGTGGGAATCTGGTGGTGGAATCTAGATACTATAACAATACAGATATTAAATAATAATTAATGTTCACTTTTTTTCATCTGCACTGAGTCCTGGGATAATTCTTTTCAGATGTTACATATAGATGTGGAACTATGCGCACAGAATGCTCTCAACTCCAGTGGCCTCCACAGCACCTTGATAAAACTCTATTGTAGTAGTGTTGAGGCAGAATGACAGTCCTTGAAATTACTTAGTGAATTTATAACATGAGTAAAATATCTCCTGGAGACTGAACTGAAATCCACAAACTTATATCACTAGCTACGCATATATGAGTATCAGGGAACCACAGGTCAATATATGTATATGTGAAGCAGAAACCTCTTAACTTGGGTTGATAGCAGATCAACCAAAACAAAATTAATTGCAACTATATTATAAATTACATTTGAACAAAGGAGGGTAGGCTGGTCCTGTCAAAGGCGGGTGGATATTTGCCTATCCATACTGTAGGTTTGTAGATGATTTGGTGGCCCAAGGCAGTAGCACACATCAAAACTTTTCTGCAAAATCAGGTCCTGAACTTGGCAACCCTTTTAGTTTTTTGTCATGTATTTGCAGCTTGAAAACTATTTGGCCTTTACAACAGCCAAAATAAGTATCCCTTAATCATTTCCAACCTATTAACAGATGGACCAACAGCTTTTATACATGGGGCATGCAAAATACTTCAATATCAGCCAAAACTAATTAGTAGCAATATCTGAACCAAAATTTATAACTAGTGTAATATGTATTAATGTTGATAAGATTACAGTTTAATAGAAGTTTCTTTTCAAACATATACCTATTTTTTTGATCTGGTGTACTCTAAACTTGAAATAGTAAAAATCACTCTTGATTTAACCTCCTTCTCTATTAAGAACAGGGCATGTGTTTCCTATTTAAAAAAAAAGAAAAGAAAAGTATTAGAGGTGATATAACTAACAGAAATCACATAATCCAGTAATTAACAAAAAGATCAAACTTTCATATTAAGGGATGACACGTAAAAGAACAGTGTAACATGAAAATAGCGTTTGGTTATTTTATTGTCATTAAGGTCAATATAAAATACTGGTATAACCATAATAGATTGCTTGTATTCCACTGCCAATTCACAATATTATACTTTTGTACAGAACTATAAATAGGCACATGTAAATGGCATAAAATTAAATTAAAAGATTACTTTAAAAAATCAGAAATCTTGCGATTCAATTTTCTAATCCCTGTTGTGAGCCAATGTAAACATCAAAACACTTTAGAAAGTGAAAGTCATACAATATTTTGCCCTTACATTTGCATTGCAGTTCACTCACACATGGCTTTTCATAGATATTTAAGGAGTGGACAGCTGCCCCTGCACCTAACTGAGGATTTGCTTGTATATTCCCATCTTTCAAATAGGGCTTATCTCCAGGTCCTCGTATCTTCCATACTGGTGTTGTAATAGCCCCCAAAAGGATATGAGTTGACCAAATGTGAGTGGAGTCAACACAATTGTAAATGATTTCCCCAGACAACGGTATTAAACTGGAGTTCAGATTATAACTTTTCTGAGGAAAAGAACCCTTAAAAATTTTACTTTGTGGGAAAAAGCCCCAGAAATTCAGAAAATCTAAAATGTAACTTTAATGTTTCTAAGTCTGAAAGTAGAGATGAGATAACCCAAGCAACCTTAACTCCATCTCAAGTGTTGCCACAGTATGAATCATCCTCATGATGTAGGTAAGGGTCTGATAAACATTTCTGACATTTTTCAAAGTTTTGAAATAATTAACAAGAAAAAAACAGTACATTTTGCTTATCAGTTCCCCTTTGCCTGTAGCATAGGTGAGGCTGTTTCTGTCTAGTCTGTTTGAGAGAATGATGTCCTCTGGGCTTTGTGGCCAGTGGATCAAATCATCTTAGGGCTATTGACATCTGGTGGTGAAAAATATCACAAGAGGGCACCCTTAGCCTCTGCTCCATCTGATGTCCTAGTACAGACCAGAACTGCCTGCAAAATGGGAAACACTGTCTAGGAAAGGGTTGGAGCCAAAGTGTCATGGAAATGAAAGTTTCAATATATTTCTTAAGAAGCCTTTTATGTTACAATTGCTGTCAAACCCCAATGGCAAATTAAAGTTGCCATCCCCTAGGAAAACCTGTGGGGAGGACAGTGATGTGAACATTACTTGCCCTTTATTTGAGTAAACAGCCCTTGCTGGTGCATGAGTGAATCAGGGCAAGTATTGATCAGTATCTACTTATGAAAAGTGTTGTATAAGAGCTAGGTATTATTATTTATAGAATGGAAGTGATCAGAATGCATATCTGATTGTGTACTAGTGGTGGAGTGCCAGATCCACTTTGGAATGATGAATAAAATAATCTAAAGTGTTTCTAATCTAGAGAGTGAGAATGGATGATTGGGTTTTACGGCATATGATGGGATGATGGATAAGTGTAGGTTGTATTTGTGCATTATATGTAGAAGGTATAATGTAAAAATGCTGTAATGATTTGATTATAGAGAGAAGGTACGAGAGGGAGGACAAGACAATAAAGCCTGTTTCAACTTCATAGGCCATACCCCTCTCCAAAACATACATACCCCAAAACGGAGGATAAGGGACCAAAAACAAACAATACCACACACACAGGGGAAACATTCAAATGGGAGAAGCTCAGTTTTTCAAACTTCCATATTTTACTAGCACTTTGTTCAATTAATACCAATTTAAAAAAAACAAAACAAAACATTCTCCTGTGACAGAGATACTCAATGATATTTCTGGTGGAGTAGTTTAGACTTGGCACAGTCTAGGTGTGCGAAATAGAATCACAGTTGGCTTTATAATACAAAGCTAGTTATGACTTTAACTATTAAATGATTATTTCCACTCATGATTACACCTTCAGAAAAAGGAAGATTTACAGTGTTTATTTTCATCTTACTCTGATGCTTAATGGTAAAGGAAACATTCTTGCATTGAATCTAGTATTCTTTTTATTTATTATGTTTTGTAAAATCAAAAATCTTGGAAACTGAAAAATATGTTCTTTTGGACATGTAACATTTTTGAAAAAAATCCTTTAATACTTGCAGCCTACTAGGCAAGGTGCTGATCTACATATCTGTAAAACACAGCAAATTTTGGATGCTAATTTAGTAATTAATTCTTTTAAAGTCTTGAATTCATTATTTTAGATTCAAATTATATCAATTCCTTTGCTAGAAGTTTGATTTGATAGTTTGTGTTGCATGCTATACACTATCCAAAAATAAATTATAAAAAAAAACTTTTATGTTTTAATTTCTAGCGGAAAATGTATTGTCTTTAAATCTCAGGAAAAGGTCAAAAGAATTGGACCACACTTAGAAATCTTTGAGGCTTTTCATGCCAAAAAGGACCCTAGCTGCAGAAAAGTAATTAAAGCATCCATTAATATTCAGAAACATGTCAGAGGATGGCTTGAACGTACCAGATTCAAGAGATTAAAGGCCAAGGTAATGTGTCAGATGTTAATTTAACATACTGTAATTCATTGTGCCTGGGTAGTGTTAAAATTCTAGAAAAGTAGCTTGAGCGCTACTGCTTTTTATGATTTTAATATGAAATATGTTATATGGCCTAGTTAGCTCACCACTGTAATTGCCATGTTGCAAACTGTGGGTTGTTTGGAAATTCAGTGACAATGACAATAGTATCTGAACTTTCCTGCTCTAAATGGACAGATCTTTATCGTTTGAGCTTAATGAGAACCTCCATTAACTTGTAGGAGTAAAGGGCCTGTGATTCACATCTGATCCCTTTTAATTCTATCCTCAAGAGAACGATGGCACACTTACGTGCTAATCAGTTAATTCTAGGATTTCTTTTTCACATAAAACAGCATAGGTTTAACAAGCTGTTTATCTCTCTTCTTTACTCACCTCCATATTAAATATCAAACACTTGAGCTAAGCATGCATAGAGTATGTCATAAAATTGTCCTTTTTGAAGTTTGTCCTCCTTTTTCAGACAGTGAGTCAAATATGAGCTCCTGCACATAGGGTCAGAAAGTGCTAGAATGTTCACTTTTGCCTTCCATTTCAGTATGTACAGTAAGTTAAGAGGTCTTGCTTACTGCTGGCTATAGAGATAACATAGCTCCACCTCAGCAGGATTTCAATCTCTAGGCAATATGCAGCCCTCTAAACTAATAAATATTCCTTAGCCTAATCTTCACCTGACTCATATAGATGGTCTATGATAAACTGAATCTTCATTAACCTCTTTATTATATGAATTTATAAATCAAACTGGAAACCATATTTAAGGATCTTTTTAAATCCTTTAACTAGAGCTAATACAAACCAGATACAAATATTTCATAATCGTCAGACTGTCCTAAAATTTCATTGCTAATATGCTGCTTTATATGCTGCAAAAAGTGGCTGCGTGGTTTGTATGAGAAAAGATGAACTGACCTTGCATAGTTTAGAAATCGGTTGTTGGACCAAAGAGAATGGGGCATATTTTTCCTTACAGGGCTATACTTTGAACTGAACACTGATTGTTAGGTTCAGTGATTGGCATATAAAAATCAGTTATTACTGTATCAAGGAATCTGAGATACCACATTATTTTTCTATAATTGTATCTAGTGCTAACTCTGGTATCTGATTGTGACGGAATAGAAATGCTCTCAATGGCTCCTCTGACTATTGTGTGAAGGTGTCCATACTCCCCTCTGATTCTTGACATACCTGAAGCTGTAACTTGACTGGGGGCGGGGGAGAGAAGAGGTCACCTGACCTGCCTGGGAAGGAGACAAAGGAAGCAGAGGAGGAGCTGGGTAGTGAGGGTCAGTCTGGGTCTGGCTGGGAAGAGGCAGAGAGCCACAGGCAGGCTGCCCTGACTCTCTGGCCCCCAAAATGGATCCAGATGAGGGGTCAAGTTCACTGTGTGGTCTGTGCTAGACCATGTACCTGTCATCTAATAAACCTCTGTTTTACTGGCGGGCTGAGAGTCGCGTCTGACAGGGGAGTTGGGGTGCAGACCCACAGGCTTCCCCAGGACCCTGCCTGGCTGGGCTCGCTGGAGGAAGTGCACGGAGGGGCAGAAGGTGCTGAATGATCTGAGGTCAGACCCAGGAAGGTGGAAGCTGTATGCTGTGAAGCTCCTAGCCTTGGAGACAGGCTGTTTACAGAGAAGAAGCTTCCCCTGCCAGAGTCCTGACTGGCTTCTTAAGGAGCAGGTCCAGATCATCGCCCCGGGGACTCCGTGACACTGATGCAATGCAGTGACTGCTGTTTCCCTGATCACCATTAATGAGTCTACGGGAAAGTAGTGCTGATTCGGTCAATGATTAAGGTTTTGTTTGCATTTATTAATCCTTTATATTTCTGGAATTATATGTAATATAAATTATACCATCTATTTTAAATCGCTTTGTGGCGTTGATATCTGTTAATTATGGCCCCAACCCAATGCCCTCTGAAGTCACTGGAAAGGCTTGTATTGATTTCAATGGGCATTGGCTCATGCCGCCTATATCTATTGTTTCTTGAAATCTCAGCATTACTTCACTGGGCAGTTGTGATTATCACACTACAGATGTAGTATGATGTCAGTCACAGACCCTGCCATACTGATGCTTCTGACAAGTTTCCCCTGTTCCTTGGTGATTACTCTATCCCACTGTTCCTCTTTTTCCATCATTCCCTTAGTAATTCCATTTGGATACTGAATCTTATCTTCCTAGTCAGATCCCTAATTCTGACAAATAACATCTGCTGCTTTTCATTATTCCAGCTCTGTTCTTGTAGTCTTCATGTGCCCCACACATCCCCAAATATTTCCACCTCAACATCTTTTGAAATGCCCAGTCCTTATTAGCACTGGAGACTGAAATCAGGGCTTGTACACTCATCTTTTTATATATCACATGATGCATAACAGTTTTTCAGATCTACACTTACTTATTTGTGGCAATAGAATTACCTCTCTTCACCCTCTTCTAAGGTCTTATTTTACTCTGCACATCTATCAGTTTCACCCCCTCATCTGCTTTCTTTAGTCATCTTTCACCATTTCTAAAAATCATGAAAATGAAACATATCTGTAATTACAGGCTGCAAGTCATGGACCATCCCTGTTAGCAGTTGTAAAGGACTACCGTAAAATGATGAATCGCATTCAACGTCGAGCTGGTGTTTTGAATCCATCCGTACCACTAAAGTATTCAGAACTAGAGGAGTGGCTGGACAAGAAAAAATGTAAGTGCTGTTAACATTTTTGTACAGAGTAATCTTTTATTCTAATTTCAATGATTGTATCTGTTCTTAAATAATACTGCTCATCTATAACTTCAGCATTTTAAATTGCTCCTTCGTGCAAAGGACATTGCATGTTACTATATGCACAACTGCTTTTGTAAGATGTCATTCTGGCCTTCAGTTCTTAGAACCTTGGGATTTATGTCAGCGTGGGTCCTACATTAGACACTGCACTACTGAACACTTGATTTTTGCTTTGTAACTTTCAGATGATGGACAGTGTTGTACACTATCAGGGAGAAGGAATTAATGAGCTGGCAGGTGACAGAGGACAAATGTGCAAATCATCTTAGTACTTACTATATTCTCTTAATTAACAGTGATTGCATTTAAAAACTTCTTCTGGTTTGAGAATTATTACCAGTATGTCCCATTTCAAGTATAGTGAATCTTTCTCAATCTAGTAGTATCTTCCAAAATAGAAGAAATTACTTGTGTATATAAAGAGCTTTTTTGGAAAGAGCTCTGCGTTTCTGAATGCTTCATTTTTCAGACATTTTATTCACAGAATTATTTTTATACTGTATATTGCCATTTCTATGCGCTCACTTTAGTTCCAGTCTGGTGGCTACTCTATAGAAGAGCATAGGTTGTGGAATGGCTATATGTTTGTACTTGAGAGGCACTTCTGTGTAGCACAATGTGGAGCCATCATAGACCGTATACATGTACTGGGGTGTACAGTAGTGTGCAGCAGAGAAACTGGGTACGATGATAATAGATTGAGACTAAAGCCAAACAAGTTTTTTTCTAGGGGGAGGGGAATTTTACTTCTCTTGATCCACGCCATCACTAAGTGCAGAGGAACACCATCAGGGTGGGATATATTTGATGGGTAGCAGCAGTGCATCCTTTCTGCTTTTCTGTTCACTCTCTTCTGCACTTCTTTGCATATTACTAATAGATCAATCCTTGGCATGTAATAAGAGTAATAGGATGAGTTTAAGAAAAATAAAATTTTAGACTGGAGAAAAAAATCATCAAAACTTCCTCACAGTG
The DNA here is from genome assembly GCA_007922305.1 of Dermatemys mawii. Lineage (NCBI taxonomy): Eukaryota > Metazoa > Chordata > Testudines > Dermatemydidae > Dermatemys > Dermatemys mawii. The sequence goes on from ML677326.1 coordinate 67,100,162, forward strand.
AGATCTATTATACTGTAGAATATTCCCAAAAGTCAGTGATCATGGCCCTCTCACAATGAGTCTAAAATTACACTGGCAGAAGCACCGAAGGGCTGACATTCTGTAGTGACTTCTGTGGTGGATGGGAGCGGTACTGTCCTAACAGAACTTTTCAGTATCTGCCCTATGATATCCAGCCATGTTGGAGGAATATATTGACTAGATGATTCTTCAAGATGTGTAGTACTGTTAATGTTGATAATGAAACTGTCCTCAGCAGGTTTTAGAGTTAACTCACCATTGGGATGAATGGGTGTAGTTTGTGCCTTTGAGTTACTCATTCTTTCTGCCTTTCTGAAGTCTCAAGAAAGCAATAGTTTTCTTACTATGGAATCAGTATATACTATCTTCACATACTAGGATTAGAAACATGTTTTCAAAGGAACATATAAATTCTGAAGAAGCTAATGAGTCCACAATAACAATAGGAGCTAGATTCCAGCTTGTTTGGCTTCTTTTGAGCCTTATACATATTAATCAGATAGAGCTTAATTCTCATTTACACTAAGTTCCTTTTACTCTGCTTTGGAATGTATACCTAATTTAATGCCCCTTTACACTAATAATCTTCTTTTCAGTGTCACATACTGTGTAGTATTGCATGGATTTTTGAATCACTGAGACATTAATATGAAAACATAAAAATGTAGCCCTTCAAAGCTTCTTTGTAGACCTAAGATCTTACATCCTGACACTTTGTTTCCTGTTGTTCTCTTATCTTCATAGTCCTTAAACATTTAGAGGGAAAAGTCCAGCTTAGAAGCCAGATGTTGTTAGATTTCTTATATGTTAAAGTGATGAGTGTATGCTGTGTTTGAAGAAGGGAGAGAAATAGTTCTACTGTATGTATTAGTGTTTTTAATATCAAGTCAATTTCTGTTAACTTTTAGATACAGTTCAAATTAATGATTACCTTAATAACTAGTAAACTATTTGTTTTGTTAGCTAGACCGAAATTGTTTGCTTACTGAGGAGGAAGATTGTCTGACACAGACACTGCAAAAGTCTTTGAGCTACTTAAAATGATCTTTAGATTTGCAAATGTAGATGATTATGCAGACATTTTTATACTTTGCATAGTTATTTGCCTTTTTAGCTTGTAGCCTACTGAGGCGATTTGACCAACACAATCTGGATATGATTAAAAACATGTAATGCTAAACTCATTGGATGGGAATAAGGGTCTTTTTAAAAGTGGCAAATATTTGAATTCAGCTGTCCAGACTTCCACAGCTGTCCACCATTTTTAGGTAATGAAATCACACACACACGCACACGCACAGACAGAGTTTCAGTATCCATGTTTCATCATTCTGGGTTCCATCCATTACTTTTGTTTTAGGGATCGTTTTTGACTAAGAAATAGAAAGGCTGAGAACAATCTACGAATTAAAAGCTATTCATCTTTGTAGAAAGCTCACAGAAAGAAGAAGAAATTAAAATTTTCAAAGTACTCACTGCCAAATACTCTCCCTTTTCTACTGAAATCTAAATATTATTACGTCTACCGCTTTTCCTCTATACCCTAATTTTTGTAATTCTTTCAAAGTAATCAAGTTTGTATGGAAATATTTTTTTTATAAATCCAACCTATCTACTGCTCTTAGCTCAATTATCATTTAGAGTGATTTTCCCCCTCATTACAATTGTTTCATTATTGTACAAAAGTTAGACTTTTCAGGATTACTGTTCTTTCCTGTTTGGAAAAAATGTTGTACCAATTTTTAAATCTTCTAGTTCCTTTTTTGGTAGTTACTTTGTTTTGCAGGTCCAAAGACCTCATTAAGGCCCTTAATAAATTATTGGTCATTGTACTGTATATATGTATGGTATTTGTACTGTATGAACCTGGTTTTAAATATGACACTTCTTAGGGAATACAGAACATTCCACATATACAATAGACCTAGCAGGATTTTTCTTTTCTTTCTATAAAAGAAACTATGAAACTTTTTCGTTTAGTTTATGAAACAATGTTTGCCAAGAGGGAGCAACGGAAAGAGATGGATAAAAATGATCTACAAGTATTTTTCAAAGACTGTGGACAATTACTACCCCAGCAGCAAATAGATAAAGTTTTGCATCTGGTCTGTCCAGGTAAGTGTCTTTTTTTTAAAAAAAAAAAAATAAAATTCACAATGGTCAGGAAACATTTATTGCAATTTTGTAATGTCTTTGTGTAGTGGCAGTAAACGAGCTGTTGTTAAAATAGATGAGACAAAACCCACTCATTTTTCCTCATGTAGTGTTTTACAACTTCAAATGAAAATACACTTTGTAGAGTTTCTTTGTTTTAATAATGTAAGACACTGATCCTTCACCACCTTGTTGGGCATTCACGAGAGTACAGAGAAGCTTAGTGCGCCCTACTTTGCTGCTCAACCATTTCAGATATCTGCATGCAAGGCAGTTACTTCCTTCCATACTCTGCATCAAAGGGCTGGCAGTCTTCACCATCCCCTTTAAACACCCTTCTGCATGCAACTCTTTACAATTCAATGCAACAATCCGTTACACCAAACACCTACAACCACTAGTATGTGCATGTGTGTGTCAATATAATCTGACCAAGGGGTATATATAGAAGACAAAAGGAAGGCAGAGTTAAGTTTGAAGTGCTTGATCTGTGGTGTATGGTAGTTGTGGAAATGGCAACATGAGTGTGTGTGGATGGAGGATCAGAGGGGATGTACAGTTAAGTGGTTGAACTGTTCATTGTCTTGTCTTCATTATTTTAGGTTTATGGCAAATGCTGTGTATATAGCAACCCTACTACTTCACAATAAATTTTTTTGTGCATATATAGTTATTTAAGAGAGCAGGTTAATGGAATAAAATGTTATAAAAAGAGAATAATGTTACGCTTCAGTGTAAATAGGTGATCAAAAATGGAGAGAGAGACTTCAAGTAAATCAAAACTTCCCTCTCTCTTTTATCAGAGGTGTAGCCATGTTAGTCTGTATCCACAAAAACAATGAGGAGTCCAGTAGCACCTTAAAGACAAACAGATTTATTTGCGCATAAGCTTTCATGGATAAAAAACCCAACTTCTTCAGATGCCTCTTTTGCATCTCCCTCTTCTGGGAAAGGAATGAAGCAGTCTTGGAACAGCTTGATCTCTTCTCTGATCTCCACTTCTGGGTAGTAGCAGAGAATTCTGTGGATGGAACCCTGGACCCAGCCTCAGACAGGGAGAGGTCAGGTGGCATTTTCAGATTCCATTGCGCAGCAATGCACTTTTGTGTTAAATTCATGGTATTTGTGGCCATCCTCACCCAGGTTTGCCAGTACATTCAGCAACTGGGTAAGTGTGATACCTGGATGTTTCTGATAAAATGACAGTGAAAGAACTGTCAGTTTTTGCAATTAAATTATTAAGCTACAATGCCAACACATTATTGAGATGAATGAGATGTTGACCCCAAGTTTTGGATGCAGCTAAACTGTACTCGGAATTTCACCCAAAAGGAGTCCAAAGGAGGTTTTATACCACCTTTGTGGCTCGCTAATTTTGGGGTCATCCGGGGTAGTCAAACATTTGGGGACAGTGACCCTCTTTTGGATAACAATTGATTTGAGGTCCATGAAATTCAGGTGGAAACTTCTTTAGGTTTGTCACTGTGTGATAAACTCATGTTCAGTTGTATCTCCTTTGGTTTGTTAATGAATTACTGTTATCAGTGTGATAATTTGTTAAAATTTGTAGCCTACTGAAGTTGAATCCTTGGGTAGTAGGTTTTCCTCTGAGTATCTGACTCAACATTCCACCTTACACAATAGTATATCTCAATAATGTTTACTTCTAGTAAGTTGAATTAATTTCTCATGGAAAATCATGCATTATATGCCATTTAGGTCACATTCCTAAGACAGTCTGAATAAGACTAGGTATTTTTAATCATTTGCTCAGTCCTTATCACTATGGTAACAAGAGATTTTATAACCGTGAGACATACTTTCAGTCTAATATCCTAGCTTTTGGAAAGTATTGCTACTATTCACTATGCTCACAGTCAGGCCAGCAAAGGCTAATGTTCCTCCACTCATTATTTCATTTATTTGGCAATTCTCAGGATAGTTTCAATCTTAACTTCACCAGTTTGCTGCCAGGAGATGGACTGGGCAGAGAGTAGACTTCTTTGCCATTTCAAGTCAAAGTTTTATCGAAGTATAAATATATAGATCATGAAATATTTTCTGAGACATGGAGATGTATGTCAGACAACAGGACAACCACAAAATTATTTCCACCATGCATGTGTGTTAAATTAATGGCACTTAACTGTAAAGTACCCACTTGTGACAGGTTTGGTCACAGAGACCCCCTTGGGACTGCTGCCTGACATGCTGAAATTACCTCTGAGCCCATTTTCCCTGTCAGCTTGGGACTTCAGAACCCTGCCTTATTGAGCCAGACATGCTAGCCTGCTGCAACACAGACCCAAGTCTGGTCCACACCCCCAAAGCTGCAGACTTTAACCAAAAACTGCTCAGCAGGTTACTTGCCTCCAGCCCCAGACACCCAGCTCTCAATGGGATCCAAACCCAAAATAAATCCATTTTACTCTGTATAAAGCTTATACAGGGTAAACTCATAATTTGTTCACCTTCTATATCAGTGATAGAGAGAGATGCACAGCTGTTTGCTTCCCCAGGTATTAATCATTTACTCTGGGCTCAATAATAAACAAAAGTGATTCTATTAAGAGTAAAAAAGTAGAATTTAAGTGGTTTCAAATAATAACAGATAGAACAAAGTAAGTTATCAAGCAAAATAAAACAAAACACACAAGTCTAAGCCAAATACATTAAGAAATTGGTTACAGGTAATATCTCACCCTCCGAGATGTCCTAATAACCTTCTTTCACAGACTAGACTCCTTCCTAGTCTGGACCCAATCCTTTCCCCAGTACAGTCCTTCTTAGTTCCAGCTCAGGTGATAACTAGGGCATTTATTACGACCGGTTGCCCCCTTTGTCCCCTTCCACTCCCTTTTATAGCTTTGGCACAAGGCAGAATCTTTTGTCTCTCTGTGTCCCCACCCCTCCTTCTAAATGGAAAAGCACCAGATTTAAGATGGATTCCAGTTCAGGTAACATGATCACATGTCACTGTAAGACCTCCTCCTTCATTCTTCCAAGGCTGGCCTGCAGGTACCCAGGGAGGTTTGCAAGTAAACAGAGCCATTTACAACCAATTGTCCTAGTCAATGGGAGCCATCAAGCTTCCAATTCCCCATTAATGGCTCACACTTCGCATAATTACGATAGGACTTCAGAGTTATACTTCACATTTCTAGTTTCAAATACAAGAATGATACATACATAAAATAGGATGAACACTCTCAGTAGATTGTAAATTTTGCAATGATACCTTACAAGAGACGCTTTGCATAAAGCATATTCCAGTTACATCATATTTACACTTATAAGCATATTTCCATAAAACATGTGGAGTGCAATGTCACACCACTCTTTCTCTGATGTATAATACAAATAACATTTATTTCTAAAGATTTGTTATAAACAGAATATAACCTCACCAGATTGCCAGGGAGACACACTGTGAATGACTGAATGTTGTACATTGCAAAGTAATCTGGCTCTGCTCTATGCCAGTGGAAAGACAACCATCCCACCTGATTGCATGCTCAGAAAAGGAGTGGTGGGATGACATGATAGACTCTTGTGTCATCCTCCTTTTAATATTCCAGTACATCTATGAGATGGACATTGCATCCTGTATGACTGTGTGATTAAGTAGTAGAATGGCTGTATCATCATGCCTGCCACCCTCAATGAATACAGTAAAGAAGAAAGATCTCTCTTTTCTGCTGTTGCCACCTGTCTTCTAGCTATTTCTGTTTGCTGGTATTGCAATGAGTGTTGTACTTCAGCGGCCTTCCCACCAATACACTGCTCAGGTGCCCATTTTGATTGCCATTTCCTGATATTGCAGGAGCTATACAATGCTGTCTCCATGCCAGCCAGTAGGCTGCCTCCCAGTCATTGCCATTTGCTCCTGCTGGGCCCACCACTTACTACTTGTCTCTGACTGCTGCCAGAAATGCATGGAATATATGGGGGGAAAGACAATAATTGTGTTTTAAAAAAATCTCGCTCCTCTCTGCCTGGTCTTGTGACACTGCTTCTTTCACTTCCCTGCTCACACTTCATTTATTATTATTTTACTTTATTTATACAGTAGTCAAAAGCATGCCAGGTGCTTCTGAGAACAAATGTATAGAAGACATAATGCCTGTCCTGAGCAGCTTGCCATCAAATTTACCTCTAGTATCTAATTTTGTATTTTTTGTCTGAATCCAAATATCAAAGCAATGGGGCCTCTGAAAGTAAGTGTCACTGGACTTCAACAGACCTGGTTCACTCATCTCCAGAAGCAACTTTTTGTCAGTGCCATCTTTGGTTACTGATAGCCTGGGAGCTTCCATGTCCCATTGTTATCCCTGCACTGTCTGGTATTCTCATTTAATTACAGCAGTTTTATGCAATTTCAAATCTCGCTTGTAGTACTTGGAATCAATCTATTTCTTCTTTAAAACAAGTTATTTCATTGTAATAAAGGTGTGTACATCAAATACAAGCCTAGAATTGGGATATATGCAACAAAATGTTAACTAGCTAAAAGTATGCAGTAGTGAACTTTATAGCAAATTGGAAGGAAAATTATAGGTGCAAGATATGAACAGCATATGAATATGAAATATAGAACACTGCGTAGCTAGAACTGCTAATACAAGGATACAGGGCTAAGAGAGATGACACTTAAAAATCACTACTCGTTAAATAATAAATATATTACAGAGAACAAGCCTCCACTGAATGTGTGTTGGCATTGTCAAAAAACAGCTACAGGCACATACAGCAGTACCTACCAAACCATTGGTTTGAACTTGGATGCAAAATGAAGTGTGTTAATGTGCAAGATTTTCTTCTGAAATCTGCTTTTTAGCTTCCAAGTTTTCTCAGCCACTGAAGTTAAATGAGAGCTTGATTTACATGATTCTCAGAAATTCCTGTTTTTCTTTAGGGTGTAGGAAACAAGGTGACAATGGTTTGATGGTAGCTAAATACATTATTCTAAGTTACTGAAAAGTTAAGGATTGGCTAAAAAAACCTGAATGGCATATCTATGGCAAGGTCTCCCTAGTGACTTCAAGGAAAAAAAGCAGATTAGATTTAAGGATATCTGGGATCCAAGATTTCATAAACCAATAAATATATTATATCATGACTTTATAGACCAGGACCAGCTGTCACTTCATTGTGCGATATACTGTAGGTTTCATTGTGCAGCCAGAAAAGGAGTAAATGCAACCAAGTTATATATTTTATTTGCTAATCCAGTATATTTTTTATTTAAATCAATTTATTTTTATTTATTGGCTGTACATTGAGTGCATGCATAGGAATTATAGTTAGCAAAATTAAGTCTTAAAAACTATTCCAAGGAGGTCATCGAATATGAAAAGAGAGAGAGAGAGAGAGAGAGAGAGAGATGGGAGAGGGAGAAGGGGAGGGAGGGAGAGAATATTCTCTCTTTCTCTCTCTGCTATTTTGCTTCTGTTTTTTCTATAATTTGATACAAAGTGCATCATCAGGATTTGATCCTGTAAGCACATATGCAGGTAAGTACATTAAGTTCAGTGGAACTATATATGTGTCTAAGTTACTTCCATGTGTAAGTGTTTGGAGGGCTGCGGCTTCTAGTTATTTTTCAGGAATTATACCATTACTAAAAGTTTTCTCTCTTAAAATACAAGGCATCTAAAGTTGCTTGTAGTGTTTGTGTGTGTGTGTTCATCAAGAATTGCTTGCAAGGATGTGAAATAAGATTCTAAAGACTCAGTAGCAAAAGTAGTAGAAACTACACCACCACTGAAATACATGATGATGAAGACACTATATCACACTAGTTTTTAAATAGTAACCGTCTATAAATTAATTATGAACAGGTACATATGACTTTGTCTCTAAGACATTAACTTCAGTGTATGTACAAAACACAGACAAGGCTACATTTATACTATGAGCTAGGGGTGTTGTTTTGCCTTTGGAAGATTTTCAGCATACCACAATGAACACAGCATTAGGATCATAAAAGAGAAGAAACTGTTTAATTAGGGCTTAGGCTGTCTCATTAGGTTCTGATTTGTCGATCTGTCCCATCCCAAAGAGACTAAGCTCACCAAGTCACAGCCAGTTCCATCTGACCGTCTGTGTTTTCAATCCCATCACTTCAGGGACTTCAATTTTTAATTTGTTAGTGAATCAGATCAATAACATTTAATGTAATTTAATAAAGTACAATTCATTAACTTTATAAAATTCAGTATACAGTACAAACTTGTTTAAAAGTTATAATGATGTGTGTATTATTCTATATTGAATTAATTAAAAAATATCTGCAATTCTGCTTGGTATATTTTGTATTTGCAGACTTTATCTAGGAGATTTTCCAAATTTGCCAACTGGTACACGTAGGCTGTCCCCCTTTTCATTGCTTTGGACAAATATGAAAGTGCTTCAGCAATGTGCACTTGCTGATTTGTCTCCAGCTCATTATCATCTGTCTTTAGTCTCATTTTCTCTCTTTGATATGGCTAGCACCTCTTCATCTGCTGAAATCTCTCGCATGTCAGTATCCAAGTTAAGTAAACAATTTAAGTCCTTTTTATTCATAAATGAAATTTGCAAACATCAAGCTCACTTTTTTCTTGCAACAATATTTATTATATGAGGCAGAATTATTTCTTAAATGCAATTCATATAGAATGTAATATGCATATGACAGCTAGAAGGCACAAAATAGCAAATGCCAAATATAATGATAAATCCCTCCTAAAGACTTACTTCTCTAGTTCCACCTACAAAAAAGTGGCCATATAAGAATGGTTAGGCTAAGAGGTGGTTGGCTATAGCCGATGTGTACTTGTACACATTTTTAATTAATGTGACAAGATGGCTGATGTTTATGGCCATCTTCTATCACATTAAATACAAAATTATTTTGGCCCGTGTACTCACACATACTTATAAACATAACTTCATACATATGTGTGAGTAGTTCCACTAGCTTCACTGGGACTACTCACATGTGTAAAGTTACTCACCCACATGCTTGTAGGATTGGGGTGCATGACAATACACTCTTTGAAGCAGGCACTGTGTCTTTCTGTATATGGTCCCAATACATCAAAGCATTTAAGCAGTGAATACCCATATAACTTTTGTTTATGTACTTAAATTCCACTGATATCAATTAGGCATAAAAGCAAGTGCAAAATTAAGCACGTAATTAGGTGTTTTGCTTAGCTGAGGCTTGTGTGGACACTGCCACAGCATACTGTGGTTTCTGCTGCTATTATTACGTGCCTCTTCCCTGTCCCACTACTTCTAACCTATGCAAACAGTTCTGCTCTCTTGTATTCTTCCTTGCTCCTGTGTTTTTCTCCCAATTTTCTACCATGTCCAGCAGCAGAAAACACATAACAATCTATAGATATATGCTTAAAAATAATAGAGGTTTAATAAAAACATAAGAAGGGCCAGACTGGGTCAGCCTAAACATCCATCCAGCCCAGTATCCTGTCTTCTGACAGTGGCCATTGCCAGGTGTCCCAGAGGGAATGAACAGAACAGGTAATCATCAAGTGACCCATCCCCTGTCCTCCATTCCCAGCTTCTGGCAAACAGAGGTTAGGGAAACCACCTCTGCCCATCCTGGCTAATAGAAAGGGGAAAAAAAAGATATAGGACTAATAAGAGGAAATAAAGAAAAGGTATTTTTAATAAGCAGATGGGGCTCCTTATTTTTGATTGAGGCCTCTAGATGCTACAATATTATACATAATAAACAATACAATAATGTTAAAAAGAATAGAAACAGGTCAAGATATAAAAAGGGGAAAAAGAATTGAGCAGATGTTTAAACCACCAAGTTAGTAAAGAATTATTATAACACAAACAGGAAGAAAAAAATAGCCACCACTGCTGAATATATCCATATGTGTAATATAAAAACATGGGACCCCATCCAACAAACTTGCACATGAGAAACTTGATACATGTGGAACTGGTCACATATATAAACTTACCTGTGGAAGCGTGAAGGATGACATCTGTGGTTTTTGAACATTTGTACTACACACAGGCTATGTAGTCCCTCCTCCTCCTCCTCCATCATCTTATTTGTTATGCTCACTTGTTATAGCTTGTCTTAAACTAGATTGCAATCTTTTCAAGGCAGGGGCTGTATCTTTTAGATACTTGCACAGAGCCTTGTACAATGGGGACTTAGAGGAATGACTGCAGTAAGAATAATAATTATAATACATAAAAAAAATAAATGTAGCCATTGAAAATCCAAACTTGAAGATTACAGAGATATTAAAAGGTTCAAGAATTCTGGAGTCAAATATCAAGGAGATATAGGGGAGATATATTAAATGTTCACAATTTATTACAGCCACAAAGATGTCTTTTACATGACTTATCTAAGCTTCCTCTGGAGAAGTACAAGAAAAGATTTATATGTGCATTACTCTCCACTGCAAGACTCTGTATTGTGCATCACAGAAACAAAGAATCATTGCCAACTCTGAAGGAATGGATCACACCAATTAATATCTGTAATCCTAGTAAAAATAACAATAATTAGAGACTCTCTTGAAACAGCTGGAAAAAATACGGAATCTATACTCGGTCACTTGCTGTGATTCCAATGCACTCAGTTTGGTATCTGTTTTGAAATTTACTTTTTGTTCATTATTGCCAAAGTCACAGACCAGTCTGTTGTCTGAGATACAACACAATTTCTGCATCAGAAAGTTTTGTCACAATTATCATTACTGGAGTTTTGTCCTCGAGCTGTATGTTCATGAATCTACTTCGGTTTTTTTATTACTTTGCAATTTGTGCTGAGAATGACATACTTGTGGTAAAATATTTCCTTTTACTGCATGCGTAACACTGCACTCCTTACGCTGGATGCCTTTGCATCATGTTGTGATTACCACCAAACTTCTTGCAAACAAATGGACCTTATCCTTCACCTGTGGTCAAAGACTAAGATATTACCTCTGCTCTGTAGCTCAAAAGAATGTCTAGCAAACCTCTGCCCTATGTGTATGGGTGAAGAGATAGCCATAAGTAAATAAATCCAGATTTAAATAAAATAACTGATTAAAATAAAAAGTGATCTAAATACAAAATTGAATTTTATTATTTTTCTTAAATCATTTTAAGACACATTGTATTAAGTTATTGGGTTTTGAAAAATAGATCTAATATTAAATCTTACAGATGATGGCAAAAAATGTTCCAATTTTTGGATCTGGAATTCAGTCACTAGAGTTTTCTGAACATTTTTCCTCACATAAGTGTACAAATAAAGATAACAGAAAAAGGACATGTTTCATAAAGTGCGCCTTATTTTTCTCAGAAAGATTATATGACTGATGAGAGAGATCTAATTCTAGGTCCTATTCAAAACAGGAGAAAGCTTCCTCCCTTTCCCCTTGGTTACAGCATACCTAAAATTTCACAAGAATAATCATCTTCATGAAAATTCCACCCCATGTGGTGGAAAACTCTCCGTAATAGCTGGTTTCATGAAATTTCCAATTCTCATGAAGGAAGAAATCTTGTGAGAGCCATTGATCTTGCAGGTTTTTTTCCATTTTGGGAAAAACTTTACAGGAACCACTTGCAAGATCTTAGTGCTGTCAAATCGAAACATAGTCCTCATTCAGCTTCAAGCCAAATCCCCAGGCCTAACATGTTCTATCTCCAAACATGGTCTTCTCACCCCAGCTCTATTTCTAATGACTACATATTAACCTTTTCTACAATATCATTTTAAATACATTGAATTTTTATAGAATCAGAGAGGTAGCCGTGTTAGTCTGGAATTGCAGAAGTGACAAAGAGTCCTGTGGCACCTTAAAGACTAACTAAAATTTTTTTTCAGAGCATAAGCTTTCATGGGCTAATACCCACTTCGTCGGATGCA